>JAZKJV010009641.1:0-1200000 GCA_037367405.1 Ottelia alismoides | reverse complement strand
GCTAATTGAAACACCTGCAATTCACAACCTGCGAAGATTCGTGCCATTGATGAGCCGTAAAACTCGAGTGGCTAAGGGAGATAGGTATCAAGGGTCGTTGCGACCTCAATCTCTTGAATCGGACTCAACAAGAAAAGAAGACCACCAAATCAAAAAACAAAGAAATCAAACTCAAATAGCGGTCTCGTTATTTTATTTAACCTGGTATAGCGACCAGGGTCGAACTTAAGGAGCACGGGTTCGCTAAAAAGCCTACAAAGTAGTCTAAAATCAAAAATAAAATAAAACAAATATTTTCGGTGGATTTTAAGAGTTTTTAAATTTTTTGTTATTTTTGATTATAAAGAAAATGTAAAAGAAAATGAAAAAGGCACAATCAAGGAATTATTCAACACACAAAAACAAATCAAAAAATTAAAATAAAAATATTTTAGGATTTTTCAAGTATTTTTGGTAATTTTCTCAGATTTTTATAATTTTTAATGAATTTTCTAAAAGTAAAAGAAGGCTAAAAATAAAAGCTACTGTGCAACCAGATTTGAAAGGCTATTCAAAAATATAAAAATAGCCTCTAAAAATCTAACAATAATATTTATGAAAACTACAAATAAAACCCTAATTATAAAAAAAAATATATTTTTTTGATTTTTAGGAAAATTTAATGAATTTTATAAGTTTTTCAGGGTTTTTAAAATTTTAGAGGTTTTATATCTCAGAAAGCTACAAAAATTACATAGAAATAAAAAGGCAACAAAACAAACATAAATTAATTTTTTTAGAATTTTTGAGAGGTTATTAATATTTTTAATGGATTTTCAAACTAAACAGTAGAGAAAATAAGGGTTTTGAATTTTTAAAAATATAAAATGGCAACAAAATGTCCCAAAAAATTAATGAAATTTCTACACAGTGGAAGGAGCCACGTATCCAAACTTCACGATTTTTGGAGTTGATTTGCTATTTTATTTAGCTAATCAAAGACAGACAGCTCACGAGGACCTAAGTGCAAATAGTGAAATGTTTTCAGCCAATTAAGCGTCTCTTTCTCAGTCACAGTGTAATTCTGTTGAGTGGCATCCAATGTGCACCTAGCATAGTGAATGGCATACGACAATCCATCCCTCCTCCCTCCTCTATCCTAGCACAGCCCCTACAACAAAATTAGAAGCATCCATCATGATCTTGAATGGGAGAGACCAATTAGGTGGCTGAAGGACAGGAGCCTCGACAACTAATCCTTTGAGAGTTTCGGATTACGCTAGACACTTATCATCTATGATGAACTCGGTGTCTTTTTTCGTATATCAGTTTGCGGTCATGCAATACGACTGAAATCCTGAATGAATCATCGGGAAAAACCGACATGCCCCAGAACAGACCGCAACTGCCGCGAGTTGACCGGTGGACTGCGTTTCTTGATGATATCCACCTTGGTCGGATCGAACTTGATGCCCCTGTTGGAGATGATATGGCCAATCACCATCCCCTGAGTCACCATGAAGTGACTCTTCTTCCATCATAATACAAGATGGACCTCAATACAGCGCTGAAGTACCAGGTCTAGGCAATCAAGACAAGCATCAAACCCATCGCCC
The DNA here is from genome assembly GCA_037367405.1 of Ottelia alismoides. Taxonomy (NCBI): domain Eukaryota; kingdom Viridiplantae; phylum Streptophyta; class Magnoliopsida; order Alismatales; family Hydrocharitaceae; genus Ottelia; species Ottelia alismoides. The sequence goes on along the minus strand of JAZKJV010009641.1, from coordinate 1,198,405 downwards.
TAGACCGAAAAGTCATCCACGAAGACCTCTAAACAATCATTCACCATGTCCGAAAAGATGGACAACATGCACCTTTGAAATGTTGCTGGAGCATTACATAAATCAAATGGCATCCGTTTGAAAGCATATGTCCTAAACAGATAGGTGAGTGTCATTTTCTCCTAGTCTTCAGGCTCTATGGCCTCCTGGTTATAGCCGAAGTACCCGTCAAGAAAGAAGTAATGACTCTTCCCAGCTAGACTCTCGATAATCTGATCAAGTAAATGGCAGTGGGCAATTATCCTTCTTGGTGGCCTAATTCAATCGTCTGTAGTCCACACAAACTCTCCAAGAAGTGGGTACTCAGGTAGCTATCTCCTCTCCAGACTCGCTCACAACTGTAGTGATGCCCGTCTTCTTGGGCACCACATGTAACAGACTAACCCGCTTGGAGTTTGAGATGGGGTAGATAAAATCAGCGCTCCACCATTTTGATATTTCCTTTATAACAACATCTTGAAGATTCTGGTCCAGCCGTCACTGGAACTCACGCGAGGACTTGGCGTCCTCTGCAAGATAAATATGGTGGGAGCACATGGCCGAACATATCCCCTGGAGATCATCTACACTTCATCCAATTGCCTTGTGGTTTCTTTCAAGAACCTCCATCAAGCAAGATTTTTGATCTCCAGTCAAATCTGTTGAGATAATGACTAGAAACATCTCAGGCTAGCCCGTAAGGAATTGGTACTTCATCGATTGTGGTAAAGGCTTCAGTTCTGGACAACTGGGAGCTGACAAATCTGGCTTCTGAAATGTCTGAGTGAAGGCTACCAGATCTGCTTGGGAAAAATCTCGTTGTATATGAAAAGCTGGCGAAGACATCCCTGCTGGTATATCTGTACTCTTTTCTGGCTCACTCTCTGCCCTAGACGTCAACTTTGTGGGAATCAGGCATGGCAAATAATCATCAAAGTCATACCAATCAACGCCTGAATCTGAGGGATCTGAATCAGATGAACATGAAGTGTATTTTGCTTCGCTATCCTGACCACGATCATCAGCTAAAAAATGTATCCGTTGCCAAGAGTGTGCTCTCCGAACTCTCGTCTACCAAAATCAATAAACTGTAGTGTAAGTTGGCATGACCAAAGCTCATGACATGGGATCGTACCAACTGCCTCATCATATGTAATCACAAATACGCACTCCTGGTGGACATCTCACTCTACATATGTCATATGCTTTGTATCACTCGACTGCTCGGAGTCGGCTGAATATCTCTCTTTGGTCTCCTCGATCATCTCTATTTGTACACTTTCATCCTCAATACGAAAGTATACCTTCCCACTGTCATGATCGGACACCACATTGGTCGTGGCCAAGAATAGGCGTCCTAGTATGATCGGGGTATCTGTCACAAACTCAGGGATCTCCATGTCCAATACCACAAAGTCCATGGGGAATTTCAGGCCCTGAATTGTGACGACGACGTCCTTCAATGACCCCTTCGGCCTCTTGATAGACATATCAAAAAACAGAAGGACTATCCTACTCTGTCTAAGAGGGCCAAACTCGAATCAATCGAGTAAGGCTGTCGGAAGAGGGTTAATGGAAGACCCACTATCTAATTGGGTACGATCGAACCGTTGCTCATGGATATGACATCTGACAAAAGGAGCTCCTGCATCAGATCTCTTGACTGGCAATTGGTTCTAAATGGTGAAGCAGGTGGCACAAGTAAGTACATGGATCTCTGCATTGTGATTCCTTCTCTTCCTGTGGATGGTGGTCTTCTCTCTCAAATTCTTCTAGAAGAGAGGGATATGCTCTAGTGCCTCCTGTAGAGTCAGCTAAATCTGGAAGGTTGAACTATAGCTGGCATGTTTTTTTTTCTGGTTTATTCCCCGTCATTAAGCGGATTGCTTGAGGGATGGGGATGGCTAGACCCTCTCTAGAGAGATGAGGGTAAGGAATATGATCTTGTGCAGGTAAAGGCATAGAATCCATACCAAATCATCACGCATCACATATGGACTCGAAGGAGATACAGAAACCTTTCCTTTAGTCATATTTTTGTTCTTTTCACTTTTTCCCTTTTTTGTATTTTTCTGTCCTAAGATACATGGGAGGGTAACACAACTGAAGGAAAACTGGTGAACTCAGTACCACCCACAGCATCTGATCTAGTGGCATCAGCACCGCTCTCCAGCTCAGCACCTGGAATATCGGTGGCATCATAACCACCGTTTGCATCTAGAATCACGACGACCTCAATATCGTCGGCTGGATCATCGTCCTTGGTGGCTTTAGTGCCACCATCATAATCATCATGCATGGCATCAACACTGCTACCATACTCGTCTGGCACTCCAGAATCTCCATGTGGTGGTCGATCAAACGAGGCATCACCAGCTGGCATCCTACCGCTCCTAAGTGTCATAAAATCAACATCAAACACATTGGAAGATATATCACCCAAAGTATCACTAGGAGTGGTAGTCTTTGTAAACTGTACTTGCTCATATTTCCTCTTTAGGTTTTTCGGGTTAGGTTCGATCTGTGCTAGTATGGCAACCTTGCCCTTGATGATATCCCTCATCTCCTACTGGAACTCATCCATCTCTCGTCGGAAGGATGCTTGATGGTCAGAAAGTAGATGGGTGAGGTCCTCAAGGGTTGGGTTCTCATAGATAGGTCCATGAGAACCGGACGGGTAGCCACACTGGAAATGAGGCTGAGATTATTGCTATTGAGGGGGAGGCTGGGAGTACTGCTGATGAGGCTATTGTGACTGCCTCTACTGTTGCCCCTGGTGTGAGGGACGAGGACACTGCTGGTGTTGTCGATGGTAAAGGGAGTGATGGGGTTGCTGCTGTTGCTGTTGGCTGCTCTGTCCACCTTGAGCTGGAGGCTATTGTTGGGACGAGGTGTCTCTAGTGGACCATCAGAATCTGGGGTGATCACGACGGATCTCAGGATGTTTTTGGTACATGTCATACCAAATCCCATTCACCTCCATCAACAGATCCGGCTCAAAAGGTGGAGGGGGAAGAACTAACAGGGGTTGATCCAGCTGATAGACCACCATCTGAGTGCCCTGAGATGGTGGTGGTTGGTGGTAGGGCTGCAGCTGCTAGACTGGCTCTGCCATGATATGGTAAACCTGGCAGTATGCGACAGAGGGCTGGGTGGAGATGTTGCTGCTAGGATCAGCCCGTGACCTGAGACGGGGATGTGGAGCCATCTGTGCCTCCTGGAGACACATGATTTGAGTCTTCAGGTCACTCAGTGTTTGTGCCAACTAGACGATCTGTTTAATGCCCTAGCACTGCTTCTTTCAGCGATGCGGTCCAGCTTCTCGTTGATGATCCTCCTGTTATCGACTGAGGACTCTACCTGTGTTGTTGCTGATGACGTAGAAGGATCGACATTAGCCCGTGCAATCCTCTGATACGACACAGCATGTGGGAGAGGCTTCCCCTGAGTGTACACCCTAGTCTGGGACATCGCCATGTAGTTTTCTGCCATCTCCTTGTAGATGGCCTAGACTTGATCCTCATCCTTCGTAAAGTACGACCCTCCACATGAGGTGTTCAATAGCTCCTACAGCTCTAGTGCCATCCCATAAAAGAAACTCTAGACTAGCTTGGGCTTGGATATCTCATGATGTGGACACTAGTCGATGAGCTCTCGAAATTGATTCTAAGACTCGTGAAACTACTTGCTTGAGATCATGGCTCATGCTACATTGGTCCGGCTGAGTGGATAATACTTATTCAAGTACTCGGTTCAGAGCAACTACCAAGTAGTGACATATCTCCCCAAATTATTCAGCCAATAGGTTGCTCTGTCAACTAAGGAAAGCAAGAAGGCGATCATCTTGATCGTGTCATCGTCCACGAATCTATCGTGGACAGTGCTGTAGATCATCTTGAACTCCTACAAATGGAGGTGCAGCTCGTCGGTGGCTAGCTGTTTAAGATGAAAATCAGGAGGTCGTGTTGACTCACAAGTTGAATCAGCAGTCGTTGAGTTGACCTCGCACGAATTCAGATTAAAACAACAATTAACCCACAACAGATAAATTAAGCAATGAAAGTAAAAGTGTGGAGTTAAAATTTATTATAACTCTACAAAAGATGTCTATAGTGAAAGTAGTGTAGAGGTCGAATACAAGGAGTAAGCAGGTAGATCGGGGTGATCAAGCTCAAAGGCGAATGTGATATAGTGCCTATATGTGCTATTTTTTATGGGTTTTTACTTTTATATTTTTTATTTATTTTCAATTTTATATTTTTTAATATTTTGATTTTTAATTTCTTATTTTGTATTTCCTTTTTATGTTTTATATTTTGTATATTTTCTTTCTCTTTTAATTTATAAAATAAAATATATATACAATATAAGAAAGGAAGAGATAATGTATTTATAAAAATATGTAAAAATAAGCCAAATTTAGGAAATAAAATTATTTTATGCTTTTTATAAATTCCTAATGTTTTTTGTGATTTTCTATATTTTCCTATTTTTTTTGGTATCTTTAAAGTCAAAAATACTGAAAACATTGAATAAAATAAAAAGGCAAAATTAAAATGGAGACAAAAAATATTAAATAGTAAAAAAAATCCCAAATTAATTTTAATTTAAATATAATAAAAAAGAGAAAATTAGGAAACTGAAATTATATTTTTAGGATTTTTTAGGAGTTTTTAATATTTTTATGAAGGTTTATGGGGTTTTATATTTTTTATGAGTTTTCTTTTATAATTTTTAGTGATTTTTGGATAGAATATAAAACAAACTTAAATACACAAAATATATATATTTTGGGAATTTTTTGAGAAGTTTTTATATTTATTATGTATTTTTAATGCAAATAGGAGTGAAAATGCATGTTTTTTCTTTTTTATAAATATTAAAATTTTGCAAAAATGCAAAATAAAAATATGGCATGGAAATGCAATGCAACAGGAAGCTAAGGTATTTTTTTGGGATTTTCTAGGATTTTATAGATGCATGAAATAATTACAAACAACAAAGAGAAATTGCAACCTGATAAGGGTATATTTGTAATTATCCAACAGTCCAGGGGGCAAGACGCAATTATTCCAAAAAAATTATAGCGTAGTATAAATATTTCAGGACCAAAAATTAAATATAAAACCCGCAGGTGTATCCCTGCAAAATTACCAAAACTGCACGTAACAGGTATACGCTTGGTAGGGGCCTAATCGTAATTAACCAAAACCTGAGGGCTGGAATGCAAAATTACCAAAAAATGTAATACTTGGATTAAAAGTTTTGGTACTGAATAGAAATAACAAAACAATTGGGTGGTCCCTGTAAAATGGCCACGCCTCACGTGCACAAGTCATTTTTGTGTCATATAAATAGAGTTGTCCACGATTATACATCACATTTTTGTGTCATATAAAAAAGTACAATGATTACAAGTCAACGCTTTTTCCTCTGCTGGTATGTAATCGTGGTATCAGGAGGATGGAACGGTAACAGCCGGTTCGCCTCGTCTATCATGTGGATTTGGGAGGGCCCTGGGACATCTTCCTCGAAGGTTGGCATTGACGGCGGCGTTAGTGTGCAGTAAGTTGGTTGTATCTCGGTGGTGTCCAATCCATGCCTCAACGGTGCCTGAGGCGTTGGCAAGTCGTCCCGTGGTCGCTCGGTGGCAGGTGTGAAGAAGTCTCTTTGCGTAAGGTTCTCATCTTCCGCAGCAGCTTCTTCATAGTCCATGGATTCTGGCACTTGTTCACGCGCCCTACCTCGACCTCTTCCTCTTCCCCGTCCTCTTTCCCTTCCTCGCCTTGCCTCCTCCCTAGCCACATCAGCACACTCTTCATGTAACGTGACCGCATCTGAAAATTGGAACGACATCCACTCCGTCATTTCCGCCTTCGCTTGTGCCGCAATCTCGCGACATTCCTCGTGTCCAATATCGTACACACGGCTCCACTTGGCTAGCTACACCCAAGGAAAAAACGTAGAGATAAATTTGTAGCATTTTTCTTACTAAACTTACCACAAACTTGTAGTTGGAGCACTTACGTTGCTTGCCAGAGTTGCACCTAAACGTCCGACAAATCTTTGAGTTGTCCGATACCATTGCTCGTATGCGGGCGTCGCGAATATCCCTCTAGACCGATTGATACCAACAATTCTATCTTCCCGCTCATCCCAGTGGGCAATATGCAACTAGTGTTTTGCCCTCCAATCTACATGCACTTTCCCCCTCAAATCGATTGCATGGAGCTCCTCAAAGGTGAAGCAAGGATGTGGAATATCTTGAAGGCCCCCAAATTGTCTCAAGAAACAGTCTGGGTAGTAGTACTCCACAATGTGAAGTATATCAATGGTACTTCCGCCATCCAAATGTGTTCGCCTTCAAGAGAGTTGGCCGGGAGACGGGCGCGTATGTCATCGGTATATGGAGACCACAATACCTGAATGCGAAAATTGTATTTCGATTAGTATTTTTTGGATATAGGAAAAATTTGTGAATGTAAAATTACCTGCTCGGGTGATTGCATGTCAAAAGCGTCCCGGTAAGGTCTCACCACATGTGTAGGCTGTCTACGATGGGCAAAGGCCGTTGCCCAGTGGACTCCTAACGGTTGCCCGTACCATTCTCTGCCGTCCCTCACAACTGGAGCAATGTGGGGGAAATGCTCCCATGCCCATAGCTGAAGGAGTATGACCGAGCCTCCAATCTCCTCGGTCGCCATGTCTGCTGCTAAACATAGGTGCCTGTAAAGATATGCAAGTACTGCGGATCCCCAGCTCAGTGTCCCAGATGACTCGAAATCTTGCAGATGTGGTAGAGCGATAAGTGAAACCAAGGACCCTGACTTGTCCGTGAATAGGACTCCACCAAGCAACTGCAAAATGTAAGCTCGAGCGTGTCTCTGTACTACCAGCTCGTCTGCATCTTCTGGCAATTCTGCGAAATCGGTGGACAGCCAGCTTGTTGACACCCTTGTGGTTTTGTTGGGACATCCACCGTGTGTGTGCCCCAATATCCCACAAAAGGAACAAGTGTTTTGCCGAATCACATCTCTAGCATCCATTTCATTATGTATTCTTGTTGTACGTGGACGACCTTTACCACATTTACGCTTTGGGTCCAGACGTAACTCATGATATTCCAAGGGAGCCCATGTTTCACGATCGTCGATGGGAAAAAATTGCCCTCCATAAACCTTCAACTGGTTCTGCCATGTGTACCACTCTCCAACATAGGAATCCACCTCAGCCCGACGCTTTGAAATGACTGCAATGGCGTGGGAACATGGAATACGAAATATTTGCCACTTATTACAAGTGCATTTCCTATTGAGCAAATTTACCGTGTATTGTTTGCGCCCGCGAATACCAGTAGAGGTCCGTCGAGGCCTGGTAGACACCTCGAATAATATTTCCGGTTGTACTTGTACCTGAGTTACTGTGTGCCCATTCGCAGCTGCAGTTCAACGGGTAAGCTCTGTGGATGCATAGTGCGTGAATTTTCTACCAGCAGCAATGGCTGCACTTGCTTCTTCAGCATGTTGAATGAAGTAATCGAATTTTTTGACTATCAGCATCCAAGTTGAACTTACGGTAAATCAAGTTCAACATCTCCTCGAACGTCATATTAGGCATTAGCACAAACCCCCTTACGTTGGTCGACAATCCGCACATGAGTGTACCCCTCAAATGACACATACAATATAACTGCTCCATTCTAACCTAATACGTGACACAGCGTACAAGCAAACGTCATACATTCAAGAAATGAAAATATTATGCATATGATACAAAAATAACTCAAGAAAAAATTTTACCAAGTCCAAATCTTCACAACAACCGGTTTGCCCTAGTGGGATGCGGGGGCGGCTACGACGGTGGCAATCAATGAAACCGCGGAAAAGGAGTGTTCCGCGGGGCAAGGAGTGACCAAAATGAATGTTTTCTAGAGAGGAGGAGATCAAATATCGCGGGTGGGGCACTGGGCGTCGAAGGAGGCACCGGTGCTGGAGGACTTGAAGAGCGTGGGAATGCCAAGGCCGATAGGCGCAGGCCTTATAGCCGCAATAGCGCATATTCAATATGCGTTATGTATATCGCATATTCAAGATGCGATATACATGTAGTTCTTGGGTAAAAAAACTTTAGATGTGTCGCATGTTCAACATGCGACACCTCTATATTTTTTGAGTAAAAAAAATATTTCGTAGGACCTGGGTATTTACGTAATTCCCAAGTACTACTTAGGAATTTGACTCTATAAATACAACACGCATCCTTGTATAAATATTTGTACTTCTTTTATCCAAAATCTTTTATTCTAAAGAATCACAGGAACATTTGCAAAACCAAAAATATTAAAAACATTTACAAAATTTTTTGAAAAATTGCATAAAAATTTACAAAACCTTTTTCAAAAATCCATAAAAAGTTCAAAAGTTTGAAAATTGCATCACAAAAATATTTTGTGCATTATACATAGCATTTGCATAGCATTCACATTGAGTTTGGTAATTGAACAAGTCTAAGTAAAATCTGAAGATTGGAGCTTTGTTGGACCTTAAATTTACCTAATCACAGGAACCTTATAGGAACTAGAATTGAGGTGATTCAGGTCTGGTTGGCTTAATTCTTTGAGAATTGTGAGACTTGATTCAATGGATTCTTGACGAATCTATGATTCTCATTCTTTTTTCTTTTATTTTAGCTCTTTCTTTTAGCAAAACCACATGTAAATACCTGTAAATACAATAACTTAGCATTTTTCATGCCTTTGTTAATAATGCATAAATAACACCTATTTGCAAAAATAAAAGAATAAAGAAAAAAGAAAAAGAAGGGTGTATTTAGAATAAGTACAGAGTGACCCACACCTCAAGAGAAGGTCAATCCTTGACCTGATCGCAAAGAAAATAAGTAGAGAGAGATAAGGGTTCACTATATATTGTACATACTACCTAGACTTATACAGAATATTTATTTATTTATTTTGACAAAATAAAAATATCTTATTACATACTTGTATATAGCCTTAGAAATAATATACAAATAAAATAAAAATCATAAAAGCAAATAAAAATAAAAATAAAATCATTAACTCCTTGTACAAAATACATATTTAGGTAATACAATACCTATTTATTTTACAACCAGAATAATTCATAAAAATCAAATAAAAATCATTTTGTATTCTTAAAATTAATTTGTAAATAAATAAAATATAGAATAAAAAGATTTTTTGTAAAAATGATAAAATAGTAATACTTGTATGTAATACATAGTTATATTATACATGTATACAATACTCGATATTGTTTATACTATAATAAATTAATTTATAAAAATAATTAAAAATCATTGAAAAATATGTTATATAATAATAAACTTTTTTTTATTTTATATATTTTTATCTTGAAACCATTTATTATTTTATTTTTAATTCTTTTTATTTGTCTCCTTGTTTTATCATCTAGCCTATTTTGTTCGCTCCCTTGCCCGCTTCTGATTGGTCCACCTTGGTTTTGTTGACCAAGGTCAACTGGTCCGCCTCTTGCTTTTCTTTCTCGAAATGAGTTTGCTCTGATCTTCTCCTATTTTTCCCGACCAGGTCCGATCGCTTTCCCTTCGATCAAAGCCCTGATTAGAGGGCATAGATCCCTAATGCACGCCTGATGCTCATCTACAAGATATGTGCCTCAGTTCGTACGCTATCGGTAGAATATTCTTGAACCCTTGCCACTTATAAAAGCTCATGGAGTAGATTCTTCGACACATTTTGGCTGCTCCTCCATTGACGATGAGCTTCAACGCATCCCCTCGTGAGTGATAGTGCGTGAGGAACGTCATGGAGAGAGGCTCTGGAGTGTAGATTACCCTAGGTCTGGTGGCTTCATCGCCACACTCCACTGTTAGGAGCTCAACCTCTAGCGCTATCGAGCCATCGAGTCCTTGACCCTGGAGGTCCCCGACCTCCAGCCTAGATGACTGCATGCACCAGATATATTAGCTTTGTAGATCTTCTGCGTTTGATTCATTTCCTTAGGTCCATAACAGATCCATCACTTCTAGCTCCGATCACCAAGGCCGGACCTCCTATTTGCTACTTTGAATACCCGACCACCATCACTGAAACTCCCTTCACCTTCTCCAACCATCCATCCACCTCGTTCCAACCACGAACGAGCCCCCGGCTCTCCTCCTACGCTGCTTCGCTAGAGAGCCACGCAGTGACCCACCAACACCCCATTTCTTGGTTTAACGGGTCAAGGCATTTTTCCCTCGACCCATTATTTCAATTATGCATGTTAGGAATGCTGAAGGGCCTCATCTGGAGGTCCAATCAGAGAAGCACATCAGCTCTAGGACGCCAAGCCTCTCTAGGGCCTTTTCCTTGGTCTTGGACCCTTCTGAGCACATCTACCATTGCGGACTGTCCACAACCATCTTTCACCCATCAGAGCAGCTCTCGAAGATGTCGGACAAGCACAAATTTGATGATTGAAACTTGTCAGAGGCGAGTTCTTCGCCAGTTCATTCAGGCATCGCTCCAACCATTGGATCCGTCCCCCCACCCAGTTCTAATCTCCACCGTTTATGATCAAGGGGTCCGGATCGTTGGATCCATCTGAGGATCGCGTCAGCACCGTCCATCGTTGAAGGGACATCTGATGATCCTGACTATCCATCATAAGTGTACTGGTCCTCACCATTGGATGAAGTGCAATAAGAGGTAAATTTCACTTAGGCCCATTTCTTTTTTGTATTTGCTTTCTAGTCTTGTAAATATATACCAAGGTTTAATTTGCTCTAGATAATTTACATTTAGGACCTTACACTCTATTTTTTTGCAATTCAGTCTTGTTGAGTTTACATCACGTTTGTCCGTGCATGATTTCTGGGTTATTTCCAATGTTTACTCTAAACTTTTAGCTGATATGGAATGAACTTTATGTTCTAAATAGATGTACCCTAGGTTGCATGAGTCACAAGCTGTGTGTGCTTTCATAGGATAAATTGCATTTTCTGCCCCTGAACTTTTGTTGCGAGTTACATTTTGGCCCTGGAATTGAGAATATTTGCAACTAGGTCCTTTCTGTACTATATTTAACTCCGTGTCTTGTATTTTATGAAAAAATGAGAAAATAAATACTAAAAATTAAATAAAAATTACTAATAGTTCCTACTATGGTGTTATATTTTTTTATAATTTTCATGAGTTGATTTACTAGCATTTTCTATTTTTAAAAATTCAAAAAACAATAAAAAAGAACACTATTTGCATTATAAAATATAAAAATTCAAAAAAATGTTTTAAAAATCCCACAAAAACATTTATGTTTGTCTTTTATTGTGTTTTAACTATAGTATCAATTTTGTTTGAAAAATCTTTATAAAAATTCAAAAAATTAGAAAATATCCAAAAACTAATAAAAATTACATAAAATTAAAGATAAATCCAAAAATTGTGTTTTTAGATCCTATTTTAGCTCTTGATTTTTATTTTATCACAAAATTGTCATCCAGGAGCTTTGGGCATTTTAGGTATTTTTAATTTGCAAATTGTCCATTATTGTGCACTGTTTTGCATTTTTGGCACTGTTTGATTTTTAACAATTTACAAAAACATTTGAAAATCCTTTCAAAATTACGGAAAACACTTTAGAACACCTAATACCCAAAAAATTTTTTACTTTAATTTAGAGTATTTTTTACTATTTTGGAAAATCAAAAAAGAGTGTTGTGTGTGTTTTATACTTCGTTCTTGTTTTCCTTTTATAGAAAATTAAAATTTTGAAAATTAAAAACCACTAAAAATATTTTATTTTCAGATATTTGATCACTTAATTTTTTAATCGTGCTCCTTGTGTTCAACCCTGGTCACTATACCAGGTAAAAAAATAGAAAACTGCTTACATTTGATTGCTTGATTTCTTTAGTGGTTATTTTTCTCGTTGACTGAGCCGAGTGATTTTGTTCACAACGACCATTGTTTATTTGCAAACTTAACCCGAGTCATTAGCCCGATCATCAATTCTTGACTGCCTAAGTAGAGTATTTCGGAGCACACACACGACTCTTGTTGATAATGACCTAACTTGGACACCTGCACCTTTCACTTGGCTCACCTCAATTGAAGTGGTGAGGGGATTGGATTTGCCGTTATGAGATGCACACAAGTGGAAACATTTGTGCTCGTCTAGGGATGGATGTGCACCCCAACCTTTCTAGCAACAAAGACGTCTAAAGACAGGAGAATGTGGGTTGCAATACTGCTTTAAAAGAGTGATAGTATACTCGCTCAAGAGGAAAAACTCCTTATGTAAATGTTGTTGTATATATTATTTCAAAAAAAGCAAAAAACAACAAATCAAAAAAATGGACAGGCTTGATTGAAAATAAAATGCATGCTAGAGTATAGATATTTGTATAATCAATAAGCAAGCTTGAGCTTCAAAGCCATACCTTGTGAGACTGCAGCTGATTAACTTGGCTATACCGGTCAAGCGTCCTATGATAGGTAGCTACATTGGATACCGCCCATTCTTTTCTTCACCCCCTCCTCTTGAGTTGGTTGCCACTTGAACTTAGAAGGGAATAACCCGCTCCTCAAGGAATGAGTTGTTGGATTGAGGAATTATTGGGTTGTCATGCTGGAGAAATCAAGTCTCTTTGTCATTTTAGATAAGGGGAGCCACCATCCATACATTGTACAAGTGAGACTCATAGTCATAAGGGTTTGCGTATGAAGTGAAATATTCTAACCTAGCGATTGAGGAGACTTGACCACAGTTTTGGGATTCTTGAAGGCTTTTGTGTTTCGATTCTGCTTCCCAATTAGGTATCGACTGCACTAACATTTCAAAGGTCCAGCATAAGTTCTAAACTCTGATTTTGTGAAGCCAAGTTTGAAAATTAAATTCTATCAACTTTCTTTCTTTTTATTTTCTTTATTTTTATTTTTCTGCACTTATTGTATAAGTGTTTGCTAGGGACTAGAAATGGCAAGTATTAGGGGTAATGAATCTCCATTTCATCACCTTTATTCTATCACTTTGACCTTAAAAACCCTAGGTAATGCATGTAAATAACATTAATTTGTACAAAACAACATTCATTATTTAATGCATTCATTGTGTAAATAATACTATTTTTAATGATAAATTTATAGAATAAATAAAAGAAAATGAATAAAATATCAAAGGTATTTTATGTCCCTAAACCCTGAGACCAAGTCAAGAATTGAATTAGTCGACAAGGAATTAAGTAGGGGGACATAAGGGCCAAGAATATAATAAAAACTCAATTCTTTTATTTATTCAATAAAGTATTTTTGGGACCTATTTTATTCTTCACTATTTATTCATCAAATAAAGAATCTTTTTGCATAAAAGTTGTAGATAATAATGTATACAAAATTACAAAGTTAATTACATGCAAAAGTAATATACAGTTTACATTTTATACATAAAATAAGAAGCCAAAACACAAACTTCCCAGACCCATAACTCTCAAATAAAAACTCAAAATTATCAAAATCACCTTTAATTGTATATAACTTTTCATAAGCTATTTAATGAATGTGGTTTTATATTTTTTGGAGTTAATATATGAAAGTTAGGTTTTGGGTCCCTATTGTATAATATACCCGAATAAAATATTTGACTTATTTAATATTTATCATTTATACAATTTATATTTTTATAATTTTGCAAATATTATTTATAATATATGCACATATTTAGAATATAATAAACCCATAAAGAAAATACAAATTAAAATAAACATATATAAATACATAGGTAAAATACCTATACTAATAATTGTAAATAAATAAAAGTGAAATCCATTCTTTCATTATTTATTCTTTTATATTTTTATACTATTGTAAAATTTATTTATATTATATTAAAAATATAAAGATAAAATCAAACTAAAGAAAATACACCAAAATAAAATATGTATATAAGTTACATAGGTGAAATACATATACTTATACATATATAATTTATACCCCTATTTATTTTAGGAGTACAAATGACATCATAAAAATATAATAAAAATATATTTGTACATCTAAAAATAAGTTATAAATATATAAAATAAGAAAAACAAATAATAAAATCAAATTTATAAAATAAAAATAAAAGAGTCACAATATAATAGAATATACCGATAAATACACCCCTGAAAAATAACTTGTAGTAAATGATAAAAAATAAATAAAAATCATATTAAATACTACATAAAATAATAAACAAATTATTTTATAATACAAATAAATAAAATCATTTACAATTTTTTATTAATTAATTTATAATAAAGGAGCTCTTTTGCCCTATAGCAGACCGACGTGGCTCAATCACCTTCCAGGGAATGTTGACCCCAATCAACTTCCCATCTTTCAGCTCCGACTTCTGTCAGAGCCTCGAGTCCCTCATCTTCTTCGATTTTTCCAAGCCTCCCTGTTGATCCTTCCACCTCAAGCTCTTCACAAAGATTATGTATCTCACATCCGTCTACCTCGTGTGATCATCAGATCTTGTTAATCTTCCTCGAGCGTGTCAATAAACAACGCCCAAGTTCGCCAAGACCCGTTGTCTATAAATAAAACGTTGAGCGCCTCCTTCCCTTCTTGATCCCTCCTAGAGCCCTTGATCGAGTCTGGGTGCTCATGAGTGAAGGATAAGTGACAGTTGAGCCTTCCCTGTGCTTGGAGAATGTCGTAGCAAGGAGAGGAGGAGGTCCACAGCGAGCTTTAGCCACCCTACTGCCTGAGCCCCCTCTCAGGTATAAGAGATGATTTATCTTATGTTTTAAGTAGTTTTAATTGCAGTCTTTAGTTACACATTTTAATAAGTAATCAGAGTACATTAGCCAAATCCACTCACCAGAGCTCTCAAGCTCTGGCCTGATTTCACTACGATCTGACTAACTCCTGACTCTCTCGTCACAACCATCACCTCCCCCAGCATTTTCTCCATCCGATCCTACCACCCAGCCAACCGGATCGACCCTCGATTCGTGAATCGAAGGTCCACTTCTGTTGCTCGTCGGACCTACGTCGCCCCCCTTCATTTCTTTGCGAATCAGCTTCAAGATGGGTCACGCATCACTGCCTCATACACAGTGACACCACTGTGCAGGTCCCAGGTTGAATAGGCCCCTATTTGTGGCAAATCAACTCCAGGTTTGACTCCCCAGGTGCCTAGAGCTCTATCGACTTGCCATGGCTCATCTATGGGTCCTGGACCTCGTGAAGGGTACAATTGGACACGTATCAGCAATGGCAACATGGAGAGAACCTCAACGTTAATGGAGGAGCCTCGGAGCACGAGGAATTGACGAAATAAGGAAGAACGTGCTCGTATTCTTTCATGTTCTTGGAGATGGACCCAACACCATTGGATGGAGCCCTCCACTCCAGATCGCACCAGAGACGTCGAATCGCCCAGAGCCAGCACCGTTCGATCGCATCCTACGATCTAATCTCCGCCGTCCAGGGGCGAAGGGGTACCAACCGCGCAGATGACGACACGTGTATTAGTGAGCCACATCCAACTGTACGCTCCCACGCATTATGGGGTAAATTGCATACTTCTCCCTACATTTTTGTCTTTATTAATTAGTCGTGTAAATAAAGTATCAAGTGTAAATAAAATGAAAATTTTGCATAAATTCCCTTATATGTACTACATATTAAATTTAGTCCATTCTACGTCACCTCCTGTGTCGTCCCACCTAAGGTTGAAAATTTGCATCTATACCCTTAGTTGTTTTTGTATTTAATTTTAGTACATTAAATTTTCATATATGTTGTATATTTCTGGGGAAATTACATGTATGTCCCTGAACTTTATTTTATTTGTAAAAGTGCCCCTCCTAGTATTTGTATTTTTGGTGCTTGAATTTCATTTATTAAAAATGGCACCCATGCTCTAAAAATTATATAAAAATAGGATTACACACTTGCTAACATGTGCTTTCACACCCTTTTTATTTTAGCAATTTAGGTATTTTTCTATTTATTAAAATTAAAATGAGCATGTTTTAGTCCATGTCTAACTTATAAAATATAAAAAATAGAAAACAATTTTAAAAATTCAAAAAAATTATATAATGTTTATTTTATCATTTTTAACTATAAACTAAAAATCCTAAAAAAAAGAAAAAGACTTAAAATAAAAAAGCTCCAAAATCCTTTATAAAGATATGAAAAATCACCAAAAACTCCAAAAATACGTATTTCTGTTTCTTAATTTTATTTATATGATTATCTACATATTAAAATTGATATAAAGAATTTTGGGTGCATTTTGTTACTTTTAAATCTTCATTTCAAACTTGGCCTAATATTTTATCCCTGATTTGGGATATTTTTGAATTTAGAAATGCAAGAAAATTAGCGAAAATTTCAAAAAAATCAAAAAAGTATTATAAAATATGTAAAACCCCAAAACACCTTATGTTATGTATTTATTCATTTTAATAGTATTTTTAATTATATTACTCTATATGGCATATATAGTCTTATCTAGTGTATTATATATAAAAAGAGAAAAAGAAACATAATATCTATAATGCAAAAAGAAAATACAATATATATATTAATATATAGAATTAGAAATCAAAAAATATAAAAATTAAAAACTCACAAAAAATGCATGTGTGTGTATAAAGGACATGCTTGTACATAATACACTTGGATTAGCAATAATCATAGGCTACCAATTTTGCTCTGTGTGTTCGACCTCTACATGCTTGCTAGACATTTAGTTGTAGAGAATAATAAATTTTAAGTCCACTTTTTTCTATCTACTGCTTTACTTTTACCGCGATTTAATTGTTTATTGATCATGAGTTTCTTGAGTGGCAAGTACATCGACTTGATTTCTCGCCTTGTGAGATTTCTAGACCCTCGCTAAACATATAGTTATCACCTACTGACACATTTTTTCCAAGACCCCAAAAAAGTAGGTGGAATAAAAGATTCAATATCCATCGGGATACAAGTAATAATGTCGAAGCTATGCAAAGTCAAAGAAAATATCTAAATAAGCATGCAACCAAAAATTCCACAAATATGAGCTTTAGAAAAAGAAAACATGTTTCTTGGTGAAGAATCAGTTACACTGACTGACTTCACAACGGAATGAAGACTACACAAGTCCATTCCTTCTTCTCTCCCATTCTTCTAACTTCTTACCCCCATTCGGTTGTAAAGACCGGGAGTATCTGACCTTACAAGGGAATATCTGTCTCCACGAGGACAAGTTATCAGAAGAGCAGACACCTTGGTAGTTCAATGGTTTTGTCTAGGGAGAGCTAAACAATTTCACGCACATGGTTCTATCATTTCAAGGTAGCAAGAGTATGCGATTGAGATGATGGTTTTGACCTGGCTGTGAATTGGACTGAATAATTGGAGTATGGAACCTAAGGGTTGTTATGTCACACTTCCTAACTTCTTCGTGGTTGTGAACACATTATTATTCCAAAGGCCTTCTCTGAGCTCCAAACTTTGACTTTATTAAGACATGTTTAAAAGTCAAAATATATTCCAAGTTATTTCTTTTTCTTTTCTTTATTTTCTTTTCTGCACTTATAGGTATAAGTGTTTGCTAGGGACTAGCAAAGGCAAGTCTAGGAGGTGATGAATCTCTATTTCATCACCTTTATTCTTTCAGTTTGGACTTCAAACCCTAGTTAAATATATGTATATATCATTAATTTGTCAAACTAAATATTCATTCATTTGTACAAAATACTGTATAATATATTGTACAATCATTATATTTATTACCAAACAAAAGAATAAAAAAAGAAAAGAAAAAGAGCGAAGTGTAAAGTACAATAAAGTAATCTTAGTGCTCGATACTCAATCATCATGATGACTTAGTCGACAAGGAATAAAGTAGGGGGATATGGTGGCGAATTGTACAGAAAACACAGTCAGAGAACCCTACAAAAATAGGCCAATAATTACTTTTTGGGACATGTTTTATTATTTAGGGTAAATTACAATTTGGGTCCCCATCTATGGGTCCGATTCTAGAATAGGTCCCGATCTTTAAATTGTAACGATTCGAGTCCCAGGGGCATTAATGTAAGGAATTTTTTTAGGCTAATGATGAGTATGCCCTTGTTTAAAAGTTGGAACCCAACCCCCATTCCCTTCTCAACAAGGGCATATTGGTCATGAACCCCAAAATGTCCATTTCCTAAATGGTCTCGGGACCCGAATCGTTACAATTTAAAGATCAGGACCCATTCTGGGATCGGACCCATAGATGGGGACCCAAATTGTAATTTACCCCTATATATTATTTATTATTTATTCATCAAATCAATAAACTTAGTACATGAAATTTGTAGATAAAAATTCAAATAAAAATACAAAACTAATTTCATACAAAATTAATATACACTATGCTTTTATACTCAAAATAAAAAGCCAACATTTCAACTTTCCAAACCAATATCTCCTAAATAAAAACTCAAAATATATAAAAATCACCTTTAATTGTATATAACTTTTAATAAGATATTTAATGAAGGTGATTTCAAATTTTTTTTGGAATTAAGGTGTGAAAGTTAGGTCTTGGACCCCTATTGTACAATATACATAAATAAAATATTCATTTTATTTATCCCTCATTATTTTTATAATTTCATACTTTTATAATTTTGTAAATATTGTGTATAGTATATGTGTATATTTAGAGTAGAATAAAACCAAAAGAAATCATTAAAAAAAATAATAAACTTAAATACATAGATAAAATACATATACTTATACATATCTATATAATACCTCTATTTATTTAAATGTATATATTACATCAGAAAAATATATTAAAAATATATTTGTGTATATAAAAATAATGTATAAATAGATAAAATATGAGAATAAATTAATAAAATCAAAAAGAAAAAATAAAACTAAAATACCCAAATCATACTTGAATATACCTATATTTATACTAGTAAAAAGTAACTTTTAATAAAACATCCAATAAAATAAATAAAAATAAGCATTATATTCTACAAAAAATTAGAAATATTTTTAATTTTATAAAAAAACAATAAATTCATTTCTTTCTTATTTTATATTTCCAAGGTTTTTCTGTCCTGGAATTTCCTGGTTGGTCCACGTGGACCAACCAGGTGCAGGCGTTCGTTGACCTCGGTCAACTATACCCCAATCCCTCTGACCTGTGTCAGAATCTAGTGTCATCCCATTTTCTCCAATTTCTCTACGCCCCCACCTTCATGTATCCATTTCGTCCTTCGTCGACGCCCTTCCTAGAGTCCCCACCAACCATAGATCATTGCACGCAATCAGTCCTCGAAACTCAGCAAAAATGTGCTTATAAATAACCCATCATAACCCATTTTGTCTTTTTGGTCCCTTTTTCCAGGTCTTTAACCCCTCAAATCACTCCTAAAAGCTCTGTCGGGTTGACAACAAGGCGTGGTTGGCGTTTGTAGCGAGGAAGGGCCAAGGCGGAGGTGTATCTACAATTGCTGCGGTGGGTTCTACCCTGAGCTCACAGCTCAGTTGAGCATCATTTTCTTTGCATTTTAGGTAACTTATAATCTTTATGTTCCATTTGTGCATCTAGTTTCATAGTTAATTGTTAGGAGTAGGGATAATCATCAAATCTATCTTTGACCTGGAGCTCGGGCTTCGAGTCGATTTCACTATGATCTCACTGTGACCAACTTGTTTATCACCCCGTTTCAAACCCCTTTCACTGCTCCATGAATTCCACCCAAATCCCCCGATGAAGCGAATTTCAAGCTGGTAAAGGTGGAATATTTATGCAAAGGTCATTGTCCCTAATCATCCAAATCGATCACTAGAAAATAAAATCACTAAGAGAAATCAATCAATGACATGTAAGTGATTCACTATTTTTATTTACCTAGTATAGCCACTAGTGTCGAACATAAGGAGCATGATTAAAAAACTAAGTAGTCAAATTTCAAAAATAAAATAGTTTTTTAGTGTTTGTAAGTTTTGTAAATTTTTTATTTTTGAATAAAAACAAAAAAACACAAAACACAACACTCTTTGTGGATTTTTTAAACTAATAAAAATGCTCACAAAATAAAAATAAAAATATTTATGTATTTTTGGATTTTAAAGTGTTTTCTATATTTTTCTAGATTTTTCAAATGTTTTTATGATTTTATAAAAATAAAAAAAGTGCTCAAAACTCAAAACAGTTCAAGCTAAGACCAAATTGCAAATTAAAAATATCTAAAGTGCCTAATGTCCTGGTTAGCAATTTTGTAATAAATAGAGATATAAAGCTAAAAACAGAAACTGAAATCACATTTTTGTTTTTTTCTTTAATTTTATGTTAGTTTTATAAGATTTTGGTTGTTTAGAGATTTTTAGGGTTTTTATAATTAATTTTCAAACAAAATTAAAAGTGAAATTAAAACACAACAGAAGGCAAATACATGATTTTTTGTGGACTTTTTAGACCATTTTTCGAATTTTTGTGATTTTTCTAACTTAGCCGAGACATTTTTAGTGGTTTTTGAATTTTCAAAAATAGTAAATGCAATCAAATCATTCCAAGAAAATCAAAATAAAAACTAAACACTAGAAGGAGTTAATAGTAATTTTTAGAATTAATTTTATAATTATTAAGTTTAATTAAAAAGCATGCAATTAATCACAGTTCACAGGCACCAAATCGTAAATATTTTAAGTTTCTGGACCAAATGAATAACACAAGAGAAAAGCTCAGCGTCTGATCTGCAAAAAGCCCACTTAATTCACGTAAATGCTCAAAACTACATGTACAGGGGTAAAAATGCAATTTCTAAAAATATGTGATTCATTCACTAACAATAGAAAAGTCCAAGGTAGAAAGTTAAAATAACCCAAAGAACACGTGAGCACATACGTGCTTCAGCCTCGGAGGGACTAAAGTGCAAATACCAAAAAGTGTGAGGTCCAAACTGTAAATATTTTTAACTACAACTTGAATCTAATGGATTAAAACAAAAAATATAAATGTGCAGGGTTGAAAGTGAAATAAACCCTTAGTAGGGGCATGCGGCGCACTTGGAGGAGGGCACTATCGTACAACTCTGATCTGACGCCCGGGCGGATCTAACGGCCTGAAGAGAATGTCGAGGACGTGCGGGGCAGAAGCGTCAGAGGATCTGATCTAACAGCCCAAAGGCTGCTACTCTCGGGTGGCACTGATCGAATCTAGTACGAGGGCACTCATCCAACAGAGGGAGAAGGGTCTGCAAGAACTCTCCAGGGGTGAACTTCAATTGAGCGAGGGATGGGATCCGTCGACTCAATGAAGGCTCTAAGGGCTCCGGCAGTATCGTGGAAAGGCTCCGCGTTCGGTGGAAGGCTCCAATGGAGGCGACAACGGTCAGATAGGTGTGGTGATGAGGCTCCTCCTAAAGGTACTCTGCCTGAGCAGCTAGAGGTCCAAAGTGGTCTCCTTGTACGCATTTGTGCCTGAAAAGGGTAGAGTAGACTCGGGGCTATGATCCGGTCCAGGTTATTGCTTCAGAAGATAAGTAAAGCAGGGTGATATGGGGTTCAATCTCCGGTGAAGACAGAGGAAGGAGATCTAGAGCCTAATCTCGACCTGATGATTGAGTCTTAGGATGATCAGGTAGCACGAAAATGTGTAGGGTGAGTCGAGGGATTGATCTGAATGGATGGGGGTGCGTAAAGGGGATCCAACCAGCTAGTCGGAGCAGATTAACTGGCGGCAGCATGAAATGGAAAGGTGGAATCGAAACGGGAAAAGTAGCAGAAAAGATATGTACCTAAAGGTTCAAATGAACTCCTAAGATCCAGGCGAAGGTGGGAATCAAGGTCTTGGCCTCAACCGAGGTATGGCTGGCTGGGTTGATGAATTTGTGATTCATCACTCTAAAAGTTGAAAATAGAGCTGTGTTCCCGAGTAATTAGATGCATTTCATCACCTATATTGCATAATTAGCATTCATGCGTCCACAGATAACATCTGCATTTTAGCATTCACATATACATTAAATAAGAAGCCCAATCCACTTGTAAAAATCACCTATTTGTTTACATTTTATACTAACTCCAAACCCCATAATTCAATTCTATAGTGTATATATTACTAGCACTAATACAAGAAAAATATCAAAAAATGCTAACTTGTAAAATTAACCAATAAAACCCGAGTCTAAGTTTGAGACCATAGACCTTAAAATGCGCATATCTCTCTCATACAACCTCCGATCTAGTATACTCACTTTTAAAATAATATACATTCAGAGACCTTCAAAACAAGACCAATTTCATTAAAATCGAAGCCCGTATGCAAAATTTGGGTTTTGGGCCTCCATTGTTTATTGTATGTATTTGTATTTATACTCTTGTATTTTATCACTTCACTTGACCTCATACCGTTTTTGGTGAACATGAAACTAGTAGATCTTAGCGTGATCTACAACTTTCATGTTTTGAGTTTTTCCAAATTCGACCATCTTCCCCCTATTATTTTACTTTCTTCCTCGCAATAATATGATTGGGCCACATGGTGCCTTCTGGTTGCGCCACGTAGCCCGTCTAAGCTCGTGCCACGCACCCCACCTTTCAGCCATTGGATGGCTTTCAATCGACCTATATCTCAGCCGTCCACGCCTGCATCATGTCGTAGTCTTCTTATCAACTCCAGATTGCATCTGGACTGCTCACCAGTGCCTTCACCTCCTTGCGCCACGTAGCGCACTCCGTTACCACCTGATCTTCTCCATCAGCGTTGTTCATTCCCACCCCTTCCCTGACCATCCGATCAAACACCGAACGCCATCTCATCCATCCAGATGCACCGCTTCTCCTTTGGCCACGTGTCGCGCTCACATCCGCCCGATCTAACCACAAATCTCATCGTGGCCGTTGTCTTCCGCCCACACCACATCCCGCCACGTGACTTATCCCGCTCCCTTCGATCGCATCACCTTAATCTAATCCTACCCTCTCGCTGGCGCCCCGCTCAGAGCTTTTAGATCACAAGATCCAACGATTGAGGCACCTTCTTCAACCTCCAAGAATGCCTCGACTACGTCGCTCCACCTCGCCAACTCGTCACCCCCTTTCTATTTTCTCCGCTTCGTCATCCACCATCTCCACTCCCCGACGAGCCCACGACATAGACACATCATCGCTCCTCCTCGCAGCTACTCAGTTACCCCACGACAACCACTATCTTGCTCCACAATGCCCATGTAAAACACTTCCACCTTATCGGACCACCACCTTTCCCCTTTAAATACTCTGCCTCCGCTGTATTTCACCGGTATCCGCCTTTGCACGAGAGACCCTAGATCTCTTCTCCTCCTATCTGTGATAGAGATAAGGTTTGAAATCAAGGGACGATAGCGTTCTTCTCTGGCGAGATCCATGGCAAGCTTCACCGTACAGCAGCTCCTCCATCGAGCTGAGCGAGCTCGGGCTCCTACTGGTCCTCGAGCGATGACCGCTGGCTCCACTTCGAGCCTCCATTCCCAGGTAGCATCCTTTATTTCCTTCTCTGATATCCATCTTATTTCCCTCCGATCATCTCCTAATTTATTAGGCTTCCTCGCTCTACATCACCTCCCACTGATCATCACTTAAGCTCTGCCTTGGAGCTACCATCTTCACGCACCCTTCCGTTCATTGCCATGACCTCTCAAGGACATCAAAACACTTCCTACGACCGCTCCACCGATCACGGTGGAGGAACACCTCGGCACGTTCGCCCACTTCACCCCACAGGCCTCGCATCACTCACTTCCTCTACACGAGCACGAACATTTTTTTGGCATTCACTAACACTGCAGGAGCTTCATTCGTCATTGGCCGGAATCGTCACCGGAGCTTCTTCGAGCTCCGTCGTCTCCGACATACCCACCCCGTCTGCCTCTTCCAGGATGCCCGGCATCTTCGCCAAGCTTCAACAAATCTCTTCAGCTAATCAGGAGCTTCCGGGTTTCTTCACCGAGCAAGGAATAATGCGGCGGAGATATCTACCCTTTGCCGGAGCCCAGCCATGCCCACCGCAGGAGGCGGCGGTGAGGAGGAGCACGGAGTAGAGTCGCCATCCAATCATCTTGATCGGACGGTCCTCAGCGCTCCACGTCACCCTCTCCAGCCACTGTTGGATCCATCTTGATCTAACAATCCATTTGCAGCCACGTCACCAGCTTTGAGCCTCTACCCCGATCCTTAGGCTCAGAGCATCCGACCCTCAATATGGGGAAGTTGAAGGGTTTAGGCGCAAATTTTCCACAAAATTATACACTGCAAACGAACTTTTAAGGATTAAATGTTAAACATTAAAACCGTAGGGATACAGGTACAAAAAATCGTGGGATGCACGTGTGTCGCATGCGCCTGTCAGGGGCAACTCGCAATTAACCAAAACATGGAGGAATTAGATGCAATTATGCCAGGAATGTAGGACTGCAGTTATAAAAGCTTGCACTAGATATTTAAATATAAGACTAAACCTGGTGTCCCGGCAAAATGGCCACGATGCACGTGCAGAGCACGCGCCTGGCGGGGATGCCTGGGTGATTATACAAAACAACGAGGGGTCAAGTGCAACTTACAAAACATAAATAAACTTCAGATGAAAACTTTGAATACCAAACGGAAATAACGAAATAAGCTGGGCTCTAACTGCAAAATACCCAACTTAAGGGGCGGCCACGGACGGTGGATGCCGTGCCACTTAGACACGTGTCAAACGCTGGGCCCGCGATACCCCTTCGAATCAACGGACCCGATCAGATCTCGAATGGCAATCGGACGGTGGAGTCTCCTGAGAATCTGACGGATGCTGCTAGTCCAGAAGAACTCGGCCTGATCAACGGCTGCGGAGGGGCTTGGATGAGCTCGCGAAGAACACATCCTTGGCGAGGCTTCTCTCAATGATGCTCTACCCTCCGACGGCGAGGGAAGCGTCACGTTGGCCGGTAAGACTCCTGCGAGGTTCCTCTCGATCCTGGAGGCGTCAAAAGAGGCCGGAGCTCACAGGAGGACCCTCACGGCATGAAGGTGCCCCAGCCCACTCCGGCGATATCCAAAATCGCCTCCAGGCGTGCGTGCGCTCCAGTAACCCTGCAAAAGACGTTACGAGGTCGGGGGCAAAGTACCGCGACCTCCCATGGGCAAGAAAGGCGGGAGAATGACGAGATGGTCGCTCGCCGGAGCAAGCTCCGGCGAGGGGCGGATTAGATGGTCGATTGGGTGAAACGCGAACTAACGATGTGCACTGGAATCCTAGAGTTATGGCGAAGTGAAAACGCAAATAAAATGAGGAAAAGAAGGACCTCGAGGGCTGAGATGCCCAAGGTGGACCTCAACGGCGGCGAACCACCGGAGGTGGTGGAACGACGCCTCCGACTCGTTGAAGGCCTCCCCGGATCGCTGGAGGGTGTGCTGTCACCACACCCAGTCCGGAGCTGGGTCTTGGGAGGCTTCAAGCGGGTCAAAGAGTGTTCAAAGGGAAGATGGAGGTGGTGGGTCTCTTTTGAAACAATGGCCAACGGGCGAACTTCGAGACACGCTCACGGGCACGCGAAGAAGATTTTGGAGAATCCGAGTGGTCGGCGTGAATCCTGGTGATGCTAGGAACATCTTTCATGAAGAGAGCAACTTCCCTCGAGCAACGCACAAGCGGCGAAAAATCGAGAAAAGAGGGGAACGGCCATTGTCCAACGGGTTGTGACCTGGGTCAGAGAGTTGACCCAAGGTCAACGGATGGCGTGGCCTGATTGGGCCACGTCATCCGCAAAAAGACAAAAGTCAAATAAAAGGTTTGTAAATTAAATAAAAAATATTAAATTATTTAATTAATTTTAGGTTATTTAATAAAAAATGTTTATTATTTTATATAGTAATTTCTTCCGATTTTTAATTATTTTTATGAGTTATATTTTTACAAGTTGCTTTTATACCCCTATAGAGGTATATTATCTATATATTTTAGTATTTTATTTTTATTTTGTACATTTAATTTTACTTATTTTGTTTATTATTTTATAAAATTATAAAATACTTTTATATATGTAAAGATATTTTTATTGGTGTGTTTTATATATTTAATAAAATAAAAGTATGGATTCTATAGGTATAGATATATGTATTAATACCTATGTATATAATATATACAAGTATTTTTATTTGTGTTTTATTTATGTTTTTATTCTGATTTTAATGCACATAATTATTATAAGTAATATTTACAACATTATAAAAATATAAAATTATAAAAATAATAGATAAATAATAAATTGAATATTTTAATATGTACAAGTATACAATGAGGGTCCAAAACTCAACTTTCAAACCGTAGCTCCGCCAAATGCGAAACCACCACCATTAAATAGCTTATTTTGAATTATATACAATTAAAGTGAGTTTGATACATTTGGAGTTTTCATTTGTGAGATACGGGTGTGGGAAGTTGGGATTCTGGATTTTTATTCAGACCATAACTTTTTATCTGTCCATTATTTTTCTGTGAAATCAATTTTGTATTTTTCTATATAAAATTATATACAACTTTCATGTACAAAGTTTCTTTATTTGATGTATAAAAGTGGAACCAAAAATAGGTCCCAAAATGAATAAAGAATGAATTAATAAAAGAGTTTTATTGGTATTTTTGGCCCTTATCTCCCCCTACTTTATTCCTTGTCGACCTATTCATCAAGATGCCTAGGTCTCGGGGTTTCGGGTCATAAAATATTTACAATATTTTATTCTTTTTCTTTTCTTTCCTTTATTCTATAATTTTGGCTTTAAAAACCGCAATTTATACAATATTTACACACATATGCATGGATGCTAAAATGCATGAATTACGCCTATTTACATGCATTTACTAAGGTTTTTAAGGCCAAAATGATAGAATAAAGATGATGAAACGTAGATTCATCATCCCCCTATACTTGCCTTTGCTAGTCCCTAGCAAACACTTATGCAATAAGTGCAGAAAAAGAAAAATAAAGAAAAGAAAAAGAAGAAAGATGGACTAAATTTAATTGTCAAACTTGTCTTCACAAAATCAAAGTTTGGAGCTTAAGTCAGACCTTTGGAAATTAAATGCGGGCGGAACCTTATTGAGAACCGAATTTGAAATCCAACAGTCCCTGAGAATCCCAAAACTCTGTCCAAGTTTCCTCAATAGCCAGGTCAGAAGTATCTCAACTCATACGCAAACTCTTACAACTATGAATCTGACTTGCACAGTGTAAGTGATCGTGGCTCTCCCCAACTAGAATGGCAAAGAAACTGACTTCTCCAGTACGACAACCCAATGATTCCCCAATCCAATGACTCCATCCTCGAGGAGCCGGGTATTCCCTTCTAAGTTTAAGTGGCAACCAGCTCAAGAGGAGGGGGTGAAGAGAAGAATGGACGGCAGCCAGTGTAGCTACCTATCCTGGGATGCAAGACCAGTGTAGTCAAGTCATCCAGCTGCAGGCTCACATATTTGACTTTGAAACTCAAGCTTGCTTATTTTCTATACAACATATTCACATACTTTGCAGGCTTTTTATTTTTGTACATGCCTGAACTTTCTTTTCTCTTTTTTTTTGAAATACTATATACAACAGCATTTACATAAGGAGTTTTTCCTCTTGAGCCAGTAGACTATCCCTCTTTTGAAGCTTTATCGCAACCCACAGTCTCCTGTCTTTAGACTTCCTTATCACTGGACGGGTTGGGGTGCACTTCCCTCCCTAGAAGAGGACAAGTGTTTCCACTCGTGTGCGTCTCATACCGGCAAATCCAATCCCCTCACCACTCCAACTGAGTTGAGCCATGTGAAAGGTAGAGTCGTGCGTGTGCTCCGAAATACTCTACTTAGGCAGTCAAGAATCCATTGAACCAAGTCTCGTGATCCTCAAAGAATTAAGTCAACTAGACCTGAAGTACCTCAAACTAAGTTCCTATAAGGTTCCTGTTATTAGGTAGATTTTAAGGTCCAATCAAGCTCCAATCTCCGGATTTTACTTAAACTTGTTCAACTATCAAACTCAATCCGAAAAATGCTCATGCTATGCAAATGCAATGCAGAAAATATTTTTGTGATGCAGTTTTCAAGATTTTGAACTTTTTTATGGATTTTTGAAAAGATGATGATGCATATGCAGATGCATTTTTTTGTCTTTTTCAAAAAGATTTTTCAAATGTTTTTGGATTTTAATTTTGCAAATGTTTTTGGGATTTTTGAAAACAAAAATATTTTGGCTGAAAGCTAGGTGAAAAATATGTACACGGGAGTGCTTCTTTATACAAGGAGTGGATTTTAAGAATTTACAAGGGTAAGTGGTCAATTTTATAAGTATATATATAATGGATTTTGGTGAGATGTAAGTATTCCTCAAACTTATTTGACACAAGTTTTTCACACCATTTTTGAAAACTATAGTCCAAAATAATTTTTACAAACATTTTTGCAAACATGTACACACATTTGAAAATCATTTTGCAAAGGTTTTCAAAACAGTATAGATAGATTTTTCAAAATATTTTTGCAACCATTTTTCAAACCATTTGCAAATCATTTTTCAAACATTTTATTTCACATAAAGAAAATAAATTTTACACATCACACATTTTACACAGGTTGAAAACATGTAACAAAATATTTTCAAAATAGTTTTCAATAGATGTTCACAAAGATTTTCAAACTATTTTTCAAACATTTTGCAAAAAACATTTTCACCTGATTTATTAATCAGTAAATACACAAAAGAAATTGAGGAACAAAATACCTTTATTAAGGATTTTAATGAATTTTAAAGAATAATTAGCCATATTATTAAGAAAATATGAAAGTACGAGTTATGGTTAAAGTATATACGTAGTATATACGATCCCCCTATACTTAGCTTGAGCTATGTCCTCATAGATCGAAGAGAAAAGAGAAGACATAACTCGTACTGAGTATAGGAAAATCTAAAGAATAAATGAACGAAGAAACAAATGAACGAATGAGAAGTTGACCGTCCCCCCTATACTTAGGATCAAATAATCCTAAGTATAGCAGACTGTACACAAAGCAGGGAGGGTCAAGGGTGGGAATGAACAGATCGTACTCAGATTGTCTCCCCCTATACTTAGGGTAAGATATCCCTAAGTATAGACAAGAAGAGGAGACAATGGAGAGGATCGAAAATAATAGAACAACTCGAAGTGCACGCCCCCTATACTTAGGACAAAGTACGTCCTAAGTATAGAAGACTGTCTACAAGGGGCGGCACCTTTTCGGTAGATGAAGAAGATAGAAGAGGAAATGAAGAAAAGAAGAAAAGAAGAAAATAAATCGGAAGACGGCAGAAGATAGAGAAGGATATACACATCACTCCCCCTATACTTAGGGTAAAAGAAGCCCTAAGTATAGGCAACGACAGGAGTGATGACAAGGAACGATGAAAGAACACTCGGCTCGTCCACCCCCTATACTTAGGACAAAGTACGTCCTAAGCAAGGCAAACACGAGAATGGGTGGTCGAGCAAAACGGGAGAAGGATGAAAATAAACATAAGAGGATATACAACAGAGGCGGATGTACACATGATCAAGAAGGTTGAAAGCGAACCTTCTTGCGGGACCGCTGAGGAATGGATCTGGTGTGATGCAGGTCGACATCGGGGTCCACAGTGGACGGAAACTGATCAGGGTCGACAAAGTGAAGGTCCTCAGGGGCCCTATGGTGTGAAGGCACAGACGGATCAGTGAAAGAAGTGTGACTAGGTCTGGCCTTGGGAGTCTCGCTAGTGTCAAAGTGAAATGGGACGAACTCATCATCATCGGAAGTAGTGTACTCGGAGTCGTCATGCGAGGTGTCATCCGGGTCGAAACCAAAAGGAACGAACTCATCGGTGGAAGTAGTCGAACTCTGTTCGTCCTCAATAATCTCAACCGGATCATCTTTCTCATCAAAAGTCCCGAATTTCCGAAGAAAAGCAACTAAATCAAATTCGGCCTTTGGCTCATCAGTAACTACATGGACAGGAGCGGACCCATCAGTGGAAGTAGTTAGAGTATGTCCGTCCTGTATGGTCTCTACATCTGCCCTTCGCTCAACGGTATCAATCGTGTAAATCTCGCGGATGTCATCAACACATCGCCAAGTCCCAAAAGAAGGAACTCTGAGGTCCATGCTTTCTGAGTCTTCCTAAACTGGGAGGAATTCTCGGGTCTCAGTGGAATCCAATAAGCAGCAAAATTCTCTGATAGTCCCATCCAGGTCATGGTCCTCGAGGTCAGCCAAGATAGGTGTGATTACGTCAGGTGCAGGTCTTTGGTCGACAGTAGGTGCGGTGATCAACGCTTCGCTCTCGTCAGCAGGACGGAAGCGAATCTCTCCTGATCCGTAATCAATAACGACCCTCGCAGAGGCGAGGAATGGTCATCCCAGGATGATTGGACAGTGCTCCCCTATGGA
This sequence comes from Ottelia alismoides, assembly GCA_037367405.1. NCBI lineage: Eukaryota > Viridiplantae > Streptophyta > Magnoliopsida > Alismatales > Hydrocharitaceae > Ottelia > Ottelia alismoides. Next base: position 1,167,935 of record JAZKJV010009641.1, on the reverse strand, counting down.
GGTCTCCATGGGCAAAACGACAAAATCAACTATGTGGCTCGTGCCCTGAATCGAAATGACGGCGTTTTCTAGGATACCCTTCGGCCTTTTTATTGATCCATCAGCAAACTGTACGATCATCCTGGTCTTCTTGATAGGCCCTAAGTGAAGAGATTGTACCAGCGAGAAGGGTATGATACTGATCGATGCACCGCCGTCTAGGAGAGTGTGATCACATGTGTGGTCAGAGATGGTGCAGCTAATGAAAGGTGTGGCAGTGTTCCTCTTCCGAGGAATGGGACGATGAGTGATGGCGTGGGCAGTGGCCATGGTCAAGATATGACGCTCAGATCTGCTCCTCCGCTTTCTCTTCTTGGGAAGAGGAGCAGATAAATCGATCATGGCCTTCTGAAGTGGGGCACGGATGATCTCATGAATGGTGGCCACCACTTCGGGTTCAATCAACATTTTTTTGAATTTTTGGACTTCCTCCATACAAGGGAGGAAGTCGGAATCATCATCTACATGAGGCATGCCAAGAGCAGTCGGTATAGCGGCATCCTCGGGGTCAAAGGTGGGACCGGGTGTGAGTGTATGTGTGGACTAAGGATCTGGCAAGTGGTCTCTCTCCTCGCAGTTTGATTCGATCGTGTGTCTCCCGAAATCTTTTTGTGTTTTCAAATTTTTCTCATTTTTTTGTATTTTGGGCGATTGCAAGCTCTCATGATAATCCTCAAATGATTCCATATCCTCAAAGACTGGAGCGGCATTCTGGTTCTTATTTAAACTAGTAAGATCAGTGATCCTCGAATTCATATGCTCCATCATCTGGTTCAAGGTCTCAATTGTGGATATCATGAAAGGTGACTCCAAAATCTCCGGATCGGGTGAGTCGAATGTGGACGGTGGGTGTGGACAAAAATCACATTCCGGATCAAGATACTCAAGGAAGAGCGGGTTGTCGAAATGTGTAGGCGATGGTGGTGGAAATGACTGGTGAAGGTCAAAGTCCGGATCCTGAAATAGTGGGTTGGTCGGATATGTACAAAAATCAGGAGCAAAGTCCTCCTGAAAAAAGTGAGGTGGACCGGCTGGAGCGGACGAGGGATCCGCAAAGTCCGGATAGAAAATGCTCCAGGGGTCCATCTCGAAAACAAAAGGAAAATGATCGGGAGAGCACGACGGTCAAGTCAAGAGAGTAGAGAAGAAGGCGCAAATGCGCAGGGATGATCTAGGACACACGAAACAATCACAAATAAAAAATAATACAAACCCTCAATTCACCTACTCAACTCGGTGGAGACCGAAAAATCGGTCTTTTTATCTTGTCTGTTTTAGAGTTAGGTGAGAAGTCAAAAGAGTTGCACACACACTTAGGGGCTGAAGATGGGATTTGGGCACTAGTCCTTAGGGTGTGCGCGAGCAAGTAAAAGCAAAGACAATGAGGGGATTACTTGTCCCAATACAAGATGTTTCTTTTTGATCGGTTTTAGGGCCAAGTAATATTAGCAGTCCCAATTTTATTGATTATCATTTTTTTTGGATTTTTAGTGAGTAATGCATGCGCCTAACGAGGAGTCAATTTCACTTAGCACCTAGGTGATCAAAATCAGAGGGAGAGTCGGAAAAGCAATGCAAGCGGCAAATCAATGATGAATGCTAAAGAGAAATGCTCACCTTGCCTCCAGCACTCTACATGCAAGGATGCTCAGCAGAATTGAAACCTATCTATATGCAAATGCAAAAGCCGATGAAATCGCCCTAAGTTTCAGAAATTGTTATTATCGGGAAGAACCACAAGTTGACCGCCAATCCTCAACCCTAGAGTCCGGTCTAGGCTCACCCCTCCTCTACTCAACACACTTGAGTTTAGGAGAAAGCGCTTTGCGGGGAGAGCTCGCGGCGCGACGGGTTGAAGGTGATGATCAACTGTTTAAAATTTGACTAAGTCCAACGAGACTATAGGTGCATGCAAAATATTAGGTGTTTGGACTTAGTCTATCGCAAGCAATCCTAAAAGCTAAGGGCTCAATCACACAAAAGAAATGAAAAATAAAACCGGAAAACAAAGTAAAAAATGCGAAGAAATGCGAGAAAGCCGCGGCGAGCCCCCAAGTGAACAATTACTTGGAAATTAGGCTCAAGAGTCCAAGTCCGGGGGTACCTGTATTATTACAATTAATAGTCTCTCTCTCACTACAAATTACAAAAATAAATGCAGGAAATAAATTCTACAACTAATGGTGGAGCTCGGTCTTCAAAAATCTCTTCTCGTCTCCTCGGTGCTCGGCTCGCAGATGCCGGCTTCACGTGGGTGCGTAGGCGCCTAGGGTGGAGCGCCTCCCTCGATCCATGGTTCCTCGCACAAAGTCAACAAAAGAGAAGGTTAGACAGCTCAAGAGATATATCAAAAATAAAGAAAATAAAATAGCGAAAAATAAAAGCCGCGAAATAGACAATCAATCACAAACACAAACAAGACCCGAACTAAGCGTTGTTGCTCCCCGGCAACGACGCCATTTGTTTAGCCCGAAAATCGGTGATCTTAAGTTCCACACAAGGCGGGAACTCAGTCGCTGAATCGACCACGCGAAATTCGGATTAAAACAACAATTAACCCACGACAATTAAGTAAAGCAGTGAAAGTGTGTGGAGTTAAAATTTATTATAACTCTACAATAAGATGTGTATAGGTGCAAGTATTGTAGAGGTCGAACACAGGGAGCAGACAGGTAGAAGGGGGCACTAAGGCACAAAATGTGTAATTGTGATCAAGTTGTCTACTTATGCTATTTTTTGTGGGGTTTTAATTTTATATTTATTTATTTTTTTTTTTAATTTTTTATTTTTTGTATTTTGATTTTTAATTTACTGATTTTATTTTTTTATTTTCTTTTTCAATATTGGAAAATAAAGACAATGTAATAAAATGGAGAAAGAGATATTTATAAAAATAGATAAAAATGTTCAAAAATAAGCAAATAAAGTCTTTTTGGTCTTTTTATACTTTTTTACTGTTTTTGTTATTTTTGGGTAATTTTTAGAATGTTTTTGGTATTTTTAAATAGCAAAATAGAGAAAACAGTGAATAAAATGCAAGGCTGAAACTAAAATGGGAATGAAAAATAGCAAACAGTATCAAAAATTTCCCAAATTAATATTTAAATGAAAGGTAACAAAACAAAGAAAATTCAGGAAAAGAAAATACGATTTTTGGATTTTTTATGAATTTTATGAATTTTTATGAAGGTTTTTAGAGTTTTGTGATTTTTAGGAGATTGGTTTTATATTTTTTAACGATTTTTGGTCTGGAGCTAAAACAGACTAAAGGGAACAAAATATATTTTTTTGCGATTGTTCTGGAGAGTTTTTATATTTTTTTGGTATTTTATAAGCTAGACAGTGCACAAAATGGTGGTTTTTGATTTTTAAAAAAATTAAAACGCAATAATTATGGAAAGTAAAAATATGATGATGAACTACAATCCAACAGAGAGCTACTGTGATTTTTGGAGATTTTTTTGGATTTTATAGACACATGCAATAAATACTAGAAGCAAAAAGAAAAGGCACACATGCAGGGGTAGTTTTGTAATATGGGGAAGTTGAAGGGTTTAGGCGCAAATTTTCCACAAAATTATACACTGCAAACGAACTTTTAAGGATTAAATGTTAAACATTAAAACCGTAGGGATACAGGTACAAAAAATCCTAGGATGCACGTGTGTCGCATGCGCCTGTCAGGGGCAACTCGCAATTAACCAAAACATGGAGGAATTAGATGCAATTATGCCAGGAATGTAGGACTGCAGTTATAAAAGCTTGCACTAAATATTTAAATATAAGACTAAACCGGGTGTCTCGGCAAAATGGCCACCATGCACGTGCAGAGCACGCGCCTGGCGGGGACGCCTGGGTGATTATACAAAACAACGGGGGGTCAAGTGCAACTTACAAAACATAAATAAACTTCAGATGAAAACTTTGAATACCAAACGGAAATAACGAAATAAGCTGGGCTCTAACTGCAAAATACCCAACTTAAGGGGCGGCCACGGACGGTGGATGCCGTGCCACTTAGACACGTGTCAAACACTGGGCCCGCGATACCCCTTCTAATCAACGGACCCGATCAGATCTCGAATGGCAATCGGACGGTGGAGGTTCCTGAGAATCTGACGGATGCTGCTAGTCCAGAAGAACTCGGCCTGATCAACGGCTGCGGAGGGGCTTGGATGAGCTCGCGAAGAACACATCCTTGGCGAGGCTTCTCTCAATGATGCTCTACCCTCCGACGGCCAGGGAAGCGTCACGTTTGTCGGTAAGACTCCTGCGAGGTTCCTCTCGATCCTGGAGGCGTCAAAAGAGGCCGGAGCTCACAGGAGGACCCTCACGGCGTGAAGGTGCCCCAGCCCACTCCGGCGATATCCAAAATCGCCTCCAGGCGTGCGTGCGCTCCAGTAACCCTGCAAAAGACGTTACGAGGTCGGGGGCAAAGTACCGCGACCTCCCATGGGCAAGAAAGGCAGGAGAATGGCGAGATGGTTGCTCGCCGGAGCAAGCTCCGGCGAGGGGCGGATTAGATGGTCGATTGGGTGAAACATGAACTAACGATGTGCACTGGAATCCTAGAGTTATGGCGAAGTGAAAACGCAAATAAAATGAGAAAAAGAAGGACCTCGAGGGCTGAGATGCCCAAGGTGGACCTCAACGGCGGCGAACCACCGGAGGTGGTGGAACGACGCCTCCGACTCGTTGAAGGCCTCCCCGAATCGCTGGAGAGTGTGCTGTCACCACACCCAGTCCGGAGCTGGGTCTTGGGAGGCTTCAAGCGGGTCAAAGTGTGTTCAAAGGGAAGATGGAGGTGGTGGGTCTCTTTTGAAACAATGGCCAACTGACGAACTTCGAGACACGCTCACGGGCACGCGAAGAAGATTTTGGAGAATCCGAGTGGTCGGCGTGAATCCTGGTGATGTCAGGGACATCTTTCATGAAGAGAGAAACTTCCCTCGAGCAGCGCACAAGCGGCGAAAAATTCGAGAAAAGAGGGGAACGACCATTGTCCAGCGGGTTGTGACCTGGATCAGAGAGTTGACCCAAGGTCAACGGATGGCATGGCCTGATTGGGCCACGTCATCCGCAAAAAGACAAAAGTCAAATAAAAGGTTTGTAAATTAAATAAAAAATATTAAATGATTTAATTAATTTTAGGTTATTTAATAAAAAATGTTTATTATTTTATATAGTATTTTATTCCGATTTTTAATTATTTTTATGAGTTATATTTTTACAAGTTGCTTTTATACCCCTATATAGGTATATTATCTATATATTTTAGTATTTTATTTTTATTTTGTACATTTAATTTTACTTATTTTGTTTATTATTTTATAAAATTATAAAATACTTTTATATATGTAAAGATATTTTTATTGGTGTGTTTTATATATTTAATAAAATAAAAGTATGGATCCTATAGGTATAGATATATGTATTAATACCTATGTATATAATATATACAAGTATTTTTATTTGTGTTTTATTTATGTTTTTATTCTGATTTTAATGCACATAATTATTATAAGTAATATTTACAACATTATAAAAATATAAAATTATAAAAATAATAGATAAATAATAAATTGAATATTTTAATATGTACAAGTATACAATGAGGGTCCAAAACTCAACTTTCAAACCGTAGCTCCGCCAAATGCGAAACCACCACCATTAAATAGCTTATTTTGAATTATATACAATTAAAGTGAGTTTGATGCATTTGGTTGTGAGATACGGGTCTGGGAAGTTGGGATTCTGGATTTTTATTCAGACCATAACTTTTTATCTGTATATTATTTTTCTCTGAAATCAATTTTGTATTTTTCTATATAAAATTATCTACAACTTTCATGTACAAAGTTTCTTTATTTGATGTATAAAAAGTGGAACCAAAAATAGGTCCCAAAATGAATAAAGAATGAATTAATAAAAGGGATTTTATTGGTATTTTTGGCCCTTATCTCCCCCTACTTTATTCCTTGTCGACCTATTCATCAAGATGCCTAGGTCTCGGGGTTTCGGGTCATAAAATATTTACAATATTTTATTCTTTTTCTTTTCTTTCCTTTATTCTATAATTTTGGCTTTAAAAACCACAATTTATACAATATTTACACACATATGCATGGATGCTAAAATGCATGAATTACGCCTATTTACACGCATTTACTAGGGTTTTTAAGGCCAAAATGATAGAATAAAGATGATGAAACGTAGATTCATCAGCGAGTGACTCGAGTCTGTTCACCATCCGTTGTACATCCTCTAGATCTCATCGATTCTCACACTCACTTATGTCTTATACTTAGGCTGACCAGAGCCTAAGCATGGGGGGGACTGATGCCTGCCATGTATATACTCATCTATTTCCCATCTTGACCTCGTCCGCCCCATTTTTTATCTTTTTCTACACAGGCTGTCAGAGCCTAAGTATAGGGGGCGGGACGACTTCTATACATTTTTGTTATTTTATCTCTCCTACACTTAACATGAGCTATGTCTTTTTCCTCGCTTTTCATGCTTTGAGGACATAGCACCCGCTAAGTATAGGGGGGTGTATATATTACGTATATACTTTACCCATAGCTCGTACTTTTACGTATTTTTTTTATATATGATGTAATAATTTCGGGGTGGGTAAAAATTGAATTTTTGTAAAATACATATTAATTTGTAATATATTTGTAAGACTCTTTTAAAAAATTGTAAAAAATGTATACTTGTCTAATATGTATAATTTGTATAATACTTGTAGAGTTCTTTGGAAAAAAAGCTTTTGTAAAATTTGTTGTAAAATATGAGATTAAAAGAAAAGGTCTTGCATGTCATTCATCTCTGTAGCATGTCATATACATTTCATCTGCATATCAAGCATATGCAATGTGAAAAGTTAGTGGGTTTTGAACCAAGTTATGAATAGATGTCGAGGATGGATTTGATTTGACCTTAATCTACCTAATTTCAGAGGAAGCTTATAGGATTTGGAGTTAAGATTTTTCAGGTCAAGTGACATAATTCTTTGAGTATGCAAGTCTATGTTCACATGTCATCTAGATTAGTCTAAGTAGAATATCTCGTACACACACATGATTCTTTTAGACAGTACCTAACTTGGACAAGCACCATGCACGTACCTCTTCATTGATGAGGTGGTGAGGAGGTAGAATCCTTTGGCTTGGAGTAGCACACAGGTGGAAACATCCATCCTCCTTTAGGGAGGGAAGTGCATCTCAACCTAGCCTGGTGGTGTTGACATATAAGGACGGGATGTTGTGGGTTGCAATAATGCTTCAAAAGAGCAATAGTCTAGTGGCTCAAGAGGAAAATCTCCTGATGTACATGATGTGCCTTGTATATAGTTCAAAGTTGAAAAAATGTTTGCAAGAACTCCAAAAAAGTGGATAGGCTGGATTGAAAATAAAATGCCTGGCGGACTATGTATATTTGTAAGCAGCATGCAGCTGGATGACTTGGCTACACTGGTCAACCATCCCGGGATAGATAGCTATACTGGCTACCGTCCATTCTTCTCTCCACTCCCTCTTCTTGAGCCGCTTGCACTTGAACTTAGAAGGGAATACCCCTCTCCTCAAGGAAAGAGGTATTGGACTGGGGAATTAGAGTTACCTTGTTAGAGGAGGTTGGTTCTTTGCCATTTCTGATGTGGAGAGCTATATTTCACTTACACAGTACAAGTAAGAACCATAGTCATCAGAAATTTGCATATGAGGATTTGTTCTGACTTGACTGTTGAGGCGTCTTGAATAGAAGACTTGTGGAACTTAAAGTCTGTTAGGTCTTAAGTTCAGATCCCAATAAGGTTTCGCCCCGTAATTAATCCAAAGGTCGAGTCAAGCTCCATTTTTAACTTTTGTTCACGACCTTGGAATGAAACTCAATTTCATTTCACTTTTGCATATCATTTTAGTTGCTCGGGGACGAGCAAGGTTTAAGCATAGGGGGTTGATGAATCTGTGATTCATCACCCTAAAACTTGAAAATAGAGACTTGTTCCCGAGTAATTAGATGCATTTCATTGCCTATATTGCATAATTAGCATTCATGCATGCACAAATAACATTTGCATTTTAGCATTCACATCTGTATTAAATAAGAAGCTCAATCTACTTGTAAAAACCACCTATTTGTATACATTTTATACTAACTCCAAACCCCATAAATTCAATTCTATAGTGTATATATTACTAACACTAATACAAGAAAAATACCAAAAAATGCTAACTTGTAAAATGCACATATCTCTCTCATATAGCCTCTGATCTAGGTCTGCTCACTTTTAAAATAATATACATTCAGAGGCCTTCAAAACAAGACCAATTTCATTAAAATCATTTCCGTTTTAGGTCAACATAAAACTTGTAGATCTTATCGAGATCTACAACTTTAATGTTTTGAGTTTTTCCATATTCGGCCATCTTCCCCTCTTATTTCACTTTCTTCCTCACAATAATATGATTGGGCCACGTGGCACCGTCTGGTTGCGCCATGTAGCCCGTCTAAGCCCATGCCACGCACCCCAGCTTTCAGCTATTGGATGGCTTTCAATTGACCTACATCTCAGCCATCCACGCCCGCATCATCTCGCAGCCATCTGACCAACTCCAGATTGCATCTGGACCGCTCACCAGCGCCTTCACCTTCTTGCGCCACGAAGCACACTCCATCACCACCCGATCTTCTCCATTAGCACTGTTTATATTCGCCCCTTCCCTGACCATCCGATCAAACACCAGACGCCATCTCATCCATACGAAAGCATCGTGTTCTCCTTTGGCCACGTGTCGCACTCACATCCGCCCGATCTTACCATAGATCTCATCACAGTCGTTGACTTCCGCCCACACCATATCCCGTAATGTGGCGCATCCCTCTCCCTTCGATCAAATCACCTTAATCTAATCCTACCCGCTTGCTGGTGTCCCTCTCAGAGCCGTTGGATCACATTATCCAATAGTCGAGGCATCATCTTCAACCTCCGAGAATGCCTCGATCACGTCTCTCCACCTCGCCAACTCGCCACCCCTTTCTATTTTCTCCGCTTCGTCAGCCACCATCTCCACTCCCCGACGAGCACTAGCCATATCATCGCTCCTCCTCGTGGCTACTTAGTCACCCTACGATGACCACTATCTCGCTCCAAAATGCCCATGCAAATCACTTCCACCATCATCGGGCCACCACCTTTCCCCTTTAAATACACTGCCTCCGCCCCATTTCATCGGTATCTGCCTTTGCAGAAGAGACCCTAGAGCTCTTCTCCTCCTATCTGTGACAGAGATAAGGCTTGAAAACGAGCAACGACAGCGTTCTTCTCCGATGAGATCCATGGCGAGCTTCGCCAAGCAGCAGCTCCTCCATCGAGCTACGCGAGCTCAGCTCCTACCAGCCCTCGAGTGACGACTGACGGCTCCACTTCGAGCCTCCATTCCCAGGTAGCATCCTTCATTTCCTTCTCCGATCTCCATCTTCTTTCCCTCTGATCATTGCACCCTTTCGTTCATCACCACGGCCTCTCGAGGACATCGAAACACCTCCGACCACTACTCCGCCGATCACATCGGAGGAACACCTCGGCCCGTTCACCCACTTTGCCCCCACATGACTCGCATCACTCACTTCCTCCATGCGAGCACGAGCATTTTTTTTGGCATTCGCTAACACTACAGGAGCTTCATTCGTCATCGGCCAGACTCGTCGCCGGAGCTTCTTTGAGCTCCTTCATCTCCGACATACCCACCTCGTTCGCCTCTTCCAGGACGCATGGCTTCTTCACCAAGCTTTAACAAATCTCTTCAGCCAATCATGAGCTTCCGGGGTTTTTCAACGATTCAAGAACAAGGCGGTGGAGATAGCCACCCTTCGCTGAAGCCCAGCCATGCCCGCCGTAGGAGGCGGCGGCGAGGAGGAGCACGCAGCACAGTTGCCGTCCGATCGTCTTCATCGGATGGTCCTCAGTGCTCCACGTTGCCCTCTCCAGCCACTATTGGATCCATCTTGATATAACAGTCCATTTGCAACCACGTCACCAGCTTCGAGCCTCTTCCTCGATCCTTAGGTTCGGAGCATCCGATCCTCATCCGAAGCAGACCCAAACCTCCATTGTCATCCGAGCCTTTCTCGCCATCCGGGCCTCCATTCGAGCCTGGATCTCACATGGTTTTCACGTTAGTCTAGGTAATTTACACCGAGGCCCTTGCAAGTTTTTGAAATTACACTTTAGTCCCTACCAGGTGCATCACGTGAGGCACATGTGTTCCAGTGGAGAAATTGCATGCATACCCTCTACATTATAGGTAATTGCATTTTAGTCCCTATAAGCACGTTTCTGAATTAATCAAATTTTATTCATGTTTGCATTTACATCCCTCTTTTAGCATGTTTATTGAGGCATTCACTTAGCATCAATTTTTAATTCCAAAAGTTACATGTTGTAGAGAAACTTGTGCTTTATAATTATGGACACTTGTCACATTTTCGTGAGCTTGAGGAATTTAATATAACTATATTTTTGGAAATTTACATAGTTTTGCCACTATGTGCCTTTAATTCCATATTAAATTATTTGTTGCTCCAAAAATCACCAAAAAGTCACAATAGGTCTAGTTTAAGTTGTTCTACTGTGTACACAAAACTCACATCATTTGCACGTATAACGAGGCCTTAATAAATTAAATGGTATTTTGCTTAATTAATTTTAAATAGGTCCAAAACTCATCATTTTTTAGGTTTGATAATTTTACTGGAACCCTCTCACATAGAAGTATCTAGGTTAATTTTTGCTTTCTGAAAATGATGTAATTTGGTATTTATTAGAATTAAATTTGTAAAAAAATCACCCTATATTCATTTTTAATTCATATTTAATTCATATAGAGTCTAAAAATTCCAAAAAATTGCAGTAGCTTAATTTCATTGCATTTCATATTCTGGCCAAGTTTCATTATTTTTGGACTTAATTTGACCATACTTGAGATTTTAACCTTAAAATTTGGCTTGAATTGCATCGCATTTTCTTAATTGCATAAAAAATACAAAATTATTCTCCTAACAAACTAACATCGAAATTGACTTTGAATTAACCTAAGAAAAAAACTGCCTCCCTGAGTTCAACCTTGGGCTTCCTCAAGTAAAATAAAAAAATTACCGCTTGTGTTTAAGTCGACATTAATCTCAGTGGTTTTGAATAATCCTAAGTTATCCGACTACAACGAACGCAACGTTAAAATTTAATCGTTAATTCGATTGAATTAGGTAGGGTAACCGAGGACTCTTCGAAGGCTCCTCGTGGCAGTTCTCTGGTCACAAAGTGAGCTTTAATCCTCCAAGCACCTTTTGTGAATCCTAAGCCTCTCCTCTGATAGTTGTCACTATATGGATGGTGGCTAAGGGTCTGTGGTGGTGCGAAGGACAAACTGAGGGTCTGGAGGCGAGGAAGAGAGTTTATATAGGCTACTCGAGGGTCTTAGAAGATCGGAGCATATCATGTTGCATCTGGGGATCCATGAGGATCATGGAAGTCGGGGCTACAATAGGGTGCAATAATCGAGAGAAGAGGTGGTCAGGTTCGTGTATGAAAAATCAGAGAAAAGGCTTCGATGAGAAAGATGCAACCCGACCCGACCAGGAAGAGACCGTCGACTGGGATCAACGGTCTGATATGGACCAATTAGAAATTAGGATATGCAAAAATCAAAGAAAATAGAATTAAAAATAGTAAATGATTTTAAATTAAAAAGTGTATAAAATAAAAATTGTTTAATATTTTAAAACTATTTTTCTGTGGTTTTTAATTATTTTTATGAAAAAATTAATGTATATACATCATATAATATCATATACATGTATAATATACCTATGTTTTATGTACAAGTATTTTATTTTATTATTTTTACAAAAAATACTTTTATTTTATATTTTATTTATTTACAACATTGTTTTAGGATTATAAAATAATTTTTATTTTGTTTTTACAAATTATTTAAGGGTGTAGAATAACTAGGTGTTGTGTTATATCCATGTGTATTTTGTAAAAGGTTTTGATTGATTTATTTTTATTTTTATGATTTTTATTTTATTTTAAATTATTTCTAATTCTATATACATGGGTGTACAAAGAATAAAATAATTTTATTTTGTCAAAAATAAAAAAATAAATATGCACAAATATAGGTGATATGTATAGTACATAGTGAACCCTTATCACTCTCTACTTATTTTCTTTTACGTTCAGGTCAAGACTTGACCTCCTCTTGGAGTTTGGGTCACTCTGTCTTTATTATAAACATATCATTCTTTTTATTTTCCCATTATTCTTTTATTTTTGCAAAATAAATGTTAATTATGCATTATTAACAAAGGCATGCCAAATGCTAAGTTGTTATATTGATAAGAATTTACAGGTGGTTTTCTAAAAAAGAAGAGCTAAAATAAAAGAGTAAAGAGTGAGAATCATGGATTCATTACCCCCTATACTTTACCTTTGCTAGTCCCTTGGCAAACACACATTTGAAAAAGAAGTGAAAAAGGAAAAGGAAAGAAAAAGAAAGAATCAAAGCTGATTATTAAACTTATCTTCATTAAATTGAAGTATGGAGCTCAGTCAAACCTTTGGATTATTAGTTTGGCGGAATCTTATTCGGAAATATGTTTAAGACTCAACAGCCTCCAAGTTCCACGATTCAATGGTCAAGACTCCTCAATAACCAGGTCAGAACAAGTCTACACACGTAAACTCTATTAGCCATGTGAGCCCATGGCGAACCATTCCTACAATAAATATTATTGTAATGCTTTATATATCAATAAAAGTTATTGGTTTATTTCACTCCCTGACTGAAATTAAGTGAATGAATGCACTATAAGATCCCTCTGTACAAATAGGGTTATGTACCATGGTTGTCTTGACATGTTAAAGCTGTTGATTCAATTGTTGAATCATAGAGGATGGTGCTTGGATGAATATCTAAAGAGTTAGATTGAGGACTCATCAAGCACCATGATTGTCAAGATGTGATCTCCAGTCTGAGTGGGAGATGGCAATCCTATCTCTAAAGGTTGATATCTGATCGACCTCTTGATGCAAGTCCTCTGCATAGGAATAGAGATTCGGAGGTGTTAGATGAGTTAGGTCAAAGAGTTGACTTAACAAGATCGAGATAACTAAAGACCTATGTCGTATGCTGTCACGATATAGGCATGCATCCTCTGACTTGAGACAGATGTGTTGCTATATGTCTGAGTATATACATTTGGCAAACCAATAGATTTATGGCCTTATCAAGGTCTATATACTGGCGAGCTGGTGTGCATGCAAGGGCATATGAGTAATTCGATCTCTCAAAGGGATCATACAGGTTCACTATCAAACCGGAAGACATGAGCTCACTCATGAGGTATTAGGATATATTAAATTCCATGCATGGTCGTCTTGCTTTGGAAGCATGATCGAATTTATAGGTATGATATATGCTTTTGTAAAGCACATGATCGATACCAAGTCCCAATAACTAAATGAAAATCTTAATGATAAAACCCTGAAGAAGACAGACTAAAGTTATATTAGACTTCGGGTTTATACAAGGTCTTCTAGTTTGCAGGATGTACAGGTATTGAGAATACCTGAGGGTGATGTGATCATAAACGATTGTGTAACCATGACGCTTCCATTCTGAGGGAGTGATGAAACAAATCTAGATTTTAGTGACTCCTCTCATTAGATAAAAGTAATCTAATCCTGGTCCAAATGTTGGATATTGGTCTGAATGTGATTCAGATGCAATGAGAAGATTAGATCTACGGACTTGATTTAATCAAGCATCTATGAAAGGTCCCCGAGATCTGGATTTGAGATATGATCTTAATATCGAAGTCACTATACATGGAACGTACAATTGCCCTGTCCTTATCTCCAAGTATCTACGGAGAAAGCACACTATTCTTGAAGGAGTTCAAGGATAATTCCTATGATGAATTATGTATCCGAGCAACAGGATATTGATGATTAAATGATACTTAATTATCAAGAATTATATGAATGAGATTTATATTATGAGAATCATTGTCCAAGATAATTAAATGAGATTTAATTATCAAGGATATGCAGAATGTGGATAGTACTATCCATGATATCCATAATATCGATGTATATTATAAATATGATTTATGGTATTGGAGAGAGCTTATTTGTAAATAATATTTACTAATTGATTGATGATGTGAATTAGATTCACATTGGGAGATTAATTGGAAATATAATTTACAATTAGTTTTGGGTTGTGAATGTGATACATAATTTTTCAATGGCATGTTTGAAATATTCACTAATTAATTTGGAATTAGTTTAGTGAATATATTTGCAATAAATATTTTTGCAATTAATTAAAAGATAATGAAGATAAAATTCTCCTAATACAGAGGTGATGTCACCCTTGAATTGTTCAAGGGTGATGCCCCCCTTTTTAGGAGGTGGTTATTATTCTCTTTATTATTTTTTATTGATTATTTTATTAAGTTAAATTATGTTGATGATAATGCAATATATATTTAATTTAATATAAATTAATAGTTGTTGGTTTATTAAACAACAATGATCATGGCCATTGATTAAAAACACAAATCAATCTAACCGTTGATTTTGTGTATCCCATGGATTGTGATCCATGGACTCCCAAACTAATATACAATAAGGGGCAACCCTAGCCCTTCAAGACACACGTCTACTCTCTCTCTCTATCCTCATTATCATGCCCCATCTCTCTCTCTAAGTGTGGCTGTCCACCTTGGGTTTTGAGAGAATTACATTCGTCGTTACGCCATCGTGTCGCCGCCTCAATTGCTCATGGTTCTCCATCTTCCTCGGTGCTTCTAGCACAAGTAGAAGGCATTGGATTTTGTTGTACGAAATCAAGAGATTCATTGCTTGGATCTTCATCTTGCATTGCGGGAAGCACGCGTCTCATCATCGCGCCCGCAAGTGCAATCTTTGTGGATCGGACTTGAGTCAGGAGGATCTCTTACTTTAGAGATCAAGTGATCGCAACTACACTTCAAGAGGTATTTCTAATACTTTGTGGTTAGATGAAACGATCTGAGAAATGTTCTTGGATCATGTGGTTTCATCATATGACTTAAAATTTTTAAATTCCGCTGCACCGAGCAACTAGTGCGACTTGTCGCTCATGATCGTATGTGATACGATCATCACGCTTCCGTGATGCGCTTAAGGATTTTTCCGTATCCTTCAAGTGTTATTAGAGCCAAGTTTACGAAGGTTTTGTATATGATCCATGAAACTACGAAGATTTAGGCTCATTTGGGTTCGTGAAGATTTTAGCATTTCAATTTTCGCAACCCTGTCTTGTTATATTTTTTCGCACTGTTTAAAATGTTTAAACATGAATTTATCACTTGGATAATGTTCCCCATTAAACAAGGAAATTGTGAAATTTGAGTTTTGTAATTTGGATTCCGTTTGCTCTAGATATGATCGTTTTAATGACCATATGTCCACTGTTTCGGGGATGGCGGTTAGAGACGTAATAAAGATGTTAACTATTGTTTTAAAACATCTTAAAATGCGTGCTAATCATACGGTTTCTGTTTTAAATCAAATTATCAATCTATGAAAATTGCTTTTGCTTAATTTGGATTTAAATGAAAGAGATATGATAATTTTAGTTAGTGAGGGTCATTGCTGGAAATTGCATGTTTTATCATGAACCTTGTGATTGTCATTTAAGAAAATTGTGAAATTAATGATTAATTTCCAAGAATAATTATGTATAATATTTAGGAAATATTTGAACAATAATTATTCTCTTAAATGACTTTGCCTCAACCAATAAATGATTAGATTTTATCTAGATCAAACAATTAGTTGCTTGATACACTTTCAACAAACTTGCTACTAGAATAGGTTCGGGAATTTGTCTAGCAAATTTCCTTATAATCAAAATGGTTTTGATTATTACTATATGGTATAATTTCGGTTGAAAAACCGATGATCATCTCAAGTACAAAGTGATTGACTTGGCATTGTTTTTTTCCCGAGGCAGATATGGTGTCTAGTCAGAGAGTGTTGGGGTAGCAGGTTGCATCGTGTGCAGTCTGTCCCACTCCCGTCGGTATTGGCCATGACAATGGGTAGGGAACGAATGATGCCTGAGAGATCACGGTGTATTTTTATAATTATTAAAAGTCGACTTAATACATATTTTTGAGATAATACCATTATTTTCAAGTATCAATCAAGTTTGTTGATTAAATATAATTGATAATTGATTTAATGTGATTAAATTAATTATGTCCTATTAATACACTCTATTATGAACGGATGTGCATTTTCCTTGGAAGAATTAATTACATGAATAGGATTCATGGTAATTGATTAAAATTTGGATATGATATGACGGATCACGTAAGTGACATCCATGGTCTCCCATCAAGGCGAAGGGTTCCGTCGCCAGGGATTGTATGTAGGAGACGCCTGTCCTTAGTGGCAGCTCCTGCATGCAAGCGCATCTGGATCGGGTTCTTTGCTTCTCGAAAGAGTAAGGCCGTATGCGTAGTGACCCAAAAATCGGTTCCTCATATTATTAGGGCGATATTGGATTGCGCATAGCAAGTACTATTCCTATTGACGGCTGGTCAAATTAGCAACGGGTCAACATCACCTTAGGGGTGGTGGGTCCAGGTGTTAAAGACCGAATTGGGAAATGTAAGTTCAACTTGCAAGGTGGAAAGAGTTCCCGCTTCTTTTTATCTAAGTTACAGTTTCTTATATTATTAGGATGTGACGAGGATAAGAAAGGAGATCCCAGATCTTGCTAGAGTATAGCGGTAAGTATATCTCTTACTTTGAAAGTGATTAAAGGAATGAACTTTCAAAGTCGATAAGGCAAGACTAATTTGATTAGAAATTCCTTAATCAAAGAATTTAATTCGAATATATTATTCTTTATATATTCTAATATAGTACATTCTTAATTTCAGACAGTGAAGTCCATGAACCCTCTCAGCAGGCTTCTATAAGTCAACCAGTTGACCAGACCAAATTATTCGGATTGGATCCATAATTTGGAACTTGTTCTCTCGGCTGAGCTCATAAGTTATGTACTCATAGAGGATAAGTATGAAAACCCTAAGACGAAGGAAGAAAAGCAATACAACGACAAGTATGATGAAGATCATGTCTTTGCTAGATGTTACGTCCTGGGTTCACTCTCCAATGTTCTTCAGAAGCAACATGAGGAGATGAGCACATGCCAGGAGATAGTTGTTGAGCGACTTGAGCACCTAAGGAAAAAAGGTATCAATGGTCGTTGCAACCTCAACCTCTCGGATCAGGCTCAATCAAGAAAACAAAGACCACCAAACACGAAAATCAAGCAATCAAACACAAGTAGCGGTCTCGCTATTTTATTTTTCCTGGTATAGCTACCAGGGACAAACACAAGGAGCACAGTATACCAAGGCTAAGAAGTAGTCTAAAACCCAAATAAAATAAAGAAATAAACTAAAATAGTGGATTTTATATTTTTCAAAATTTTTTGTAATTTTTAAATTGAGAAAAATGTGTAAAAGAAATTAAAAAAGCTCAAACAAACAATTATTTAAGGTAGCAAAAGTACTCAGAAAATTAAAATAAAAATATGAATGGTTTTTAAAAATACTCAAGTGTTTCTGATATTTTTCTTGGGTTTTTTTAATTTTTAGTTAATTTTATAAAAATGAAACAAGGCCAAAAATACAAGGTAGTGTACAGTCTGAATCTAAAGGCTATTTAAAAATACTTAAAAACTATAAAATTTGAACATCAATTTTATGATAAACCAAAAATAAAAATCTAACTATAGAAACTTAAAATGCATTTTTTTTAATTTTTAAGAATTTTTTTAATGAATTTTCTAAGGTTTTAAGTGTTTTTCAATTTTTAGGGTTTTTACAAATGCAAATGTGACAAAAATTGGATAGAATCAAAAGCAAACCAAAACAAGCAATCACTAATTTTTTTTATTTTTTAGAGGATTTTTAATATTTTTAGTTGATTTTTAAAAACATATGGTACTAATTTTGAAGGTTTTTTTTATTTTTTTAAAAATACTAAAATGAAACAAAATGAACCCAAAAATTCAGGGAAATTTCTACACCATGGCAAAGGACATATTTCTAAATTTTATGAATTTTGGAATAAAATTCCTATTTATTAAAACCAATCAAAGAAGCATAGCACACAGGGACTGATTTGCAATGAAAATAAGTTTCAAGACTAATCCAGAACACGTGTAAAAATCTCGAGGGCCAATCTTCAATTTTCACTAGAATATACACACATGTCCAAAATCAACACGCACAGGGGCATGGATGAAAATACTAAAACCCAACAGTTCAATTCATAACCTCAAATAAAGACAAGGGTAGTACATGCAATTAACCCATAAAGCACGTGACGAAGCATGTGTATCCACACAAGAAGGACTAAAAAGTTAATACTAAGAACTACAGGACCAAAAGTGCAAATTACCCTATTGTGTACTTTTTATTTTATAGACTAAATAATAAAAGAAAAGAACTGTAGGGAAAGCAGAGCAAATTACCCAGTCGCAAGTGTGTCGCATGTGGTGTGACAGGTGGCGCGCTCTAACTAGATGGCGATGTGCGGCTCTGGCGCGTACAGGTGGTGAATCCACCGGCCGTCAGGGGGGGAGAACGTGGGCGTACGAAGACCATTAGATGTCAGTTCTAACGGTCTGACAAGGACAGGCACTTGATGGCTGGGATCAAATCTGGGCGACTAGCGGTGATCCAATGACAGAGAAGGATGTTGGACGAACTCCGCCTGGGCGAAGTTCACCGGAGCACCGGCAGTGATCCAGGACTCCGATGGCCGATTGGGCAACGGTGGTCGGGTCGCAATGCTCCTCTGCGTCGGGTGGATGAGTCGGATGAAGTCCTCAACGGTGGGATCTCTTGGAAGGGTGCTGAGATCAGGACGAGCTCTTGGGAAGTGAATGGAAGGCAGTCTGGGGCGTATCTGCGCGCGCTATGATCTGCAGAGGAAGGCTTCGACTCGGAGGGACACTCTGGTTGGGATTATTTGACCTAAAATTACGTGAAGCGATGGCGAATGGTGAAGGGGGTTCCGGCGAAGCGGCGGAAGGAACCTAACCCTAATCTCGGCTCGGATTGCCCAGACTCGGGTGATCAGGTCACGGGAGAAGGGTGATGGTGATCAGATGAGTCGATCGAAGCAGATAAGGGTGGATGATGAGGCTCTGACCGGTGAGTCGGAGTTGGCAGAGCGACGGATGAAAGATTTGAGATAAACAGAACTAGGATCGAAATGGAGGCTACCTGAGGGTTTGAGCTGAATCCTTAGCTCCAGTTGATGAAATATAAGTGGGTCTTAGCCTCAACCTCACTGCGGAAGGCATGGGAAGCTCGTCGCGGTGGAAGTTCGGCCACGAAGCTTGAGCATCGGCGACAGCAGCTCTCTCCGGTCACCAAGATGCTCCTTCGGTTGCTGTCACCAAGGGGAAGAGGTCTAGGGAAGAAAGAGAGTGTGTGGCACGAGCTGAAGTTCTTGGAAATGGAGTGAAGAATTTATATGCAGTCCCAGGTGGTGAAGAAGATCGGGCGTGGGTGCGCGAACCGATAAGGATCCGCCCTTCCCTAGGGATCTGCGAGGATCTTGGATCCACTGGGGGGAACGGGCGGTGAAATCAGGGCAGAAGACAGTCAGATCCGATCGATAAAAATAAGAGAAGTCAAGGCAAAAATTAGATCCGGGCGAAGAATGATCCGGGAGGGGGAGTTGACCGCGGTCAACATCCCTCCTGGACCAATCAGAAAATAGACTGGTCAAAATTACTTGAAAAATAAATTAAAAATAGAAGATGATTTTATTTCAAAATATGTTCAAAATGAAAATTGTTTATTATTTTTCAAACTAAATTTTGGTGTTTTTTATTTATTTTTATGAAAAATAAATTATGATATATACAGTATATTATATTATATACAGGTATAAAATACCAAGGTATTTTATATAATTATTTTTATTTTCTAATTTTTCTACAAATACAACAATTTTATATTTTATTTATTATCAACATAAAATTTAGAGTATAAAATAATTTTTATTTAATTTTTATTGTCTATTTACAAGTGTGAAATAAATAGATGATGATACATATATACATGTGATATGTACAAGATTGAGAGAGAATTTATTTTATTTTTTTAATTTTACATTTCTAAATGTTGTTTTATTTTAGAAATATATACAAGGGAATGTAAACATATTTTTATTTTTATTTTTATTTTTGTGAAAACAATATATATACATATAAGAAGGAATATACACAAGGTTGAATGACCCTATCTCTTTCTACTTATTTTATTTGGCGATCAGGCCCATATTGGGCCTTCTCTTAAGTTTACGTCACTCAATATTTATTTTAAATATTTCCTTCTTTTTCTTTTATTCTTTATTATTTTATTTTTGCACAAATACATGCTAATTATTAATATTTAACAAATGCATGCTTATTAGTAACTTATTATATTTATAACTATATACATGGTATTTTTCCAAGATATTTAGCTAAAATAAAAGAATAAAGAATGATGAATGAGTATTCATCACCCCCCTATACTTTACTTTTGCTAGTCCCTTAGCAAACACTTATTTGAAAAGAAGTGAAAAAGAGAAAGAAAAAGAAGAAGGAGGAGGAGGAGGAGGAGGAGGTGAATCAAGGTTGATTATTAAACTTGTCTTCATTAAATTGAAGTATGGAGCTTAGTCAGTTCTTTGGATTATTAGTTTGTCGGAACCTTATTTGGACTTAGGCTTAAAACTCAACAACCTCTAAGTTCCACCATTCTATGGTCAAGTCTCCAGAACAATCCAGATCAGAACAAGTGACATAAACAAACTCTGATGACCATGAATCTTTTCTTGTACGGTGTAAGTGATATGTAGCTCCCCACCTCAGAAATGGCAAAGTGACAACCCTCCCCAACCAGGTAACTCTAATACCCTAGTCTGGCAACTCTTTCCTTGAGGAGCGAGGTATTCCCTTCTAAGTTCAAGTACAATCGGCTCAAGAAGAGGAGGAAGAAGAGAATGGACCATGGCCAGTATAGCCATGTATCCTTGGGAGCTCAACCAGTGTAGCTAAGTCTCCCTGCTGCAAGCTTCATGAGATGGGCATGGGTAACATAAGCTTTGCTTTATTTGACTATATACACTCCGATGGATATTTCATTTTCTATCAGACCCACCACTTTTCTGGAGTTTTTCTTTTTGCACATTTTTTCCTGATGTGCATATGTACAACATATCTACATGGTGCAGCATATATACATAAGGAGTTTTTCCTCTTGAGCCAGTAGACTATCCCTCTTTTGAAGCTTTATTGTAAACCACAACTCCCGTCTTTAGACCTCAATGCTACCAGACCAAGTTGAGACGCACTTCCTTAACTAAAAGAAGAAGAGAGGTTCCACCTAGAAGTACTACCCTCATATGCTACCCCAAGTCAAAGAAGACTGCCTCCTCACCACCTCATCCATAGAGAGCTAGGTGTAAAGTGCCGGTGCAAGTAAAGCCATTGTCTGTGAGAGTCATGTGTGTGTTGTTAAGTGTTCTACTTAGGCTCATCAAGATGACATATGATCATACCTAGTGGACTCAAAGAATTAAGTCACCATGGACCTGAAAAGTCTCAACCCTAAGCCCTATAAGGTTCCTCTTAGAATTAGGTGGATTAAGATCTTAACCAAGCTCCATTTTTCAATTCAATTCCAGGCTAGTTTAAATGTCGACTATGATTCAGAAAAACTATATATATACAAAAAATGCAATTTTGAAAATTTTTGAAAACATACAAAATTTTTGAAAATGTTTGAGTACATGGATGTATGCATGGAATGCAAAAGTTTTGCAAAATATTCACACACATTTACAAAAGGTTTTTTGCAAACTTTTTATTTTTCAAACATTTTCAAAATTTTGTACTATTGACATAATTTTGATAGCAAACTATTTACAAACTCTTTACACAAAGCATTTTTACAAACATTTTCACAAAAATAATTTTGTTAGTAGCAATGTATGTGCAATAAAGAATTTTATTGTACAAGAAAATTTTTAAATTTTTATGGGTTTTTAAAGATTTTAGCCATTTTATTTATTAACACACACACACAAAAGTACGAGTTATGGCTAAAGTATATATGAAATATATACGACACCCCCTATACTTAGCTCGAACGATGTCCTCAGAGTGAATCAAGAGCGATGAAGAAGACATAACTCGTGCTTAGTATAGGGAAGTGAAAAGGAAAACTATACTACAACAACGAATGAAAGAATAGAATTGAAAAGAATCTCGAGGGTTTCCCCCTATACTTAGGATCAAGTAATCGTAAGTATAGTAGGTTGTATACAAAGGGAAATCCGAGTGAGAGAATGTACAGGGTCTACCTCCCCTATACCTAGGGTAAAATATCCCTAAGTATAGGCAGCAAAATAGAGATAGAATAGAATCAAAAGAAAATCAAAAGTCTCACACCCCCTCTACTTAGGGTAAAGTACACCCTAAGTATAGCATAATCGAAGATGCAAATGGGGTGTTGGACTGAAGAATAGTATGATATGGACATCTGGATCTATATAAGGTGGAAGACAGTGATAACCAGGTGCGAGCTGCAATAGATGTGAGTCATGAGACCACATCTCATGCAAAATGAATAGGGGCGACGTCAACGACCTGTGGCTCATGATCTAGATATGGTTTGAGCCGCTTCCCGTTAACAGAAACGTAGACTCAGATGACATCTCAGATATGTCAATGCCTCCATTGTCATGTACCTTTCGGACTAGGTATGGTCCCTTCCACTTGCTTTGCAACTTCCCTGGAAATAATCTAAGCCTCGTATCGAACAACCATACTCTATGTCCTAGCTCAAACTTCTTGTGGCTGATATGAGAATGATGCCACTCCTTCACTCTCTCCTTATACTGTAGGCTGCTCGAAAAGGCTGCATCCCTAAGCTCCTCCAGGGATGTCAGTTCTGCCCTCCTCTCGTCTCCTACACTCACTAGATCCAAAGGTATATATGTGACTGTCCAAAGTGACCTATGTCTCAGCTCAACAAGTAAATGGCAGGGCTTGCCATAAACGAGGTGAAAGGGAGATGTACCCAAAGGCATCTTGAAGGACGTCCGATATGCCCACAAGACCGAGTCCAAAAGCTGTGACCAATCCTTTCGGTCAGGGCAGACGACCTTCTGCAAAATAGTCTTGATCTCCCTGTTCGACACTTCAGCAAGAACATTGGTCTGAGGATGATATGGTGTGGCTACTCGATGGTCAATGTTGAACTCGCTAGCAAGGGCCTTTACCTTGTCGTTAACATAATGAGAACCCCCATCATATATCAACACTCTAGGCACCCCGAAACGTGAAATGATATTCTTCTTCAAAAATATGCATACAGTCCTAGCATCTGTGGTTCGGGCCAGGATGGCCTCAACCCAACTACTTATATAATCCACGACCAACAGAATGTACTCGAATCCCTGACTCTTAGGGAATGGAACCATGAAATCGATGCCCCATGCGTCAAAAACCTCACAGAAATAAAAGGGCTGCATCGACATCATATCATGCTGTCCACAAGTGCCCATCCTCTGACAGTCAGTACACCTATTCACGAACTCATCAGAATCCTTGAAGAGGGTAGGCCATGATGACACGCCTGACAACTCGGGTATAAGGTAATCAAGGTTCGTTGTGACCCAAGTCACCAAGCGTGGTCGATCAAGAAAAATTAGACTACCAAATCAGACAAAAATCAACTCGAAATCAAACAGCGGTACTGCTATTATATTAACCTGGTATAGCGACCAGGGTCGAACACAAGGAGCACGTAATGGCCTTGCGGCCTATGAAGTAGTCAAAAATAAAAGAAAATAAAAGAAAAGGTATTTTTGGTGGTTTTTAGTCTTTTTATATTTTTTTGGATTTTTAATTAATTAAGAAGATAAGAAAACAAGAGAATAAGTCAAATGCAACCAATTATTAAAGCACTCAAAAATCAACCAAAAATTCAAATAAAAATGTTTTTATGTATTTTATGATTTTTACTGTTTTTAGGCAATTTTTGGTATTTTTCAGATTTTAATTTAATTTTCTAAAAATAAAACAATGCAAAAAAATGGAGGTACTGTCCAGCCAGGAGTAAAAGGCCAATTTAAAATGCAAAAGGGCCTATTTAGCTCCTGAAGGTAATTTTCCTATAAAATAGAAAGTTTAAGAAAAATTAAGGCACCAAATTTATTATTTTTGGATTTTTAGATTATTTATTAGAATTTTTATGAGGTTTGTTGTGTTTTGTAATTTTTATGAGTTTTATATAATGGAAAATAACCAAATTTGGTCAGAAAATCAAACAAGGCAAAAGACACAGTAGCTAATTTTTTTATAATTTTTGTGTGAGGTTTAATATTTTTTGTAAATTTTTAAATCAAATAGTAAAGAAAAAGGTTGTTTTTGAATTTTTTAAAATATCAAATAAAACCAAAAATGTCCCCAAAAATTCTAGAAAATTTTACAACATGACAAGAGCCATGTGTCCAATTTTCATTGAATTTGGAGAAAATTTGCTATTTTATTCAAAATTAAAACCTAGGTACAGTGCACAGGGACCTGTACGCAATTAATGAAAGCTCCAGGGGGTCCGGCGCAAAATTCCCAAGAAATCACGCACGAGGCGCGTGTCTGGGGCACACAGGGACCTATTTGCAAACAAAACAAAGTTCTGGGACTAATTGGTAACAGGTACCAAAAGTCCGAGGACCTGATTGTAAATTACCCACAAATAAATGCACATGCACAAATAAACCACGCACAGGGGTATAAATGCAAATATCTAAAAAGATTCATTCATTAAGTAACATCCAGGAACTACAAGGGCATCAATGCAAATATCCCAGAAGAACACGTGTCGAAGCACGTGACACACTACAAACAGGGGCATACATGCAATAAGAAAACAAGACAGGGTCCAAAGTGCAAATGTACCAACGTAAATAAAATGCGAAAAATATTTACAGGACTGAAACAAAACAAGACTAAAGCTAAGGGCCTAAGGGAGAAATTACCCTTTATTAAGTTGGCCGTCGGATGGGCGCCACGTGTGCTGATGAACGGTTGGGAATGGGTGGCGCCCAACGCTGATATCCCTCGGGTTGATCGATCGGTCCAGGCGTCGCCACGTGGGAGATCGAACGGTGGAGAGGTGCTGTGGCTAAACCTCGACGAACGAACGGTGCGGATCTCTCCCCCAAGAATCTGACGCTGATGGCGGCTCCTCGAATGAACGGCTGAGATGCGAACTGGAGGTCGAAGGAGATCCGACGGTAGCGGAAGGTCGAGGAAGAACTGATGGCCGGCGACCTTCGCCGGCCCGCTGCGCACGCTCCCGGCCTTCTCGCGAGACGCTGATGATCGGAGATGAACCGCTGGGGCCTTCCGCGTCCAATGGTGACCTCCGATGACTCAATGGAGCTGCGAGGGGCTCTGTAGAGTCAGGCGGAAGCGAAGCTGCTGGACCAGATGGTCCAAGCCCTCAGATGGGCTCGGATGTCCCTGCAAAGAGCGCCAGCAAACTCACGGGTCGAGGGTAAAGTGCCTCGACCCCGTTAGGCGTGGTGATCGTGAACGGTGAGGCGTGGTGGTCGAGCTCCGTCGAGGGGTGGACAGAGGAGCTCGAATCCCCAGCTCCTGTGCGAGCTGGGTTGAACGGAGGGGCGTAGAACGTGTGCGGGAGGAAGGCGAGTGTGATGAAGCGGTCCGGTGATCGAATGGAAGGTGAGTGTGGCCGAAATCGATGATGGTCGGCGACGGCGAGATTTGGGGCAAATGCGAAATTAGAGAACAGGGTAAAGAATCTAAGCTACCTGGGTGGAGGAATCGACTAGGGATGAGCAGCTGGTGCTCTAGGTCCTTGCCTCGTGGACCGTCGACGTCCGAGGCTCTGGCGCTACCTCCAGGCGGTGCACGGCGGCACAAGCTCGCCGGATCGATGGGCTCCTTGCTTCCTCCTCGCTGCAACACCCTCTGGGGCGAGCTGTCACTATCGTCAAGATGATGGAGGTCACTGGGTGGAAAGCAAATGATCCAAAGATAGGGAAATGGGGTGGCGAAGCTTGGTTTATGTATGGTGGGAGGTCCGGGAAGAAGGGCTCGGGTCCGGCTCGATTGAGCACTGATCCCTAGGAAGAAGATCGGGCGAGGTTCCTGGATTGTAGGAGAGTGATTAGGACCCTGGGTTAGGCGAAATGGTGATCGGATCTGGAGGGGATAAATGGGGGAAGTTGGGTCCGCGAAACAGATCAGTGGGAAGTGGTCCACAGGGGGGAGTTGACCGGGGGGTCAACATTCCCCCGTGGACCAATGAGAAGGGGCCACCGGGAAAAGATTTAGAAATTAATTTAAAAATAGCAAATGGCCGATTTAATTAAAACTCGAAACATGAAATATTTTTGTTTTAATTTTTTTCTATTTTTTGGTGATTTTTAATTAATTTTTCAAAATAAAAATAGGGTATTTACACTTTATGGCTATATATAGGTATATATACAATATAGGGTTTTGATTTTTGATTTTTAATTAGTTGTTTTTATGCATTTTTATTCCCATTTTATATTTTATTTATTTACAGCATAAAATCATGAATAAAAGGATATTTTTATTTTATTTTTATTATTTATATACAATAGTGAAATAAATACATATGTACATATATATACATGGTATATTTACAATGTGATTTTTAATTTTTAACTTTGTTCTTTTTATTTTGTTTTTGTTTTAATGGTTTGTATTTTATTTATTTACAAACATAAAAAGTAGAATATATACAAATTTTATAAAAATTAATTTTATTTATGTACAAGGTGAAATAAATATAGAGATAAATGAGCTATGTGCATGGTGACTATGTACAAGTGATCTATTTTTATTTTCTTTTTGATTTTTCTATTTTTATCTTGGTTTTAATATTTATAAATATATACAATATGTACAAACCATTTTTATTCTATTTTTAGAGGAAAATATTTTTATGATATTTACAGGTATATTTACACACATGAGCCCCTATCTCTCTCTACTTTGGATTTTTATGCGGTCAGGCCCATGCTGAGCCCTCCCTTGGGATTAGGTTGCTCAATATTTATTCTAAATATTTCCTCTTTTTCTTTTTAATCTTTATTCTTTTATTTTTGCACAAAAACATGCTAATTATTACTTTTTACACCATGCATGCTTTTGGTAATTATTGGTATTTACAAATATATACATGCATTTGCAAAGGTTTTTGTAGCTAAATATAAGCATAAAGAGTGATGAATGAGTATTCATCACCCCCCTATACTTAATTTTGCTAGTCCATTAGCAAACACTTATTTGAAAAAGAAGTGAAAAAGAAGAAAGAAAAAGAAAAAGAGAAGAATGTACATGGATCAAGGTTGATTATTAAACTTGCCTTCATTAAATTGAGGTATGGAGCTTAATCAGATCTTTAGATTATTAATGTGTCGGAACCTTATTTGGACTTAAGCTTAAAACTCAACAGTCTCTAAGTTCCACTAATCTATAATCAGGACTCCTCAATAATCCAGGTCAGAACAAGTCACCAAACACAAACCCTGAAGACCATGAATCTTTCCTCGTCCTGTGAATGTGAGGTATAAGCTCTCCACCTCAGAAATGGCAACTTGACAACCCTCCCCAACAAGGTAACTCTATGACCTCAATCTGGCCACTCTTTCCTCGAGGAGCGGGGTATTCCCTTCTAAGTTCAAGTTCAACCGGCTCAAGAAGAGGAGGAAGAAGAGAATGGACCATGGCCAGTGTAGCCATGTATCCTTGGAAGCTTGACCAGTGTAGACAAGTCTCCCTGCTGCAAGCTACATAAGGTGGAACATGAATCTCAAGCTTTGCTTATTGCACTCTATATACATACTCCGGTGGGATTATCATTTTCCCTCAGACCCACCACTTTTTTGGAGTTTATTTCTTTTTGCATTTTTTTTTCAAGTGCATCTATACATCATATACATGTGTAGCATATATACAAGGAGTTTTTCCTCTTGAGCCAGTAGACTATCCCTCTTTTTGAAGCTTTATTGCAACCCACAACTCCCGTCGTTAGACCTCATGGCAACCAGACCAAGTTGAGACGCACTTCCTTCACTAAAAGAAGAAGAGAGGTTATGCCTAGAAGTACTACCCTCATATGCTACTCCAAGCCAAGGAAGACTGCCTCCTCACCACCTCATCCGTAGAGAGCTCGGTGCAAAGTGCTGGTGTCCAAGTAAAGCCATTGTCCCTATGAGTCATGTGTTGTTGTTAAGTGCTCTACTTAGGCTCATCGAGATGACATGTGATCATAGCCTAGTGGACTTAGAGAATTAAGTCACCATGCACCTGAAAAAGCCTTAAACCTAAGCCCTATAAGGTTCCTCTTATAAATTAGGTGGATTAAGATCTTAATCAAGCTCCGTTTCTCAATTTGATTCCAGGCTAGTTTAAATGTCAACTATAATCCAGAAAAACTATATACATATGTACAAAAGATGCTATTTACACAAATTTTACTATCATGCAAAATTTTTGAAAAATGTTTTGAATCATGAATGGATGATGCATGAAGTCAAGTTTTGTAAAAGTATTTACACACATTTACACAAGATTTTTGCAAACTTTTGATTTTCAAAACATTTTGGAAAAATTTTGTACTATATACATAATTTTGATAAGAAAATGTTTACACAAGCTTTACACAAAAGGTTTTTGAAAACATTTTTACAAAAATAATTTGTACACTAGCTATGTATGTGCAAATAAAAGAATGATTATGTACATGAAAAATTTTTAATTATTGTGGTTTTGAGGGTTTTTAGCCATTTTATTTTATTTACACACTCACACAAAGTATGAGTTATGGCTAAAGTATATATGAAATATATACACACACCCTATACTTAGCTCGAACGATGTCCTCAGAGTCAAGAGCGATGAAGAAGACCATAACTCGTGCTAGGTATAGGGAAGTGAAAAGGAAGGCTATATACAAAGACGAATGAATGAAATAGAAAGTCAAAAAGATCTCGGGTTTTCCCCCTATACTTAGGATCAAGTAATCCTAAGTATTGCAGGTTGTACACTAAGGGAAAACCGAATGGAGAATGTACATGGTCTACCCCCCTATACTTAGGGTAAAATATCCCCAAGTACAGGCAGCAAATCAGGGGTAGAAAGAAACAAAAGAAATACCCGAAGGTCCCACATCCCCCCTATACTTAGGTAAAGTGCACCCTAAGTATAGCATAATCAAAGGATGAATAAAGGGATGTGGGACTAAAGAATGTAGTGATATGGACATCTGGATCTATACAGGTCGGAAGATCAGTGAAAATCATGCGTGAGATGCATTAGATGTGAGTCAAAGACCACATCTCACGCAAAAAGAATAGGGCAACATCAACGACCCGCGACTCATGATCTAGAAATGGCTTGAGCCGCTGGCCGTTCACTCAAAAGGTACTCTCAGAAGACAACTCGGATATATCAATGCTACCGTTGTCATGTACCTTTCTCACCAAGTAGGGTCCCTTCCACTTGCTCTGTAGCTTCCCTGGGAATAAATGAAGCCTCGCGTCGAACAACCATACTCTCTGTCCAGGCTCAAAATGCTTGTGGCTGATATGAGAATCATGCCACTCCTTCACTCTCTCCTTATACTGTAGGCTGTTTGAGAAGGCGGTATCTCTCAACTCCTCCAGGGATGCTAACTCTGCCCTCCTCTGGTCTCCTATACCATCTGGATCCATAAGTATCTCAGTGACTGCCCAAAGTGACCTGTGTCTCAGCTCAACAGGAAAATGGCACAGCTTGCCATATACGAGGCGAAAGGGAGATGTGCCCAATGGTGTCTTGAAAGACGTCCTATATGCCCACAAGACCGAGTCCAAAAGATGTGACCAATCCTTTCGGTCAGGGCGGACGATTTTCTGCAATATAGTCTTGATCTCGCTGTTCGACACCTCGGCTAGACCATTCATCTGTGGATGGTAAGGTGTAGCAACATGATGGTCTATGCCGAACTCGCTAGCAAGGGCCTTCACCTGGTCGTTGATGAAATGAGACCCCGTCTGAAATCAATACTCGAGGTACCCCGAACCGCGTGATGATGTGCTTCCTCAAAAATCTGCAAACTGTCCTCGCATCAGCGGCTCGGGCGGGGATAGCCTCAACCCACCGACTAACATAAATCTACGGCCAACAGAATGTACTCAAATCCCTGACTCTTAGGGAATGGACCCATGAAATCGATGCCCATGCATCAAAAACCTCACAGAAGTGAATGGGCTGCATCAGCATCATGCCACGCTGTCCACAAGTGCCCATCCTCTGACAGTCAGTACACCTCTTCACGAACTCATCAGAGTCCTTGAAGAGGGTAGGCCACCACAAGCTGGATTGGAGCACTTTCTGTGTCGTTCTCCTCCCAGAATGATGTCCTCCTGCCTCAAGCTTGTGCAGTATGTGAGGACGCTATGGTGCTCCTCCTGAGGAATGCACCTACGCCAGACGCTATCCCCTCCTTTGTGGTAAAGGATGGAATCCTCCCAGTGGTAGGACTTGGCCTTCGCGAGGAAGGTCTCAAGCCTCTGCATGGTCCAATCTTGTGGGACTTTCCCAGCAACGAGAAAGTTCACAATATTGGCATACCATGGGAGTGAGGCGATAGCAAGGATCGCCTCATCTGGGAAGGTCTCACAAATAGGATCAATATGCTCAGACTCCTCAGGCTGCTCTAAACGGGAGAGATGATCCGCCACCACATTCTTGACTCCAGGCTTATCCTTGATCTCAATGTCGAACTTCTGGAGTAGAAGGATCCATCTAGTCAGTCTGGCCTTGGCATCCTTCTTTGCCATGAGGTATCGGATGGCGTTGTGATCAATATACAGGGTCACTCTAGATCCAATGATGTAAGATCTGAACTTATCTAGGGCGAACACTACGGCTAGCATCTCCTTCTCTGTGACTGTATAATTCCGCTGCGCGGATCCAATGTGCGGCTAGCGTAGTGGATAGTAAAGGGGACTCCATCCCTCCTCTGTCCCAACACGACCCCCACGGCAAAATCGGAGGCATCCGTCATGATCTCGAATGGGAGAGACCAATCAGGCGGCTGGAGAACAGGAGCCTCAATAACACACTGCTTGAGAGTCTCAAAGGACGAAAGACACTTGTCATCGACAAGGAACTCGGTGTCTTTCGTCAGTAGGTCAGTCAACGACCGGGCAATCCTGCTGAAATCGTGAATAAATCGTCAGTAGAAACCGACGTGCCCCAAGAATGACCGTAACTGCCTCAGATTGGACAGCGGTGTGAGTTTCCTAATGACATCCACCTTGGTCGGATCAACCTCCATGCCCCTGTTGGAGATGATGTGGCCATGCACCGTCCCTTGAGTCACCATGAAGTGACTCTTCTCCTGAGATAGCACCAAGTGAACCTCTATACATCGCTGGAGTACTCGGTCTAGGCAGTCAAGACAGGAGTCGAATCCGTTGCCGTAAATCGAGAAATCGTCCATGAAGACCTCCAAACACTCCCCTACCATGTCCGAAAAGATCGACAGCATGCATCTCTAAAAAGTCGCAGGGGGCATTGCATAGCCCAAATGGCATGCGTCGGAAGGCGTATGTGCCGAAGGGACAGGTAAAGGTGGTCTTCTCCTTGTCCTCAGAAGCGATGGCCACCTGGTTGTAGCCCGAGTACCCATCCAGAAAACAGTAATGGCTCTTCCCTGCCAGTCTCTCAATGATCTAGTCAATAAAAGGCAGGGGGAAATGATCCTTCTTGGTGGTCTGGTTGAGTCTCCTATAGTCAACGCAGACCCGCCAAGAAGTGGGTACTCGTGTAGCAATCTCCTCTCCTAACTCACTGATCACAGTCGTGATGCCCGTCTTCTTGGGCACCACATGCAAGGGGCTGACCCACTTGGAGTCGGAAATGGGATAGATAAAATCGGTGCTCCACCATTTCGATATTTCCTTCATGACAACCTCTCTCAGATTGGGGTTCAGCCGCCGCTAGAACTCACGTGACGGCTTTGCCTCATCCTCGAGATAGATATGGTGGGAGCACAGGGCCGGAATAATCCCCTGGAGATCTGCTACGCTCCATCCGATTGCCTTGCGGTTCTTTTCAAGAACCCCCATCAAACGGGATTCTTGCTCTCCAGTCAGATCGATGGAGATGATGACTGGGTACATCTCAGGCTCACCCGCAAGGAATCGATACTTCAGTGAAGTAGGGAGCGGCTTCAGCTCTGGATAGCTGGGTGCTGGCAAATCTGGCTTCGAAAGAAGCCGTGTGTATGCTGCCAAATCTGCCTGGGAGAATGAGAACGTACTCTCGCAAACTGGATCCGAAGAAGGCTGCTCAACTGAACTATCTCTGATCTGCTCGGCAACTACCTCCTTCTCAGCTGTAGGCTCTGTGGAACTCAGGTCTGGCATGTAATCCTCGCAATCTACCCAATCAGTCTCTGAATCCGAGGGATCTGCATTAAACAAGGTGGCATCAGTACCACCATCATCACAAAAATCCGTGCCGCGGTCAAGAACCTGCTCTGCTGTCACTGAAGTATCCTGAACCAGGAATGTGCTCTCCAAGCTCTCCTCTGTTGTCATCTCTGCATCAGTGGTGTCTGAAAATGAGAGGATGGCCTGTGCTGCTGGGTCTGCCCAAACTGCCTCATCGTCTGTGATCACAAAATCACAGTCCTGGTGGATGTCTAGCCCGGCATCTGTCAGCTGCTCTGTGTCTGAAGTCGTCTCCGAGCATGATCTATCTCTGGCTCTGCTGTCCTCGACCGTCTCTATTTGTACACTCTCGCCCTCGACGCGAAAGTATACCTTCCCGCTATCATGGTCAGTCACCGCCTTGGCTGTGGCCAAGAACAGACGACCGAGAATGATGGGGGTATCGGTCACTGAATCAGGGATCTCCATGTCCAACACTACGAAGTCCACGGGGAATTGCAGGCCCTGAATAGTGACGACAACGTCTCGCAACAACCCCTTCGACCTCTTGACAGATCGATCAGCAAACTGAAGGACTGTCCTGCTCTGTCTAAGAGTGCCCAACTCGAAGCGGACGAGAAGGGCTGCCGGAAGGAGGTTGATAGACGATCCGCTATCTAATAGAGTGCATTCGAACCTCTGCTCTCTAATGTGACATCTGACAGAAGGGGCTCCTGAATCTAGACTCTTGGCCGGCAGACGGTTCTGAATCGCGAAGCACGTGGCTTTCGTCAGCACATGGATCTCTGAGTGGTGGTTCCTCCTCTTCCTCCTGACGGTAGTCCTGTCTCTCAACAAACGCTGAAAAAGGGGAATGTGCTGCAAAGCCTCCTGAAGAGTCAGCTGTATGTGAAATCGGTCTATCATCTGCTGGCTGAACTCTTCCTGATCTCTCTTTTTGGGATTTTCTGTTTTCTTCCCCTTCCCCAACTGAAGGGCTCTAGGGAAGGGGATCACTGGGTCCTTCTCAGATGAAGGACTAGGAAAAGGTCTAGAAGGCTCGACGGCCGGATCCGCACATACATCAAGCACCACAGTGGGACCAGAAAAAACCAAACCTTTTCCTTTATTCACAACATGGTTCCGAGATACATCAGAAATGGGAGAAACAACAGGACTCTCTACATGAACTCTGGTGGCCTCAGTACCACCATCGGCTGGATGTCTCGCGGCCTCAGTACCGCGCTCTGGCACGACATCTGGGGTGGCGTCAGTACCACCTCCTCCAACTGGTGAATTGGCGGCCTCAGCACCACTTGTGGAATCAGCATCCTTGGTGGCCTCAGTACCACCGTCATCAACTTGAGTGGCCTCAGTACCGCTCTCCTGCTCCTCATCTGGCGCCCTAGGTGTGTCCTCGTGGTGTCGCTCAGACGAGGCGCCGCTGCCTGCTGGTGTCCTACCGCTCCTAAGTGTGACAAAATCAGCATTAAAAAGGTCTACAAACATATCATCAAATGGATCACTAGGAGTGGCATGCTCAGTGTAAGCTACCTGCTCAGACTTCCGCTTCAGGCTGTTAGGGTTCGACTCGATTTGGCAGGGATGGCGGCCTTCCCTCTCACAATGTCCCGCATCTCCTGGCGGAACTCGTCCATCTCCCGTCTGAAAGTAGCCTGCTGATCCGTGAGGAGGCGGGCTATATCGTCCAAGGCAGGGCTCTCGTTCGGTGGACCGTGGGAGCCCGACGGGTAGCCTCTCTAGTGATGAGGCTGCTGGAATTGGTACTGTTGCTGGTGAGAGGGGTAAGTGGGTGGATGCTGCAGCTGATGAGGCTGCTGCTCACGCCTCCAAGACTGTCCCTGCTGTAGGGACGAGGAACGTAGGATGACTGCTGCTACTGTGGTGGTGGGTACACTGGGGGCTGCTGCTGCGGCTGGTGGTCTCTCTGCTGACTGTACTGGCCTCCCTGACCAGATGGCTGCTGCTGGGGCTGGGTACCTCTGTTCCCCCACCTGAATCCAGGATGGTCCCGTCGGATACCAGGCTGAGGGCGGTCATACCAAATCCCGTTGACATCCATCAACGGCTCTGCATCGTACTGGGCTGGCGGGAGTACTGCCAGATGCTGATCCGGCTGGTATACCACCATCTGCAAGTCTGGAGATGGTGGTGACTGGTAGGTGGGTTGCGGCTACTGGTACGGCTCCGCCTGTACAAGGTGAACCTGTCTAAGCTGCTGGTGTGTGCTAGAGCACTGGGACGAGCTGTTGCTGCTGCCGTGATCGCCTCGCGACTGAAGACAGGGCTGGGGAGGCGTCTGTGCCTCCTGAAGACACATGAGCTGGGTCTTCATGTCGCTCAGAGTCTGTGCCATCTACTCCATCTGAGTGATGCCCTGGCACTGCTTCTTCTCTATCAGCTCCATCTGATCCAACTTCTCGCTGATGATACCCATATCCGCAGCTGATGACTCTGCCTGGGCTGCTGCCACTGCGGATGAACTGGAAGGACCGGCGTCGACCCGTGCTATCCTCTGGTACTGCACGGGTCCTGGCTGCTGGGGTCTGCCCTGAGTGTACAACCGGGTATGGGACATCACCATATAGTTCTCGGCCATCTCCTCGTAGATGGCCCAGACCTGGTCGTGATCCTTGGCGAAGTAAGACCCACCACAAGAAGCGTTCACCAAGCCCTGGAGCTCTGGTGTCAGCCTGCTGAAGAAGCTCTGCACGAGGTTGGGCTTGGAAATGTCGTGGTGCGGGCATCGATCAGTCAGCTCTCGGAACCTCTCCCATTCCTCATGGAACTGCTCGTTGGGGAGCATGGAGAAGTTGTTGATAAGGGCTCTTGCTGCATCGGTCCGCCCGAGTGGATAGTACTTGTGTAAGTACTCGGTGCGGAGCTGCTCCCAAGTGTAGACAAACTTCCCCAAGTGCTTCAGCCAGGTAGCTGCTCTGTCTGACAAGGAAAAGGGGAAGGCAATCATCCGAATCGTATCCTGGTCCACCTGACGATCGTGGACAGTACTGCAGATCATGAGGAACTCCTTGAGGTGGAGATGGGGCTCCTCAGTGGCGAGCCCGTGGAAACGGGGGAGTAACTGCAAGGTGTTCGGGGGAACATGAAGTCCCCCACGATCGTTGGAAGTACGACCCAGTGGTGCATCAGCGTCGATCCGGGGTTGTGCAACTCCCGCATCGGTCTCAGTGGCTCTCCTCCGCCTGCCGCGGCGGCTGCCGCTGCGGCGGCGGCTGCTACGGCTGCTGTAGCTACATCATCCGGGATCCTCGGCCTGTCTCACCTGTGCTCTCTCTCTGCTCTCATCTGCTCCATCTCTCTCCTCATATCTAGCATGAACGCTCCTTGATCCCTCAACTGCTTCTGAACTATCTCGAGGGAGGTGATCAGGGTGGAGTTGATCGCGCCCTGGTCGAACACAAAGTGCTCAGGTTGTGGACCTCGGGAACGATCCTCTGAACTGCCGGCCATGGTGTCTGCAAAACCAAATGAGCCAAACTCAGGTGCCGATAAATCTGCTAATCTCTCCTTTGGCTCATGTCTCTCGGAACCAAAAGAAAGGGGGTCGAGGGGGAACAGGGCGGAATCATACTCGGGCTCGGAGAGCTGGTCTCGGCTCTCGCGAGCCAACCTAGATGAACAGGTAGACGCGCCCGAAAGCGGTGTAGCCAGTGCTGCCTAATAGATCGTCTACCCATCATCGTGATGTAGCGAGTAAGGCGGATGGGATCTGGAGAAACTATGATCAGAAAACAAACCCCTCTGTTCACCAACGCAACGCGAGCTGAAGACCGTAAAGGCTCGGTCAAATTATCTTGTCTATTTTATTATAGTGAACAATCAATCTATCAGAGCGATTACGTGACCTGCTGGGATACCCGATGCTACCCCAACCGACTGTCCCGCACTAAAGAGTCGGTAATCAATCGGGAATAGCACCAGAGGGCTCTACCTAGTGTACAGGTCACTCTCTCGCACAAGCAAACCAAACAATGAGGGGGTTGCTCTCCCCAAGACAGATTTTTAGATCAGGTGTCTTTTAGGGTCAATAGCTTTAAACAGTCCCAATTTTATGGTTTTTTTTAATGTTTTTCAATAAAAACAAAAGGCCTAACGAATTTTTCGGTTCTCCTGATTATTTAGTCAAAAACAGGGGGAGAAGACGAAAAAGCCGATGCGCGAAGAAATCAATGATGCATGCAAAGATAGAAATGCGTACCTATCTCCAGCACTCTACATGCAAAGTGATCCGCGCAGAAATGTAAAGACTGAAAGAAACTACCTATATGGTGCAGCAGTGAAAACCGAGTCCTAAACAGGCAATTCTACTCGAAGAACCGTCTAACTGGTCACCGATCCTTCAAGCCAAAGGTCCGATCTCGGTCTACCCCTCCTCCTCCCGACACATCGGGTTCAGGAGCAGCGCTTGGCAGGGCAGGCTACGGCACGTAGGCTACGAAGGGAGTGAGTCAGTTATTTTTATTAATGAGTTATTAGTAGATCCAATTAGCGCTCTATAGGAACATGCAATCAATTAAGTGTGTGAATCCTACTAATTACAGCACAGTCAAGCAGGAAATCCTAAATCTAAGGGCTCGAGAAAAACCGCGTAAAACCGTAAAAGGCAGCGAAGAAAAACAAAAACCGCGAAAAGCCGCGACAAATCCTAAGGGTCCCCCGAGCACACCTGTGCTCGGCGAAACAGACCCGCTACACAAACCAAGTCCACAGTCTGAGTTTGTCCCTGTATTATTACAATTAATCAAATGAATGAAATAACAGCTAAGCTAATCCTCGCCCTCTCGTCTACTCTCTCACGCTCTCCTGCGGCTCCGTGCAGAAGGGAGCCGCCTCCAAGTCCTACGGCAGCGCCGGCTTCTCGAAAGCTGCCGCCTCGGTCCTCGGGCCCTCGCAAGAAAGAAAACAAGTGGTCAAACCAAGAATGATAATCAAATAATAGATGAAAATATGAACAAGGGTATATGTGCAGAAATGTCAAATAAAATAAACAAACAAAAATCAAACAAAAACAAAAACAAAAATAAAGGAAAATAAAATAAAATAAAATAAAGCAAAAATAAAAGAAAAATAAAAAGCCGCGAAAAAGCCGCGGACTCAGAAAGAGCCGCGGAAAAACCGCGAAAAAGAAAATAAAGTAAAAATAAAAACTACTAAGCCGTGCTCCCCGGCAACGGCGCCATTCTGATGACACGCCTGACAACTCGGGTATAAGTTAATCAAGGGTCGTTGCGACCCAAGTCACCAAGTGTGGTCGATCAAGAAAAATTAGACCACCAAATCAGACAAAAATCAACTCGAAATCAAACAGCGGTCCTGCTATTATATTAACCTGGTATAGCGACCAGGGTCGAACACAAGGAGCACGTAATGGCCTTGCAGCCTACTAAGTAGTCAAAAATAAAAGAAAATAAAAAAAGGTATTTTTGGTGGTTTTTAGTCTTTTTATATTTTTTTGGATTTTTAATTAATTAAGAAGATAAGAAAACAAGAGAATAAGTCAAATGCAGCCAATTATTAAAGCACTCAAAAATCAACCAAAAATTCAAATAAAAATGTTTTTATGTATTTTATGATTTTTACTATTTTTAGGTAATTTTTGGTATTTTTCCGATTTTTATTTAATTTTCTAAAAATAAAACAATGCAAGAAAATGGAGGTACTCTCCAGCCAGGAGTAAAAGGCCAATTTAAAATGCAAAAGGGCCTATTTAGCTCCTGGAGGTAATTTTTCTATAAAATAGAAAGTCTAAGGAAAATTAAGGCACCAAATTTATTATTTTTAGATTTTTAGATTATTTATTAGAATTTTTATGAGGTTTTTAGTGTTTTGTAATTTTTATGAGTTTTATATTATGGAATATGACCAAATTTGGTCAGAAAATCAAACAAGGCAAAAGACACAGTAGCGAATTCTTTTTATAATTTTTAGATGAGTTTTAATATTTTTTGTGAATTTTTAAATCAAACAAAAAAGAAAAAGGCTGTTTTTGAATTTTTTAAAATATCAAATAAAACCAAAAATGTCCCCAAAAAATCTAGAAAATTTTACAACATGGCAGGAGCCATGTGTCCAATTTTCATTGAATTCGGAGTAAATTTGCTATTTTATTCAAAATTAAAACCTAGGTACAGTGCACAGGGACATGTACGCAATTAATGAAAGCTCCAGGGGGTCCGGTGCAAAATTCTCAAGAAATCATGCGCGAGGCACGTGTCTGGGGCACACAGGGACCTATTTGCAAACAAAACAAAGTTCTGAGACTAATTGGTAACAGGTACCAAAAGTCCGAGGACCTGATTGTAAATTACCCACAAATAAACGCACATGCACAAATAAACCACGCACAGGGGTAAAAATGCAAATATCTAAAAAGATTCATTCATTAAGTAACATCCAGGAACTACAAGGGCATCAATGCAAATATCCCAGAAGAACACGTATCGAAGCACGTGACACACTACACACAGGGGCATACATGCAATAAGAAAATAAGACAGGGTCCAAAGTGCAAATGTACCAACGTAAATAAAATGCGAAAAATATTTGCAGGACTGAAACGAAACAAGACTAAAGCTAAGGGACTAAGGGAGAAATTACCCTTTATTAAGTTAGCCGTCGGATGGGCGTCACGTGTGCTGATGAACGGCTGGGAATGGGTGGCGCCCAACGCTGATATCCCTCGGGTTGATCGATCGGTCTAGGCATCGCCACGTGGGAGATCGAACGGTGGAGAGGTGCTGTGGCTAAACCTCGACGAACGAACTGTGTGGATCGCTCCCCCAAGGATCTGACGCTGATGGCGGCTCCTCGAATGAACGACTGAGATGCGAACTGGAGGTCGAAGGAGATCAGACGGTAGCAGAAGGTCGAGGAAGAACTGATGGCCGGCGACCTTCGCCGGCCCACTGCGCATGCTCCCGGCCTTCTCGCGAGACCCTGATGATCGGAGATGAACCGCTGGGGCCTTCCGCGTCCAATGGTGACCTCAGATGACTCAATGGAGCTCCGAGGGGCTCTGGAGAGTCAGGCGGAGGCGAAGCTGCTGGACCACATGGTCCAATCCCTCAGATGGGCTCGGATGTCCTGCAAAGAGCGCCAGCAAACTCGCGGGTCGAGGGCAAAGTGCCTCGACCCCGTTAGGCGTGGTGATCGTAAACGGTGAGGCGTGGTGGTCGAGCTCCGGCGAGGGGTGGACGGAGGAGCTCGAATCCCCAGCTCCTGTGCGAGCTGGGTTGAACGGAGGGGCGTAGAACGTGCGCGGGAGGAAGGCGAGTGTGATGAAGCAGTCCGATGATCGAATGGAAGGTGGGTGTGGCCGGAATCGATGATGGTCGGCGACGGCGAGATTTGGGGAAAATGCGAAATTAGAGAACATGGTAAAGAATCTAAGCTACCTGGGTGGAGGAATCGACTAGGGATGAGCAGCTGGTGCTCTAGGTCCTTGCCTCATGGACCGTCGACGTCCGAGGCTCTGGCGCTACCTCCAAGCGGCGCACGACGGCGCAAGCTCGCCGGATCGATGGGCTCCTTGCTCCCTCCTCGCTGCA
Source organism: Ottelia alismoides (assembly GCA_037367405.1). Lineage (NCBI taxonomy): Eukaryota > Viridiplantae > Streptophyta > Magnoliopsida > Alismatales > Hydrocharitaceae > Ottelia > Ottelia alismoides. The sequence goes on along the minus strand of JAZKJV010009641.1, from coordinate 1,127,672 downwards.
ACACCCTCTGGGGCGAGCTGTCACTATCGTCAAGATGATGGAGGTCACTGGGTGGAAAGCAAATGATCCAAAGATAGGGAAATGGGGTGGCGGAGCTTGGTTTATGTATGGTGGGAGGTCCGGGAAGAAGGGCTCGGGTCCGGCTCGATTGAGCATTGATCCCTAGGCAGAAGATCGGGTGAGGTTCCTGGATTGTAGGAGAGTGATTAGGACCCTGGGTTAGGCGAAATGGTGATCGGATCTGGAGGGGATAAATGGGGGAAGTTGGGTCCGCGAAAGAGATCCGTGGGAAGTGGTCCACAGGGGGAGTTGACCGGGGGGTCAACATTCCCCCGTGGACCAATGAGAAGGGGCCACCTGGAAAAGATTTAGAAATTATTTTAAAAATAGCAAATGGCCGATTTAATTAAAACTCAAAACATGAAATATTTTTGTTTTAATTTTTTCTATTTTTGGTGATTTTTAATTAATTTTTCAAAATAAAAATAGGGTATTTACACTTTATGGCTATATATAGGTATATATACAATATAGGGTTTTGATTTTTGATGTTTAATTAGTTGTTTTTATGCATTTTTATTCCCATTTTATATTTTATTTATTTACAGCATAAAATCAAGAATAAAAGGATATTTTTATTTTATTTTTATTATTTATATACAATAGTGAAATAAATACATATGTACATATATATACATGGTATATTTACAATGTGATTTTTAATTTTTAATTTTGTTCTTTTTATTTTGTTTTTGTTTTAATAGTTTGTATTTTATTTATTTACAACATAAAAAGTAGAATATATACAAATTTTATAAAATTAATTTTATTTATGTACAAGGTGAAATAAATATAGAGATAAATGAGCTATGTGCATGGTGACTATGTACAAGTGATCTATTTTTATTTTCTTTTTGATTTTTCTATTTTTATCTTGGTTTTATATTTATAAATATATACAATATGTACAAACTATTTTTATTCTATTTTTAGAGGAAAATATTTTTATGATATTTACAGGTTTATTTACACACATGAGCCCCTATCTCTCTCTACTTTGGATTTTATGCGGTCAGGCCCATGCTGAGACCTCCCTTGGGATTAGGTTGCTCAATATTTATTCTAAATATTTCCTCCTTTTCTTTTTAATCTTTGTTCTTTTATTTTTGCACGAAAACATGCTAATTATTACTTTTTACACCATGCATGCTTTTGGTACTTATTGGTATTTAGAAATATATACATGCATTTGCAAAGGTTTTTGTAGCTAAAATATAAGAATAAAGAGTGATGAATGAGTATCCATCAGGCCACCATAGGTTGGATTGGAGCACTTTCTGTGTCGTTCTCCTCCCAAAGTGATGTCCTCCTGCCTCAAGCTTGTGGTAGTAAGTGAGGACGCTATGGTGCTCCTCCTGAGGAATGCACCGATGCAAGACGCTATCCCCTCCTTCATGATAAAAGACGGAATCCTCCCAATGGTAGAACTTGTCCTTCGCGAGGAAGGTCTCAAGTCGTTGCCTGGGCCAACCTTGTGGAACTTTCGTGGCAACAAGATAGTTCACAACGTCAGCGTACCACAGGAAAGAGGCGATAGCAAGGATCGCCTTATCTGGGAAGGTCTCAGAGATAGGGTCAATCTGCTCAGAATCCTCAAGATGCTCTAATCGAGAGAGATGATCCGACACCACATTCTTGACTCCAGGCTTATCCTTAATCTCAATGTCAAACTCCTGGAGTAGAAGGATCCATCTAGTCAATCTCATTTTGGCATCCTTCTTTGCCATAAGGTACCTGATGGCAGTATGATCAGTAAATATGGACACCTTAGATCCAATGATGTATGATCTGAACTTGTCTAGGGCAAAGACTACGGTTAGCATCTCCTTCTCAGTGACGGTGTAGTTCCGTTTGGCGGCATCCAATGTATGGCTAGCGTAGTGTATGGCAAATGGTGCTCCATCCCTCCTCTGTCCCAGCACGGCCCCTATGGCAAAATCGGAGGCATCCGTCATGATCTCGAATGGTAGAGACCAATCAGGCGGCTGGAAGGCAGGAGCCTCAATAACTAGACTCTTGAGAGTCTCAAATGACGCCAGACACTTATCGTCAACGATGAACTCGGTGTCTTTCGTCAGCAGATCAGTCAACGACCGGGCAGTCCTGCTGAAATCATGAATGAAGCGCCGGTAGAAACCGACATGCCTCAGAAAAGACCGTAACTGTCGCAAGTTGGACGGTGGACTGAGTTTCCTAATGATATCCACCTTGGCCGGATCAACCTCCATGCTCCTGTTGGAGATGATATGGCCAAGCACCGTCCCCTTAGTCACCATGAAGTGACTCTTCTCCCAAGATAGCACAAGATGGACCTCAATGCATCGTTGAAGGACATGGTCTAGGCAGTCAAGACAAGCATCAAACACATCACCATAGATTGAAAAGTCATCCATAAAGACCTCCAAGCACTCGCCCACCATGTCTGAAAAGATGGACAACATGCACCTTTGGAATGTCGTCGGGGCGTTACATAGACCAAAGGGCATCCGTTTGAAAGCATATATCCAAAGGGACAGGTGAATGTAGTCTTGTTTTGGTCTTCGAGCGCAATGGCCACCTGATTATATCTGGAGTACCCGTCAAGAAAGCAGTAATGACTATTCCCAGCTAGCTTCTCTATAATCTGATCAATAATAGGCGGCGAGAAATGATCCTCCCTGGTGGCATGATTCAATCGTCTGTAGTCCACACAGACCCTCCAAGAAGTGGGCACCTGGGTAGCGATCTCCTCTCCAGACTCACTCACAACTGTAGTGATGTATGTCTTCTTGGGAACCACATGCAATGGACTAACCCACATGGAGTCGGAGATAGGGTAGATAAAATCGATGCTCCACCATTTCAAGATCTCCTTCATGACAACCTCTCGAAGATTCGGGTTTAGCCGTCGTTTGAACTCACACGATGGCTTGGCGTCCTCCTTGTGATAGATATGGTGAGAGCACAGGGCCTGACTTATCCCCTGGAGATCGGCTACGCTCCATCCTATCGCCTTGCGGTTCTTTTCAAGAACCTCCATCAAGAGAGATTCTTGTTCTCCAGTCAAATCCGTTGAGATAATGACTGGGTGCATCTCATGCTCGCCCGCAAGGACATATACTTCAGCGATGATGGCAAGGGCTTCAACTCTGGACAACTTGGTGCTGGTGGATCTGGCCTCTGAAATGTATGAATGAATGCAACCAAATCTGCATGGGAGAAGTCTCGCTGAATTTAAGAATCTGGTGAAGACTGCTCTGCTAGTATATCTGTGCTCTGAATGGGATCAGTCTCCACCCTAGCTCCTGGCTCTGTGGAAGTCAGACATGGAATCATATCATCAAACTATGCCCAATCAATATCTGACTCTGAGGGATCTGAATCTGTATCAAGAGAAAAATCAACTGCCTCGCCCTCTTGAACGCGATCTGCTGCCTGAACTGTATCCTGTACCTGGAATGCGCTCTCCAAGCTCTCCTCTGCTGGAATCTGTGCATCAACGGACTCTGAAGGTGAGAGGATGGCTCGTGAAACTGGGTCGTACCAAACTACCTCATCATCTATAATCACAAAATCACAGTCCTGGTGGATGTCTCGCTCTGCCTCTATCATCTGCTCTGAATCGGTGAGCGGCTCTAAGCAAGCTGAATCTCTGGCTCTAGTCTCATCGATATTCTCTATTTGTACCCTCTCACCCTCGATGCGAAAGTATACCTTCCCGCTATCATGGTCGGACACTGCCTTGGCTGTGGCCAAGAACGAGCATCCTAAAATGATGGAGATATTGGTCACAGACTCAGGGATCTCCATGTCCAACACAACGAAGTCCATGGGGAATTTCAGACCCTGAATTGACGTCCTTCAGCAACCCCTTCGGCCTCTTGACAGATCGATCAGCAAACTAAAGGACCGTCCTACTCTGTTGAACAGGGCCAAACTCAAATTGGTTGAGTATGGCTGGCGGAAGTAAGTTAATAAAATAATCGCTGGCTAATAGAGTCTGATCGAACCTCTGCTCATGAATGTGGCATCCGACATAAGGAGCTCATGCATCTGGCCTTTTAGCAGGTAGACGGTTCTGGATGGCGAAGCAGGTGGTGCGAGTGAGCACATGGATCTCTAACTGGTGGTTCCTCCTCTTCCTACGAATGGTGGTCCTCTCTCTAAGGTTCCTCTGGAAGAGTGGGATGTGCTCTAAGGCCTTCTCTAGAGTCAGCTATATATGAAATATGTCCATCATCTGCTGGATGGACTCTAACTGATGTGATTTTTTTGGGTTTTCTTTTTTGGGCCCCTTAGCCAAGCAGAGTGCTTAGGGGAAGGGGATGGTTGGCCCCTCCTGAGACGAAGGTCTAGGATCGGGTCCCTGCTGATGTGGCAAAGTAGAATCCATGCAAACATCTCCAATAATTACAGATGGACTCGCAAATGAAGAACCCTTTCCTTTATTCACTGAATAGTCCTGAGATACATGAACTGAAGGAAATGCTATAGGAATGGAAATGGTGGCATCAGTACCACCCTCGGCATTTGGAATCGTGGCATCAGCACCGCGCTCTGGCTCAGCATCATCTCTGTTGGCATCAGCACCACCTCTTGCATCTGGTGAAATAACAGCCTCAGTACCGTCAGCTGGATCAACATCCTTGGTGGCGTCAGCACCACCGTCATCATCATCACGATGAGCGGCATCAGCACCGCTCTCCTCCTTGTCTGGCACTCCTGAGGCTGCATGGGGTCGTCGCTCAAACGAGGTGCCGTCGGCTGGCATCCTACCGCTCCTAAGTGTAACAAAGTCAGCATCAAAAGTGTATGCAGTAATATCACCAAGTTAATCACTAGGAGTGGTAACCTCTGTAAACTCTACCTGCTCAGACTTCCTCTTGAGGTTGTTCGGGTTCGGCTCAATCTGGGCAGGTATGACAGCCTTTCCTTTCACAGTCTCTCTCATCTCCTAGCGGAACTCGTCCATCTCCTGCCTGAAGGTAGCCTGTTGCTCGGAGATGAGGTGGGCTAGGTCTTCTAAGTCTTGGTTCTCATACGTTGGCCCATAAGAACCTGACGAGTGGCCTCTCTGAAACAGAGGCGGCTGCTGCTGAGAGTCAAAGTGATACTGAGGCTGAGAGTAATACTGTTGAGGCTACTGTTGCTGCCTCCAAGACTATCCCTGCTGAAAGGGACGAGGATCATGCTACTGGTAAGACTGCGGCAGCAACAGCTCGACCCATCCCTCCACCCAGTACCGACAGGTTCACCATATTCATGCGAAGCCGTTCCAGCAGCAACAACAGTACGTCTAGCCACCACCATCTCAGGACAACCAGATGGTGTTGTATCAGCTGGACCAGCCCCTGGCAGTACTCCCACCACCCACCTACGAGCATGAGCTATTGATGGATGTCAACGAGATTTGGTATGACCGACCTCATACTGGGATCTGACAAGACCATCTCGGATTCCATTGGTCGACCGGAGGTATCAGTTCCCAGCAGCAGCCTCCAGTTTAGGGTGGCCAGTACATCCAGCAGCGAGAGCAGCACCAGTTGCCCCAGTTCCCACATCAGCAACCCGTGACCTGAGACGGGGCTGAGAAGCCGTCTGTGCCTCCTAGAAACACATGATCTGGGTCTTCAGGTCACTCACTGTCTGTGCCATCTAATCAATCTGCGTCATGCCTTGGCACTGCTTCTTCTCTATCAACTCTATCTAGTCCAGCTTCTCGCTGATAATCCCCATATCAGCGGTCGTCGACTCTGCTTGTGTTGCGGATGCTGATGTTGTAGAAGGACCGACATCTACCCCTGTTATCCTCTGATAGGACACGGCATGTGGTGTGGGCTTCCCCTGAGTATAGAGTTGGGTCTGAGATATCACATGTAGTTCTCGGCCTTCTCCTCATAGATGGCCCAGACATGGTGTGGGCTTCCCCGGTGTTAGCCTGCAGAAGAAACTCTGGACGAGATTGGGATTCGATATGTCATGATGGGGAAACCAGTCTGTGAGCTCCCTGAAACGGTCCCATGCCTCATGAAATTGCTCATTGGGGAGCATGGAGAAATTGTTGATCAGGGCCCTGGCTGCATTGGTCCAGCCGAGTGTATAGTACTTGTTGAGGTACTCATTCCGGAGCTATTCCCACATAGTGATCAGGGCCCTTTGTCGGCTCGCATCTGCTCCATCTCTCGGTGCATGTACACCATAAAAGCCCCTTGATCCCAGATCTGTCGCTGCATCATCTCAAGGGAGGCTAACAGGGTGTTGTTGATGGCTCCTTGATCCAATACATATGTCTAGTTCCCGCTGGATCCATCAGTGCGCTCCTCGCTGCTGGCCATGGTCTCCGCAAAGGCAAAAGACCCAAACTCAGGTGCCGATAAATCAACTAGTTGTTGCTATCTCTGCTCGGGCACCTCAGGACTAGTAGAAAGGTGGTCGAGAAGGAATAGGGCGGAGTCAAACTCGGGTTCGGAGAGCAAGTCTCGGCTCTCGCGAACCAACCTATATGAGCAGGCCAGAGTGCTCGAAAGCAGTGCAGCGAGAGGCTGCCTAAGGGACCTTCGACCGATCATCTTGATCTTGTGAGTGAAGGCGGATGAGATCTGGAAAAACAAACAGGATCGGTTAAGCAAAACCCCGATTCACCTACGCACTCAGAGCTGATGACCGTGAAGGTTCGGTCTTTTATCTTGTCAATTTTATTAGGTGATCAAACAGTCTTTCAGAGCGATTAAGCGAGTTGTTGGGAATCCAACACCGCCAAGAGACTATCCCGATCCAAAGCTAGATCTTTCCTAGGCAGTACAAGTTGCACATCGTTTACCGACTACCCGATAGACTCGTTCTGTTAAGGATATCGCGGCCTGCTTTATCGGAGACCGGAGCGATCCTCACTGGAGAACGACGCCCTCGAGACCAGTAGACTGAAGAAGGATCGTATGTGGCTCTAATCTAGGGTGCAGGTCACTCTCTCGCTTATCCAAACCATACAAGGAGGGGATTGCTCTCCCAAGACAAATATTTTTGGTGAGGTGTCTTTTAAGATCAAGTTTGCTAAAACAGTCCCAATTTTATAGTTTTTGTTTTTTAGGTATTTTTCAAAGCAAACAACTCCTAATGAATTTTTGGGTTCTCCTGATTATTATTAAGTCCAAAACATAGGGAGAAGGTGAAAAAGCCGATGCACGACTAAACACAATGATGCATGCCGAGTAAGAGATGTGTACCTGTCGCCAACACTCTACATGAAAAGTGATTTCCGCATAATTTAAAAGATAGAAATAAAACCTATCTAAATGATGCACGAAGAAATCGGCCTTAAACAGATAATTTCTACTCGCAAAGCACAATAGCTAACAGGTCAACGAGAGGGGTCGGGGTCCGGTCTCTGATGCCGATCAGTGTCCGCCACAACGGATCCTTCCAGCGCTGTATACGGCCTCTAGCGGCATGTGACCCCTCAAGTGACCAGGTTAACTTTTTTATTAGTGAATTAATTAATAAGGTCCAATTATTCGATCGATAGGAACAAGCAATGTAATTAGGGTTAAGCCTTAATAATTACGTCACAAGGCAAGTAAATATCCTAAGGCAAAGGCTGAAACCTTTGAGAATCGAAGAAAATAAAAGCGATAAAATCAAAACCGATGAAAATCACGGTGAGGTACCCGAGCACACCGGTGCTCGGCGAAAAAGACCCCAGGAAATCCACTAAGTCCAAGAGAGTCTGTCCTGTCCTTTATTATTACAACAATAATGTAATGCAGAAAATAAAACTAATCTAAGCTACTCTAACACTCCCCACACTCCTGCTCTCCTATCTCACGCTCTCATGCGGCTCTATGTAGAAAAGAGCTGCCTCCAAGTCTCGCGGGTGCGTCAGCTTCTCGAAGAAAGCCGCCCTCGATCGTCGGACCCTCGTAAGAAAATCAAAATATAAGATGTTCCAGTCTAACACTTTTATAATAAAACAAAAGAAAAGAAAAAGAAATGCAAAAATAAAAACAAATAAAATAAAAAGAAATAAAAACACAAATAAAAGCAAATACAAACAACAAACAAATATAAAAAGAAAACAAATAAATGAAAATAAAAGAAGAAAAAGAAAAGCCAAAAAAGAAAGAAAGATGAAAAAGAAAGCCGACTACTAAGTCGTGCTCCCCAACAACAACGCCATTCTGTTGAGCGACCTGAGTGACTAAGGTAAAAAGGTATCAATGGTCGTTGCGACCTCAACCTCTCGGATCGGGCTAAATCAAGAAAACAAAGACCACCAAACACAAAATCAAGCAATCAAACACAAATAGCGGTCTGCTATTTTATTTTACCCGGTATAGCTACCAGGGTCGAACACGAGGAGCACGGTATGCGTAGGCTACGAAGTAGTTGAAAACCCAAATAAATAAAGAAATAAACTAAAATGGTGGATTTTATATTTTTCAATTTTTTTGTAATTATTAAATTGAGAAAAAGGTGTAAAAGAAATTAAAAAGGCTCAAACAAATAATTATTTAAGGTAGTAAAAATATTCAGAAAATTAAAATAAAAATATTTTTGGTTTTTAGACATATTTAAGTGTTTTTGGTATTTTTCTTGGATTTTTTTGATTTTTAGTTAATTTTATAAAATGAAACAAGGACAAAAATACAATGCAGTGTACAACCCGAATCTAAAGGCTATTTAAAAATACTTAAAAAACATATAAAATTTGAAAAACAATTTATATAAACCAAAAATAAAAACCTAACTACAGAAACTTAAAATGCATTTTTTTAGGAATTTTTTATGATTTTTCTAAGGTTTTTAATGTTTTTCAATTTTTAGGGTTTTATAAATGTAAATGTGACAAAAATTGGACAGAATCAAAAGCAAACCAAACAAGCAATCATTAATTTTTTTAGATTTTTAGAGGGTTTTTAATATTTTTAAATGATTGTTAAAAACAGAAAATACCAATTTTGAAGGTTTTTTTTAAAATACTAAATGGAAACAAAATGAACCCAAAAATTCAGGAAAATATCTACACCATGGTAGGGGCCATGTATCTAAATTTCACGAATTTTGGATTAAAATTGCTATTTATTAAAACCAATCAAAGAAGCACAGCACGCAAGGATTGATTTGCAACAAAAATAGAGTTTAGGACTAATCCATAACATGCGTAAAAAGCTCGAGGGCCTATCTGCAATTTTTACCAAAATATACGCCCATATCCAAAATCAACACGCACAGGGGCATGGATGCAAATACTAAAACCCAAAAGCTCACTTCATAACCTCAAATAAAGCCAGGGGTAGTACATGCAATTAACCCATAAAGCACGTGACGAAGTACGTGTATCCACACAAGAAGGACTGAAAAGTGAATACTAAAAACTATAGGACCAAAAGTACAAATTACCCTAATGTGTACTTTTTATTTTACATATGAAATAATAAAAGAAAAAACTGCATGAAAAGCGGAGCAAATTACCCAATCGCATGTACGTCGCACGTGGTGTGACAGGTGGCGCGCTCTAACTAGATGGCGATGTGCGGCTCTGGCGCGTACAGGTGGATCCAACGGTCATCGGGGGGGCGATCGTGGGCGTACGGAGATCGTTAGATGTCAAATTAATGGCCTGACAAGGACAGGCACTGGACGGCTGGGATCAAATCTGGGTGACTAGAGATGATCTAACGGCAGAGAAGCGAAATCTGCCTGAGCGAAGTTCACCGGAGCACCGGCGGTTATCCAGGACTCCGATGGCCGATCGGGAAACAGTCGTCGGCTCGCAATGCTCCTCCGCGTCGGGTGGATGAGTCAGATGAAGTCGTCAACGGTCGGATCTCCTGGAAGGGTGCTGAGACTTGGATGAGCTCCGGCGAAGTGAATGGAAGGCGGCCTGGGGCATATCTGCGCACGTTTTGACCTGCAGAGGAAGGCTTCGACTCGGAGGGACACTCTGGTCGGGGTTATTTGACCTAAAATTACATGAAGCGACGACGAATGGCGAAGGGGGTTCTGACGAAGCGGCGGAAGGAACCTAAGCCTAATCTCAGCTCGGATAGCCCAGACTCGGGTGATTAGGTCGCAGGAGAAAAGTGACGATGATAAGATGTGTCGATTGGAGTGGATAAGGGTGGCTGATGAGGCTCCGACCGGTGGGTCAGAGCTGGCGAAGCAGTGGATGAAAGATTTGAGATAAACAGAACTAGGATCGAAATGGAGGCTACCTGAGGGTCCGTGCAGAATCCTTAGCTCCAGGGGATGAAATCGAAGTGGGTCTTAGCCTCGACCTCGCTGCGGAAGGTGGGGGAGGCTCGTCGCGGCAGAAGTCCGGCCACGAAGCTTGAGCGTCGACGGCAGCAGCTCTCTCCGATCACCAAGATGCTCCTCCGGTTGTTGTCACCAAGGGGAAGAGGTCTAGGGTAGAAAGAGAGTGTGCAGTGTGAGCTGAAGCTCTGGGGAATGGAGTGAGAATTTATATGCAGTCCTAGGTGGCAAAGAAGATCGAGCATGGGCACGCGAACCGAGAAGGATCCGCCTTTCCATAGGGATCTGCGAGGATCTTAGATCCACTGGGGAGGAGCGGGCGATGAAATCGGGGAAGGATATGGTCAGATCCGATCGATAAAAATGGGAGAAGTCAAGGCAAAAATCAGATCTGAATGAAGAATGGTCCGGAGGGAGAGTTGACCGGGGTCAACATCCCTCCTGGACCAATCAGAAAATAGATTGGTCAAAATTATTTGAAAAATAAATTAAAAATAGAAGATGATTTTCTTTCAATATATGTTCAAAATGAAAAATGATTATTATTTTTCAAACTATTTTTTTGGTGATTTTTATTTATTTTTATGAAAATAAATTATGATATATACAGTATCTTATATTATATACATGTATAGAATACCTAGGTATTTTATATAATTATTTTTATTCCCCAGTTTTATATTTTTTTACTTTCAACATAAAATTTAGAGTATAAAATAATTTTTATTTAATTTTTATTGGCTATTTACAAGTGTGAAATAAATAGGTGATTATACGTATATACATGTGATATATACAAGATTGAGAGAGAAATTATTTTATTTTTATTTTTATTTTATTTTTTTAAATGTTATTTTATTTTTAGAAATATATACAAGGGAATATAAACACATTTTTTTTATTTTTGTGAAAATAAAATATATAAATATAAGAAGGAATACACAAGGTTGAATGGTCCTATCTCTCTCTACTTATTTTATTTGGCGATCAGGCCCATATTGAGCCTTCTCTTGGGTTTAGGTCACTCAATATTTATTCTAAAGATTTCCTTCTTTTTCTTTTATCCTTTATTCTTTTATTTTTACACAAATACATGCTAATTAATAATATTTAACAAATGCATGCTTATTGGTAACTTATTATATTTATAACTATATACATGGTATTTTGGCAAGATATTTAGCTAAAATAAAAGAATAAAGAGTGATGAATGAGTATTCATTAATAATGCAGAATTTGAAAGATATGTTTGGTGACATAAACTGCACCCAGTGTTATAAATATTATGAAAGAACTCGTTCGTTGCAGAATGCTGGAGGGGACTTCAGTCCGAGAACATGTACTCAAAATGTTTGGGTACTTGTCAGAGTTGGAGACCCTTGGGGCAAATATGGATGAAGACATGCAAGCTGACTCCATTCTGTTGTCTTTGCCCAAGTCTTTCAATAATTTTGTGGTTTCATTCCACATGAACAAGTTGGACTTGATTGTCGTTGGACTTCTTGCTGCATTAAAGTCTATAGAAGACGTAATGAAGAAAGATGGTTCTTCTGGCAGTGTAATGGTTGCACGGGTCAAAGGAAAGCACGGTCAGAAGCATGGTTTTCGGAAGGCCCAGCCCGGAAGAGAAAGAAGAAAAGTCAAGGAGTTGGCTCATCTTCTAGTGCTTCCACAATGATGACATCGAAAAAGACTGATGTCTGTCACCACTGCAAGAAGTTGGGGCACTGGAAGCGTAACTGTCCAGACTACCTGAAGTCAATCGACAAAAGTAAAGCCCCAACAGGTATGAAATCTACTTTCATTATTGAAACTACTTTTCTCGTTGGACGAGAAGGTAGTTGGGTAGTAGATTCCGGTGCTTCTATTCATGTATGGAATTTGTTGCATCTGTTTCAGGAAACTAGGAATCTTAATGAAGGGGAGATAGTCATCCAGATGGGATCTAATGCAACTCTTGCAGCAGTCACCGTCGAGACCTGCAGACTATCATTATCTAGTGGGAGAGTCCTTGTACTTAAAGAATGTTTTTATGTTCCAGATGTTGGAAGGAACCTTATATCTGTATCTAAGCTTGTTAGAAATGGATATTCGTTCCTATTTTGTAATAAACTTGTCATAAGTCATTATGTTAAATGTCTTGCGGATGGTGTTTTGACTTCTGGGGGACTCTATGAATTGTGCATTGATGAATCTATCATGAATGTTACTACCACTAATAAAAATCCTAAAAGATCCAGGGAGGATGATTCTACTGTGATTGGGAATCAAAGACTTGGTCATTTATATGTTGATAGGATTGATAGATTGATAAAGAATGGACCCTTAGATTTTCTACTGGTCCAATCTTTACCTGCCTTTAAACATTGTATTCGAGGTAAAATGACCAGGATGCCTTTCTGCAGTAAGGTTACAAGATGTGAGGGTATTCTTGTCCTAATACATACGGATGTATGTGGTCCCTTCAGTACCGCGACATGAAATGGATTTCGATAATATTTGATGTTTATCGATGACCTTTCGCGATACAGGTATATCTTCCTATTATAATGTGATGATGTTTTTCAATATTATTATAACGCGAAATTCGCCTCTTTAATAATGTGAAATTGTAGTATAGGAGGCGGATTTCGGTCGTCAACATGCCACAAGCTTTGAATGTTGTGGAGTATTTTTACTTGGTAAGTGTACCAAGGTCGAACACAGGGAACAGATATTTTTAGTTGCGTAGTTTTTAAATCAACTTAAATAATTAAGAAATGCTCGATTAATTTATGCGTTGAGAAAATATACAATGCACTGAGATGCAAATGCAAGGAAATAAACAGAAAGAATGAAGCCCAGGATCTGTGATCTACTGATGTTTAATCCAAATAAGATTAATCAATGTCCACGAAAAGGAATCACAGATCAAATAATGTCAAATCCAGTAAGATGTATCAAATTAAACCCTGATGCACGTATAGATATCAGATTTATCTTCAAAATACTTCAAATTTTATTCTCAAGAAATGATTACAATCTACAGGTCAATAAACCTATAAAACTCCTTGATTTAACCCCTGTAAAAATTAAGTCCTCAAATCTAAGATCAATTTCATCATTGCATAAATGAAATCCCTGCAAAATAAATCGTCAATTCTGTCAAAGAAAATATGGCACAAATATGTCAAAATAAGCCTGCAAAAGCCAATAGATATCCTCAATAATGATTCTCAATAAATGACCTCAGATCTGTTTATAAGCTAAATGCTAAATGGTAGAGCACGGAATTAGCTTCGAAATGACATATTATACGCTCAAAACGGAGTTCGTATGACAAAGTTATGATAAAATGAAGTTTCAGGGACTAAAATGTAAATAAAACAAAGTTTTTCTTTCAAAATGGTCCCTGGGAGGACTTATCTATAATATCTGAAAGATGGTGGGGGCCCTTTGTAATTTACCCACTAGCGGGGGTATTTATGTAATTTCTGAAAGTTGCAGGGGGGCTAATGCAATTTACCCACAGCGCACGTGCGTAGCACGTGTGCCAGGAGCTTCGGTGGAGGCGCCTTAGGATCGGGGATACCGAGCTTGAGGTTCGGACTCCCGAGGCGGAGGCTTGGGGGCGGGGCTCAGGCTCGGATGCCCGAGCCTACGTGGCGGTCTGGGGGCGCCTCGGGGGACCCGAGCCTCGAGGCTGGGGCCGAGGCTCGGGGGGGAGTGCGTGGCGGCTTAAGGGTCGTCAGATCAAGGGCAATGAGCCCAGATCTGACGGCAACTGTGCCTTGGGGCACAGTTGTTGCGGGGCAGGGCGGCCGGAGGAGGTGGTGACGCGGACGGTGGTGCCGCGGTTCGGGGGCGGTGTGCGTGGCTGGGAGGCGGCGCGAGGAAGGTGGCCGACCTGGAGGCGGCGGTGGGGCACGGGAGGCGCGGTGGCGGAGGTGCGCGGGAGGCGCGGTGGCGGAGGTGCGCGGGAGGCACGGTGGCGGAGGTGCGACGATGGAGGGCGTCTCTGCGAGGAGGCGGAGTTGGTCATCGGGCGGAGCAGAGGGCCGCAGGCGGAGCTGGTCTCGCGGCGGAGCTCAGGCGGGCGATGGAGGAGATCTGCAGTGACAGCGCACGTGGACGAGGAAGAGAGGTGCATCGCGGCCTACAGTTGGGAAGAGGAGGGCGGCTACGAGGCGGAGTTGTCGTTCCTGGTGGATTTCGCCGAAAGGGAAGAGCTTCAGAGGATGCTCTTGTTATCGCCTCAATTGGCTCCGGCGTGAAGCCCTGAAGCTCGGGCAGCAAGCTCGAAGCTGCTGCTACGTAGACCAACAACCACTTATCTCGCCTAATCGGAGAAGAGGTCGTCGTCGACTCCAATGCCCGGTGCTGTCACCAATGGGCAGGAGCGAGCTGGGACGGTGTTCCCTCTAGAAACGGCGGATGGTGGAGGAGCTGAAGGTCACGCGCCTTTATAGGAGGAGGAAGAGGAGCGTTATGGGCGAGGAAGAGGCTGCTGTCGTAACGGCCGGAGATGGGTGGTGGCGGCGGCCGTTACGAGGGAGGAGGAACGGCAGGGGTGGTGGGGGTGGGGTTGTAACGCTGGAGGTTGATGATGACGGGGTCACGTGCTAGGCACGTGACAAGAGGGTGAGCAAGTGGGGGTGCCACGTGGCACGCCCAGGGGCTGCCACGTGGCGCCCCCAAAAAAATTTCAAAATTTAAGATGAATAAAATTAGAAAAGAAATAGCAGGAGACCTCGGATCGAAAAATTTCCTTGACGAAAGTTACTCGTCATGAAGAACCCAGGAGCAAAAGAGGTCCCTGTGAGAAGTGGTATTTTTGGTGGCTTTCCATGTGTACGAAAAACCGTATTTTTGAGATTTTGTATTTTTTTGGTGGTTTTAGAGAGGATAAAAAATCTAGAAAAAATACGATAAAATAGAAGAAAATTATTTACACATTAATCTAATTTTTTTTATTTTTAATAGGTAAAAAATTAGGAAAATAAAATAAAAGTAAGAAACGCTCAACTTTTGCACAGACCAACAACAGACACTTGGACTTGGTCAATTTCTTTGATCTCAGTTTTAATATGGATTTGAATTTTTGCATTTCTTATTAAAACTTTCATCAAAGGACATAAATGAAAAAGAAATAGAATTAAAAGAGTTAATTATGCACATAAAATCTCAGGTCAAAATTAGCAAAAAGTTAGAATGCGCAAAAGAGGCCCACAACCCGACTTTCACATATGAGCTCCGAATTTTACGAAATTGGTCTTGTTTTGAAGGTATTTGAAAATGGAGTACTTTAAAAGTGAGTAGACCAAAATCAGACACTGTATGTGGGAGATATGCTCATTTTAGTCTGTCAGATGTGAAATTTGACTTTGGGATTATTTGACATTTATTGGGGTTAGTAATTTTTTTGTATATTTTATTTGATAAGGTTAGTAATATCTACACAATGGCGGTGGTTTTGGGTCAATCAGGGTTAGGATAAATTAATTAAAAATGTGAGAAGTTAGCGGCTTTTTGGGCTAATTTACACTGGGTATTTTAAATGCAATTTATGCATGATGAAATGCAGATATTATTCACACATGTATGAATGTTAATAATGCTCTATTAATGATTAATTACAAGTGATGATAGGGGACAGAGCCTAAATGAACAATTTTAGCATGATGTATACGAGATTCATCATACCCCTATACTTAGACCATGCTCGTCCCCGAGCATGAATGAATGACTAAGTTGAATACATCCCTGACTGTGCACGTGAATTTACAAGGCTCAATTCATAGAAGACCCTTAATTTGAGTGATCCTAAAATTCAGGGCTCAACCAAGCTTTAATCAAAAGGAATCCCAACTTCTCTAATTTTCAGACTCTCTTTTTGTACATATAGTATAAGGATATGATTCTTAGTGTACTGCATTCATGAGAGTCAAGTCGAGACATCACCCAAAGTTCCAATCCAAGAGACTCTCCTCTAGACCTGATCCTCAACCCTATGGAATAAGTCTATTCTTGCTTCAGTCAACCGTCTCATTAGTTTGTCAGACTTGAAAGTGTAGATGGACGGCCAGTTGATGGAGGGCATAGGATTGTGTCTGATTTTCTCTCCCTTTCATTGGAACAAGGTGCCTCTCGAGTGTCTTATTACTCAACACAAGTATATTTTATTTTGTTGATCAATGTGTCCGTCAAGAGAATTTGGAGTCGTCTGCACTTGTTTTTCTGAGAGTACACCGGGGTGTGTCTCTTTTGAGTATCTAAGATACCTTCGACACCCAGACTTGTATCGCTTACGATGCAGAGCCCTTTTATGGTGTCAGCCCGACTCCTTGGTCCTAATTAGTGCTTTGTCTAAGTGGACACTTTGAAATTGTTTGGGAGCGCTCGCCATTGGTGGAAGCTCATTTAGAATTTGACTTTGGATAATAGAGCTTTTCTTGACATTTCTTTTTCTTTTCTTTTGTTGGCTAGCTCCACTGCTTTTACCCAAAATTGGCGCACACTGATCAACAATTTTCATTAAATTTCATCACACCCTGGCACTTAGGTCATTTCTCAAAAAGATAGCATATGAATCTTGTTCACATACTGGCTAGTGTTTTGCTGACACTCAGGCTTTCTGAAGCCTTCATTAACTTTATCCCATCCTCGAATATCATCAGATCGGTTCTAAACTCAAATCTCTAGTCCTAGTTCCTCAAGTGATATCTCAACTCATCTCATCAATCATGCAGTTGTGGGAGTGATTTGTGCTGATCATATTCTTTTTGAAGGTAGAGATGAAGAGTGCAATATAGCGCTCAAATCTTTCATACTAGGGAAGTGTGGATTATTAAGTTCTAAAAATCCTAATGACTAAGGCAGGCTAACTCAGAATCTCAAGATTTCAGAAATCAAGTGTCCTCAAAAATCCTCAAGCCTTGAGTGATAGTGAATGTGTCAGGAATATATCAACCAAGAAATGCATGAAATGCTTGATGAAATGCAAGACCATGAGTGATGATTTTTTTTAATATGCAAAAAGTTTTTTTAAAAAAAAGTTTTGTTTTTGGTGTGTTTTTTTTGTTTTTGTTTTATTTTTTTGTTTTTTTAGACACACTAATTGTACCCATCCCCGATGTTAGATAAAAACGATTAAAGTACGAGCTATGGATAAAGTAGATAAAATATATACAAACACACCCCCCTATACTTAGCTTGTGCTATGTCCTCATGGCATAAAGTGAAATGTAGACATAGCTCGTACGACGTATAGATGGGCCAAAAACAAAAGAGAAGCGCTGTAGAAACAATGGTAGCGGTCCCCCTATACTTATGCTCAGGTCAGCCTAAGTATAATCGGATAATTACAGATGGGGAACCGGGTAGGTTTGTGGATGTACAAGATCAAGGATGTTTGCGACGGACCTTCTTGCGGGAGTGTGGAGGGAGATAGTATGGAGATGGTGAGTGTGATGAAGAGGGGGTTGATGAAGAAGACCAGCCATCGTCGGAGTCGTCCTCAGGAGAATAGTAGTCGTCTGCAGAGGATCTCCAGCTTTTTTCGATCAGAGGTAAGTGCCCTTGGATCAGAGTTGTACCTATTGCACTTATCTGATGAACCACATCATGATCGGACGAGGACTCGTCAGAAATCACCTGATATCTAAGGTCAAAGGTGACTTTCTTGGTCGGTTTGTTTCCTTGAGAAGTATTGGGAGGAAGTTGGACAGTCTTCATCTCCCTGTCTTGAGTAACCGATGTGGAATTTGTGAGTTCTTCAACAGATGAATCCTCGTAAAAGTCGACCAATTCTTGAAGGGTCATGCACTGCTTCGGTTGAGGGAGATTGTTCCTGGTGATTTTGTGGTTTATGGCTGGGGGCGCTGATGTCACCTTCGGATGATCATGAATTTTGGTGACATCGGATGTTTCCAGAGTCGGTTCCTTATATGGTTCGTGTATGTCATGAATTACTGCCGACTCAAAGATTGGACCACTCAAATAATCGTGTTGATCTTCAATAATATGGTCCAATTCCTCATAAGCTCCAAAATCAAGGTTTTTCCTAGGAGCAGTGCTAGGTTGGTGAGAATCCGAAGTTTGTTCAATAGTCAGTTTTTTAGGTGACTCTCCTATGGTTTGTATCCGTGTGTCATGCGGAGATGTATGTAAAATATTTATTTTCTGATCATAACTATTGGTTGCAAGTTGGTTTTCCTCAGAGTAGGACGTGTCATTGGGGATTTGTTCATCGTGGTCCGAGTCCGGGAACTTGATTTCCTGAGTCTCGCAGTCGACGATCGCCTTAGCAGAGGCTAAGAACGGCTTTCCTAAAATAATAGGAGACTCAGACATCCTTCCAGGGTGCTCAATGTCAAGGACCGTAAAGTCCATTTATGTGCTCTACCTCGGAAATTTACAACGACAGAAACGATCCCCCGCGGTCTTTTGGTAGATCGATCGGGTAATTGAACGATCACCCTAGTCTTTTTGAGTTGTCCGAATTTAAGTTGATTAAAGACGGACTTCGGGAGGATGTTTAATGTAGAGTCGTCATCTAACCGAACATGAGTGAATGTTGAATCCTCAATTTCACATGTGATCCGAGTCAACCGCTTGACTTTGCGGCTTTTGAGTTTATGATTCATCACCAAAGAACTAGCCATAGATATGACATGATATTCAGTTCTTGATCGTTTCTTGCCCATCTTTTTGGGGTTCAGTCGACTCTTCACAAATCTCTTAAGATCGGGCACATATTCTATGGCTTTGATTAATGGAAGCTCTAAGATCAGACTCTTGCAAAATGCTTCCATTTCAGAATTATCCAATATTTTTGAATTTTTGAAATTTTCAATTTTTTGTGATTTTCAGTAATATGGTCAGTGGGGGGTCAGAGGTCAGTAGTTGTGTCTGATTGTGATGATCCAGTGGTTCGCATGGTGGTGGCCTCACTTCTTCTGAATTTTGCATTGACTGGATGAGATCATATATTCTCATAGTTAAAGTGTCTGCTCTATGATTAATCCGAGCAATCTCATCCTCAAACATCTCATGACTAGTGATTGAATAATCAGTCTCCATGTGTTGTGATTCTGGCATGTAACCTTGAGTAGAGTATTGATTGTTCATAAACATTGTGGTCTGGTCATGAGTTGTATTTCCTTGACTTTGGTTTTCTCGTGGATTGTCGAAGGAAAATTGTTTGTACTCAAGAAGATAGTCATCCTGGGTAGAGGATGGTTCAAAAGGCTACGAGATCATAGTTACCGGAAATCGTGCTCTTCTATCAATATCGGTTACTCTATTGTTCATCCTCAATTCTGGTCTCTCTCTCGTGTCCATAAAATTATCAGAATGTGAGAGAGGACTATTCCAAGAAGAAGTGTGGTCATAGGTGGGATGTATGGGTGGAAACAGAATGATGGCTGAGGGGAAGAAGAATATCGGGACATGGTCGTGAGGATCGGGAAAGAAGACCACTGTGCCGACATCTTCTCAAGATGGATGGAATGATTAGCGAACCACGATCTGACGCACACAAATCAAACACAAAACAAACACGTTGATTCACCCACTCAACTCTGGTGAAGGCACGTTAGGGTTCGACCGCTTATCTTTTCAATTTTAATTTAATGACAAAACAATCTTGCAGATTAAGCGGAGCTGTTAGGTGCCGAAATATTTCACAAAGACTGTCCCGAGTTCATACAACTAGTTGCACCTACTCTCAGCCAGTATAGGTGTAAGTACGGACCGTAAACGGCTACTCGTGTTACTTGAGAATGGAGCCTTCCGCGGTGTCCTCTAAACCACCTACTCTACTAAGGGAAGTCAGACCGTAAACGGCTACTCGAGACCCTCACTAAAAAGTAGCTAATTGTTTAAACTCATTAGTCTGAATGAACCACTTCGGTTTTTGGGCTCTTTCCTAAGTGTGCGTTCTGGTCCTTATAAACAATGAGTGGGTTCCTCTCCATCAAACACGGGTTAATTTTAGATCAGTTTATTTACAGTCACCTTAATTAGCAGTCCCGGTTTTAAGTTGAGGTTATCACTGAAGTTAATGTGAGCACAAGAATTCATGCCTAACGAGCAATCCCAATTCCGTTAATTCCTAAGTTGTAAAACTCGAGGAGGGAGAATCGGAAAAAGCCAATGCAAGTGTAAATCAATGATGCATGCTTAAGAGAAGGACTTACAGTGAATCCTCGCGTTCTTCATGCGGGATGCAAGACAAGGAATTTAAATTTACACTAAATGATATGCACAGTTGGAAAACGCCCTAAACAGATAGTTCTATTAGCGGGAAGAATTGATTGAAATTTTTGGCTAATGTTGAACAATCTACAGTGTGTTTAATTAGTGAGAGTGTGGCATAAAAATTACGAGCACAATCAAATAATTCTAATCTAGCGTATGTGCTCCTAAATTCTACGTCAAGCCACAGAGAGTCCAGTCCTGAATATTACAAATTAACAGGGTACAAGGAGAGAGGGACCCTGTGAATAATGCAGAAATTTAAACCTATACTAAGATCTCTCTCACAAAAATCAAAATTCAATCTTCCTTGAAGATCCTTGCTGAATATCCAAAATTCCGCTCCTAGAAGTCTGCAAAGAGAGAAATTGCGGTTAGTGGCAGAAGTAAGAGAGAAATGCAAAATAAAATGCAGAAAAAAATGGCACAAAAATCAATTTTCACAAAAATCAATTACCAAAATGATTTAAAACCCTAAAAATTCGTCATTCCCCGGCAACGGCGCCATTTGATGAACGCGAAATTCGCCTCTTTAATAATGTGAAATTGTAGTATAGGAGGCGGATTTCGGTCGTCAAAATACCACAAGATTTGAATGTTGTGGAGTATTTTTACTTGGTAAGTGTACCAAGGTCGAACACAGGGAACAGATATTTTTAGTTGCGTGGTTTTTAAATCAACTTAAATAATTAAGAAATGCTCGATCAATTTATGCATTGAGAAAATATACAATGCACTGAGATGCAAATGCAAGGAATAAACAGAAAGAATGAAACACAGGATCTGTGATCTACTGATGTTTAATCCAAATAAGATTAATCAATTTCCACGAAAAGGAATCACAGATCAAATAATGTCAAATCCAGTAAGATGTATCAAATTAAACCCTGATGCACGTATAGATATCAGATTTATCTTCAAAATACTTCAAATTTTATTCTCAAGAAATGATTGCAGTCTACAAGTCAATAAACCTATAAAACTCCTTGATTTAACCCCTGTAAAAATTATGTCCTCAAATCTGAGATCAATTTCATCATTGCATAAATGAAATCCATGCAAAATAAATCGTCAATTCTTTCAAAGAAAATATGGCACAAATATGTCAAAATAAGCCTGCAAAAGCAAATAGATATCATCAATAATGATTCTCAATAAATGACCTCAGATCTGTTCGTAAGCTATGCTAAATGGTAGAGCACGGAATTAGCTTCGAAACGACATATTATACGCTCAAAACGGAGTTCGTATGACAAAGTTATGATAAAATGAAGTTTCAGGGACTAAAATGTAAATAAAACAAAGTTTTTCTTTCAAAATGGTCCCTGGGAGGACTTATTTGTAATATCTAAAAGTCGGTGGGGGGCCTTTGTAATTTACCCACTAGCGGGAGTATATATGTAATTTCTGAAAGTTGCAGGGAGGCTAATGCAATTTACCCACAGCGCACGTGCTACGGAGCTTCGGTGGAGGCGCCTTAGGATCGGGGATGCCGAGCCTGAGGTTCGGACTCCCGAGGCGGAGGCTTGGGGGCGGGGCTCAGGCTCGGATGCCCGAGCCTACGTGGCGGTCAGGGGGCGCCTCGGGGGACCCGAGCCTCGAGGCTGGGGCCGAGGCTCGGGGGGAGTGCGTGGCGGCTTAAGGGCTGTCAGATCAAGGGCAATGAGCCCAGATCCGACGGCAACTGTGCCTTGGGGCACAGTTGTTGCGGGGCAAGGCGGCCGGAGGAGGCGGTGCCGCGGACGGTGGTGCCGCGGTTCGGGGGCGGTGTGCGTGGTCGAGAGGCGGCGCGAGGAAGGTGGCCGACCTGGAGGCGGCGGTGGGGCGCGGGAGGCACGGTGGCGGAGGTGCGACGATGGAGGGCGTCTCTGCGAGGAGGCGGAGTTGGTCTTCGGGCGGAGCAGACGATGGAGGGCGTCTCTGCGAGGAGGCGGAGTTGGTCTTCGGGCGGAGCAGAGGGCCGCAGGCGGAGCTGGTCTCGCGGCGGAGCTCAGGCGGGCGATGGAGGAGATCTGCAGTGACGGCGCGCGTTGACGAGGAAGAGAGGTGCAGCGCGGCCTGCAGTTGGGAAGAGGAGGGCGGCTACGAGGCGGAGTTGTCGTTCCTGGTGGATTTTGCCGAAAGGGAAGAGCTTCAGAGGATGCTCTTGTTATCGCCTCAATTGGCTCCGGCGTGAAGCCCTGAAGCTCGGGCAACAAGCTCGAAGCTGCTGCTACGTGGACCAACAACCACGGATCTCTCCTAATCGGAGAAGAGGTCGTCGTCTACTCCAATGCCCGGTGCTGTCACCAACGGCAGGAGCGAGCTGGGATGGTGTTCCCTCTAGAAACGGCGGATGGTGGAGGAGCTGAAGGTCGCGCGCCTTTATAGGAGGAGGAAGGGGAGCGTTATGGGCGAGGGAGAGGCTGCTGTCGTAACGGCCGGAGATGGGTGGTGGCGGCGGCCGTTACGAGGGAGGAGGAACGGCAGGGAGGAGGGGGTGGGGTTGTAACGCTGGAGGTTGATGATGATGGGGTCACGTGCTAGGCACGTGACCAGAGGGTGAGCAAGTGGGGGTGCCACGTGGCACGCCCAGGGGCTGCCACGTGGCGCCCCCAAAAAAATTTCAAAATTTAAGATGAATAAAATTAGAAAAGAAATAGCAGGAGACCTCGGATCGAAAAATTTCCTTCACAAAAGTTGCTCGTCTCAATGAGATCTACAACTTTCATGAAGAACCCGGGAGCAAAAGAGGTCACCTGTGAGAAGTGGTATTTTTGGTGGCTTTCCATGTGTACGAAAAACCGTATTTTTGAGATTTTGTATTTTTTGGTGGTTTTAGAGAGGATAAAAAAATCTAGAAAAAATACGATAAAATAGAAGAAAATTATTTACACATTAATCTAATTTTTTTTATTTTTAAAGGATAAGAAATTAGGAAAATAAAATAAAAGTAAGAAACGCTCAACTTTTGCACAGACCGACAACAGACACTTGGACTTGGTCAATTTATTTGATCTCAGTTTTAATATGGATTTGAATTTTCGCATTTCTTATTAAAACTTTCATCAAAGGACATAAATGAAAAAGAAATAGAATTAAAAGAGTTAATTATGCACATAAAATCTCAGGTCAAAATTAGCAAAAAGTTAGAATGCGCAAAAGAGGCCCACAACCCGACTTTCACATATGAGCTCCGAATTTTATGAAATTGGTCTTGTTTTGAAGGTATTTGAAAATGGAGTACTTTAAAAGTGAGTAGACCAAAATCGGACACTGTATGTGGGAGATATGCTCATTTTAGTCTGTCAGATGTGAAATTTGACTTTGGGATTATTTGACACTTATTGGGGTTAGTAATTTTTTTTGTATTTTTTATTTGATAAGGTTAGTAATATCTACACAATGGCGGTGGTTTTGGGTCAATCGGGGTTAGGATGAATTAATTAAAAATGTGAGAAGTTAGTGGCTTTTTGGGCTAATTTACACTGGGTATTTTAAATGCAATTTATGCATGATGAAATGCAGATATTATTCACACATGTATGAATGCTAATAATGCTCTATTAATGATTAATTACAAGTGAATGATGGGGGACAGAGCCTAAATGAACAATTTGAGCATGATGAATACGAGATTCATCAGCGACATGAAATGGATTTCGATATTATTTGATGTTTATCGATGACCTTTCGCGATACAGGTTTATATTCCTATTATGTCATAAATCTGAAACCTTTGAAAAGTTCAAAGAGTTCAAGACTTTGATTGAGAACCAAATAGATAGGAAGATTAAACAGATTTGATCTGACCGAGGTGGTGAGTACCTCTCAGATGAATTCAAGGAATACCTCAAAGAAATTGGAATTGTCTCCAGTATCACTCCTCCTGGAACTCCACAACTTAATGGTATTGCTGAAAGATGTAATAGGACTATCATGGATATGGTCCATTCAATGATGAGTAAATCACATTTACCTTTAGTTTCTAGGGAATGCAGTAGAGACACCAATATATATTCGGAATAATATTCCTAGCAAATCTATACCTAAAACTCCTCACAAATTTTGGTATGGTACCAAACCTAGTGTAAGACACTTAAGGATTTGGGTTGCTTGGTCCATGCGATGAATGTGGATGCAAGTAAGCTAGAATCTCGTATTAGAGAGTGCTACTTCATTGGGTATGTTAGAGATGGTATTGGATACCAGCTCTATGATCCTAAGACTCGAAATGTATTTGTCTCTAGAGATGTAAAATTTCTGGAAGATGACTTCCTTAAGAGACAAGATAAAAATGAAGTAAAGAACTCATTGAATCCCCTGAGGATACTGAGCTTCCTGAACAAGAAACTGAAAAAGTAAATGAAGATGAAACGCATGTACCTCTTCGAAGGAGTTCGAGGGTGGTTGCACCACCTGAAAGGTACGGATTCCTTGTGTCAGCTGAAACTAAAAAGGATCCAGCTTCATTTGATGAAGCACTTGCGAATCAATACATGGATAGATGGATGCTAGCAATGAAGTCAGAAATTGACTCCATGCATAAGAATGGTGTATGGACCCTAGAGGATCCACCTAAAGGGGTAAAACCCATTGGGTATAAATGGATCTTCAAGAGAAAATGGGGACTTGATGGGAAGGTAGATACCTTCAAAACATAGCTCGTAGCCAAGGGTTACACATACAGAGAAGGCATCAATTACGATGAGACGTTCTCTCATGTGGCTATACTTAAGTCCATCAGAGCACTGCTAGCTATAGCTGTGTATCTTAACTACGACATCTGGCAGATGGATGTCAAGATAGCTTTCCTCAATTGATACCTCGAGGAGGATATTTATATGGAGCAGCCCCAGGGCTTCATAACAGAGGAAAGAAAAGTATGCAAGCTAAAGAAATCCATCTATGGGCTCAAACAAGCTTCTCGTAGATGGAACATCAGATTTTACGAAATCATAAAGAGTAATGATTTTGTTCAGAATCCTGATAAGCTTGTATGTACAAGAAGCTTAGTAGGAGCGCCATTGTGTTCATCGTACTTTACGTAGATGATATCCTTATCATTGGGAATGATACAAGAATAATGACCAGTGTTAAGATTTGGCTATCCCATACCTTCGAGATGAAAAATCTTGGAGAAGCCTCTTATATTCTTGGGTCTGAAGTTGTCCAGAAATAGAGAAAAGACGATTTTGGAACTGTCACAACTTGGGTACATTAATAAGATCTTGGAACGTTTCCATATGGAGAATTCCAAGAAAGGCTTCTTTCCTTTGAGACATGGTATACACCTATCTAAAGGAATGGCTCCTCAAACTGTTGAGGATAAGAAAGCCATGGCTAGATGCCCTTACGCATCAGCTGTGGGAAGTCTAATGTACGCCATGATGTGCACAAGGCTAGATATCTACCATGTAGTGGGAGTGGTAAGCCATTACCAATCCTGTTATGGAGAACAACACTGGAATGCAGTAAAGAACATATTTAAATATCTAAGATGGACGCAAGATTATATCTTGGTCTATGGAGATGGTGATCTCCAAGTCTTGAGATATACAGATTCTGACTTCCAGTCTGATATTGATTATCGAAAGTCGACATCAGGGTTTGTGTTCTTGTTGTGCTGTGAGCTGGAGAAGCAAGAAGCAAGACACTACGGCAGATTCAACACCATAAGCCGAATACATAGCCGCATCAGATGTTGTGAAGGAGGCGGTGTGGTTGTGCAAGTTCATACTGGAACTTGGCGTAGTTTCCTCTGATACTCCCATTACGTTAATCTGCGATAACACGGGAGCCATTTCTCAAGCGAAGGAACCCAATTGGCATCAAAAGAGCAAGCACGTGGAAAGGAAATACCACATCATTCGGGAGATTCAAAAGCGTGGTGACATCGTCATCACCAAGGTGGCCTCTGCCGACAACGTTGTTGATCCTTTTATCAAACCTTTGACACAAAAGGTTTTTGACCAGCATGTAATAAGTATGGGTTTAAGGGTTGTATCTGAATGTATCTGAGGGCTAGTGGGAGATTGTTAGCCATGTGAGCCCAGGGAGAACAATTCCTACAATAAATATTATTGCAATGTTTAATATATCAACAAACGTTGTTGGTTTATTTCACTCCCTATCTGAAATTAAGTGAATGAATGCACTATAAGGTCCCTCTGTGCAAATAGGGTTATGTACCATGGCTGTCTTGACATCGTAAAGATGTTGATTCAATTGTTGAATCATAGAGGCTGGTGCTTGGATTAATATCTAAAGAGTTAGATTGAGGACTCATCACGCACTGTCAAATGATTGTCAAGATGTGATCTCCAGGCTGAGTGCGAGATGGCAATCCTATCCCTAAAAGTTGATATCTGACCGATCTCTTGATGTAGGTCCTCTGCATATGAATAGAGATTCGGAGGTGTCAGATAAGTTAGGTCAAAGAGTTGACTTAACAAGATCGAGATAACTAATGACCTATGTTGTATGCTATCATGATATAGGCATGCATCCTCTGACCTGAGACAAATGTTTTGTTATATGTCTGAGTATGTACATTTGGCAGACCAATTGGTTGATGGCCTAATCAAGGTCATATACTGGCGAGCTGGTGTGCATGCAAGGGCATATGAGTAATATGATCTCTCAAAGGGATCATACAGGTTCACTATCGAACCAGAAGACATGAGCTCACTCATGAGGTATTGGGATATATTAAATTCCATGCATGGTCGCCTTGCTTTGGAAGCTTGACAGAATTTATAGGTATGATATATGCTTTTGGAAAGCACGTGATGGATACCAAGTCCAAATGACTAAATGAGAATCTTAATGATAAAACCCTGAAGAAGACAGTCTAAAGTGATCTTAGACTTCGAGTTTATTCAAGGTCTTCCAATATACAGGATGTACAGGTATTGGGAATACCTGAGGTGATGTGAACATAAACAATTGTATAACCATGACGCTTCCATTCCGAGGAAATGATGAAACAGGTCTGGATTTTAGTAACTCCTCTCAGTAGAGAAAAGAAATCTAATCCTGGTCCAAATGTTGGACATTGGTCTGAATGTGATTCAGAGGCAATGAGAAGAGTAGATCAACGGACTTGATTTAATTGATCATATATGAAAGGTCCCCGAGATCTGAATTTGAGATATGATCTTAATATCCAAGTCACTATACATGGAACGTACAATCGCCTTGTCCTTATCTCCAAGTATCTACGGAGAAAGCACACTATTCTTGAAGGAGTTCAAGGATAATTCCTATGATGAATTATGTATCCGAGCAATAGGATATTGATGATAAAATGAGATTTAATTATCAGGAATTATATGAGTGAGATTCATATTATGAGAATAATTATCCAAGATAATTAAATGAGATTTAATTGTCAAGGATATGCAGAATGTGGATAGTACTATCCATGCTATCCATAATATCGATGTATATTATAAATATGATTTATAATATATTGGAGAGAGCTTATTTGTAAATAATATTTACTAATTGATTGATGGTGTGAATTAGATTCACATTGGGTGATTAATTGGAAATATAATTTACATTTAGTTTTGGGTTGTGAATGTGATTCACAATTTTTAAATGGCATGTTTGAAATATTCACTAATTAATTTGGAATTAATTGAGCGAACATATTTGCAATAAATGTTGTTGTAAATAGTTAAAAGATAATGAAGATAAAATTCACCTAATAAAGAGGTGGCGTCACCCTTTAATTGTTCAAGGGTGATGCCCCCCCTTTTTAGGAGGTGGTTATTATTCTCTTTATTATTTTTATTGGTTAATTTTATTAAGTTAAATTATATTGATGATAATGCAACATATATTTAATTTAATATAAATTAATAGTTGTTGCTTTATTAAACAACAATGAGCATGCCACTGATTAAAAACATAAATCAATCTACCCTTGATTTTGTGTATCCCATGGATTGTGATCCATGGACTCCCAAACTAATATAAAAGAAGGGGCAACCCTGTCCCTTCAAGACACACGTCTACTCTCTCTCTATCCTCATTCTCACGCCCCATCTCTCTCTCTAAGTGTGGTCATCCACCTTGGGTGTTGAGAGAATTGCAGTCGTCGTTACGCCATCGTACCGTCGCCTCGATTGCTCGCGGATCTCCGTCTTCCTTGGTGCTTCTAGAAAAAGTAGAAGGCATCAGATTTCATTGGATGAAATCAGGAGATTCATTGCTTGGATCTTCATCTTGGATTGTGGAAAGCACACGCCTCATCATCGCGCACACAAGTGCTCTCTTCATTGATCGGACTTGAGTCAGGATGATCTCTTACTTTAGAGATCAAGTGATCGCAACCATGCTTCAAGAGGTATTTCTAATACTTTGTGGTTAGATGAAACGATCCGAGAAATGTTCTTGGATCATGTGGTTTCATCATATGATTTAAATTTTTAAAATTCCGCTACACCGAGCAACTAGTGCGACTAGTCGCTCATGATCGTATGTGATACGATCATCATGCTTCAATGATGCGCTTAGGGTTTTCCCCATATCCTTCAAACTCTAATGATCATGCATCTTTCCTTGTACTGTGTAAGTGATATTAGCTCACCACCTCATAAATGACAAAGAAACAACCTGTCTCAACATGGTAACTCCAATTACCCAGTCTAGCAGCTCTCCTCATGGAGCGGGGTATTCCCTTCTAAGTTCAAGTTCAACAAGCTCAAGAAGAGGGGAAAGAAGAGAATGGACCGTGACCGGTGTAGCCATGTATCTCTTGGAGCAAGGCCAATGTAGCTAAGTCTCCAGTTACAAGCTTCCATGAGATGAGAAGGTGTAATACATAAGCTTTTCTTATTAACTATATACACTACAAGAGGCATTTTATTTTTAATCAATCATATCCACTTTTTTGTAGTTTTTCTTGATTTTGCACATTTTTTCTTTATTTTTTTATGATGTGCATATATACAACATAATTACATGGTGCAGCATGTACATAAGGAGTTTTTCTTCTTGAGCCAATAGAGTATCCCTCTTTTGAAGCATTAGTGCAACCCATAGACTCATGTCTTTAGACCACATTGCCACTAGACCAAGTATTGATGCACAACCCTCCCTAGAGGAAGACGAGAGGTTATGGCTAGTAGTACTACCCTCGTATGCTACCCCAAGCCAAAGAACTCTGCCTCCTCACCAGCTCATCCGTGTTGAGCTACGTGTAAGGTGTGTGTCCAAGTCAAGCCATTGCCCCTGAGAGTCATGCGTGCGTTGTTAAGTGTTCTACTTAGGCTCATCAAGATGACATGTGAACATAGCCTAGTGGACTGGAAGAACTAAGCCTCTAAGGACCTGAAAAGTCTTAACCCCAAATCATATAAGGTTCCTCTGAAGTTAAGTGGATTAAGGTCTTAACCAAGCTCCATTCTTCAATTTAATTCTAGACTAATTTAAAAGTCAACAATGATTTATAAGAATATACAATCAAGTATGTGCAAAACTCTTTTTTTATTTTGTGCAATTTTTTTTCAAAATATGCAATTTTTATGAAAATTATTTAATGCAAGGAAGAAGAGAGAATTCTGTAAAATCTTTACAAACATTTACAAATAATTTTTTGCGAACTTTTTTTCCAAACATTTTCAAAAAATTTGTACTATATACATAATTTTGATACAACAATACTTACAAAAGTTTACAATCAACAAATTTTTACAAACATTTGTAAAAATAATTTTTACAAAAGCTATTTACAAATAATTGCATACAATAAAAAATTAAATGTGATATTAATTTATGATTTTTAGCCATGTTACTTTATTAACACACTCGCACAAAGTACAAGTTATGTCTAATGTATATATACAATATATACGACACCCCCTATACTTAGCTCGAACAATGTCCTAAGAGTGATCAGAGAGTGATGAAAGGAAGATATAACTTGTACTGAGTATTAGGAAGTGAAATGAAGATTATACTACAACAACGAATAAAAGAATGTAATGAATAGAATTCAGTGATCCCCCTATACTAGGATCAAGTAATCCTAAGTATAGAAGACTGTACACAAGGGGAAAATCGAGAAGTAGAATGTACAGGTATTACCTCCCCTATACTTAGGGTAAAATACCCCTAAGTATAGGTAGAAAAATAAAGGTAATATAAATAAAAATGGACAATCACAGATATGATACCCCCTATACTTAGGGTAAAGCACACCCTGAGTATAGCATAATTTTCAGATGAAGATGGGGTGTTAGACAAAAAGAATGAATGATATGGACAACTAGATCTATACAATTGCAAAAGAGAAGTGAGACTCTGACATGAGATGCAAATGGTGTGAGTCAAAGACCACATCTCATGCAAAATGAATATGGGCAATGTCAATGATCAACGAATCATTATCAAGATATGGCTTTAGGCACTGACTGTTTACCCGAAAGGTGGAATCAGATGACAACTTAGATATGTTTATGCTTCTGTAGTCGTGCATCTTTCTGACCAAGATGGTCCCTTCCATTTCCTTTGTAATTTCCCTTGAAATAATCTCAACCTAGCATCAATTAGCCATACTCTCTAATTCAGCTCAAACTTTTTATGGGTTATACGAGAATCATGCCACATCCTCTCCTTGTATTGTAGGCTACTTGAAAAGGTTGTGTCTTTCAACTCCTGCAAGGCTATCAACTCTGCTTTCATATGCTCTCCTGCACTTTTGGGATCCAATAATAACTCAGTGACTGCCCATAGTGACTTGTGCTTTATTTCCGTATGTAAATGGCATGGCTTGCCATAAACAAGACGAAAGGGGGATGTACTCAAAAATGCCTTGAAAGAAGTCCTATATGCCCACAAGACAAAGTCCAAAAGATGTAACCAATCCTTTCGGTCTGGACGGACAACCTTCTGCAATATTGTCTTGATCTCCCTATTCTATACTTCAGCTAGACCATTGGTCTGAGGGTGATATAGAGAGACAACTCGATGGTCAATGCTAAACTCGTTAGCAAGGGCCCTTTCCTTGTCATTGATAAAGTAGGTCCCCGGTCAGATATAAAAACTCCAGGTAACCCAAACCGTGAAATGATATTTTTCCTCAAAAATATGCATATGGTCTTAGCATCTGCGGTTCGGACGGGGATGGCCTCAACCCAACGACTCACATAATCTTTAGCAAGCAGAATGTACTCGAATCCTTGACTCTTTGGAAATGGACCCATGAAATTGATGCCCCACACGTTAAAAACCTTACAGAGGTGAATAGGGCATTGACATCATATCACATTATCCACAAGTACCCATCCTCTGACAGTCAGTACACATCTTCACGAACTCATCAGTATCCTTGAAGATGGTAGGCCACCATAGGACGGATTGGGGAACTTTAAGTGATGTCCTCCTCCCAGAATGATGTCCTCCTGCCTTAAGCTTGTGACAGTAAGTGAGGATGTTATGGTTCTCCTCTTGAGGAATGCATCGACGCCAGACACTATCCCCCCTTCATGATAAAGGGTGGGATCCTCCCAATGGTATGACTTGGTCTTCGCATGGAAGGTCTCCCCCCTTCATGATAAAGGGTGGGATCCTCCCAATGGTATGACTTGGTCTTCGCATGGAAGGTCTCAAGTCGTTGTCTGGGACAACCTTGTGAAACTTTCTAGGTCACAAGATAGTTCACAATGTCAACATACCATGGAAGCGAGGTGATAGCAAGAATCACCTCGTCTGGGAAGGTCTCTATAACAGGTGTGATCTGATCAGAATCCTCAAGGTTCTTTAAATAGGAGAGGTGATCTGCCACCACATTCTTGACTCCATACTTATCATTAATCTCAATATCAAAATACTAGAATAGAAGGATCCATCTAGTCAATCTGGATTTAGCATCCTTCTTTGCCATGTGGTATCAGATGGCGATGTGATATGTAAAGATAGTCACTCTAGATCCAAGAATATATGATCTGAACTTATCCAAAGCAAAGAATACGGCTAGCAACTCCTTCTCAGTCAAAGTATAATTCCATTGATCGGCATCCAAAGTCCGGCTAGCATAATGAATGGCAAAAGCTAATCCGTCCCTCCTCTATCCTAGTACAACCCATATGGCAAAATAAGAAGCGTCTGTCATGATCTCAAATGGGAGAGACTGATCCGGTGGCTGAACGACAGGAGCGTCGACAACTAGTCCCTTGAGAGTC
Source organism: Ottelia alismoides (assembly GCA_037367405.1). NCBI lineage: Eukaryota > Viridiplantae > Streptophyta > Magnoliopsida > Alismatales > Hydrocharitaceae > Ottelia > Ottelia alismoides. The sequence continues at coordinate 1,094,973 of JAZKJV010009641.1, read as the reverse complement.
TCAAATGACGCCAAACACTTGTCATCTACAATGAACTCGGTATCTTTCGTTAGCAAATAAGTAAGCGTCCGGGCAATACGACTAAAATCCTGAATGAATCATCAATAGAAACTGACATGCCCCATAAAAGATCGCAACTGACGTAAATTGAAGAGTGGTTTGAGTTTCTTGATGATATCCACCTTGGCCGGATCAACCTCCATACCCCTGTTGAAGATGATATGGCCAAGAACCATCCCATGAGTCATCATAAAATGACTATTCTCCCAATATAATACGAGGTTGACCTCTATGCAGTGCTGAAGTACATGGTCTAAGCAATCAAGACAAGCATCAAACCCATCGTCGTAGACTAAAAAGTCATCCATGAAGACTTCTAAACAGCCTAAAGCATGCATCTTTGGAATGTAGCTGGGGCATTACATAAACCAAAGGGAATCCGTATAAAGGCATACATCCCAAACAGACAGGTAAATGTTGTTTTCTCCTGGTCTTCAGGCGCTATAGCCACCTTTTTGTGCCCTGAGTACCCGTCAAGGAAACTGTAATTACTCTTCTCATCTTTCCTCTCGATAATCTTATCAATAAATGGCAGTGGGAAATGATCCTTCTCGGTGGCCTGATTCAATCATTTGTAGTCCACACAGACCCTTGAAGAAGTAGGTACCCAAGTAGCTATCTCCTCTCCATACTCACTAAAACCTATAGTGATACCCATCTTCTTGGGTACCACATGTAATGGACTAACCCACTTGGAGTCAGAGTTGGGGTAGATAAAATCGACGCTCCATGACTTTGATATCTCCTTGGGTACCACATGTCATTGCTGGAACTCACATGATGGCTTGGCGTCTTCTTCGAGATAGATGTGGTGGGAGCACAGGGCCGGACTTATCCCTTGGAGATCAGCTACACTCCATCCATGCGGTTTCTTTTAAGAACCTCCATTAGACGAGATTCTTGATCTCCAGTCAAACCCACTGAGATAATGACTGGGAACATATCTGGCTCACCCGTAAGGAATCTGTACTTCATCGACTACGACAAGGTCGTTAATTTTAGACAACTGGAAGCTGGCAAATCTGGCTTCTGAAATGTCTAAGTGAAGGCTATCATATCTGCATCGAAGAACTCTCGCTGTAACTATGAATCTAACAAAGATGGCTAAAAAACGAAAAGATGGGAGTCGCTAAATATTGGCATGATAAATCAGGCTCACTGTCGTTGAAGCGACTACTCCAACCCTCTCGTTGTTTAAATAATAAACCCACATAGATAATTAGGTAATTATTAGCTAGAGTTAAAATTTATTATACCCTACTAAGAATGAATAATGGCAAGCAAGTAGGGGTCGAACAAAGGAGGCAAAGGAATAGAGCAGGCAATATGGAAATCAAGGCACAAATTATCACTCAACTACTTAGCCAAGTTGAAATTTTGTGGGTTTTTTATCTTTAATTTTTTTATTCCAATTTTTATTTTATATTTTTGTATTTTTAATTGTTAATTTTTTGTTTATTTTTTTAATTCTTTTTCTTTTAATTCATATATAAAGTTATATATAGGATATATATAATATAGACTAGGGTAGATATGAATATTAATAAAAATATCCAAAATAACTAAAAATATTTTTGGGTTTAAAATAGTTTTTTACTGTTTTTATGATTTTTAAAGAATTTTTGCTAATTTTTATATATTTTTAAATTAAATAATGCCCTAAAACAGGGATAAAAATACCTAAAATTAAAATGGAGGAGAAAATAATAAATAGTACCAAAATTACTCCAAATTAATTTTAATATAAAGACAATAATATAAAGAAAAATATAAAATAGAAAACACAAATTTTAGAACTTTTGGGATTTATAAATTTTTATAAGGGTTTTCTAGTTTTTTCTATTTTTCAAATTTTCGTTTGTATGTTTTGTGATTTTTGGTCTAAAGATTAGAAATATATAAATACAAAAAATATTTTTTTGGATTTTTCAAAGTATATTTATATTGTTTATGGGTTTTCGATTGCAAACAGGGATAAAAAAGGTTTTTTTCTTTTTAATAAATATTAAAGAACTCCAAATAATAAAATAAAAATAGATCGCAAATATAGATTCAATCAGGGTCTTAAGTCTATTTTATGGGATTTTTTAGAGCAATGTAGCTATATGAAATAAATATAAGAAATATAGAGAAACTACATTACTAGCAGGGGCATAAATGTAAATAAAAATAAATCTGAGGGCCTCTCTACAATTTTAACAAAATAATACAACGTACACACAAAGTTTTGGGACCTTATACAAAATCTAAGACACGTGAGGGCCTTTCCAAGCCCACGTGCACAGGCAAGTGTGCTATGCTGGTTAGGACACATACGTAAATAGATAAAGCTAGGGGGCCTAACTGAAATTTTTCACAAAAAGTTATAACTAAATTTAAAAGTTTAAGGATTAAATGTAGGTATAAAAAATTGTAGGGTTCCACCTACAAAATCACCACCTCACGTCAGGGATCACGTGAGGTGATGCAGTGCGGACCAAATAGTAATTAAGCTATTAATTAAAGGCAGAGGAAAGTTTAGGCGCTATTAATTAAAATACAAAAGCTCGTGGGTAAACTATGAAAAATACACACAACTAGACTGGATCCAACGGTACAGAGCATTCTACTTGTCGCGTGTCGTCTCCAGATGAGTCGATGATGCTTCACTCCGGATGGCCAAGATTAGATGATCTGACGGTTGACGTTGGGCTTGATCGAACGGTTGTTGAAGCACATGAGTAACAGGGGGAATCGAACGGTGGGGACGTGCTCACTAGGAACAAAAGAAGAACAACGTTGAACCAAACTTCCATCTGATTCTCCAAGAAACTTCGGCATCCTTCTTCACTGCTTTCTTAGCCTACAGTTCCCAGAAGATAATCTGCATCAACTGAGCTCCTCAAAATGGCAGAGAACCCGCCAAGTAATTTTTCGAGGCTTTTCACCAATAGCTAAAGGTCATGCCTTGAAAGCCTTTGGAGAGAGGCTTCTTCTCTTCATAACATGTGGGAAAGTATGCAAAACAAAAATACGAGGCTCCAGGGAGCCTCTATGGTCGAGATGGATGGGAAATGCGATGGGGCGAGAGTCTCCGATGAGCAGTGGGGGGAAGAGACTTGATCTCCGAATATGGGTGAGATTCGGGTGTGTGGAGATGCTTGGGATGTTAAGAAGGTGAAAGGGTCAGATATGAGGGTGGTTGGTGAGGCGAAAGACGTCAGAAGCGATTGGAATCCATGGGTGGAGCTAGAGCTTCGGTGGAATGAGTTTTTTATTTTGCCAGCAATGAACGAGATGTAAATGCAATAAAAGAGATATACTATGCTACTACCACTCTAGGGAGTTCAAACTACAAAAAGAAGATGAAAGGAGCTCACCGAGGGCATGCCTGGAACAAGCTCCGGTGAAGTAACTCCGACGAACTGGGCCGCCTCAATTCTTCTCATGATCGGACCACTGGAGGGCTAGAACGACTCCTTCTATCACCAGGAAGAAGGTTCAAAGCCTAGGTCTAGGATTCGATAGTGGAAGAGGGATCAAACTAGGAAATAAGGAGGAGGAGGACTTATGTACCGGATGCGGAGGAGGGTTGAAGTTCGAGGGAGACCTGGCGAATCAGCGATGCATTCCTCGAGATAGTGCAACGGCGTGAATCACCGATACCCGAGGAGGAAAAGTCATGAAGAGCTCTTCCCAGGTTGGTGCATGGATCGACCTAGAAAAAGTGAGAAGAGAGGTCACACCTCATGTCTGACAAGGCCAAGGACGAGGGGCAGATAGTTGACCGATGGTCAACTGGTGCCCAAACATGGTTGGTCCTACGTGAACCAACAAGGAAAAATCATCCTAGAAAATATTTAAAAAATAAATATAAATAATAAACGATTTAATTAATGTTAGGTTATAATATAAAAAACGTTTATTATTTTATAAATTATTTTATTGTTATTTTTATTAATTTTTTAGAGGTAATTAGTTACAAGTTAGTTTTTAGGGCTTTAATTATAGGTATTTTTATCTACGTTTTTAAGTATTTTATTTTTATTTTGTATTTTTGATTTGATATCTTTAATTTATAATTTCATAAAATTACATATATATATATATATATTTAAATATATTTTTTATATTTTTTGATATATTATATACACTTAATTAAATAGAAGCATTATGTATATAGGTATAGATATGGGTATTTTACCTATGTATTTTATATACATACTTTATTTAGTATTTTCTTTATTTCTTATTCCACTTTTAATATGAAAATATATTATAAATAATATTTACAAAATTATAAAAATATAAAATTATAAAAATAATGAAGAATAAATAAAATGATTATTTTAATCAGGTAAACTATACAATAGGTGTCCAAAATCTAACTTTCACACATTAACTCCAAAAAATATGAAACCGCCTTCAATAAATATCTTATTAAAAGTTGTATAAATTGAAGGTGATTTTGATATATTTTGAGCTTTTATTTGAGAGATATGGGACTGGGAAGTTGAGATTTTGGAAACTTATTTAGACTATATCTTCTATTCTGTATATTGTTTTTATATGAAATAAATTTTATATTTATATTTATTCTATTATCGATAACTTTCATGTACAAAGTTTCTTAGTTTGAAGTATAAAAAGTGGAAAATAAAATAGGTCCCAAAAATAAATAATAAATTAATTAATAAAAGGATTTTTTATTGTATTTTGGACCCTTATCTCCCCCTACTTTATTCTTTATCGACCTAATAATCAAGATGCCTAGGTCTCGTGGTTTAGGGTCATAAAATATCTTCAAATTTTTATTCTTTTATTCTTTTCTTTATTCTATAATTTTGGCATTAAAACTGTATTATATACACATTTTGTACAACAATGCATGGATGTTAAATTATGCAAATTATGGGTATTTATACGCATTTGCTAGGGTTTTTATTGTCAAAATGTTAGAATAAAGGTGATGAAAAGGAGATTCATCAACAACCCTTCTCATGTATCTGTCATCTGACCTGGCGTGCTCTCTGCCCTATCTGTCGGCTCTGAAGGAATCAGACATGGTAAATAGTCGCCAAAATCCTCCCAATCAATGTCTGAGTCCAAGGGATCTGATTCTAAAGTGCATGAAATATAATCTACTTCTCTATCATGACCACGATCATCAACCTCAAGTGTGTCTGGTGCTGTGAGTACGCTCTCCAAACTCTCATCAACTAGAATCCGGAAATCTGTAGTATCTGAATGGGTGACAAGCGCTCGTGCTACTAGTTCTGCACAAACTGCCTCATCATCTGTAATCACAAAGTCACACTCCTGGTGGACATCTCGTTCTACATCTGTCATTTGCTCTAAATCACTCGTCTGCTCTGAGCAAGCTGAATCTCGGGCTCTAGTCTCCTTGATCGTCTCTATTCGTAAACTTTCACCCTCGACGTGAAAATATACCTTCCCACAATCATAGTCGGACACCGTCTTGGTTGTGGCCAAGAAAGGACATCCAATTATGATGGGGGTATCTATCACAAACTCAGGGTTCTCCATGTCCAATATAACAAAGTCCACGTGGAATTTCAGGCCCTGAATTATGACGACAATGTCCTTGAGGAACCCCTTTGACCTCTTGACAGATCTATCAACAAACTGAAGGATTATCTTGCTCTGTCTGAGAGGGACAAAATCGAATCGGTCGAGTAAGGCAGCCGGAAGGAGGTTAATCAAAGATTCGTTGTCTAATAGAGTACAATCGAACCACTGCTCATGGATGTGGTATCTGACATATGGAGCTCCTGCACCGGGCCTCTTGGCTGGCAACCGGTTCTGAATGGAGAAGCAAGTGGCACAAGTAAGCACATGAATCTCTACATTGTGGTTCCTCCTCTTCTGATGGATGATGGTCTTCTCTCTTAAGTTCTTCTGGAAGAGGGGGATGTGCTCTAATGCCTCCTGTAAAGTCAGATATATATGAAATCGATCTATCATCTTATCGCTGAACTCTAAGTGATGTCTTTTTTTGGGATTTTCATTTTCGGTCCCCTTTCCTAAGCAGAGTGCTAGAGGGAAGGGGATGAAGGGACCCTCTCTAGAGAGATGAGGGTCGGGAATAGGCTCCTGTGTATGTAGAAGGCTAGAATCCATACCAAGGTCATCATGAAAAATAGATGGACTCAAATGAGATATGGAAACCTTTCCTTTATACATATTTTTGTTCTTTTCTATTTTTCCATTTTTTGTGATTTTCTAACATTGTCCCGAGATAAAGAAAGAGGTGACACAACTGAAAGAAAATTGGTGGCATCAGCACCACCCACAGCATCTGAAGTAGCAGCATCAGCACCCCTCTCTAGGCGAGCATCTAGTATCATGGTGGAATTAGAACCACCATCTGCAACTGGAATCATGACGGTATCAACATCGTCGGCTGCATCAACATCCCTGGTGGCTTCAACACCACCGTCATCATCATCATGATCAGCAGCATTAGCACCGCTACCAACCTCATCTGGTGCTCCGGAATCTGCATGGGGTCGTCGCTCAGACAAGGCACCGCCGACTGGCATCCTACCTCTCCTAAGTGTCACAAAACCATCATCAAATACATAAGAAGAAATACCAGCCAAAATATCAATAGGAGTGGTGGTCTCTGTAAATTGTACCTCCTTTAAATTTCTCTTCAGATTGTTTGGGTTAGGTTCAATCTGAGCGGGCATGGCAACCTTTCCCTTGATAATCTCCCTCATTTCCTGTCGGAACTCGTCCATCTCTCGCCTGAAGGATGCCTACTGGTCAGTGAGTAAGCAGGTGAGGTCATCAAGGGATGGGTTCTCATATACAGGTCCATGACAACCGGATGTATGCCTCACTAGAAATGAGGCTGAATTTGCTGTTGTTGCTGATAGTAGAGGAGAGGAGGCCGGGAATACTACTGAGGTTGTTGTTGCTGCCTCCACTACTGTCCATGATGGAGGCTGCTGCTAGGAAGAGGTGCCTCCAGTATACCATCGAAAGCCGGGATGGTCACGACGCGAATCCTAGGTTGAGGTTGGTACTAAGAGTACCAGATCCTGTTGACTTCCATCAACAACTCCTACTCAAGGTGTGGAGGGGAAACGGCCGCCAAAGGCTAATTTGACTGGTAGACTACCATCTGAGTGTCCACAGATGGTGGTGGTTGCTGATAGTGCTGGAGATGCTACATCAGCTCCTCCTGTATTTGGTGAACCTGGTTGTACGAGGCATATGGTTGGGTGGAGATTCTCCCAGGATCGGCTTGTGACCCGAGACGGGGCTGAGAAGCCGTCTGTGCCTCCTGGAGACACGTGATCTGAGTTTTGACATCACTCAATGTCTATGCCAACTGATCAATCTGGTTCAGGCCTTGGCACTGCTTCTTATCTATGATCTCGATGATCTCAATGCGGCCCAACTTCTCAGTCATGATGCTCATGTCAGCGACTGAGGACTTGGCATGTGTGGTTGCTGATAAAGAAGTGGAAGGACCGCCATCGACCCGTGCAATCCTCTTATATGAAATCTCTTGTGGGAAGGGCTTCCCCTGAATATAGACATGGGTCTAGGACATCACCGTGTAGTTTTCGGCCATCTCCTCGCAGATGGACCAGATCTGTTCCTCGTCCTTGGCATAATAGGACCCTCCACACGAGGCATTCACTAGCCACTACAGCTTCGATGTCAGCCCACAAAAAAAGCTCTGAACAAGGTTGGGCTTGGATATCTCATGATGTGGGCATCGTCAATGAGCTCTCTAATCGATCCCAATCCTCATGGAATTGCTTATTTGGGATCATGGTGAAATTGTTGATCATTGCTCATGTTGTGTTGGTCCGATCGAGTGGGTAGTAATTATTCAAGTACTCGGTCCAGAGTTGCTCCCAAGTGGTGACCTACCTCCTCAAATGCTTCAACCAGTAGGATGCTCTGTCAACTAGGAAAAATGGGAAGGCGTATATCTTGATCGTGCCCTTGTCCACGAATCTGTCGTGGACAATTCTGTAGATCATCGCAAACTCCTGTAGATGGAGGTACAGCTTCTCGGTAGCTACCAATGGAATTTGGGAAATAGCTGGATGGTTTGGCGGTGAAGCTCGAAGTCGCAAAGGATATCTAGCAGCTGGATCCATCTATGTGTGAGGGTTGCACCAGGGTTCTGCAACTGCCTCATCGTTCGTGGTGGTCTTTATCTCCTATGACTCCTCAGGACGTTTGTCTCCACCTTCATCTCCTAGTATCTCTCCACTGGCTAGTCTCTGCAGCTTTGCTCTATCGACTCGCATCTGTGTGAGTTCCCTCCTCACCTCAGCCATGAAAGCTCCATGGTCCCGAATTTGTCGCTGCATTGTCTCTAGGTAAGAAGCAGTGTATTGTTGATGACATCCTAGTCAAATACATAGTAAGAAGTCTACGACTGCTCATCAGTGTAGTTCTCATTGTTGGCCATCTCTTGGGTCTCTGCAAACGAAAAAGACCCCAACTCAAGTGTCGTCAAGTGAACAAATAACTGTGTTGGCCTCTACTCTAGCACCTCAGGAATGGAAGAATGGTGGTCGAGGGGGAATAAGATGGCAGCGAAGTCGATTTCAGAGAGCAGGTATGGGCTTTCTGAAGTCGTCCTAGATGAATGGAGAGGAGTGCTCGAAAGAGGTATTAACAAAGGAAGTCTAAGGGACTTCCTTCCCATTATCTTGATCTGGGAATTTATGGGGATTGGATTTGGAACGCAAACAATATGTGAAGCCAAACCCTTTTTTCACCTACTCAACGCAGAGCTGATGATCGTAAAAGATCGTTCGTTAATCTTGTCCAATTTTATTAAGGTGATTAATCGATCTATCAGAGCGATTAAGTGAGTTGTTGGGAACCCAATGCTCCCAGGAGACTGGCCCGAATCTCGCACCTAGGTTTTCCCAGCCAGTATGGGTGCGGACCGTTTACCGGCTACCCAATCTGACCAATCTGCTAAGGAAGTCCCGGACTAATTACTGGCTACCCAGTGAAATCCTAACTAGAGAACAACTAGCTACAAGACCAGTAGTCTGAAGAGAGTTCAGGTATGGCTCTACCTAGTGTGCAGGTCACTCTCTCGCTGTAGATAAATCAACCAAGAAGGGCGTGAGTCTTCCCAAAATAAAGATTTTAGGTAAAGTGTATTTTAGGACCAAGTTTGCATTATCAGTCCCAACTTTATTTTTTTTCTTTTGATGTATTTTTCTAAAATAAAACAACACCTAACAATTTTTCCAATTTCCTTGATTATTTTAAGTCCAATAAAACTGGGGGAGGATGTCAGAAAAGCCCATGTACGATCAAACACCATGATGCATGCAGAGATATAAATGAATACCTAACTCCAACACTCTACATACGGGATGAACCACACATAAAATAAAGACTGAAAATAAATTGTCTATATGATGCACGAGGAAATCGTCCCTAGGTGAGCAACTTTTATTAATTGTGAAGAACAATAGCTAACTATCAGGAAGAGAGATTGAATCTCGGTCTTCAATGCCAATCGGTGCCCACCACAATGGGTCCTGCCAGCGTTGTATATGGCCTCTCTTGGCACATGGTCTCTAATCCCAATAAATTAGCTTTTTCAGATTTATTTTAGCTAAGTCCAATTACGATCTATAGGAATAGATAAGCAATTAGGTGTGGGGATGTTAACTAATTATGTCACAACCAATAAGAAGTCCTAAAACTAGGGTCTAAACCCTTGGGAATAAAAAATAAAAAATAAAGGCGATACAAAAAACCAAAAAAACCATGGTGAGATCCCTCGAGTACACCGGTGCTCGGTGAAACAAACCCCGAAGTCTATTTATCCAAAGAGTGTCTAAAGTCTACAATTATTAAATAATAGAATTTTTTATGAAAATAAAATGAATCTATGAGCTATAACTAATCTCTAGCTCCTCTGCCCCTCCTCGGATGTGAGATTCTCTAAAAGAAACTGAAACGTCCCTCAGGCAGTTCCTCGCACAAAAATAGAAACAGAAAGATGTCAGAAAGCATTTTTAACAAATAGATAAAAATAAAGCGAAAATGCAAAATGACTATTAAGTCATGCTCCCCGGTAATGACGCCATTCTAATGATGTAATTTTCGGGCTGGTTAAGGTGGAATATTTATGCAAAGGTCGTCGTCTCTAATCAACTAAATCGATCAGAAGAAAATAAAACCACTAAGAGAAATCAATCAATGAAATGTAAGTGGTTCATTATTTTTATTTACCTGGTATAGCCACCAGGGTAGAACACAGGGAGCACAATTAAAGAACTAAGTAGTGAAATTTCAAAAATAAATTAATTTTTTTATTAGTTTTTAATTTTGCAAATTTTAATTTTTTGAATAAAAACAAACAAGCAGAATCGTCACTTTTTGTGGATTTTTTAAACTAATCAAAATGTTCAAAAAATAAAACTAAAAATATTTTTACGTTTTCTAGATTTTAAAGTGTTTTTGGTATTATTTCTAAATTTTTAAAATGTTTTTATGATTTTATAAAAATCAAAAAGTGCTCAAAACTCAAAACAGAGCACAACCATGACCAAATTGCAAATTAAAAATATCTAAAATTTCCTAAGGTCCCGGTCAGCAATTTTATGATAAAATAGAGATATAAATCTACAAATAGAATCTAAAATCACATTTTTTATTTTCTTTGATTTTATATGACTTTTAATATATTTAGGTTGTTTTGATAATTTTAGGGTTTTTATAATGAATTTTCAAACAAATTAAAACTGAAAGTGAACCACAACAAAAGGCAAACACTGGAATTTTTGTGGACTTTTTAGACCATTTTTGGAATTTTTGTAATTTTTGTAACTTAAACAGGACATTTTTTAGTGTTTTTTTATTTTCAAAAATAGAAAATGCAATCAAATCAATCCAAGAAAATCATAATAAAAACTACACACTAGGAGGAGCTAATAGTAATTTTTAGGAAATTTTCAGAATTAATTTAATAATTATTAAGTCTTATTAAAAAACATGCAACTAATCACAGTTCACAGGGAGAAAATCACAAATATTTTAAGTTTATGGACCAAATGAATAACACATGATAAAAGCTCAGGGTCTGATCTACAAAAAGCCCACTCAATTCATGCACATGCTCAATACTACGTGTATACAGGTATAAATGCAATTTCTAAAAACATGTCATTCATTCACTAAAAGTAGAAAAGTCCAAGGCAGAAAGTGCAAATAACCAAAAGAACACGTGAGCACACACGTGCTTCAGACTCGGAGAGACTAAAGTACAAATACCAAAAAGTACGAGGTCCAAACTGTAAATGTTTTTAACTACTACTTTTATCTAATGGACTAAAACTAATAACAAAAACATGAAGGTATGAAAGTGAAATATACCCTTGGTAGGGGCACTTGGTGCGCACGGAGGAGGTGATGAATCCGCGATACATCATCGCAATATCTTGAGCTTAGCAAAATCTCCGAGTAAAATCTAAAATAAATGTCCATAAAATCAATAAATTAACAAAATAACTCTTGTAAATAAAATACACTAATTATTGTATATAAGATTGTACAAAATAAATTACACATAAAAAGCCGCAAAAATAAAGGAGTTTTATACTTGTAAATAGCCCAAAACTTCATGTATTTTTAATAAATTCATTTCAACTCTTTTTTGTCTAATTCTTTCTCTAACTTGTTTATAAAAATGTATATAAAAATACAAAAATACAAAACACATTTCACCTCAAATAAATGCTCCTAGATCCCAAAGAGAAAAAGCCGTAAAGTCCAACTTCCAAGCTAAATTCCCGCTCCGTATGAACTCCAAATTCACCAAACTCACTTTTAAAGTTCAAGTTAGAAAATTATCTATCCAACGGAAGTGGTTTCATTAAAATCGGAGCTCATTTGTAAAAGTTGGGTTTTGGGACCTAGATGTACATTGTATACCATGTATATATTCATTCTTTCTTTAATTTTTATTGTATCTTTCTTAATTACTAAAAATACAAAAAAAATCATACTTGTATTGTATTTTAATTGTAGTATTTTATTGTATTTTTCCGTTGTAAATATCTTTTATTAAAAAGATAAAAAAAATTACATATTAGAAAAGTAAAAAAAATGTGTAAATGTTGTTTGTCTTCCCTTGTAAATTCTCCACCATTTCTCTTTTTTTTTATTGTAAATAAAGTAGCCAACTTTATTTTATTTATTTATTTATTTTATTTTACATTCTCTACAATAACCACCAATTCAACTCCATTACTCCACCATATTTTCTAACTTCTAATTCAACTCCACCATTTTATTAACCTCCATCCCACTCCATCTTAATTCTAACTTCCATTTTTCTTCTTCTTTATATACATGTCATTCTCCTCATTTTTGCCTTTGATCCATCTTTATGTGAGGAGAGCCTAGTTCCCTGAGTTGAATCGGTGACAGCGACACAACCGCGGTCGAGCGACGACGGCCCTCTCTCCGGTGTGATCCGTTGGCTTTTTGGCCAACATCGCAGCCGCAACCGCGCGCTGCTCGAGCTCATCGCACGCCGGCGATTCGAGCGAAGACCGTGCTCACGAGAGCACTTCATAGGCGTCCACGTTCATCGTAGGTAATTTTATCATCTTGGTATTTTTGCAAATTTTTTTTAGCACACAACATATCATCCTTCCACCACCACCATCACACCATCATCTTTCCCATTTTTTTTAGTTTATTATCACCACATTTTTCCCCCTTCATTATCATTTTTTATTTGTATTCCCTGTCTAATCAAAATTACAAAAAAAATTAATTAAAACAAAAAAAAATTCTCTTTTATTACATCAGTAAAAAAATCAAAAAAAAAATAAAAAAAATACACGCAGCAGCGGTGGGGGAGGTTCCCACCGCCGCCGCCCAAAGCCAGCGCTGCCGCCCCCCGCGGCTCCGCGCTGCCCACCGGCTGCTGCGCGGCCGCCCCCCTCTGCCACAGCAGTACCTCCGCGCGCGGCCGGCGCCTCCATCGCCGCAGTCGTCGTGCGCGGTTGGCGCCGCAGTCCCCGCTGGTGGCCGCCTCACCCGACCGCCTTCAACCACCGCGGCCGCCCCCGCCACCTCCTCGCGCCACCGCCCCTTCGCCGTGCGCCGCTCCGCGCTCCTCGCCGCGCCTCCGCGCGCCGGTGCGGCGCGGCCGTCGCCGCCGCCCACAACCCTTTTGGGTTCACGACCTGCAACAACGAAGGAGAAGGTCTTTTCCTATTTTTTTATTTGTAAAAATTGCACTTTCTCTATTTCAGGTTTCAGTAATTACAAACAAGTCCCTGTATATATTTGCTTTATAATTCTAGTTTCTCTTTTTGCACAAAGACCCCTATGTTTGACTAGTAATTTGGTTATCTGTTTGGCATCATTTTATTCATTGAAAAATGTGTTCATGTTGAGCAACTAATTGTCTACATTTTGACCATTTATTTGTATTTTTGTGAGTAATGGGTAATTAACTAAAATTGTTTAATTGAAATTTTACATATTTTACCCATTCCGTGCTCTTAAAATTATATCTCACACACGGTTGTTCTAAAAATTCCAAAAAAATTATATGTGATGCCTTGAAGTGTTTGGAACTTACTGTCCAAATTTCATCTAAAATGGAGATGTCTTGTGCCTGAAATAAATTATAGAGTGTATTTAGTAATCGATTTTTAATTAAATCCACAAATATCTTTTTTGCGAAATTTCACCTCTACTAGATTGCTCATGAAAATATCTTTTTGGGATAATTCGCACTCTGATTAATTTTATAATGTGGATTTATTAGAAATTATTTACTCGTTGTCACTCTGATTTCACTAAAAAATTCATAAAAAATCATAATTTGTCAGAAAAATCCAAAAAAATTATTGTAGTCTCTTTGCATGATGTTTTAGTTCCAGTAAATTTTTCATAATTTTTACTTACTGTTTGTGTGAGAAATTGCGAAAAAAACCCATAAAAAGTGTGCATTTTTATTTATTGCATTTTAACCCTTAAAATCTAAAAAAATGTGTTTTGTGTTCATCTCTGGATTAGGACTCTAGGAAAAATACGAATTGGCTAATTTGGACTTCTTTTCCATTAAAATTAATTTGGCCTTGTTGTATGTTTTCTTAGTGTTGTAATTCACCCGCATTTTGTTTTTGGCATTCTACTTGCATAAAAAATCTAAAAAAACCGCATTGGATATCTAGATCTTAAATTTGCAAATTAACCCCAAAGTTGTTCCTTTGCCTCCCTGAGTTCGACCCCGGACTTGCCCGGGATATAAATTAAAGCCGAGACACTCTTCACGGAGATCTTCTCTCGGTTCTGACCGAATCGCTAAGTACACGTATTACAACGTACACGAATTAATCTACGTATCTAGCGACTCGTCAGATGGCGCCGTTGCCGGGGATTGTAGCTCGTTAATCTTTCCAAGATTGTATTCTCACCAACTAAAATTGACCAGATAAATCGGTCGAACTCTTACGGCCATCACGTGTTGAGTTGGTGAAATTGGGGGTTTGAATTGCGTTTGAATTGTGTGAGTTCACTCCGCACATTTACGTGCACCGTAGAACTAGCGCCTCATTGAACATCGTATTCTAATCGGTTCTTTTGACATCGAAGATGACTGATTGGGGGGATATTTATTCGGACTTTGCGAATCTCTCATTGAACCCTTCAAAAAGTACGTCTTCAAAGGTCCAAGCGCAACTTGGATCAACCTGGACTCATGACCCTCTTGAGCCCAGGATCACTCACTCTCGGGATGGTTACTCTCAAACCATTCCTTTTTTCTCTTCCCACCTCACCGAGGAAGACCATCGCCTTGGTGAGAATATCATGATTCATAAATCCTCTTCTAATAAAGAACACATTGCTGATTCAGGCCATATAGAAGACACGAGTAAAATGCCTCCAAAGAAGAAAGAAGAGGAAGAAGAGAACCATGAAGACCCGATGAGAAGTATACTTGCCTGATTAGCTGCATCTGAGCAGCAACAAGCATTACTGAGAGCTCAGTTGGAACAGTTAAATGTTGGGGTCCAACTACCAATGGATGCGGCTTATAACCCTGGACAATATCAAATTCATAACTACTTGAGTCCGGCCGAACCCGAGGTTGATTTTGAGTTGAAGCCGCACTTTCTGAACCTGCTGCCACATTTTGATGGGAATGCTTCTGAGGAGCCATATGCATTCCTAAGGGACTTTGAGCTCATCTATGCTAACCTCAAAAATAACAATGTTAGCCAGGATTATATTAGGCTCAAAGCCCTTCCATTTGCCTTGGGTGGAAAAGCCGATTACTGGGTAAAGAATCTTGGGATCATCGTTACCACTTATGCCCAGTTCAAGGACCTATTCCTAAAGAAGTTCTATCTGTTGAGTAGAACTAACATGATGAGGACGCGAATTACGAGTTTTTCCCAATTACCCAATGAAGCCTTCTGTGATGCTTGGGAAAGATTCAAGGACATCCTGCAAAAGTGTCCTTATCATAGACTAGATGACAACATCTTGGTCCAATCCTTCTTCACTGGTCTCAACCCTGAGATGCAGGGTTTAGTGAGCGCTGCCTGTGGAGGCAGCTATACATCACGAGGAGCGGATACCGTCTGGAGGGTATTCGAGCAGATGGCTGAAACTAGCCGCTCACAGATGGCCAGCAGGGCCTATACACCATCCCCTAATTCACTCTCATTTGGAGGGGGAAAATCAGCTATAGTCGATCTTTCTCAGGACGTGATCCCTAGCATGGGACTTCTTGCTGACAAGCTTACTGTAGTTGAGAAAATCGACAGGAGGATTGACGAGTTAGACCGGAGCGTCTCCAAACTTCCAAAAGAGATGGAGGAGTTGACTGAGAAGGTATCCAAGATACGGATACCCGCCGTGACTGCACCCGCTGCTCCCATTTACCGAGTTTACCATGTTCAGGAGCAGTTGGTGTCAGGGCAACCCCAGCCGTGGGAGCAGGACCAATCCTACACCCACTCTTTCCAGCAGCCACCTCCAGCAGCAGAGACAGTCCAGGAGGAGCCTCCACCAGTTTGGGAGGTGAATGGGATATGGTATACTCAGGACCCTGCCAGGCAGGGAAGTACGGGAGACCGACAGACCTATCAGCGTCCCCCGACCTTTTACAACACCGCATTCACCTCCGCACCACCTCCTTCACAGCAGAGCCCTGGATTCCATCCACCCCAGCAGCAGAGGCAGCAGTACCTGCAGTATGGCCAACAGGGCCATTACCAGACGGGCCAGCAGGGCCCGCAACCCCAGCAGCAGCAGATGCAGTACACTGGCCAGCAGGGCCAGTCTTCCCGTTCTTCTTCCCAGTCTTATCCACTTCCTTCATCGTCTAGTCCCATGGATATTCAGCAGCAGATACTCGACGAGGTACGTTCCTACAGGAACGAGGTTCAGGACTTACGGGTGGATGTCAACCGCCTGTCCAGATGGCGAGACGAGCAGACTGCACCCTCTACCTCGATCCCAGCCCAAGTTCAGGCTAACCCCAATAGCCTGAACCGTTCTAGTTCTCAGCAGCACTTTGGTCAGGTATACTATTCAGCATCTCCTAAATCTGAACATGAGATTCTTTCGTGTGACGAGGCTAACCACATGTCACTCAGGAGCGGAAGGACCGTGGTCGTACCTGACCGGGCGAGGGACACGAGGAGGGGCATCTCTGGAGCTCTACATGAGGAGTCTTCAGAGGACGAGGAGGAGAGGCATCATATTTCAGAGCCCCATCAGCACCATTCGAGGATTTCTACTCAGGGAGCCGAGAGGAGGAGGAGAGCACGTACGCAGCATCGTCAGCATGGATATTCTTCTGAGTCTACGGAGGACCTTGCATCTCCGGTTGTGGCGGATACCACTTCAGCTTCTATTCCACAACCTGTAGTAGATAGTTTTGATTTAGAGTCCATGTTGCATCAAAAAGATTCTTGTATGAAGAACTCTGTTTCCGTTAATGCAAAGAATGATCTTTCAGTTCATGATTCAGACTCTTCATCCTCTATTTCCTTAGCTTCAATCCCTTTCCCCCGTGCTCTTAAGGCAGGAAAGCGCATCAAAAAGATTCAGAAAGATGACCCTGACATGGCACGGTTTTGCAAAGAAAACATCACACTTAAGGTGCCATTTGATGAATATGTGGCTAACCATCCTGCCTTCCAAAAATACCTTAAGGTGAGATGCACACCTACAAGGGTTAGCAGGAAGAAAGATAACCGAAATATAAAGACACATGTCTTATCAGTAGCCACAACCTATTGTCTCAAGAATCAGACTTTGCCAAAGAAAAAGAGAGACATGGGTGCTCACTATGTGGAGAGTCGTATTGACGACATTGCATTTGCACGCACACTCTTAGATAACGGTTCTTCGATCAGCTTACTCCCCTTAGCATTATATCAGAAATTGGAGTTGGGACCACTTCGCAAATCTAGAGCTTTACTCCAATTTGCAGATCGTTCAATGAAGAGACCTAAGGGAGAAGTGAAAAACGTCGTTATCTCGATTGAGGGACAGAACTATCAGGTGGACTTCACAGTCCTGGACATGGAGACCCCCAATCATTGGAGAGAATCTCAGATCATTCTCGGGCGATCCTTCCTTAGGACTGCAGGCGCAGCTTTCGATTATGGTACGGGAATGATGAAGTTCCGTTCTCCAGGTGGAGAAGTGAACCTTGAGATGAAGCAAACCAAGTGTCAGCGACCTGATTCAGAGAGTAGTACAGAGTACTCATCTTCAGGGGCAGACTGCAGTTTGATTAGCACAGTTGGGATTTGAGGACAGATTCCTTCAGGACAGAGCGAGACCCTTTCATCTGGAGAGGATATAGTGCATGATGCAGTTTGCCAGGTGTTGTCTGATCTTGCTAGAGATGCATCAACCTATTCTCATGATGACTTAGAGATCCATCCGGATCTGTCAGTTCCATCCTCTTCGGAACAATCATGGGACATAGATGACGAGTCGGACGTGGCTTTTGCCGATTGTTTGGATACTTTTGACGATCCGACTCCCGATACTTCTGATTTGGTGGCGAGTACTACTCAGCTTAGCCCACCTTCATGCAGCACGGAACCAGATTCATATTCAGATCAGCCAGATCTGCTTGATGATACCACATTGCCAGAACTGAAATCACTACCTCCTACACTCAAGTACGCCTTTCTTGCGGGACCCAAAGAGAGATATCCTGTCATCATTAGCTCAGACTTGTCTTTAGAGCAGGAGTCTAGGTTGTTAGAAGTCTTAGAGAGGAACCGCAAAGCAATAGGCTGGACAGTGTCGGATCTCGTGGGCATCAACCCCGCTCTCTGCTCGCACCACATTTTTACTGAGGATAACGTGAGACCTTCCCGTGAGTTTCAGAGGAGACTTAACCCCAATCTACGGGAAGTAGTGAAGAATGAAATTGAGAAATGGTGCAAGGCAGGGTTCATATACCCTATTTCTGACTCCAAGTGGGTGGCCCCACTTCATGTTGTCCCGAAGAAGTCGGGAATTCAGATGGTCACCAACGAGGAGGGGGTAGAGATCGTGACACGAGTACCTACGTCGTGGCGCATCTGTGTCGACTACAGGCGCCTGAATGCTGCGACCAAGAAAGATCACTTTCCCTTACCTTTTATTGATCAGATCTTGGAGAGACTCGCAGGGAAAGAGTTCTTCTGTTTTCTTGACGGGTACTCAGGCTACAACCAGGTGGCCATAGCCCCTGAGGACCAGGAAAAGACCACATTCACATGTCCATTCGGCACTTATGCTTTCAGGCGCATGCCATTCGGGCTCTGCAATGCCCCGGGCACATTTCAGCGGTGCATGATAGCCATATTTGCCGAGATGGTGGGAGATTTCCTGGAAGTGTTCATGGATGACTTCTCGGTCCATGGTGATTCTTTTGATACATGTTTAGCGCACTTGGACCGAGTCCTCACGAGGTGTAGAGAGGTGAATCTGGTACTCTCCTGGGAGAAGAGTCACTTTATGGTGACGGAGGGTATCGTGTTGGGGCATGTCATCTCCAAAAGGGGAATGGTGGTTGACCCTGCTAAGGTGGAGGTGATCAAGAAACTCGATCCACCTACCAACGTGAAGTCAGTGCGGTCATTCTTAGGGCATGTTGGATTCTATAGGAGATTCATTCAAGATTTTTCAAAGATCGTCCGCCCACTGACTGAGCTCTTAGGGAAAGACATAGAGTTCATTGTAGATCACAGGTGTCTGGAGGCCTTTGAGTTCTTGAAAAGGAAGATTTGTACCTCGCCTATCCTACAAGCTCCTGACTGGTCTCTCCCCTTTGAGATCATGACTGACGCTTCAGATTTCGCTATAGGAGTTGTGTTAGGACAACGACGAGAGGGGATTCCGTTTGCGATTCACTATGCGAGCAAAGTTTTAGATCCTAAACAGAAAAATTATACGGTGACTGAAAAGGAAATGCTCGCGGTAGTATGGGCCCTCGAGAAGTTCAGATCATATATTTTGGGCTCTAAGGTGACAATATATACTGATCATACAGCCATTCGATACTTAATGGAAAAGAAGGACGCGAAGGCGCGTCTTCTTAGGTGGATTTTACTCCTCCAGGAATTTGATTTGGAGATAAAAGATATACCTGGAGTAAAGAATGTTGTGGCTGATCACCTTTCTCGGATTGAACTTAAGGATTCTCCTGATCATGAGCGAATTAGAGAGACCTTCCCAGATGAGTCAATTTGTGTTATTGTCTCCCTCCCGTGGTATGCCAACATGGTGAACTATCTTGTCTCCAAGCAGGTTCCCCATGGTTGGACTAAGAGCAGCATTGATCGACTGAAGTCGGATTCGAGGAGATACCACTGGGACGATCCTTTCCTTTTCTTCGAAGGACCGGATTGTGTTTGGAGAAGGTGTATTCCTCAGGAGGAATACCATAGTGTCCTCACATATTGTCATTCACTTGAGGCTGGAGGACACCATTCGGGAAAGAGAACCGCTCACAAAGTACTTCAATGTGGATTGTATTGGCCGACCTTGTTTAGAGATGCCATTGATTTTGTACGGTCGTGCCCGATTTGTCAAAGGATGGGAGGGACAGGTTGACAGAGAGATGAGATGCCCATGCAACCGATGATTATTTGTGATGTTTTTGATGCATGGGGCATAGATTTTATGGGTCCCTTTCCCAACAGCCAAGGACATGAGTACATATTGTTGGCGGTTGATTATTTATCCAGGTGGGTGGAGGCTATCCCAACCCGAACTGCAGACAGCAAGACTGTTTGTAAGTTTGTGAGAGATCATATTATTGCTAGGTTCGGGGTGCCAAAAGTTTTGATATCTGATGGGGGTAGCCACTTTGTGAATCGAGATATGATATCTTTAGCTAAGGACTATGGATTTGAGCATAGAGTTACTAGTCCTTATCACCCACAGTCCAACGGCATGGCAGAGGTTTCGAACAGAGAGGTGAAGAGTATTTTGCAGAAATTGGTTCGTCCCGATAGGAAGAACTGGTCTCAGCTTTTGGACCAAGTTCTGTGGGCCTATAGGACAGCCTACAAGACACCATTGGGTACTTCACCATTTAGAATGATCTATGGCAAGCCATGCCATTTGCCCGCAGAATTGATTCATAAATCCGAATGGGCAATTAAGAAGATTAATTGGAGTTGTCACCTAGGGAAGCTTTGCCGAGACTTGAACTTGAACGAGCTCGTGGAAATCCGAAACAGGGCATATGACAACAGTTTGATTTATAAGGACAAAGTAAAGAGATGGCATGATCAGCACATTAGGTGCAAAGACTTTGTCCCTGGACAAAAGGTGTGGTTGTTCAATGCCAGGTTGAAGATGTTCCATGGGAAGCTCAAATCTAAATGGACGGGTCCCTTTGTGGTTAAGAAAGTGCACGAGAATGGAAGTGTAGAGATAGCTGATCTCACAGATGGTGCACAATCTCATGTGGTGAATGGACAACTGTTGAAGCATTTTGTTGATTCCAAAGAGCAGCTAGTCCAAGTCGAGGTCATCAACTTCATACAGAGTGAGCACAGAGCAGATACATCTTATTACTCTTCATGAAGATGCAGCACCAAGATTCAACATCTTAGAAGATTCAATCACTCTTGTGCATATTCTCCTTTCTTTGTATATTCTCGAGATCACGTCGGTTCTCACACTTACTCGTGTCCTATACTTAGGTTGACCAAAGCCTAAGTATAGGGGGGACCGATGCCCGCCATGTGTATTTACTCATCATTTCTCCTCTTGACCTCGTCCGCCCCATTTTTGCTCTTCTTCTACACTTAGGCTGTCCAGAGCCTAAGTATAGGGGGGGCGGATCGACTTCTATACTTTCTATTATTTTAGCTTTCCTATGCTTAGTACGAGCTATGTCTTTTTGTCACCTAGTGCCATGAGGACATAGCACAAGCTAAGTATAGGGGGGCGTGTATATATTACATATATACTTTACCCATACCTCGTACTTTCACGTATTTTTTGTATATATTATACAATAATTATGGGGGGGTAAAAAAAAACTTTTCCAAAAAAAAACTCTTTTTCTTTATTTGCTTAAAAAAACTTTTCAAAAAAAATCCTCTTTTGCTAAAAAAAACTTTTCAAAAAAAAAACTTCTTTGTCTTTGTTTGTCAAAAAAACAAAAAAAACTAAAAAGAAAACCCTTTTTGAAAAAAAAGAAAAAATAACTTTTTCTATAAAAACTTTTTCTAAAACTTATAAAAAAACAACAAAAAAAACAACAACAAAAAAACATTCATAAAAACTAAAAAAAACAAAAACTAAAAAAAACTAACTAATAAGTTGGTTTAATCCCTGACACAATTCACTTTCACACAAGACTAGTGATGTTCAAGAACACTTGGTTTATGAGGTCTTGATGTTTTGAGTTAACCAGCCTTAGTCATTAGGGTCCTTGACTTAATTATTCACATTTCCCTAGTTTGAAAGATGTGTGTGCTATATTGCATGCTTAGTCTCTACCTTAAGAATATGATATGCACCTCACATACACGACTGCAGTTATGATGAGATGAGTTGAAATTTCACTTGAGGAACTGGGATGAGGGATTTGAGTTTGGACTTGATTTGATGATGCTCGAGGATGGGATAAAATCAATGAAGGCTTCATGAAACCTGAGTGTCAGCACATTTAGCCAGTATGAGAACATGGTTCTTGTACTATCTCTTGATATTCACCTATGTGCCAGGGTGTGATAAAATTAAAAAAAAATGTTGATCAGTGTGCGCCAACTCTTGGTAAAAGCAGTGGAGCTAGCCAAAAATACTACCAAACAATGAAATGTCAAAGAAAAGCTCTCATTCCACAAAGTCAATTATCAAAAGAGCTTCCACCAAAGGCGAGCGCTCCCAACCATTTCAAAGTGTCCACTTGGACCACCGCTATTAGGACCAGGAGTCGGGCTTGCACCAAAAAAGGGCTCTACATCGTAAATGCTACAAGTCTGGGTGTAGAAGGTACGATAGGTACTAAAAAAGGCACACCCCGGTGTACTCCTAGGAAAACAAGTGCAGACGGCTCCAACTTCTCTTGACGGACGCACTGATCAACACCAAAAAAATGCGTTGCGTAATAAGGCACTCGAGAGGATCCTTGTTCCAATGAGAGCGAGAGAAGAAATGACACAATCCTATGCCCTCCATCAACTGGCCTTCCATCTACACTTTCAAGTCTGACAACTAAAGAGACGGTGGATTGGATGCAAGAAATGATTTATTCCCTAGTGTTGAGGATCGGGTCCATAGGAGAGTCTCTTGGACTAGAATCTTGGGTGACGTTGTGACTCTACTCTTATAACTGCAGTCCACACTTAAAGTCATATCCCTTATATATACGTATACAAAGAGAGTCTGATGATTAGGGGAATTGGGTACCTTTTGACTAGAGCTTGGTTCAGCTTAGAATTTTAGGATCTCTAAAACCGAGAGTTCTTGAACGGATCAAGTCTTGTATTCACATGCACAGTCAGGGATTAACCCAACTTGTCCATTCTTTATTTGCTCGAGGACTAGCAAATTTTAAGTATAGGGGGGTGATGAATCCGCGATTCATCATCGCAATATCTTGAGCTTAGCAAAATCTCCGAGTAAAATCTCAAATAAATGTCCATAAAATCAATAAATTAACAAAATAACTCTTGTAAATAAAATACACTAATTATTGTATATAAGATTGTACAAAATAAATTACACATAAAAAGCCGCAAAAATAAAGGAGTTTTATACTTGTAAATAGCCCAAAACTTCATGTATTTTTAATAAATTCATTTCAACTCTTTTTTGTCTAATTCTTTCTCTAACTTGTTTATAAAAATGTATATAAAAATACAAAAATACAAAACACATTTCACCTCAAATAAATGCTCCTAGATCCCAAAGAGAAAAAGCCGTAAAGTCCAACTTCCAAGCTAAATTCCCGCTCCGTATGAACTCCAAATTCACCAAACTCACTTTTAAAGTTCAAGTTAGAAAATTATCTATCCAACGGAAGTGGTTTCATTAAAATCAAAGCTCATTTGCAAAAGTTGGGTTTTGGGACCTAGATGTACATTGTATACCATGTATATATTCATTCTTTCTTTAATTTTTATTGTATCTTTCTTAATTACTAAAAATACAAAAAAATCATACTTGTGTTGTATTTTAATTGTAGTATTTTATTGTATTTTTCCGTTGTAAATATCTCTTATTAAAAAGATAAAAAAAATTACATATTAGAAAAGTAAAAAAAATGTGTACATGTTGTTTGTCTTCCCTTGTAAATTCTCCACCATTTCTCTTTTTTTTTATTGTAAATAAAGTAGCCAACTTTATTTTATTTATTTATTTATTTTTATTTTACATTCTCTATAATAACCACCAATTCAACTCCATTACTCCATCATATTTTCTAACTTCTAATTCAACTCCACCATTTTATTAACCTCCATCCCACTCCATCTTAATTCTAACTTCCATTTTTCTTCTTCTTTATATACATGTCATTCTCCTCATTTTTGCCTTTGATCCATCTTTATGTGAGGAGAGCCTAGTTCCCTGAGTTGAATCGGTGACAGCGACACAACCGCGGTCGAGCGACGACGGCCCTCTCTCCCGGTGTGATCCGTTGGCTTTTTTGGCCAACATCGCAGCCGCAACCGCGCGCTGCTCGAGCTCATCGCACGTCGGCGATTCGAGCGAAGACCGTGTTCACGAGAGCACTTCATAGGCGTCCACGTTCATCGTAGGTAATTTATCATCTTGGTATTTTTGCAAATTTTTTTAGCACACAACATATCATCCTTCCACCACCACCATCACACCATCATCTTTCCCATTTTTTTTAGTTTATTATCACCACATTTTTCCCCCTTCATTATCATTTTTTATTTGTATTCCCTATCTAATCAAAATTACAAAAAAATTAATTAAAACAAAAAAAAAATCTCTTTTATTACATCAGTAAAAAAATCAAAAAAATAAAAAAAATACACGCTGCAGCGGTGGGGGAGGTTCCCACCGCCGCCGCCCAAAGCCAGCGCTGCCGACCCCGCGGCTCCGCGTCGCCTGCCGGCTGCTGCGCGGCCGCCCCCCTCTGCCACAGCAGTACCTCCACGTGCGGCCGGCGCCTCCATCGCCGCAGTCGCCGTGCGCGGTTGGCGCCGCAGTCCCCGCTGGTGGCCGCCTCACCCGACCGCCTTCAACCACCGCGGCCGCCCCCACCACCTCCTCGCGCCACCGCCCCTCCGCCGTGCGCCGCTCCGCGCTCCTCGCCGCGCCTCCGCGCGCCGGTGCGGCGCGGCCGTCGCCGCCGCCCACAACCCTTTTGGGTTCACGACCTGCAACAACGAAGGAGAAGGTCTTTTCCTATTTTTTTTATTTGTAAAAATTGCACTTTCTCTATTTCAGGTTTCAGTAATTACAAACAAGTCCCTGTATATATTTGCTTTATAATTCTAGTTTCTCTTTTTGCACAAAGACCCCTATGTTTGACTAGTAATTTGGTTATCTGTTTGGCATCATTTTATTCATTGAAAAATGTGTTCATGTTGAGCAACTAATTGTCTACATTTTGACCATTTATTTGTATTTTTGTGAGTAATGGGTAATTAACTAAAATTGTTTAATTGAAATTTTACATATTTTACCCATTCCGTGCTCTTAAAATTATATCTCACACACGGTTGCTCTAAAAATTCCAAAAAAATTATATGTGATGCCTTGAAGTGTTTGGGAACTTACTATCCAAATTTCATCTAAAATGGAGATGTCTTGTGCCTGAAATAAATTATAGAGTGTATTTAGTAATCGATTTTTAATTAAATCCACAAATATCGTTTTTGCGAAATTTCACCTCTACTGGATTGCTCATGAAAATATCTTTTTGGGATAATTCGCACTCTGATTAATTTTATAATGTGGATTTATTAGAAATTATTTACTCGCTGTAACTCTGATTTCACTAAAAAATTCATAAAAAATCATACTTTGTCAGAAAAATCCAAAAAATTACTGTAGTCTCTTTGCATGATGTTTTAGTTCCAGTAAATTTTTCATAATTTTTACTTACTGTTTGTGTGAGAAATGCGAAAAAAACCCATAAAAAGTGTGCATTTTTATTTATTGCATTTTAACCCTTAAAATCTAAAAAAATGTGTTTTGTGTTCATCTCTGGATTAGGACTCTAGGAAAAATACGAATTAGCTAATTTGGACTTCTTTTCCATTAGAATTAATTTGGCCTTGTTGTATGTTTTCTTAGTGTTGTAATTCACCCGCATTTTGTTTTTGGCATTCTACTTGCATAAAAAAATCTAAAAAAACCGCATTGGATATCTAGATCTTAAATTTGCAAATTAACCCCAAAGTTGTTCCTTTGCCTCCCTGAGTTCGACCCCGGACTTGCCCGGGATATAAATTAAAGCCGAGACACTCTTCACGGAGATCTTCTCTCGGTTCTGACCGAATCGCTAAGTACACGTATTACAACGTACACGAATTAATCAACGTATATAGCGACTCGTCAGGAGGGCGCTATTGTACGACTCTGATCTAACGCCCGGGTGGATCTAAAGGCCTCTAGAGAATGTTGAGGACGTGCAAGGCAGATGCGTTAGAGGTTTTGATCTAATGGCCCAAAGGCTGCCACTATCGGGTGGCTCTGGTCGGATATGGCATGAGGGCACTCATCCAATAATAAGAGAAGGGTTTGCAAGAACTCGCCATGGGTTAACTTCAATCGAGCAAGGGAAGGGATCCGTTGACCCGATGAAGGCTCTAAGGGCTCCGGTACGTGTAAGGGCTCTTTGTCTGGTGGAAGGCTCCGATGGAGGCGACAACGGTCAAATAGGTGCAGTGGTGAAGCTCCTCCTAGAGCTGCTCTGCCTGAGCAGTTAGAGGTCCGAAGTGGTCTCCTTGTGTGTGTATGTGCCCGCAAAGGGTAGAGGGGACTCAGGGCTATGCTCTGATCCAGGTTATTACTTTAGAAGATAAGTGAAGAGGGGTGATATGGTGTTCGATCTCCTGCAAAGTAGGAGGAAGGAGATCTAGAGCATGATCTCAACCTGATGGCGGAGTCTTAGGATGGTCAGGTTGTGCGGGAAGGTGTAGGGTGAGTCGAGGGATTGATCTGAACAGATGGGGGTGCGTAACGGGGCTCCGACCAGCTGGTCGGAGCAGATGAGTCGGCGGCAGCGTGAAATGGAAAGATGGAATCGAAATGGGAAAAGAAGCAGAAAAGATAAGTACCCAAAGGTTCATATGAACTCCTAAGCTCCAGGCAAAGGTGGGAATCAAGGTCTTAGACTAAATCGAGTTGTGGCTGGCTGGGAGGCTACTCGCGACGGATCTCCGGCCACGAAGTAAGCTTCGAGCCTCCAGACACCTCCGGCGAATCTTATGCCTCTCGTCCGATAGTTGTCACTCTAGGGAAGGTGGCTAAGGGTCAGTGGTGGAGCAAGAGATGAGCTGAGGGTCTGGAGGTGATTAAGAGAGTTTGTATAGGGTGCTCGAGGGTCCTAGAAGATCGGAGCATATCACGGAATCCTAAGCAGAACTGGTTGAGCCTAGGGATCCGTAAGGATCATGGAAGTTGGGGCTGCAATCGGGCACAATAATCAAGAGAAGAGGTGTTCGGGTTCGGGCGTGAAAAATCAAAGAAAAGGCTCCAGTGAGAAGGATGCGACCCGACCTGACATGGAAGAGACCATTGACTTAGGTCAAAGGTCTGATGTAGACCAATCAAAAATTCAAATATACAAAAATCAAAGAAAATAGAATTAAAAATAGTAAATGATTTTAAATTAGAAAGTACCTAAAATAAATAATATTATTTTATAAACTATTTTTTATGTGAGTTTTAATTATTTTTATGGAAAATAAAATAATGTATATACATTATATAATATTATTTACAGGTAT
Source organism: Ottelia alismoides (assembly GCA_037367405.1). Taxonomy (NCBI): domain Eukaryota; kingdom Viridiplantae; phylum Streptophyta; class Magnoliopsida; order Alismatales; family Hydrocharitaceae; genus Ottelia; species Ottelia alismoides. The sequence continues at coordinate 1,067,470 of JAZKJV010009641.1, read as the reverse complement.
AATATACCTATGTATTATGTACAAGTATTTTTATTTTGTTATTTTTATAAAAATACTTTTATTTTATATTTATTTATTTTCAAATTTTTTAGGAGTATAATAATAGTCTTTATTTTGTTTTTAAATTTTTTAAGGGTGTAGAATGAATAGGTGTTGTGATATATCCATGTGTATTTTGTACAAGGTTTTGATGGATTTATTTATATTTTTATGATTTTTATTTTATATTTATATTATTTCTATACAAGGGTGTACAAAGAATGAAATAATTTTATTTCGTCATAAATAAATAAATAAATAATATGTACAAATATAGGTGATATGTACAGGACATAGTGAACCCTTATCTCTCTCTACTTATTTTCTTTTGCGATCAGGTCAAGACTTGACCTTTTCTTGGGGTTTGGGTCATCTGTATTTATTCTAAATACATCATTCTTTTCTTTTCCCTTTATTCTTTTATTTTTTACTAAATAAATGTTAATTATGCATTATTAAGAAAGGCATGCCAAATTCTAAGTTGTTATATTTACAAGAATTTCTAGGTGGTTTTGCCAAAAAGAAGAGCTAAAATAAAAGAATAAAGAGTGAGAATCGTGGATTCATCATCCCCATTGAATTATAGCATGGTTTGAGGATTCGAAGCTTCGTTCCCCCGCTACACTGGAGTTGCACATGCTGCATCATTCATGAGGTTTTACGCCTCATATTTTGGCATGAGAGCTTGCTCTCGAGCCATTCTAGCTTTTGGTGCAGGACTTGCGCGAAGAGGAGGTCTCTAGAGAGTCATACAAAGATCACCTAATGCTCCAGGTGGAGAAACCTTGCGGGCTTGCTCCTGATGTCCTGGAACCATTTTGAACCTCCCTGCACCTGCAGAAGGACACCAGGAATGAGGAGGATCCATCATGAGGTGAAAGGAGTGAGGAAGAAGGAGAATCCCACGATCAAAGCAACATCCTGGAGGTGTTCTTCCAACTCCCTCGAACACCGTTGGATTAAGAGGCCTTGGCAGAATTGATCCCAGCCCTTGGATCAGAGGAAACTTCACCTCATTGCAGTTGCACGATAAGACATATGGCGCACAAATAGTGGTTGGATCATATGCGTTAAGTAGGTAATTTACTCAAGCCCTCCCTCCACCATTTTTTAATGGTCAAGAAGCAATGTAAATATTTTACGCATTTTAAAAAGTAGTGGACTAATTGCAGATGCCCCATTGGATGTCTTTAATATTGCATTTTAGTCATTGTCAATCACGTGTGTGCGTGATGAATCTGTGATTCATCACTCAAAAAGCTGAAAATAGAACTTTGTTCCTGAGCAATTAGCTTCATATTTTCACTTATATTGCATAATTAGCATTCATGCATGCATAAATAATACTGCATTTTAGCATTCATATTTGCATTAAATAAGAAGCTAATATACTTGTAAAAATCACCTGTAAATACCATAGTTGTATATGTTTTATACTAACTTCAAATCTAATAAAACCAACTCTATAGTGTATATATTACTAACACTAATTAAAGAAAAATATCAAAAAATACTAACTTGTAAAATTGACCAAAAAAAACCAGAGTCCAAGTTTGAAAATAGGAGCCTTAAAATGCGCATATCTCTTTCATACAGTGTCTGATTTAGGTCTACTCACTTTTAAAGTAATATACATTCAAAGATCTTCAAAATGAGATCAATTTCATTAAAATCGAAGACCATATGCAAAACTTGGGTTTTGGGCCCATTTTTTATTATTTTCGGATTTTATTTTATTTATTTTATTATTAGTATTAGTATTTATTTTAATTAATTACTTATTTACAATTATTAATTTATTTTAATTTATTTTAATATTTTCATTTCCCTTTATTTTCTTTTATTTTTTAGTAGCCTACTTATATTATTTTATTATTATTTTCCCCTTTAACTTCTTCTCTTTTTCTTGTCCTCTACTCAAGTCACCACTCCTCCATGTCCTCCAGATTCTCCACCACTTTTCTAACTTCCCATCTCCTCCTTTTTATTCCCATCTCCTCCTCCATTTTTCTTCATCCGCCATTCTACAAGTGAGAAGAGCTCCAGCTCCGCCAAGGTTCCGAGGTGACATCTCGTCCATTGTTGTTGAGCGACGATGAGTCCAGGCTAGATCTACGAGCCTTGTTCACATAGCATCCCTCCACAAAGGGATTGCCTAGCTTCTTGGCTTTTCGCCAAGCTGATCGTTGCCATGACAATAGGCCACATACCATAGCTCCTCTAAAACCCGACGAATCACTAGTAAGTACTCCCTCTCCTTTTCTTTGTCATTTTATTTTTATCTAACATTTTTTTATTGTTGATTCATATCACAATCATCACATCACCAAAACACATTCATCATTCATCACCATCATTCAACATCAATATTTTATTTTACATCATTATATCATATTCATCACTTACTCAATTCACCACATCTTCCTCTTTATTTCATTCCAATATTTTTCCCTTTCAGTTTACAAAAAAATTAAAAAATACAAAAAATTAAAAAAATTACAAAAAAGAGGAACTGGGGGAACCAAGCAGCAGCCGCTGCCACCCCTCGTTCCCCTCACGGTCATGCGAACGCCGCCCAGCCGTCGACGGCTGCGCCAGGTCCGCAAGCCGTCCGCGCGCACGGCCATCTCCTCCAAGCACTCTAAGCAGAGTGTACCCTGTGCACACGATCGCGCGCCCCCTGGCCACACTTCCTCCATCGTGAGCAGCAACATAACTAATTCCAGACGTGTGGGTCTTCCAGCCCGCCCTACGAAGCGTCGCTGCCCACACAGCCACTACAGCAACTTCCCACCTCCGTCGCACGTCAATGATGAGCGCTCAACTACCCTAGCTAATTTAATTGGATTAACGATTGAATTAAGTTTGTCATTAGTTGTAGTTGGGTAATTGAGAAATTGTCAAAAACCACTCAGATTTAATTTTCGATTAAACGTAAGTAGAAGATTTATTTTACTTGGGCAATCCCAAGATCGAACTCAAGGAGGCAGCTATCTCCTTAGGTAAATTTTAAGTTAATTTTGATGTCAGATTTTCAGAAGAATATTTTTTTTATACATTTTATGCAATTAAGGAAAACACGGTGCAATTCCAAGTCAAATTTTTAAGTTAAATCACAAATAATAGTCAAATGAAGTCCAAAATTAATGAAATCCAGAATGTGATATGTAATGAAACTAAGCTACTGTGAATTTTTTTGGAATTTTTAGACTCTAAATGAATTTAAAAATGAATTTAATATGAATGCAGGGTAGTTTTTGCAAAGTTAATTTTAATAAATACGAAAGCACATTATTTCCAGATAGAAATTATCCTAGATATATCTATGTGAGATGAATCCAGGAAAATTGATAGACCTAAAAGATGATGTAAATTGGTCCTATTAAAAATCAATTAGGCAAAAGACTAATGAATTTATTCAGGCCTCATGATGCATGCAAATGCTATGATTTTTGGGCACAATATAGAACAACTTAAACTAGATCTAATGTGATTTTATGGTGATTTTTGGAGTAACAAATAATTTAATAATTAATTTAAAGCACACAGTAGGAAACTATGTCAAATTTCACTAGAATAATAATATTAAATTCTATGAAGCTCATAAAAATATGACATGTTTCACAAAGATAAAGCACAAGTTACTCTACAACATGCAATTTTTGGAATTTAAAAATGATGATAAATGAATGCCTAAATATGTGTGCAAACACAAGGACCAAAATGCAAACATAAAAAAACTTGCTTAAAATAAAACGTGCATACAGGGACTAAAGTGAAAATACCTATAATGTTATAGATATGGATGCAATTTGTCCACAAGAACACATGCTCCTCACGTGACGCTCTTGGCAGGGACTGATTTGTAATTCTGGAAACTTGTAGGGGCCTCAGTGCAATTTTCCCAGTCCACACGTAAGATACATATGAGGTGCTAGGCTTAGATTTCGGAGGCTCGGACGTTGGCTCAGATGCTCATGAGGCTCGGGAGTGCTTCGGGTCTTGCTTCAGGTGCTCCAAGCCTAAGATCGGGGAAGAGGCTCGAAGGATGCTACATGGTGAGTGCTGGACCGTTAGATCTGGAGAGATCTAATGGCTGCTGGAGTTGAATGCGTGGTGCGCCTAGGGACCGTTAGATCAGGATGACCCAACGGTGGTAATGGCGTGATGCGGGCCATTGGATCAAGATGAATCTAACGGTATCTGGAGCTCGAAGTCGATGGCGACGTGATTGTGTATGGGTCGTTAGATCCTCCTGATCCAGCACAGGCGGAAGTGGGTGACGTGGCTCGATCGAGACCGTCCGATCAAGGCGATTGGACGGTTGTTGCGTGTCTTGTTCCTCCCAGTCATCGCCTCCTATTGCGGACTTGGAGGGACTCCGGCAAGGGGCTCCTGGCTCCGTCGCCTTCCCCCGTGATCGGTGTAGCTCGCTGGAAGCTCTTGGAGAGCTCGGAACATTCATGGAAGCGTGGCGAAGCCATCGGGGTGTTTGAGGGAGACGGAGGTGGTTCGTAGGCCAGAAACGGTGAAGCTCGAAGGAGCTCCGACGATGTGTCTGATCAGTGACACGAATTGTGCTTGCAGGGTTAGAGACTGCCAAAAAGGTTTGCTCGTGTTCATGGGAGTGCAAGGAGTGCAATGAGGCCTAGGGGTTGAAGTGATGGGTTTCAGTGGCGTTTTTCCGTCGTGACCAAAGGAGAGATGGTCAGGAAGGGGTCGAAGTGTCATGAGGGTGAACGCATGGTGCCGTGAAGATCAGAGCTCCAAGACGGAGCTCACGAGATATTTGGCGGAGGGTGGGATCGATTGGAGAAGGTAAAAAAATTGGAGAAGATCGAGATGAAAAGAGAAAGAAGATCAGAGGAGATATGGATGAAGCTACCTAGGAATAAAGGCTCGCGGAAGAGGCTCTGGTTGTTGCTCGAGGGTCGGTAGTGGCCTGATCTTGTGCAGCTCGTCGGGGGAGCTGTTACACGGTGAGGTTAGGCTGTGGATCTTGCCGGGGAGATGGACCACCGTCGTCTCTCACTTTCACTCTCAATCGATGTTACCAATGGGTAGCTAGGAGCTCTAGGGTACCTCTTGCTAGGGCGGATAGGATTGAAGGTGGTCGGAGGTTGGGTATTTATAGGAAGAGGATGGAGGTTCAGGTGATGGAGGCGTGGGGTTTGTGGAGCGAAGAGGAAGGGATCATGGTGGTTGTGGGTTCTGGCAAGGATGAGGGATGTCGGGGCTACGTTGTGGGGCATTCAATGGGCAGAGATAGTGGTTGATAGGGTGATGAAAATAGAAAGGGGGGGGGATGGAGCGCAAGGTGGACGACGTGCACGAAGAAGACGGCTAGTGGTGGACGACGATGTCGTGGCCATTGGATCTCGCGATCCAACGGCCAGTAGATGGGCGTGAGGGAACGGGTAGGATTTGATCTTGCGGGTCAGATCGAAGGGCACTGGGCACCCCACGTGGCAGGTGGAGCGTTAAGCGCTAACGGGCGGTGGAGATTGAATAACGGATGAGGATCGGAGGGTGAAGGATGCAGCGGTGATGAGCAGCTGCGATCTAATCGTCAGGGCTACGATCTAGCGGTCATAAGCATGACACGTGTCCTAAGGAGAGTGAGGCACTGACAGACGGCATGGATGAGATCAGAGATGACGATTCAGGGGTCTGGATTCAACAGGAATGAGCGTCACGGATGGAGGCGTACTGGAGAAGATCTGGCAGTGAAGACGCAGCCATGTGGCACTCTAAGGTTAACGCGTTGGCGAATGGTGTGGATGAGATCAGGGCCCGAATCAGACAATTGTGATCTCATGCGATGTGGATGGCCGGGATTTAAGGGAGATGAAGCCATCGGACGGCCAAGAGGGGAGCGTGTGGTGGGTGAATGAGTAGGCCACGTGGCGCAACCAGAGGACACTACGTGGCCCAATCAGAATGACTGAGGAAGATTATGAAATAAGAGGGAGAAAATGGTCGAATTTGGAAAAACTCAAAACATGAAAGTTGTAGATCTCGATGAGATCTACAAGTTTCTGTTGACCAAATGGAAAAGAGGTCAAATAAAGTAATAAAATACAAGGGTACAATTATACATACATATAGTATACAATGGGGCCCAAAACCCAAGTTTTACATTTGAGCTTCGATTTAAATGAAATTGATCTCATTTTGAAGGTCTCTAAATGCATATTATTTTAAGAGTAGACCTAGATCAAAGGTTGTATGACAGAGATATGTGTATTTTATTCCAAGGCTGCAAACTTGGTTTAGGGTTTTATTGTCAATTTTACAGGTTAGCATTTTTTGTCACTTTTATTATATTATTATTAGTAATATATACAGTATAGAGTGAATTTATGGGATTTAGAGTTAGTGTAAAATATATACAGATAGATGATTTTTACAAGTGGATTTGGCTTCTTATTTAGTGCAAATGTGGATGCTAAGCAGATGTTATCAATGCATGCATGAATGCTAATTATGAAATATTGGTGGAAGTATGCTTCTAATTTACCCGGGAACAAGGCTCTATTTTCAACTTTTAGAGTGATGAATCACAGATTCATCAACCCCCTATACTTAAACTTTGCTCGTCCCCGAGCAACTAAAATGGAATGCAAGAGTGAAATGATTTTGGGTCCCATACAAAGGTCATGAACAAAAGTTGAAAATGGATCTTTACTCGATCTTTGGATTAATTGTGTGGAGGAACCTTATTGAGATCTGAACTTAAGACCTAACAGACTTTAAGTTCCACAAGTCTCTATTCAAGATGCCTTAATCGTCAGGTCAAAACAAAAACTCAAACGCAAATTTCTGATGACTATGATTCTTACTTGTACTGTGTAAGTGTAAAATAGCTCTCCACATCAGAAATGGCTAAGAAGCAGCCTCCTCTAACAAGGTAACTCTGATTCCCAGGTCTAGTAACTCTTTCCTCAAGGAGCAGGGTACTCCCTTCTACGTTCAAGTGCGACAAGCTCAAGAGGAGGGGGTGGGGAAAAGAATGGACGGTAGCCAGTGTAGCTACCCATCCCAGGATGTCTGGCCAGTGTAGTCAAGTCATCCAGCTGCAAACTTCTTGCTAATATACATACTCCGGCAAGCAGTTTATTTTCAATCAGGCCAGTCTTATTTTTTTAGAGTTCCTGCAATTTGTTTTCGACTATAAACAAGGTGTAGCTTGTACATCAGGAGTTTTTCCTCTTGAACTAGTAGACTATCTTCTTTTGAAGCATTATTGCAACCTATAGCATCCCATCCTTAGATGTCAACACCACTAGACTAGGTTGAGATGCACTACCCTCCTTAGAGGAGGATGGATGTTTCCACCCGTGTTCTACTCCAAAATAAAGTATTCTACCTCCTCACTACCTCATCAATGAAGAGCTACGTGAATGGTTCTTGTCCAAGTTAGGTCACTGTCTATATGAATCATGCATGTGCACGAGATATTTTACTTAGACTTATCAAGATGACATATGAACATAGAGTTGCGGACTCAAAGAATTAAGTCACTTGACCTGAGAAATCTTAACTCCAATTCCTATAAGATTCCTCTGAAATTAGGTGGATTATGGTCAAATCAAATCCCTCCTCATCATCTATTTATAACTTGGTTCAGAACCCACTAACTTTTCACTTTGCATATGCTGGATATGCAGATGAGATGTAGATGACATGTTATGTAGATGAATGAAATGCAAGACTCTTTTTCTTTCTTTTTTTAGATGCAGGTATGCAAGAGTAAATAAAAAGCCTTCGATTTTTTTTCAAAGCATACAAGAGTACTACAAATATACATGTATTTTGCAAAAAAATCCAATTTTTACCCACCCCGTAATTATTGTATAATATATGTGAAAGTACGAGCTATGGGTAATATATACATGCCCCTATACTTAGCGTGTGCTATATCCTTAGAGCACAAAAAGCGAGGAAGAAGACATAGCTCGTGCTAAGCGTAGAAGAACTAAAAGAACAAAAATGTATAGAAGTCGTCCTGCTCCCCTATACTTAGGCTCTAGCAGCCTAAGTGTAGAAGAAGATCAATAAATGGGGCAGACGAGGTCAAGAGGGGAAATGGAGGAAAATATATACATGATGGGCATCGGTACCCACTATACTTAGGCTCAGGTCAGCCTATGTATAGGATAGGAGTGAGTATGAGGATCGATGGGATCTAGAAGATATACAATGAATAGTGAATGGGCTCGAGACACTCTCCCCCTATTCTTAGGATGTGGCCATCCTAAGTATAGTCATGAAAAGATATGGAGCTGGGGTGAGTGATTGGAGTCGTGGGAGGGAGGGAAAGAATATACAGGAAGGGCGAGTATATACACAGATCGCAATTTGAATCTTTTAGATGTTGCTGATGGCGAGAACTTACTGTTGCAAGGTCTCATACACGTCTCTGTGTGTATCTATTGAGTATGCCTCGTGCATGAAAACAATCTCCTCAACATGGACTCATTGGGTTCGATAAAGTGCTTCAGCAGTTGTCCATTGACTAGGGTTGTATGTGCTCCATTTGTAAGATTTGAGATCTCTACGCATCCACTATCATGCACAGCACGAACTATGAACGGACCCATCAACTTGGATTTCAGCTTACCTTGGAAAACCTTCAGCCTCGTATTGAACAAGCATACCTTCTGTCTAGGAACAAAGGTCTTTCGTCTAATATATCTATCATGACAATGCTTTAACTTGTCCTTGTACACCAAACTGTTGTCATATGCTTGGTTTTTGACTTCCACAAGCTCATTCAGATCCATCTTTCTTTATTTCTGCCCTAGGTGTGTGTTACAGTTGACCTTCTTGATTGCCCATTCATATTTGTGCATTAATTCAGCGGGCAAATGGCACGGCTTCTCAAATACCATCCTAAATGGGGAGGTCCTAAAGGTGTCTTGTAAGTTGTTCTATAAGCCCAAAGGACTTGATCAAAAATCTGAGACCAGTCCTTCCTGTCTGGACGGACAAGCTTCTGCAATATAGTCTTTACCTCCCTATTCGACACCTCAACCATGCCACTGGTCTGTGGGTGGTAAGGACTAGCGACACGGTGTTCGATGTCATAATCCTTTAACATTTTCTTCATATCTCTGTTCATGAAATGGCTACCCCCATCATATATCAACACTTTGGGGATCCCGAACCTAGAGATGATGTGATCTCTAATGAATTTACAGACAGTCTTGTTGTCTGTGGCTTTGGTTGGGATAGCCTCCACCCACCTTGATAGATAATCTACCTCAAGAAGGATGTATTCGAATCCATGGCTAACCGGGAATGGGCCCTTGAAGTCGATGCGCCAGGCATCAAAGACATCACAAATGATGACATGTTGCATCGACATCTCATCCTTGGAACAAAAGGTTCCTCCCATTCGCTGGCATACTGGGCACGATTTCGCAAAGATGAGCACATCACGAAACAGAGTCAGCCAGTATAAGCCACATTGAAGTACCTTCCATGCGGTCCTCTTCCCGAAGTGGTCCTCCTGCCTCTAGACTGTGGCATAAAGTAAGGACATTCTGATATTCCTCATGAAGAATACACTGTCCCCATACACAATCCGGTCCTTCAAAAAAAGGATCGGATCCTCCCAATAGTAGTGTCTTGAATCCGACTTAAGTAGGTCTATACGGCTCTTGGGCCAATCTTCGAGAACTTTCTTGGAGACAAGATAATTCACGATATTGGCGTACCATGGAAGTGAGTCAATAACAAAAACCGACTCATCAGGGAAGGGGTCTCAAATAGGCATATCCTAGAAGCATCAAGATTTTTGAGATGGGAGAGGTGATCAACTACTACGTTCTTCTTTCCAGGTTTATCTCGAATGCGCAAATCAAATTCCTGGATAAGTAAAATCCACCTAAGAAGGCGCTCCTCTGTGTCCTTCTTTTCTATTAAATACTATAGTGTTGTATGGTATGTGAACACAATCACCTTGGATCCACCTAAGAAGGTGCTCCTCCGTGTCCTTCTTTTCTATTAAATACTATAGCATTGTATGGTAGGTGAACACAATCACCTTGGATCCGATAAGATGAGATCTGAATTTATCCAAGGCGAACACCACCGCAAGCATCTCATTTTTCGTAACTGTATAGTTACGATGAGCGGTGTCAAGCACTTTGCTTGCATAGTGTATAGCAAACGGGATGCCATCCCTCCTTTGTCCTAACATAGCCCCAACAATAAAATCTGAGGTGTCCGTCATGATCTCAAAAGGAAGAGACCAATCTGGGGCTTGTAGGATCGGAAGTTCCATGATCATCCCTTGCAATTGCTTAAAGGCCTTAAGACATTTATGATCGATAATAAACTCCATGTCTTTGCCTAAAAGCTCAGTTAATGGTCGGGCGATCTTTGAAAAATCCTTAATAAATGTCCGATAAAATCCAACATGCCAAAGGAATGACCGTAACTGTTTCACGTTGGTTGGTGGCTGGAGTCATCTGATCACGTCCACATTGGCAGGGTCAACCTCCATTCCTCTCTTGGAGATACATGCCCCAACACAATGCCCTCCGTCACCATGAAGTGACTTTTCTCCCAGGAGATCACCAGATTAACCTCGCAACACATCTTGAGGACTCGATCCAGATTCCTAAGACAGGAATCGAAGGAATTGTCGTGGATCGAGAAGTCATCCATGAAGACTTCCAGGAATTCACCGACCATTTCGGCAAATACTGCAATCATGCACCTTTGAAATGTACCAGGAGCATTGCATAACCCAAAGGGCATGTGCTGAAAGCATAGGTACCAAAGGGGCATGTGAACGTGGTTTTCTCCTGGTCCTCAGGAGCTATGGTTACTTGATTATAGCCCGAGAACCCATCTAAGAACAAGAATAATTCTTTTACTGCTAATCTCTCTAAGATTTGATCAATGAAAGGTAGGGAAAATGATCCTTCTTCGTCGCAACATTCAGATGTCTGTAATCCATGCAGACGCGCCATGACGTGATACTTGTGTCATGATCTCCTCTCTGTTCTCATTAGTGGTCGTATGAATTCCCGACTTTTTTGAGACAACATGGATTGGTGCCACCCATTTGAAATCGGAGATGGGATAAATAAAACCCACGTCACACCATTTCTCTATCTCCTTCTTCACGACCTCTCCACTGACGTTGAATTTCACGAGAGGGTTTAGCCTCATTTTCTAAGTAGATATGGTGCGAACACAGAGCGAGATTTATCCCGTGGAGATCAGAGATGCTGCAGCCTATTGCCTTGCGGTTTTTCTCTAGGATCTCTAGCAAGTGAGATTCCTGCTCCTCGGTCAATAGCGACCTAATGATGACCGGATGTTTCTTCTCTTGTCCCGCAATGAAGGCATATTTAAGTGTTGTGGGTAAAGGGTTGAGCTCAGGTAAGGTGCGATCATCAAGGAAGTATGGCTCAATCAGTTCTGGCACTATGCTGGTAGTGGTTGGATCTATCTTTAAAGATACTATCACCAACTCATACAACTCTGGAGTCGGATCATCAAAAGTGTCCAAGCAATCGGCAAAAGCCACGTTCGACTCGTCGTCCTCATCTTCTGATTGTCCTAAAGAGGACAGGAATGACAGGCCCAGCTGGGCCTCTACGTCATCAAAGATGTAGGGGGATGCACTTTCTGTGTTGTACTCGTTCTTAAGGCTCTCACATACTGTCTCATGCATAAGATCTTCTCTGGAGGAGAGGGACTCATCAGTGTTATCTGGGTTTTTATCTCCATGGCCCAACGGTGTCTACATGAACGTAATATGCTTCAGACGAAGAGTACTCGATGCTGGATTCCGAATCTGGCCTCTACCACCTTGTCTGCTTCATTTCAAGTTCCTCATCTCCGCCTGGAGTTTGGAACTGAATCTTCTCGTTCTTGTAAACAAATAAGGCCCCAGCTATTCTGAGGAAGGGCCATCCTAAAATGATTTGGGAATCTCTCCAATTCTGAGGGGTCTCCATACAAGGACTGTAAAGTCCACCATGTACTCCTGACCCTCGACTTTGATGATAACGTTCCTCAATTCTCCTTGGGACCTCTTTGTTGATTTATCTGCAAACTGGAGTAGTGCTATGGATTTCTTAAGAGGTCCTAGATTAAGCCGCTCATAGAGGGTTGTAGGCTTCAAGTTAGTTGAGGATGCATTATCTAAGAGAGTACGTGCAAATGTGGTGTCATCGACATGACTCACCACATAATGGGCACTCATGTCCCTTCGTTTCCTTGAAAATACATTTTTTATGGCGCAAGTAGTGGCTACTGATAGAACATGCTTCTGAACACGGCTTTTTGTCTTCCTGTTGACCCTAGTAGGTGTGCATCTCACCTTAAGGTACTTCTGGAATGCAGGTGTCATGTCCGCATACTTATCAAAGGGGATTGTGACCTTGATATATTTATTGCAGAACTCTGCCATCTCATGGTCATCTTTTTGGATTTTTTTAATTTTCTTCTTTTAATCCTTAAGGGCTCAGGGAAAATGGATTATTGATGCTAACTCATATTCTAAAACTGAAAGATCTTCATTGAAATGGGAAACTAAGTTCTTTACATGACTCTGACTCTCACACTGACCCTAACTTGGACTAAAAAGAAATTGTTGTTGCGAAATCGGTGATGCATCTTCCGCGACTTCTGGAATGTCCTCCTCAGATGGAGGTGCAGGCTCCTCATCAGTTTCTACGGACTCATTGCTGGTGCTCCTCTCCTTCTTCTTAGAGAACTTAAAAATCCTCTTCTTCTGTTGATGGTGGTGGTGTTGCTACTCCTCTGCCTCCAAGTTCTCCTCAGGTAGAGACTTGGCGGCATCTTCCTCCTGTGCATGTTCCCAATCAGGTACGATCACGGTCCTTAGCTCCTGAGGGACATATGATTAACATTATCGTACGAATGGATCTCATGTTCAGATAGAGAGTTATCTGAATAGAATACATGATATCGTGGTTGGTTCAGACCTTGATTTAGGCTATTTGTGTTGGCCTAAACATAGGCGGGAATTGGGGTCTTTAGCGTCATCTGTTGATCTTGGGTGCGAGAAATGTGGTTCAGATCAGTCTAGATATCCATGTAATCATTCTGCATCTGCTGGACCTATCAGTCAGGGTCTGGATCGTCAAGGTGAGGGACTCAAATTCACTTGTGGGTGGGGCTTGCTGCTGCTGACTAGAGGACGAGTGTCTATATTGGCCCTGCTGGCCATGCCGATATTGCTGCTGATGGGAAGGTTGTGGAGGGCCCTGTTGGCCCAAGTGGAACGTGCACTGGTGCTGGTGCTATTGAGGTTGATACCCTTGTCCGGACCGGGACTGTACAGAGCACGGTGCGGGGACGGAGCTGGTTTCCTGGTAAGCTAGGGAAGGTCGGTGTGGCTGACCCTTCATTATCCCTGACTGTCTGCCGACGGGGTCATGGCTGTACCATAGCCTATTGATCTCGAACACCTGCGGAGGCTCCTCGTAGATTGTCTCCACTTGTGGGGGTGTATACTGCTCCTGTTGAGTGTATTGATGCTCCTCAACCCAGCTACCCTGAGGCCTCTGTACCTGCTCATGTATAAGATGGACTCGATATACAAGCACAGGTGGTGCAGAAGGGGCAGCTAGCCATATCTTGGCTACCTTCTCAGTCAATTCCTCAACTTGTTTTTGGCAATCACGAAAGTGCCTCAAGGTTAGTGACCCTCTTGTGAATCTGCTCGACCATGGTTAACTTATCATCTATTATCCCCATGTTAAGGATGAGGTCATCCGTCAGATCCGCTATAGTCCTCCGAGTTGTCTCATTAGATAGGCTTGAGGGAGACAACCGATAGGCCCTGGTCATTTAGCCAAATTTTCGCGGTCTTAAGTTCCACACAAAGAGGGAACTCAGTCGAAGTGTCGACCACTCAGAAATCCAACTAAAGTCAACAATTAACCCACAATATATGTATCAAGAAATGACAAACAAATGTGAAGTTAAAATTTATTTTTAACTCTACATAAAGATGTATAGGTGCAAGTACGTAGAGAGTTCGAACACAGGGAGCAAGGCAGGATAGATCTCTCTCTCTCTCTCTCTCTCTCTCTCTCTCTCTCTCTCTCTGTGTGTGTGTGTGTGTGTGTGTGTGTGTGTGTTGTGTGTGTGATGTATTGTCTACACTATGCAATGCAAATATTTTTGTGGGTTTTTAATTTTTTAAATTTTTTTTATATTTAATTTTTAATTTTTAATTTTTGATTTTTAATTTTCTGATTTTATATTTTCTTTTTATATTTTATATTTTTTATATTTTTCTTTTTCAATAATTATGTATATAAACAATATAAGAAAAGAGGGGATATGGTATTTATAAAAATAGGTAAAAATAGCCAACAATTAGGAAATAAAATGTTTTTAGTCTTTTTATGATTTTTATTGTTTTTGTGTTTTTTGGGTATTTTTCAGAATGTTGTTGGTATTTTTTAAAAGGCAAAATAAAGAAAATAGTGAGTACAATAAAGATCTGAAACTAAAATGGGAATGAAAAAATACCAAACAGTACCAAAATTTTCCCAAATTAATTCTAAATTAACGATAACAAAATAAAGAAAATTCAGGAAAAGGAAACACAATTTTTAAAGTTTTCATGAATTTTTATATATTTTTTGAAGGTTTTTAGAGTTTTTATATTGTTTGGAGTTTTCTGTATATTTTTTATGATTTTTGGTCTGAAATTTAAACACACCAAAATATGCAAAATATGTTTTTTGGGATTTTTCTGAGGATTTTTTTATATTTTTATGGATTTTATAATGCAAACATTGCTGAAAATGGATGTTTTTATGTTTAATAAATATTAAAAAGCAATAAAATTGTAAAATAAAAATATGATGTTAAACTACTATGCAACAGAGACATGATGATTTTGGGGATTTTTTGGAGTTTAATAGATGCATGCAAAAATTACTAGAAACATAAGGAAACTACACACGGCCAGGGGTATTTGTGAAATTAGGCAAGGTGAAGGGCACAATGGCAATTTACCCACAAAATTATAACTAATTAAACATGTTTGCGGACTAACTGCAAATATCCCAAAATGCCAGGGCTAACCCTGCAAAAACGCCAAAGCTCACGCGCTAAGCATGTGAGCCACGCGAAGGCTAACCTGTATTATTACAAAACCTGGGGTTCAATAGTAAATATCACAAAACTTTAGAACTGTGGCTCATTGTTTAAGTGTTAATTAAGAATTTACAAAAATGGTCGGGGGTTGGAAGCAAATTACCCAAGCCTGGTGCTGATGGACGATCAATATTGCGCCACTAATACAGGTGTCAAGCCCAGGGGAAACGATACCCCTTCACGGATGACGGTCTCGATTAGATGGGATGATGGAGATCTACGGCTGGGACGTGCATCATCCGACGGCAGCTGTGCCACGCCAAGAACAAGGGAGGAACGAACGGCTCTGGAGCGTGGAGGAAGAACAACGCGAAGAACAGTCTCCGGGCAACCTTGAAGTGCCAAAATCTCGGCGCTAAGAGCTCTCTCGTCCCCTTGGAAGGATCGCGACACCTCCTGGGAGCTCCCTCAAGTGACAAGAGGCCTCAAAATGGCTGGGGGACAGCCGGAACGTCTCCGCGAGGTTGGCGAAGGAGGGTGGCTTCAGGAGGCTCGTGCGTCCGCAAAAAGACAACCCCAGATGGGTCCCTTCGGCCTTTGGACCTGAAAATGAAAAACAAGAATCACAGTAGAGGTCCAAAGGCAAGTGGGTGGAGTGGAGAAGGTGGCGAATGGCAAAACTGGCCAGATCTTGTGGAGCTCCGGCGAGGTGTTCGACGATGGAAACTACACTGATTAAACGCTTGGACAATCAATTAATAAGCATAAACTACAAGCTAGAACTAAAGGCTAGCTAATGGACAAGAAAATGGGCGAAAAAAGACCTCGAGCAGTGGATAAACTGCGAGATAGGACCGCCGGGAGCTGAGCTCCAGCGATGGGTGGAACCGGCCCTCCAAGCTCGCTGTCGCACCTAGCTTGGTCGGAGGAGAAGTTGTCACCTTCTCCGATCCAGGGCGCAAGGAAAAGGGGACAAAACGAGTCGCGAATGGGGTTCAAGGAGTCAAGGAGGGAGACGGGTGCATTTTGAATGAATGGTCGAGAGGGCGTATAGATTGAAGAATATCTCTCGAATCCATGATCCAATCCCCGAGGAAGCCCTTGGGCGTGTATGGTCAAGCATCGGGGAGAAAAGTGTAGAAGAGTGCGACATGAAAAGATCTAAGACGCGGCCTAGAAAAATTATGCGAAAACCAAGAAAATTGCAGATCTGACACCATTCCAGGTGTTGGGCAAAGAGTTGACAGAAGGTCAACTCTTGCTGCCCCCTGGTTGTCCACGTGGACCAACCCAGGAAAAGCCTGGAGATAAAAACATGGAAATTCAATTAAAAATCGATAACAATTTAATTAATTTTTTATTATTAGATAAAAAGTATTTGTAATTTTATGAAGTATTTTACGGTAATTTTTATTTATTTTTATTAGGTATATTTTTATAAGTTGCTTTTTAAAGCCTATATAGGTATATTACATATATATTTTATTAATTGATTTTTAATTTGGTATTTTAAACTTCTTTAAATTCTGTTTATTATTTTATAAAATTATAAAATACTTTTATACATGTAATTATATTTTTATTTTTATTTTTCTGAATTGTTTGTATGTTTAATAAAATATAAGTATAGTTTATACAGGTTTGTCTATAAGTATATTACCTATGTATTATATACACATGTTTTTTATTTTGAGTCTTATTTACATTTTTATTCTGATTTTAATAAATATATTTATTATAAATAATATTTACAAAATTAATAAAAATATAAAATTATAAAAATAATGTATAAATAATAAAATGAATTTTTTTAATCTGTACAAGTATACAATGAGGGTCCAAAACTCAACTTTCAAAACCGAGCTCCGCCAAATGCGAAACCACCTCCATTAAATAGCTTATTTTATACTATATACAATTAAAGGTGAGTTTGCTGCATTTAGAGTTTCATTTCTTAGATATGGGTCTGGGAAGTTGGGAATCTGGGATTTTATTCAGACATAACTTTTTATCTGTACATTATTTTTTAAGGAAATCAATTTTGTATTTTTCTTTATTTATTTATCTACAACTTTAATGTATAGAGTTTCTTTATTTTAGGTATAAAAAGTGGAACCAAAAATAGGTCCTAAAATGAATAAAGAATGGATAGAATGAATAGGTAATTGGCACTTATCTCCCCCTACTTTATTTCTTGTCAACCTATTCATCATGATGCCTAGGTCTTGGGGTTTTTGGGTCATAAAATATTTACAATATTTTAATTCTTTTTCTTTTATTTTATTTATTATATAATTTTGGCTTTAATTACAGGATTTTATAATTATTTGAATGCACATGCATGAATGCTAAGATGCTCTAATTAAGGGTATTTACACGCATTTACTAGGGTTTTTGAGGCCAAAATGATAGAATAAAGATGATGAAATGTGGATTCATCACCTGGTGGCCTGAGATCTGCCTGTTTTCGTCATCTGCTCCAGAATCTTCCATACAGTATCTTTGCTTTTGTTCAAATACCTGCCTCTACAGGCTGCACTCACTAACCCTTGCATCTCCGGGGTCATGCCACAAAACAAGCTCTGGACTAAGATCACTTTTGTAATGCCATGGTAGGGGCATTTCTAAGTTAAATCATTAAATCTGTCCCAGCTTCATGAAATGGCTCGTGGGGGCCCTGGGAAAAACTAGTGATCTTGGTCCTCATCTGGTTAGTCCTACTGAGTGGGTAGAACTTCTTCAAGAATAAATCCTTGAACTGCATCCAGGTCATACATCTTACCCGAGATTTTTCAGCCAATGAGCAGCCTTATCTCCTAAGGCAAACGAGGTAGCCTTAAGCCTGATGTAGTCTTGCCCAACCCTAGGGTGACTAAGGTTGTTGCAAACCAGCTCAAAGTCTCTCAGGAAAGCATATGGTTCATCGTTGGCGTTTCCATTGCACTTCAGCAGCAGACTCAGAAAGTGGGGCTTCAGCTCGAATGCTTCAGGGGGGACCTCAGGTACAAGTCAACTGTGTTCATTTTCTACTGGGTTATAGGCATCTACCATGGGTCGCTCAATTCCCTCTGCCTCGATCACTTGTCCCATCCTAGCCATAAGTGTTGCATTCAGTTGCTTAACACCAGCTAACCGGACCAGGACTTGGTGCATGTATCATTTCTAAGTTCCTCTTCGTCTGGGTGTTTCTTTGTAGTCATCCTGTCTCTTTTCCTGGGTAAAAGAAATGGTCTAGGTTAGAGGACGTATTAATGAAGACATTCTCACCGAGGTGATGGTCTTCCTCGGTGAGATTAGAGGAGAGAAAAGGGTTGGTTTGAGGAAACCACCCTGAGAGTGATGGATCCCGAACTCAAGAGGGTCATGAGCTCGGGTTGGCACAAGTTGCGCTTGGGCGATGAGAAATGAACTTTGTGAGGATCTCAAGGAAAGATTTGTGAATCGAGAGTAGATATCCCTCCAGTCTGTCATCTTGGATGGCGAGGAAGAAGAATCAGGAGAAAAATGTAAGATAGGATTTTACTCCTACCTGAAGAAGCAAGTGATCCAAACCCTGATTTTTACACTTATCACTATGAAGGACCCGAAATCGAGTCTGATTAGTCTAGTTGATTTTAAGTGTGAAATTTTTAAGCAAGTAGAAAAGGTTACGTGGCCGATAGGGGAGTCGACTCAAAGATGGGTGTGTCTCTCTTGTTTAACCTCTTGCCTAAGTTACCAACACCTTTCCTTTCTCTGCTCCTATCACCAGTTGAAAATTCAAGGACATGTCCCTATCTACCTACAGAGTAGGCAGAGGCTGACAAGGCTGTAACTTTGCCCCTATCTACCTGCCAGAGCAGGCAAAGGCTACTAGAAACTTGTCACGGTGCACCCAATTTAGCCCCTATCTACCTACCAGAGTAGGCGGAGGCTACTTGGCACTAGTTCAGTTGCACCATAGTTCAGCCTGTGATATTTTCTCATATAGAGGTACGTGATATGGAAGGCGGGGATTTTTGGCTCTACCTTAGGGTGTGCACACACACTCTAGTACCCTCACCTCAGTCTGAAAACAAGGTCGGGGTTAATCCTCCCGCAAACAGAATTTCCAATTTTATTGATTTTTTTGGTCAATTTCGATTACCAGTCCCGATTTAAGTTAGGTGATCACTTGATTAATCCAACACACAAGGCGCGCCTATCATCCAGTCCTAATTTCCTTTAAACCTAAATTTGAAAAACCAAGGGGGAAGGAGTCGAGAAAAGCTGATGCATGATAAAACAATGATGAATGCTAAAGTAGAGAAGACTTACAGTGATCCTTTCGCTTTTTATGTAGGATGCAAAACAGAAATTGATTTTTTTAAACTATATGAATGCAAAGAGATGAAAAGCCGCTTCTAGACAGACAGTTCTATTAGCAAGTGAAGAACAAGTTAGATTTGGCTAAGTTTTGCGGTCTAAGTGTCTCTTTTATGTGTGAAGTGTGGTCCTAGAATTTAACGAGCACAAAAGGTCCTAAAATAGCTCTAAGAGTCGTAAGTGTCGGTCCTATTCTACACAAAGCAATCACCATAGCACACGGGGACACATTTTACTGTGACTTACACGTGCGAGAACCGAAATGAGAACCGTTGGAAAATGCAAAATAAAAGAAAAGTTGCAAGTCCTCAAAAACTCTTAAATTATTTTAATGCAGGTTCCTCAGCTCGCTCGGCGAAGCACCTTCGACTCCTTGTGTTTCTTGCATGAAAATAAATGGAGGTCAGATAAAGGACGACACAAAAATAAATAAATGAAAATTGATTAGAAAATTTAACAAGAAAAGCCAGGAATCAGACTACCCGGGAATGGAAAATTTAAAATCAAAATTCTCTAAAAATTAACCTAGGACGTGCCTCCCCGGTAACGGCGCCATTTTGACGAGCGCTCGACCACCCTAGCTAATTCAACCGGATTAATGATCGAATTAAGTTTATTATTATTGCAGTAGGGTAATCGAGAACTTGTCAAAAACCACTCAGATTTAATTTTTGATTAAACGCAAGTGGCAGATTTATTTTACTTGGGCAATCCCAAGGTCGAACTCAAGGAGGCAGTTGTCTTCTTAGGTAAATTTTAAGTTAATTTTGATGTCAGATTTTCAGAAGAATATTTTTGTTCTTTTTATACTTTTTTTATGCAATTAAGGAAAACACGGTGCAATTTCAAGCCAAGTTTTTAAGTTAAATCACAAATGATAGTCAAATGAAGTCCAAAATTAATGAAACTTGGCCAGAATGTGTTATGTGATGAAACTAAGCTACTGTGATTTTTTTGGAATTTTTAGACTCTAAATGAATTTAAAAATGAATTTAATATGAATGCAAGGTAGTTTTTGCAAAGTTAATTTTAATAAATGCCAAAGCACATTATTTCCATATATATAGAAATTATCCTAGATATATCTATGTGAGATGAATCCAGGAAAATTGATAAACCTAACAGATGATGTAAATTGGTCCTATTAAAAATCAATTAGGTAAAGGACTAATGAATTTATTCAGGCCTCATGATGTGTGCAAATGCTATGATTTTTGGCATAGTATAGAACAACTTAAACTAGATCTAATGTGATTTTATGGTGATTTTTGGAGCAACAAATAATTTAATAATTAATTTAAAGCACACAGTGGGCAAACTATGTCAAATTCTACAAGAATAATAATATTAAATTCTATGAAGCTCACAAAAATATGACACAGGTCACAAAGGTAAAGCACAAGTTACTCTACAACATGCAATTTTTGGAATTTAAAAATGATATAAATAAATGCCTAAATATACATGCAAATACAGGGACCAAAATACAAATAGAAAATAAAATTGCTTAAAACAAAATGTGCATACAGGGACTAAAGTGTAAATACCTATAATGTTGGGGATATGGATGTAATTTGTCCATAAGAACACGTGCTACTCACGTGACGCTCTTAGTAGGGACTGATTTCCAATTTTGAAAACTTGCAAGGGCCTCATTGCAATTTTCTTAGTCTGTACATGAGAGACATGTGAGGTGCTAGGCTCGGGGGACTTCGGAGACTCAGACGTCGGCTCGGATGCTCTTGAGGCTCGAGCGTGCTTCGAGTCTTGCTTCGGGTGCTCCAAGCCTAGGATCGGGGAAGAGGCTCGGAGGGCGCTACATGGCGAGTGCTGGATCGTTATATCTGGAGAGATCCAACGGCTGCTGGAGTTGAATGCGTGGCGTGCTTAGGGACCGTCAAATCAGGATGATCCGACGGTGGTGATGGCGTGATGTGGGTCGTTGGATCAAGATGAATCCAACGGTATCTGGAGCTTGAAGGCGATGGTGATGTGGTTGTGTATGGGTCGTTAGATCCTTCTGATCCAATAAAGGTAGAAGCGGGTGACGTGGCTCGATCGGGATCGTCCGATCAAGGCGATCAGAAGGTTATTGCTTGTGTTGTTCCTCCGGGACGCTGCCTCCAGCGAAGGACTTGGCGGAATTCCAGCGAGGGGCTCCTGGCTCCGCCGCCTTCCCCCGTGATCTGTGTATAACGCTGGAAGCTTCTGGAGAGCTCGGAACGTTTGTGGAGGCATGGCGGAGCCGCCGGGGTGTCTAAGGGAGACGGAGGTGGTCAATAGGCTGGAAACGGTGAATCTCAAAGGAGCTCTGGTGATGCGTCCGATCAGTGATGCGAAGTGTGCCTGCAGGGTTAGAGACTGCCAAAAAGGTGTGCTCGTGTTCGTGGGAGTGCAAGGAGTGCAATGAGTCCTGGGGGTCGAAGTGATGGGCATCGGTGGCAAATTTCTGCCGTGACTGGCGGAGCGATGGTGGGGAAGGGGTCGAAGTGTCGTGATGGTGAGCGGATGGTGCCGTGAAGATCAGAGCTCCAAGGCGGAGCTCAGGAAATATTTAGCGGAGGGTGGGATCGATCGGAGAAGGCGAAAAAAATTGGAGAATATCAAGATGAAAAGAGAAAGAAGATCGGAGGAGATATGGATGAAGCAACCTGGGAATGGAGGCTCGAGGAAGAGGCTCCGATCGTCGCTCGAGGGTCGGTAGTGTCTCGAGCTCGTACAGCTCGTCCGGGGAGCTACTACACGGTGAGGTTAGGCTGCGGATGAGGATCGGAGGGTGAAGGATGCAACGGTGATGAGCGGCTGCGATCTAATCATCGGGGCAAAGATCCAGCGGTCGTGAGCGTAACACGTGGCCTAAGGAGAGTGAGGCACTGACAAACGACGTGGATGAGATCAGGAATGACAATTCAAGGGTCCGGATTTAACAGGAATGAGCGGCACAGATGTAGGCGTACTGGAGAAGATCTGGCGGTGAAGACGCGGCCACATGGCGCTCTGAGGTTAAGGTGCTGGCGAACGGCGTGGATGAGATCAGGGCCCGGATAAGATGGTTGTGATCTGATCCGGTGTGTATGGCTGGGATTTGGAGGGAGATGAAGCCATCAGACAGTCAAGAGGAAGTGCGTGGCGGTTGAATGAGCGGGTCGCGTGGCGCAACCAGAGGGCGCCACGTGGCCCAATCATAATGGCTGAGGAAGATTATGAAATAAGAGTGAGAAAATGGCCGAATATGGAAAAACTCAAAACATGAAAGATGTAGATCTCGATGAGATCTACAAGTTTCATGTTAACCAAAAATGGAAACAATGTCAAATAAAGTAATAAAATAGAAGGTTACAAATATACATACATGTAGTATACAATGGGGGCCCAAAAACCCAAGTTATGCATACAAGCTCCGATTTAAATGAAATTGTTCTCATTTTGAAGGTCTCTGAATGTATATTATTTTAAAAGTGATGAGACCTAGATCGGAGGCTGTATGAGAGAGATATGTGTATTGTCCAAGGTCACAAACTTGGTTTGGGGTTTTATTTGTCAATTTTACAGGTTAGCATTTTTTGGCACTTTTCATGTATTATTATTAGTAATATATATAGTATAGAGTGAATTTATGGGATTTAGAGTTAGTGAAAATTAATACATATAGGTGATTTTTACAAGTGGATTTGGCTTCTTATTTAGTAAATGTGGATGCTAAAACACAGATGTTATCAATGCATGCATGAATGCTAATTATGCAATATTGGTGGAAATATGCTTCTAATTTACCCGGGAACAAGGCTCTATTTTCAACTTTTAGAGTGATGAATTACATATTCATCAGTCACCCGCTCCAGCCCCCCTCGACCATCTCCCACTGTCGTGCGCCCGCTGGTGCCCACCGGCTGCGCACGTCCGTGCGCCTCCTGTGCGTGCCATCTGCAGCTCATGAGGCACGGCCCTCTGCCTCCACCACCGCGCGCCGATCCCCAGTGTCGCCCTGGAGCCGCCCACCCTCCTGTGCCCTAGGGGCGTGAGAGGGTGTGTTTCCATGCAGGTCATTTTTATTTTTTTTATTTTTTTGTGAAAATTGCATTTACATCTCTTCAAGTTTCTTTCTTTACAAAAACGCTCATGTGCATATCAATTCATTTAATTCCAATTTCTGTATTGCAAAGACACCCCTGACTTTGATCTTTAATTTGGACATTCATTTTGCATCAATATTTAATACAAAAATAGCATTTTGTTGAGTAAATAATTCTAGACATTTTTGGATATTTAATTATAATTTTGCGAGCATAGGGTAATTAAATAAAATTATTTTGGTGATAAATTGAATATTTTACCCATCATGTGGTCTGTAATTCGTATTTTATTAAAACATTGCTCCAAAAATTGTGAAAGAATCGTGGATGATGCCTCTATGCGTGCTTTAACTAATGTCCAAATTTCATCTAAATTGATTTATATTGTACATAAAATAATTTTAGAGTGATTTTTGTAAATTATTTTTAATTAAATCCACGAATAACATTTTTGTGAAATTTCAAGTCTCTTGTGTTTCTCATTAAAATGTCTACTTGAGATAATTCTTTCTCTGGATAATTTAATTTCGAGGATTTATTGAAAATCAAAAACTCACAGTCACTCTATTATCCTTAAAAAAATCATAAAAAAATGTAAAGTGACAGAAAATTCCAAAAAATAGCTTAACTTAATTTTATCATATTTCACTTCCAGTAAATGTTTCTTAATTTTTGTATTTTGTTTGCCTGAAAAATTGCATAAAATCCAAAAAAGTTTGCATTTTTCAATTGTGCAACTCAAGCCCTAAAAATTCCAAAAAATACATTTTGCATTCGTCATTGGATTAGGTTTTTAAGAAAAATAAAACTTGGCTGATTTGGATTAATTTCACATCAAAGATTAATTTGGCTAAGTGGATTGTTTTCTTATTAACCTAATTCAATAGCAATTTGTATTTGACATTTTTATCGCATAAAAAATTAAAAAAAATCCCACTTGGAAAACCGTGAGTTAATTCACCTAATATGATCCGAAGTTGTTCCTTTGCCTCCTTGAGTCAACCCTAGGGCTTGCCCAGGTTAAAAAAATGTCAAACCACGCATTATTTAATTCATCGATTTGTCGATCGTGCAGTTATTTTTTGATCGATCCTTATTGCCCAATTACAACATAAACGACACACATTCTTATCAAATTGAAGAGGGCGATTCCCGATCCGTCAAATGGCCCCATTGTCGGGGAGGCAAACGGCTTAGGATAATTTTAGAAAAATTAGATTAAGATTTTCCATTCAATCGGGTAGTCTGATCCCCGAACCACCTTGTAATTATTTCATATTTTCCAATTATTTTTCTTTTTATTTTTGTCTATATTTTGTTCATCTCTCTTTGACCGTTGTTTATTTTTATGCGAGGAACATGAGACATCGAAGGTGATTGGCTAGGCGAGCTAAAGAACGAGCATCGATTTGAACCGAGTGGTTTTGAGAGATTTTGTAAAAAAAGAAAAAGAAAAAAATAAAAGTGACTGCATATTTACAATGATTCCCGTTTAGGTTCTCGTACGTGGAATTAAATAATAAAAAACTCGTTGTGTCGTGTGGTTGCTTGACGTAGGATAGAACCTACACTTGTGGCTCTTAGAGCTTTCTTAGGTCTGTTTGTGCTCGTAATATTTAGGCCCACACTTCACAATTAAAAAGATGCACTTAGACTGTAATACTTTAGCCAAATTTGAATTCGTTCCTCGCTCTCTAATAGAACTTCCTGTCTAAGAGCGGCTTTTCTCATTTGCTTTTCATATAGTTTAAAATTTCAATTTAGTATTGCTTCCTGCATTGTAGAGAGCTGGAGGCACTGTAAGTCTTCTTTCTCAAGCATTTCATCATCGTTTTCTCGATTACATCGGCTTTTCTCTCTCGCTCTCTCTCGATTTTTCTAACCTAGGATAAAGGAATTGGGACTGGCTTGTGTGGATTAATTAGAGTGACAACTAATCTCTAAAATTGGGACCGCTAATTGAATTGGACCTAAAAAAATTGACTAAAACAAACCCTTGTTTGCGGGAGAGTAACCCCGACCTTGATTTCAGGCTGAGTGAGGGTATAGAGTGTGTGTGCACATCTTAAGATAGAGCCAAAATCCCTGCCTTTCATATCACGTACCACGATCCTAGCAAATATCACAAGCCGAACTCCTAGAGGTTCAACTGACTACCGCCAAGTAGCCTCCGCCTGTTTCGGCAGGTAGATAGGGGTGAAGTAGTGGTGCACCGTGACAAGTTGCTAGTAACCCTCTGGGGTGAAGTTATAAGCCTTGTTAGCCTCCACCTACTTCGGTAGGTAGATAGGGGCAGGTACTTGAACTTCTCCTCTAGTGATAGGAGAGAAGAAATGAAGGGCATTGGTATCTTAGGCGACAGGTTAAACAGGGGTGGCGCATCTGACTTTGAGTTGACTTCCCTATAGGACACGTAATCCTTGCTAATTTGCTTGAAAATCACACTTAAAATCAACCAAATTAATCAGACCCGGTTTCTGGTCCTTCATCGTGTTGAGTGTGAACTTGGGGTTTGCTATTGCGTTTGTCTTTGTGGCTATCAGTGTGTGTGTTTTCTGTGCAATTGCACGTTTTCTACCTCGATCTGCTTACATTCATCCCTTCCTCCTCAAGATGTCTGGATATTGGTCCCCATACCCTGATACCTCTGGTCATTCCTCCTCGACCATATATTGTTCATCTTCACCTTCTCCTTCTTCCGTGTGTCCTCTGCCATCCACGGGAGATCCTTACCCATGGACGGTTCCACCTCGACCCGATTATGAAGTTAAAACTTCGACTGACTTCTCCACTTCTTCGCATTTCTCACCTACTCCATATTCTAACACTCCGGATCCACTTCCATCTTGGGGTGATTGTCCTTATTCTTGATAGCTTGCTAGAATCAATGAACCAAACGATGAGCAAGCCGTTGTTTGAGATAGATGACTGGTAGAATTACCCACCCACACATACTTCATTTCCTCTTAACATGAATGATGGGACAAGTCAATGAATCATACATACACATCCTGACTTGACTTTAGGGTACAACTTGGTCGATCGAACATATCGAATGGAGAGGCATGAACCTTATGATCTTCTTGACTTGATTGACCATAGTAATCATGCCTACATTGACCAGCCATTCAGAGAGCCTATAGGGGATTGGACTCATGAATTCAATCTACGAGCCCCCTCTTTATTGACTCCATCATTTGAGGCTCTGACCAATATTTTCCATTCGGATGGTCCATACTCAACCCAGCATTACATGGCAGAGTCTAGGTATGTTGAGTATGAGACTTCAACATCTCAGCAGTATCCTCCAATTGAGCAGAACTCTCCCATGATTTATCATGAGAATTTTTTGGAGGACGACATTTCTAGACTTATTGAGAAGAATGAATCATTTGGTGCCAAGTTGAGAGATGTCATCGCCATATTGCACTCAAATTCTGCCAGCCTGGGTATGAAAATGGAAAAGGAAGTAAGTGGATTTGATATTGAAAACCGAGCAGACATTAGGGAACCCACACATTCTGTACAGCTGGAGTCACTTCTACCTTCCTCTTCTACTAACCCATGTCTTCCAATCTCGAGTCTGACCATTCTCCATCAAAAACACCAAAAAATCAAAAATCTCATAAAAGACCAAAAACATTGAAAAATCAGAAAAATTCATAAAAATAGAAAATGAAAAAGACTTAAAGAAATTAGATCCTGCTCTAAGGGAATCCTTTGCTGAGGAATTGATTCATAAGCTTCCCTTAATAAAGGTCCTAGATCACTTCCCCAACCTCAAACGATTTGTGAGAAGTAAATTGATGCCTAAGAGGTTGGGCAATAAGAGAACAAGAACTGAAAGACACATAGTTTCTATGGACACCTTCTTGGTGATGGGAGAAAGACCAAGAGCTGCAGAGTGAAGCAGTTGCCTAGGGTTGAATGTGAAATCAAAGACACTATCTTTACCCATGCAAGAATCGATGATGACTCTCCGATAATATCCTCTTGACCTCTATGTTTGACAAGCTCAAACTCAGGCCAATCAGAAAGTCGAGAGAGGTCGTTCAGCTAGCTGATCGATCTATCAAACGGTCGAGAGGAAACATTTCAGTCATCGTTACTTTCCAAGGTGCTCTACTCCAGGTAGACTTTATAGTTATTGACAGTAAGCACCGAGGAGAGTTCATTCAGTCTTCGATTATTCTCGAGAAGCCGTTCTTAGCCTTAGCTAAGGCAAATATAGATTACGAGACTCGGGAGATTGATTTTTCAGCCATTGGGAGCGCTCCGACCTCACCCATTCTTTGATACACTATACTCTAAGGTGACCAGCATATCTGCAGACAGTCGTTACCATGGAGAGATAGATGAGTTCCCTTCTCTCTACTATACCTGATATATCGAATGTTCGGACGACCGTTGGTTCAGAGACCCCACACCTCCACTTCATCAACTGCTTGCACCACTATCATGACAGCTTCTAAGGAGGATTCCACGACCCGAAGCTATCATTGAGTCGGACATGACTTTTGCTGATTGACGTGACCATTTTGATGATCCGACATAAGAGCCCAATAATGCCAAGCCAATTGAGATCACTAGCATCTTCCTGAGATGTGCGCTGACCATTCAGGAATATTACAATCTATATGGCGACTCGTCTGATGAGGAACCCATGGTCAACACCGCACCACATCCCGGACCTTCAAAAGAGACAATCAAGACTAAATTGACCCCACACAAAAATACGGTTGCTCCCTCCTCTAGTTGATTATCTAGTGAGAGGAAGTCAAGAATGATTCCTCGAGGAGTTTCCCCGAACCCCTCAAGGCGCGTCGCTCTCACTCCCTCTTAATGATTCAGGTTGTAGAAAATTGACTGAGAAAGTCTCCTTCAACATACTAGCGTAGAAATTTTCCGAGGAGTCCTCATCAGGTCCGGATGAGGTGATTTATATGAGTGAGCTCAGTTCAGCTATTCTCAAGCCTTATCTAGCAACCAGTCGTGTGTCGACCCGTGTTGGACATCCCTTCACCTTACTACTATTCATCTGAGGATGATTCCAACAACGACACACATGTATATTCCTCACCTCCCCGTTCACACAAGAAGGTTTGTCACAAGCCTTCTTGACCTTTGTATATACTCTAGATCACATCGGTTCTCATACCCATTCTTGTTTTATACTTAGGCTGAACAGAGCCTAAGTATGGGGGGGACCGATGCACATCTTGTATATGTACTCATCCATTTCCTCTCTTAACCCCCACCCGCCCTATTTTTTATCTTCTTCTACACTTAGGCTGCCAGAGCCTACGTATGGGGGGTGGAGCAACTTCTTTACTTTTGTTTATTTTAGCTCTCCTACGCTTAGCACGAGCTATGTCTTTATCCTCCTTTTCGTTCTATGAGGACATAACACACGCTAAGTATAGGGGGCATGTATATATTACATATATACTTTACCCATACCTCGTACTTTCACGTATTTTCACGTATTTTTGTATATACTATGCAATAATTACGGGTGGGTAAAAATTCGAGAAAAAAATTGTAAAATACATGTATATTTGTAATACTTGTAAAACTCTTGTAAAATTTGTTAAAAAATTTGTAAGATGCATGTATACTTGTATTATATGTATATTGTATAACATTTGTATAATTTGTATAATACTAATAAAATTCTTGTAAATGTTTTTGTAAAATATGAGGTATAATAAAAAATAATGGCTTCTTATTTATTCTTGCATATCATCCTTGCATTTCAAAAAAAATATCTTGCATTTCATCATTCTCTAGAGCATGTCATCAGCATCTCATCTGCATAGCTAGCATATGCAAAGTAGAAAGCTAGTGGATTCTGAACCAAGTTATGAATAGATGTTGAGGATGGATTTGATTTGACCTTAATCAACCTAATTTCAAGGAACCTTAAAAGAACTAGAGTTAAGATTTCTCAGGTCAAGTGACTTAATTCTTTGAGTTCGCAAGTCTATGTTCACATGTCATCTTAATTGGTCTAAGTAGAATATTTCGTGCACACACATGATTCTTTTAGACATTGACCTAACTTGGACAAGCACCATGCACGTAGCTATTCATTGATGAGGTGGTGAGGAGGTAGAATCCTTTGGCTTGGAGTAGCACACGGGTGGAAACATTCGTCCTCCTCTAGGGAGGGAAGTGCATCTCAACCTAGTCTGGTTGTGTTGATGTCTAAGGACGAGATGTTGTGGGTTGCAATAAATCTTCAAAAGAGGGACAGTCTATTGGCTCAAGGAGAAAACTCCTTATGTACATGCTGCACCTTATATATATTTCAAAAAAAAGAGAAGAAAAGAATGTAGAATCTTCAAAAGTAGATTGGCCTGATTGAAAAGTAAAATGCTTGCCGGACTGTATATACAAGGATAGAAAAAAATAAGAAGAAAAAAAAGAAAAGAGCTTCAAAGTTTGCAGCTGGATGACTTGGCTACGCTGGTAAAGCATCCTAGGATAGGTAGCTATACTGGCTAACGTCCATTCTTCTCTCCACCTCCTCTTCTTGAGCCGGTTGCACTTGAACTTAGAAGGGAATACCCTGTTCCTCGAGAAAAGAGTTACTGACCTGAGAATGAGAGTTACCTTATTAGAGGAGGTTGTTCTTTGCCATTGCTCACGAGGAGAGTTATATTTTACTTACACAGTACAAGGTAAGATTCATAGTCATCAGAAATTTGCATATGAGCATATGTTCTGACCTAACTGTTGAGGCGTCTTGAATAGAAGACTTGTGGAACTTACATGCCGTTAGGTCTTAAATTCAGATCTTGATAAGGTTCCGCCACACAATTAATACAAAGGTTGAGTCAAGGCTTCATTTTTACCTTTTGTTCATTACCTTGGTATGGAACCCAAAATCATTCACTTTGCATTTCATTTAGTTGCTCGGGGACGAGCAAGGTTTAAGTATAGGGGGTGATGAATCTGTGATTCCTCGCTCTAAAAGCTGAAAATAAAGCTTTGTTCCCGAGCAATTAGCTGCATATTTCCACTTATATTGCATAATTAGCATTCATGCATGCCATAAATGATATCTGCATTTAGCATTCATATTTGCATTAAATAAGAAGCCAATTTACTTGTAAAATCACATGTAAATACCATAGTTGTGTATATTTTATACTAACTCCAAATCCAATAAAAGCAACTCTATAGTGTATATATTACTAAAACTAATTAAAGAAAATATCAAAAAAAATACTAACTTGTAAATTGACCAATAAAATCTGAGTCGAAGTTTAAAAATAGGAGCCTTAAAATGCACATATCTCTTTCATACAGTGTCTGATTTAGGTCTACTCACTTTTAAAGTAATATACATTCAAAGACCTTCAAAATGAGACCAATTTCATTAAATTGGAGATCGTATGCAAAACTTGGATTTTAGGCCCCTATTGTATATTGTACATTTTGACCTTTTTACCCTTGTATTTTATCATTTTATTTTCTTCATTATTAAAAATCCGAAAAATGATTAAGTTGTAAATATTCTTATTCATATTTTCTCTATTTTTATTTTTATTTTTCTCTTATTTAAAAATGACAAAAAAATGCAAAAGATAAAAATACGGTATTTTATAGCTATAAGGTACTACCCAAAAATAAACTTTGTACATGTGACTTCTTCGATTTTTGTCCCTTCAAAAGATGTGTAGATCTCGTCAAGACGAGCAACTTTTGTGTTTATCACTTTTGATTTGACCTATTTTGTTATTTCATTTCGATTTTTCTTTACATTTAATTTGTGAATTTTCTAGGAGCGATATGTGGCAGCTCTTGGAGCTGCCACGTGTCACCCCATTTTTTATTATTTTCGAATTTTATTTTATTTATTCTATTATTATTATTTTATTTAATTATTTATTTACATTTATTTATTTATTTATTTTAATATTTTCTTTTACCTTTATTTTCTCTCTTTTATTTTAAGTAGCCTACTTATATTATTTTCTTACTATTTTCCCCTTTTACTTCTCTTTTACTTGTCCTCCACTCAAAGTCACCACTCCTCCATCTCCTTTACATTCTCCACCACTTTTCTAACTTCCCCTCTCCTCCTTCTTATTCCCATCTCCTCCTACATTTTTCTTCATCCGCCATTCTACGAGTGAGAAGAGCTCCAGCTCCGCCAAGGTTCTGAGGTGACAGCTCGCCCATTTGTGTTGAGCGACGACGAGTCCAGGCTAGATCTGCAAGCCTTGTTCGCGTAGCATCCCTCCACAAAGGGATTGCCTAACTTCTCATCTTTTCGCCAAGCTGATCGAGGCCACTACAGGAGGCCACACACCATAGCTCCTCCAAAACTCGATGAATCACAGGTAAGTATTCCCTCTCCTTTCTTTGGCATTTTATTTTTATATACCATTTTTTCCTTGTTGATTCTTATCACAATCATCACATCACCAAAACACATTCATCATTCATCACCATCATTCAACATCAATATTTTATTTTACATCATTATATCATATCCATCACTCACTCAATTCATCACCTCTTCCTCTTCATTTCATTCCAATATTTTTCTCTTTCTATTTACAAAAAAATTAAAAAAATTACAAAAAAATTACAAAAAAATAGGAACTGGGGGAAGCAAGCAGTAGCCGTCGTCGCCCCCCGTTCCCCTCACGGTCGTGCGAATGCCACCCAGCCACCGACGGCTCAGCCAGGTCCGCGAGCCGCCCGCGTGCGCGGCCATCTCCTCCAAGCACTCTAGGCAGAGCATACCTCGTGCTTCTCCGCGCGCACTACCGCACGCCCCCTGGTCGTGCTTCTTCCGTCGTACGCAGCCACACAGCCGATTCCAGTCGCGTGGGTGTTCCAGCCCGCCACGCGGAGCGCCGCTGCCCACACAACCACTACAGTAGTTGCGCGACTCCGCCGCGCTGATGAATCTGTGATTCGTCATCTTTATTCATTTTGTTCTAGCTTAAAATTTTTTATAAAACACATGTATATATTACTAACTTCATATTCTTACTAACTTGCATCTGTGTGTAAATATTATACACTTCTTACTAATGTTAACCTTAAATAAATAAAGAAAGAAAGGAAAAATAAAGAAAAGCAAAAAAGGAAGATTGTATATATATGTAATAGATACAGGCTGACCCGAAACCCGAGAGAAGGTCAAGACTTGACCTGATCGACCGGGAATAAAGTAGGGGGAGATAGGGTTCTTACTTCTTAGTCAAAAAACAAAAAAATATGTGTGATGTGTATATTTGTATACTGATACTAATATATTTGTACATAAATTGACCACAAATCAAATAATTCTTAAAACAAAAGTTGTAA
This sequence comes from Ottelia alismoides, assembly GCA_037367405.1. Taxonomy (NCBI): domain Eukaryota; kingdom Viridiplantae; phylum Streptophyta; class Magnoliopsida; order Alismatales; family Hydrocharitaceae; genus Ottelia; species Ottelia alismoides. Next base: position 1,034,579 of record JAZKJV010009641.1, on the reverse strand, counting down.
ATAAAAATATATCCTAAATAATAAAAATAAAATCAACCACACTCGGAAAAAGTCACTAAGCGATAATTGAAATACCAATTCCGGCTTTATATGAACTCAAATTGAACCAAACTCACTTCCATTGTATTATAAATTAAATTATCTTTAAAATGGTTGTGATGTCATAATTTTTGGAGTTACGAGTGAAAAGTTGATTTTCTGGAGTGATTTGTGCAATTTTCCCATATATTTTGTACATATTGTATTTGTAGATATATGTAAATATTTTTACTAATTATTTAAAATAAAAAAATAAATTTTTTAAAACAAAAAAAACTTATTTGCTTATTTACCCATGTAGATAATGTCATATTTATATATAGCATATGTATATAGTTAATTTTCTTAACTGACTACCACAAAAAATAAAAAATTAACATTTATTTTAAAAATAAATAAAGTGACAAAATACAAAAAATTATTTAGTTTTTGTAAATATTTATCTTGCTAATTTATCTCATTTCAATTTTCCTTCTCTCTTATCTCTTATTTTCATCCAAAAAAATTCAAATATTCAAACTCCATTACCTTTTCTATTTATATGGCTCTTTCTCCCTCATTCCAACTTGATCAATCGTTGGTGAGAGGAGCCTGATCTCTGAGAGTCTTCTTGTTGCTGAAGGGAGCCTAGCCTCCGAGCCGTCTGGTGACAGCGAGTCAGCCGTCGTCGAGGTAATCAAGGTCTTTTACGCTCCTAAGGTGGGATCCATACTTTTCTTTCTTATTTTTATTCTAGATTAATCGTAGTTTTATTTTCTCGCCTCTTTATTTCTTCGTCATTTTTTAGATATTAAAAACCATCACGATTTGATCCTCCACCGACTCGATTTTCTGTTTCCCCTCTCAATCTATTCACATTCTTTTCTACCTCTTACGATCTCTCAACTATGGCCACGCATGGTGGCTGGAGACTCAGATTCGATTCCTTCATTTCGTCAGATCCTCATTCACAAATTCTGTTTTGATTTGGGACTGAGTCATCATGTTTGCATCCTAAGTTGTTGATAAATAAAAAAAATTAATTAAAAAATATGTGTTTCCTTGTCTCTAACATTTGTTTTGCATGATCATCTAAAAAATAAAAAACATTTCTATTTTTTGTTTTTAAATTCTCTATTTTGGATTTACAAAAAACAAAAAAAACTGCTATTATTTACATTTCAAAAAAATATAACGGTTGCTGGACGCCACCTCTGACGCATCCTAGCGGCGTCTCCGCCAGTCAAGTTTCGCGGCCCCCGCTGTCTTCTTCTCCAACGAGCAGCCTAGAACCTCCATCCCAGCCGTTGCGGCCCTATCACCGTCGACAACACAGGAGTGTGTGTCGCCCCCATCTCTGCACCGCGCAGCACCTGAGACTGCCTTGATCGCCGAACAACCGTACGGCTCTTCGTCTGAAGCCGTTGTATGCGACCGCCATCCTCCCCGCGCGACCCTTGGCCCTTCCCGCCCATGCGCTGATGCCGCATAAGGCTCCATCTCCAGCCTCTTGGAGCGGTTCTCCACTAGCCACCTCCAAGCATCGCTTCCCCTCCTTGACCATTGGCTTGGAGCGGTGCCGCCACCTTAGCCCCTCTTTGACTTGAAGAAGAAAAAAAACGGCGGCCACCTTGCCCCCCCACCCCACCCCCCAGTACATCTTTGAAGAAACGAATGCAACGAAAGGGAACCCTAGGACATTGAATTAAAAATTGGAAAAATTACATCTAATCCCTCAAAGTTATCAAAATAGCAAAAACGCCCATGTACTCTAGAGCCTAGCATGTGCGTTGCACGTGCACTTTGGAAAATTGCAAGAAAGCTCCCCGACGATTTCCATATTTACAAAGAAGCCCCTGCCCAGAACAACATGTGCATTGCACACGTTTAGTGGGTAAATTACTTTCTCTATCCCTCTGTTTTGTTTTTGGTATTTATTCAATGCAAAGACATCAAATATTTACATTATAGTCCATGCTTTCCAGAGATTATCTTTGCATGATTGTTTGATTGAAATAAATATTTTTCTAGCTCAATAAATTATGCAAAAATCATGTTATGTTCCTGACTTGTTCCTCTTCATTGTGTAAACTTTTCATCGCATTTATGCTCATTTGTTTTTACTAAAAAAACAGTGTCTTTTTCTCTTCCGGAAGTTCAAAAATTCATAAAATTTGAATATTGCTCTAAAACTTCCAAAAAAAATTAGAGTAGTTTTAATTCATTATCTTTTAATTTCTTTCCAAATTTCACACATTAATTCTTTTCAAGCCCGAAAAAATTGAAAAACATCAAAAATATTATAAAAATCATAACAAATTCATAAAAATCCAAAAATTATCATTTCATTTCCTGTTTATAGATATTTGCCTATATTTCATCTATAAATGCCAAGAGTTTTGGGGCACTTCAAATATTTTTAAGTTGTAAATTACTCCGAGTTGTGCACTATCTCTCATTTTTGTCACTGTTTGATTTTTAGAAAAATACAAAACCATCTGAATATTCCACAAAAATTCCCAAAAACATTTCAAAATCTTTAAAATCCAAAAATATTTTTTCCGGATTTTTCTGAGAATTTTTGATATAATTGAAAAATATAAAGAGTTTGGTGTGTGTAGTTCTTATCTTGTGCATAATGTTTTTTATTTAAAATTAACAAATTGCAAAAATAAAATAACTACAAATTTGAAAATCAAATAATAATAATAATAATAATAAAATTTAAAAAATCCACAAAAAACCAATGATAGTTTGCCTTTGAGATTCCTGCATTTTCTTTTAATTGATTTGTGTCGATTAATTAAATAACCCTCGAGAATTGTAGCCTCCATGTGTTCGATCATGTGCGTTATACAAGTAAAAAAGTAGCAAAACAAAACTGTTTGTTTGTTAAGGGATTTGTGGGGATAACAATGACTTTGTATCATCAATTATCAATCCTCGAAGATAACGTGTCAGGCTCGTCATCGGCTCCAGCCCCCCTCGGCCATGTCCCACCGACATGCACCCGATGCCGCCCACCGGCTGCGCATGTCCGTGCGCTGCCACATCACACCTCTTGCGCATGGCGTCCGTCGCTCGTGTGGCATCGCCCTCCACCGCCACCTCCGCGCGCCGATCCCTAGCGTCGCCCTGGAGCCGTCTGCCCTTCTGTGTCTTAGCGGCGTCAGAGGGTGCATTTCCATGAAGGTCGTTTTTCTATTTTTTTATTTTTTTATGAAAATTACATTTACATCTCTTCAATTTTCTTTATTTACAAAAACGCTCCTATGCATATCAATTCATTTAATTTCAATTTTGATATTACAAAGACACCCTTGACTTTGATCTTTAATTTGGGCATTCATTTTGCATCAATTTTTAATACAAAAATAGCATTTTATTGAGTAATTAATTCTGGACATTGTGACTATTTAATTGTAATTTTGTAACATTGGGTAAAAATGTACTAAGCCTTCTCCCACTATAAGTAGGGTCGGCTACATGGATTCTTGCTCAAATCCATGTTGAAAGATTCGACTATTTTTTACGCTGGCCGTCGACTACCTAACACAACCAATGCAACAGTGGGATTTGAACCCTGGTCTTTTCTGTGGTAGACACACTGTAATTTTGTAACATTGGGTAATTAAATAAAATTATTTTGGTGATAAATTGAATATTTTACCCATTCTGTGGTCTATAATACGTATTTAATTAAACATTGCTCAAAAAAAATAATTGTGAATGATGCCTCTATTCGTGCTTTAACTACAGTCCAAATTTCATCTAAATTGGATTTGTTTTGTGAATAAAATAAATTTTAGAGTGATTTCTGTAAATGATTATTAATTAAATCCATGAATAACATTTTTGTGAAATTTCATGTCTCTTGTGTTTCTCATTAAAATATCTATTTGAGATAATTCTTTCTCTAGATAATTTGATTTCATGGATTTATTAAGAATTAAAAACTCACAGTCACTGTGTTTTCCTTAAAAAATCATAAAAAATCGTAAAGTGTCAGAAATTTCCAAAAAACTATTTACCTTCATTTCTCCATATTTCACTTCCAGTAAATTTTTCATAATTTTTGCATTTTGTTTGCCTGAAAAATTTCATAAAACCCTAAAAAAGTTTGCATTTTTCATTTGTACATCTTAAGCCTCAAATTCTAAAAAAATACATTTTGCTTTCATCATTGAATTAGGTTTTTAGGGAAAATATAACGTGCTTGATTTGGATTAATTTCACATCAAAGATTAATTTGGCTAAGTGGATTGTTATCATATTAACCTAATTTAATAGCATTTTGCATTTGGCATTTTTTCGCATAAAAAATTAAAAAAAAAATCCCACTTGGAAAATCATGAGCTAATTCACATAATCAAAGCTGTTCCTTTGCTCCTGAGTCGACCCTGGGGCTTGCCCATGTTAAAAAAACATCAAACCGCATATGATTTAATTCATCGATTCATCGATCCGTATGGTTATTTTTTGATCGATCCTGATTCCTCGACTAAAACAAAAATGACAAACATTCTTATCAAATTAAAGAGGGCGATTATGGATCCGTCAATGCGCATGTTTTATATTGTAAATATCACGTGTAAACCCTCGCAGGTTATTTTAATTGTTGATTAATATAGCAAGTTTGTATTTTAGCATTAAAGTTTGGGTTAAATTGCATTATGCCCCTCGCATTAAATTTTATTTCTAATTATTTCCCTGCTAGGTCAAATATTTTTGTGTTTTAGTTCCTATTTATTAAAAATACTTGTTGTGCTCTAAAAAATTGATAAAAATAGGATTAGGTACATGGATGCATGCTTGTTCATGTCCTATAATTATATTTTTCTTTTTATACTTTTTCCTAATTTTTAAAAATCAAATATTACATGGATATTCCATGTTAGCCTTAAAAATTCCAAAAAAATTATAATTGTGTTTAAAAATTCCAAAAAAATATTATGCGTTTATTATAATGCCTAGTACCCCCAGACCAAAAATCCCTAATAAATAGAAAAGGAAAATACTTAAAAATCACAAGGCTCCAAAATCCTATAAAAATACAAAAAATCTTCTAAATCCAAAAATATATATTTATGTCCTATATTTTTGTTTATATATATATATTAGAATATATGAATAGTTTTGAAAATTTTTGACATTAATTAGTATTTTTATATCTCAAAATAAATCGGACAAATTAAAAAGTCCATGATTTTGTGTATTTTGGACTTTCAAAATCTTAAAATTAGTAAAATTATTTAAAAATCACAAAAATAGCAAATAATTATTTAAACCCCAAAATAATTTATTTTATGTATTTTCTTTATTTTTAGTTGTATTTATATCTATATTATCATATATTGTATATATAGCTTTATATAACCCTTATACACTTTCATAACAAGAAAAAGAAATATATATAATAAAAATATATAAATATTTAATTATTTATTTTATTTAATTAAAACCAGCGTATTTTATGAAACAAGTGTGCACATATATATACATAAGAGAAAAGGGATCCTACACCCATGGGTGTAGGAAATTACCTACACTCGGCTCTTTTTTTCAATATTTTAATTTTTTTTTTTTGAAATGAAACTTTTGGAGAATTAGATCATTATATACCACCATGGTGTCATTCCAAAATCAACTTAATTCATGACTTCTATCATCTCCATCAAGACTACCAAATTTTAACGGTATCAGAATTGCTGAGATTGCCCCATTCTAGATCAAATTGTTAGGAATGTTTATTTTTCATGAAACTTGAAACACATATTCCCCTCAATATATTAAGAAAATTCCCCTAAGGTTTCATTCAAAAAAATCCAAAATTAATGAGAAAAAAGGTCGAGTGTAGGTAATTACCTACACCTTCGGGTGTAGGCTCCCAGCTCCCTATACATAAATACATATATTATTTATCTATTATTTATTTATAGACAATATTACATTCTACACTGTTTGGTTTCTGATGTTTGATACCCTACTTTGCTTGTCATTATACACATTTATAATTTGTAGGGTTTATAATAAATTTTGATTCACAACTGCTTATTCATCGATTGATATATATAGTGTGGGTTGATTATTATCTGAAGTTGGGTTTCGTGATCTTGATTTCTCGCCTTGTGAGATTTCTAGACCCTCGCAAAATACTCTTCAACAATTAGCAAATTAGTATTTTTTATTAGTAAATAGAATGTTACAATATTTATATTATAATTTAGCTTTTGAAGTATAACTCAGATAGTTACCTATTGGTAAGGAAGACAGACCTTCAAATAAGAGGTTACGGGTTCAAGCTTAGGCATCACACTTTATTTTCCTTAATGACCCAAACTTGGATTGAGCCCAGACCAGGCTTAATAACAGGCTCGGCTGAGCCTTATCGAGCCTGAGCTGGCTCGATGAGAGGCCCACGCTCATGGAGCCCAAGCTCAAGCCCGAGCCGGAGCCCAGATGGGCTTATCGAGCTCGAGCATGAGTTAGGGCCTAGCTCATCTCATTAGGCTCGATAGCCAGCCCTACTTCCTAGCCTTGTTATGTCTTCTTGGGCATCCCAATAGATAAAGCCACCACTCCAACTAGACAAAATTATCGACCACATCCACCTTCCTTTAAGTAATCCCAAATCCATTTTACCCTGACATGTCTCGCGGTCTTTCTCACAGTTTGCCTGCCATTTCCCATTTTCTACTTTACTCAACTTGTATTATACTAGTGACCAAGAGTGAGGAAAGATCATCGAAGTTATCTAGTGGATGAAGATCTTACTAGTCATATTGGCCACTTCCCTCTCAACCAAGCCCAGCCGATCAATATGAGGCTAACTATGGATGACACTTATACTAAGTCTTGTCTAGATGGTATTAATGCTTTGCTTTGTTTAGTGCTTGCTTGTCAAACTAGTCTAGTATTCATTCCTAGGGAGTTGTCAGAGTCAACAAAGGGTTTGAAGCCTTAGGGCCTCAAGCTATTAACCTTTGACGAGCATCCATGTTGTATTCAATATCCCAACCCTACACGAACAAATATTATTATATAACATCAAGTCGAACGCCTGGAATATCCTTTTCTTAGCCTCTTGCTTTGTTACTGCAAAATTTTATTTCTCTTATTTTTTATAATTATCTTGCTCGGTACTAGTAAGATTTAAGCATGACAATGTGTTGAATCTCCTAATTATTGTATAAAAATGATAGAACTAAGCAAAAATTAAGAACTATTTCATTGCATTCTAGCATTATTTTGTGTACAATTCTTCGTCTCATGTTCTGCATCATTCTTATACTGAATTGTTAAAATAGCTAAACAAATATGTAAATAAAGTCTTCTAAATATATGTAATTATATGTATGCTTATACCTACTCTATTTAACTTATTTTTGGAATATGTAATAGACTAAGATCACGTGAATCAAAATAATGTGAGAAGATATCTCCTGATCTGAAACACACTCAAATAATGAGACGTAAAAGGAGGCGAAGAACCTAGGTGGTGGTAATAGATTGGAAACAACCCCATATCCATAGTGGATATGGGGTGTTCATGTGATGGAACAAAGGTTCGAAGAATTGTGTATCAGTTCGTATAGTGTGATCGGGGATTCAGATCTGAAGTGCAGAGGTGTTTTACGTAAACAATTGTGTACGTGGTGATGTATGGTTTGCTTGTGTGTTAGAATGTGAAGTTCAGTAGTAGTGGGACAGAAGATGAAATAACCGTTGATATGCATCGTAAAGAAATAAATCTAATGAATTGCAGAAGAAGAAACCTAAGGAATTAAGCGAAAATGGATAGATGAATAAGGATGATCACTAGAGGGGGGATGGTTGCCTCGACAGACACCCCCCCCCCACACCTCGTCTCCTGCCCACACAGCAGCGGTAAGAGGGTATAGTTCACAAATATGGAGTATTAGGGATACTTTCGTCCTTTTTAACTGATATTGTCTAAGATAACATGCAAAACAAATGGAACATAACACGGGATTATGTCCGATCAGAGTTCAGCATTATTCGAAGTTTCTCATATAATTCGTGATTATCAAAGATGATGGATGAAAATGCTCAAAATTTTGAATATCCCACTTTTTTGATGGGGCTATTTGGAGATATGCCCAGCCCAGCATCATCAACCACTCCATTTAAAAAAGTAAAGAAAAAAATAATCCTCCGTTGAAAGCAGCCCCATCTTCCCTGGCGAAGGGGTGGCAAACTGCCTCCCTCCCTTCAACTACAATTAGGGTTGTGCACGGATCATGGGTTAGATGGATATCCAATCCGTATGAGTCGATCCTAAATCCATGGTTACCATGCAAATCATTTTGGATCGGGTACCTAACCCACCTTGACCCGAGACATACGGATCTCCGACCCTATGATCCATGGATACCCATGGGTCAACCCATTTCATTGTCCCTCCAACCCGGACGATGCATATTGATCAACATATTTTATTGGCCATCCTACCCGAAAGATGGTTGTCACGACTTGGTCAAAATTGGCGGTGATTGAGTTCGATTCAAATTAAAATGAAATCCGTGTAAGACTAGAGATCGATTCAATCGGCGAATCATTAAAATTGAAAAATCTTTGTAATCTCAAAATGGATACTTCTCTCTCGCATCGGAAGAGCACAAATAATTGAAATCATAAAATCATTACAATTGATCATAACAACCCGAATGAAATCGATAAATAATTAAAATCAATCCTAAAAATTTGAATGAAATCAACATATCATTGAAATAAATCCTATCGGAAAATCATTGAACTCCACAAATAATTGAAATCAGCAACGATCATTGACATCGTCAAATATTTATAATAGCAAACCATTGGACTCGACAATTACTGAAATCATTCCCAAAAACTCGAATAAAATCGGCAAATCATTGAAATCAACAAATTTTGGAATATGTAGATTATTGAAATCGACAAATTTTTGGAACGTACAAATCACTGAGATCGACAAATCTTTAAAATCAGTACTAAAAATTCAAATGCGGTAAATCATTGAAATCGACAAAACTTTGAAAGTGGCAAATTTTTGGACTATGCAAATAATTGAAACTGGCAAATCTTGGGAATATGCAAATCATTGAAATTGACTAATCATTGAATCAATCCTAAAAATTCGAATGAATTGGCAAATCATTGAAATCGAGAAAATCGTTGTAATATACAAATAATTGAAATTAATCCTAAAAATTGGAATGAAAAAATCGATTATAGCACCTCGAGATGAATCCACACAATAATACCGAATTTGGGATGAACTGACGATGAATCGAGGTTGATTGACCTCGATTGAATTGTAGCTTCGATGGCACGGTTGTCAAATTTGGGAGAAAGTAACTTCACCTCCTTGATCTCGACCATAGTCTGACAAGGAACTTCATCATCACCAATGAAGGTTTTATCGAAATGGTTGATGTAAAACGAGTTGAGGTCAAACCATGTAGGAATGGATTCCACAGGTACCTACGGATATCCATGATCCATCCAAATATTATGGGTATCTGTTAGATTCAAATATCCATTGGAACGGATCAGATCAATCTATGATCCGGTAATAATGGATTGGGGCGGGGCTGATGACACGCCTGACAACTCGGGTTAAGTAAATAATAAACAGTGGTCGTTGTGATCCAAATCACCAAGCGCGATCAATCGAGAAAAATATATGAACCACTTAAGATACGATAAATCAAGAAAACAATGTAAGCGGCTTTCGCTATTCTTTTTACCTAGTATAGCGATCAGGGTCGAACACAAGGAGCACGATTTAAAAACTCTATAGTCAAGATTCAAAGATATTTTTTAGTGGTTTTTGGATTTTTACTTTTTTTTAATTTTTCAAAAGTAGAACAATATTCACAAGTGATAAAAACGCACACAACCCACACTATTTTTGTATTTTTCAAAAAGGTCAAAAATACTCAAAAAATTAAAAGGAAATTATTTTTGTATTTTTATATTTTAAAATATTTTTGGTAATTTTTTCGGATTTTTCTGATGTTTTTGTGATTTTCTAGAAAAGAAACAGTAGAAAATAAAGCAAACTATTCACAGTCAGGAGTATTTTGCAAGTTAAAAATCCTTTAATGTTCAAAACTCATGGGGATTATTTTTAGTAAAAACTAGAAAGTAATATCTACAATCAAAAACTGAAATCACTATTTTTGGATTTTTCTATAATTATCTACAATTTGTTTAAGATTTTTCGGATTTTGCATTTTTTAGGAGTTTTATTAATGGGAAATGCATAAAAATGACCAGAAATTAAAAGAGATCAAAATGCACCTATAAAAATTTTTTGGAATATTGAGTAATTTTTCGAATTTTTATAAATTTTCAAAATTCTGAGAAGGAAAAAGACACTGTTTTTTATTTTTTAAATATATCAAACGGTAATAAAATACAATGAAATTTTACACAATGAAAAGCACTATAGTAGGAGAATATGTGAATTTTCTCGAAATTTTTGCAATCATAAAAACATTTATTCCATTCAAAAAGATCATGTAATTCTAGGTGTGGACAGACAGGGGTTGCAATGTAATGTCTCGAAGTTTTTACATGAACTAAATAACAGAAATAAAATACGATGGATGAATCGACAATTACCTAGTGGATCACATGCTAAACATGTGATGTGTGTTTACAAGGGTTTATTTGGAATTTGTAGAACTCCCGAAGGTCTTGAAGCAATTTACCCAAATATCTTTTTTTATTTTAAAATCCCTCCCCTTAGGGTTGCTGATTCGTTTCTTCCAATAGAAAAAAGGCAAAGGGGCCTTGGGCAGCCGCCGCCCACCTCCAAGGAGGTCGAGGGTGCGGATCGAGACGGCAGCACCGCTGGAGGGCCGAACAATGGCGATCTGGAGGAGGCCAGTGCGTGGGCGGTGGAGGCGCGCAGTGAGACGGCCATGCGCAGCCCCTCGCGCGGCGGAGAAAGAGGCGGCCGGAGGGGGATGCAGGCAAACTAGGCAGAGGCAGCCTGCGTTCGAAGGGGTTGGCGCTGGATGGGGCGCGCGTCGCGCGGTGGAGAGGGGCGCGGACGTGGCCGCCCAACGGAGCCAGAGATGGCGCATACAGGTCTGGAGCGTAAGCACGCGGTTGGAGGGGAAGGTTGGGTTGCAGGTGTCGGGGTGGATCACGCGGCCGGGCACCGTGGTGGGTTGCGCACGGCGGAGACAGGAAGGTAGCAGGTCGACGTGCGCTTGGTGGTGTGTCGCGCGGGCACGCAGCCCACGGTAGGACACTGTGCGGGTGGCGGGGGTGGTGGTCGCCGCCTGCAGTAGCTTTATTTTTTTGTTTTTATTATTATTGTAATCAGAATATAAAAAAAGTTTTTTTATTTTGTTATATTATCCTGCAAAACAAAATGTTAAAAAAACAACAATTATATTTTTTATTTTTGTGATTTATTCCTGCAAAACAACGATTAGAGAGAAAAGATGAAAAAAATGTGTATTTCTTTTTTTTCTTCCTGCAGAATTAAGTGTGAGATGAACAGGAAAAACACTTATATGATTTTTTTTATTTTTTTATTTATGCACAATAATAGGAGGTGTAGATGGGGATCCGGTGGAAATGTGAGGGATGGATCCGAGTCTCCGACCACCGTTCGTGGTCGGAGATGTATGGTTGCGTGAGATAGACGTGAAATGGAGAAGTCACGAGATGAGGCAAAAATTTCGGTGTCGGATCGAAAAGTGTGAAATTGATTTTTTTAATATAAAAACTAATCACTACATCTACGCAAAAACTAAACCTACGATTTTACCTAGGAAAATGACAGGAACTAGAAGTGGATCTCACCTCGGGGTTCGAACATGCCATGATGGCCTCGACGAGGATTGTCACGCTATCACCAGACGGCTAGGAGGCTAAGCACCCTTCTGCAACAAGAAACCTCTCGAAGATCGGGCTCCTCTCCGCCAAAGATCGATCAAGTGTGAATGAGTGAGGAAGAGCCCAATAAAAAGAGAAGAAAAATCAAAAATAGAAAATATCTACAAATAAGGAAGGTATGTACAAATGGAGAAAGTTTTTATTGGTGAAATTAATAAAATAAATTAATAAATAAATTAATTACGAAATTCGAAATTTAATTAATTAAAAACATAAAAATTAATTAGAATCAATTAGCCACCTTAATGGTGGCCATTAAAGGCATGAAATCAAATCTAATATACATAGTATGTTATAAAATCAAATAAATTAAATAAAATCAAATAATTAATATGAATTTCGGAATTAAGTTAATTAATTAATGTTAGATAATTAATTTTTTTAGTGGTTTTTATAAAAGGAAGTTAGTTGTATACATATAATACACATATAATACAATATACATAGGTACAAATAAGGAAATAATTTTTAAAAAAGATTTTTTTTTAATTTTTATTTTTTTATTATTTTTAATGAAAACAATATTTATAATTATATACATTATGTATAAAAATAAATATGAATAAAATATATACAATAAGTATATGGGTAAACTGCACAATACACCCCAGAAAATCGACTTTTTAACCGTAACTCTAAAAAAAATGAAACCACGGTCATTTGAAAGATAATTTTATTTAGAGTATCATGGAAGTGAGTTTGGTTCAATTTGACCTTGTATGGAGCCGGAATTGATGTTTCAATTATCTCTTTGCGACTTTTTCTGGGTGTAATTATTTGCAATATATACATTATTTTAATTTACAAATATTTTTATTATTTACAACATATTTTTATTTACAACTATTATTTACAAAAATAATTAATTCAAGGTCAGATTATGTATAAATAAAATAATACAAGTTTTGTACAAATATACATGAAAAATATTTACAAATTATTTTTGGTTTTTCTGACAAACGACCCTATCTCCCCCTACTTTATTTCTGGTCGATCAGGTCAAGTCTTGACCTTCTCTCGGGGTTCGGGTCAGTCTGTATTTATTGCACAAATACATCCTTTCTTTTTCTTTTCTTCTTTATTCTTTTATTTATGTACAAAAAATGTTAAAAATGCAAATTTAACAAATGCATGCAAAATGGTAATTTTATGAAATTAATGGATATTTACATGTACTTGACTAAGGAAAAGAGGTTAAAATAAAAAAATAAAGGTGATGAATCATGGATTCATCATTCCCCTATACTTTACCTTTGCTAGTCCCTTAGCGAACACTTATTTGGAAAATAAGTGAAAACAAAAATAAAGAAAAGAAAAAGGAAAGAAGTTAGAACAATGTTGACTTTTAAACTTATCTTCATAAAAATGTAGTCTAGAGCTCTGTCGGACCTTTGGATTATTAATGTGTCGGAACCTTAATGGGAAATGGAATTAAAACCTAACAGCCTCTAAGTTCCATAAGGCTCCTATTCAGGTCTCCTCAACAGTCAGATCAGAACAAGTCTACATACACAAATTCTTATGACTATGAATTCTTACTTATACGTGTAAGTGAAATATAGCTCCTCATCTCAAAAGTAGCAAAGAAACAGCCTCTCTCAATAAGGTAACTCTAATCCCCCGGTCTGGCAACTCTTTCCTCGAGGAGCGGAGATATTCCCTTTTAAGTTCAAGTACAACCAGCTCAAGAAGAGGGGATGGAGAAGAGAATGGACGGTAACCAGTGTAGTTACCTATCCTTGGATGCATGACCAGTGTAGCCTTGTCACCCGCTGCAATCTCACAAATATATGACTTTGAAGCTCTTAGTCTTTTTTTCACTTGTATATACACTTCGGCAGGCATTTTATTTTTCTATCAGGCCTGTCCACTTTTGGAGATTTTGCATTTTTTCTTTTTCTTCTTTTTTTTAATATATATACAAGGTGCAGCATGTACATAAGGAGTTTTTCCTCTTGAGCTAGTAGACTATCCCTCTTTTGAAGCATTATTGCAACCCCACAGCTCATGTCTTTAGACTTCAACATCATCGAACCAGGTTGAGATGCACTTCCCTCCCTAGAGGAGGACGAGAGGTTCCGCCTAGATGTACTACCCTCGTATGCTACCCCAAGCCAAAAGATTATGCTCTCTCACTACCTTCTTAATGAAGAGCTACGTGTAAAGTGCATTGTCCAAGGTAAGCCACGGTCTGAAAGAATCATGTGTGTGTTGTTAAATATTCTACTTAGACTCATGAAGATGACATGTGAACATAGTCTTATGGACTCAAAGAATTAAGTCACTAGGACCTGAAAAGTCTTAACTCCAAATCTTATAAGGTTCCTCTGAAATTAAGTGCATTAAAGTCCAACTAAGCTCCATTCTTCAAATTTATTCCAGACTTAGTCTAAATGTCAAAATCATCCTGAAAATTGCTCATGCATATGTAAGAAATTATGTGCAAGGAAAAGAAAACAAAATCTTTTTGTGAAACAATTTTCAAAATTTTGATTTTTTTTATGGATTTTTGAAAAATGATGCACATTCAAAAAGTTTTTTTAATGCAAATAGTTAGTAATATATACAAGTATATACAAGAATTTTTTTATCTTCTTTTTTTTAATAAGGGAAAAGATACATATTTACACAAGAGTGAGTTGATTATTTCACAAGAATGAGATGCAAGAATTTACAACTTGAGTAATTTATACAAGTATATACAGAGTTGGTTTTTTTAAATTCATTTTTTTACAAGTTTTTTTTAAGAATTTAAACAGTGTTTTAGCCATATTAAAAAAATATGAAAGTACGAGTTATGGCTAAAGTATATATACAATATATACGACACCCCCTATACTTAGCTCGAACTATGTCCTCATTGTGATCAAAGAGCTGAAAAGAAAGACATAACTCGTGCTGCGTATAGAAAAGTGAAAAGAATAGTATACTACAACGATGAATGAAAGAATGAAATCAATAGAAGTCGGTGATCCCCCTATACTTAGGATCAAGTAATCCTAAGTATAGCAGACTGTACACAAAGGGAAGACCGAGAAGTAGAATGTACAGAGTCTACCTCCCCTATACTTAGGGTAAAATATCCCTAAGTATAGGCAGCAAAACAGAGGTAAAAAGAATCAAAAGAATAATCACAAGTCTGACACCCCCCCTTATACTTAGGGTAAAGTACACATTAAGTATAGCATAATCATAAGATAGAAATGGAGTGTTAGACAAAAGAATGTGTGATATGGATATCTGGATCTATACAGTTGCGAGAGAAAGTGAAAATCAGGCATGAGATGCAAATGATGTGAGTCAAAAGCCACATCTCATGCAAAATGAATCGGGGCAACATCGACGATCAGCGGATCATGATCTAGTTATGGCTTCAGGCGCTGACCGTTAACTCGAAAGGTGTATTCTGATGACATCTCAGATATATCAATGCTGCCATTGTCGTGCACCTTCTGGACCAAGTATGGTCCCTTACACTTGCTCTGCAACTTCCCTGGAAATAGCTTTGGCCTTGCATCGAATAACCATACTTTCTGATTCAGTTCAAACTTCTTATGGCTGATGTGAGAATCATGCCATATCTTCACTCGTTCCTTATACTGTAGCCTACTCAAAAATGTTGTATCTCTAAGTTCCTCCAGGGCTGCCAATTCTGCCTTTCTCTTATCTCCTACACTCTCTGGGTCCAAAAATATCTCAGTAACAGCCCATAGTGACTTATGCTTCAGCTCAACTGGTAAGTGGCGTGGCTTTTCATAAACGAGTCGTAATGGAAATGTACCCAATGGAGTCTTGAAGGATGTCCGATATGCCCACAAGATCGAGTCCAAAAGCTATGACCAATCCTTTCGGTCTGGGCGGACTACCTTCTGCAATATAGGCTTAATCTCCCTATTAGAAACCTCAGCAAGACCATTCGTCTGTGGATGATAAGGAGTGGCAACTCTATGATCTATGCCGAACTCGTTAGCACGGGCCCTTACCTTGTCATTGATAAAATGAGTCCCCCCATCTGATATCAACACTCTAGGTACCCCGAACCATGAAATGATATTTTTCCTCAAGAATTTGCAAACGGTATTAGCATCTGCGGTTCGGGCGGGGATGTCCTCAACCCAACGACTCACATAATCTACAGCAAGCAAGATATACTCATATCCCTGACTATTAGGAAATAGGCCCATGAAATTGATGCCCCATGTGTCAAAAACCTCACAGAAATGAATGGGCTGCATCGGCATCATATCTCTCTGTCCACAAGTGCCCATTTTCTGATAGTCAGTACACCTCTTCACGAATTCATCTGAATCCTTGAAGAGGGTAGGCCACCAAAGGCCGGATTGAAGCACCTTCTGTGTTGTCCGTCTCCCAAAATGATGTCCTCCTACCTCAAGCTTGTGGCAATAGGTGAGGACACTATGTTGCTCTTCTTGAGGAATACACCGTCTCTAGATGCTATCACCTCCCTCATGATAAAGAGTGGAATTCTCCCAATGGTACGACTTGGCCTTTGCAAGAAAAGTCTCAAGTCGCTGTCTGGACCAATCATGTGGGATCTTCTTTGTGACAAGATAGTTCACAATATCAGCTTACCATGGAAGTGAGGTGATTGCAAGGATCGACTCATTTGGAAAAGTCTCTGTAATAGGTGTAATCTGATCCGAATCCTCAAGGTTGTCTAAACGGAGAGGTGATCCGTCACAACATTTTTGACTCCAGGTTTATCCTTAATCTCTATATCAAACTCCTGGAGTAGAAGGATCCATCTGGTCAATCTGGCTTTGGCATCCTTCTTTGCCATTAAGTATCGGATGACGGTGTGGTTAGTATAGATAGTCACTTTAGTAAATAATAGACAATGGTCGTTGTGATCCAAATCACCAAGCGCGGTCAATCGAGAAAAATATATGAACCACTTAAGATACGATAAATCAAGAAAACAATGTAAGCAGCTTTCGCTATTCTTTTTACCTGGTATAGCGACTAGGGTCGAACACAAGGAGCACGATTTAAAAACTCTAAAGGCAAGATTCAAAGTTATTTTTTTAGTGGTTTTTGAATTTTTATTTTTTTTTAATTTCACAAAAGTAGAACAATATTCACAAGTGATAAAAACGCACACAACCCACACTATTTTTGTATTTTTCAAAAAGGTCAAAAATGCTCAAAAAATTAAAAGGAAGATGTTTTTGTGTTTTTTTATATTTTAAAATATTTTTGGTAATTTATTCGGATTTTTCTAATATTTTTGTGATTTTCTAAAAATAAAACAGTGGAAAATAAAGCAAACTATTCATAGTCAGGAGTATTTTGAAAGTTAAAAATCCTTTAATGTTCAAAACTCCTGGGGATTATTTTTAGTAAAAACTAGAAAGTAATATCTACAATCAAAAACTAAAATCACTATTTTTAGATTTTTCTATAATTTTCTACAATTTATTTAAGATTTTTCGTATTTTGCATTATTTAGGAGTTTTATTAATGGAAAATGCACAAAAAATGGCCAGAAATTAAAAGAGATCAAAATGCACCTACAATAATTTTTTTGGAATTTTTTAGTAATTTTTTTGAATTTTTATAAATTTTCAAAATTCTGACAAGGAAAAATACACTATTTTTGATTTTTTTAAATATATCAAAAGGCAATAAAATACAATGAAAATTTTACACAATGAAAAGAACTATACATGAGAATATGTGAATTTTCTCAGAATTTTTGCAATCATAAAAATATTTATTCCATTCAAAAAGATCATGTAATTCAAGGTGTGGACAGACAGGGACTGCAATGTAATGTTTCGAAGTTTCTACATGAACTAAATAACAGAAATAAAATACGAGGGATAAATCGACAATTACCCAGTGGATCACATGCTAAACATGTGATGTGTGTTTGCAGGGGTTTATTTGGAATTTGTAGAACTCCTGGAGGTCTTTAAGCAATTTACCCAAATATCTTTTTTTATTTTAAAATCCCTCCCCTTAGGGTTGTTGCTTCGTTTCTTCCAATAGCAAAAAGGCAAGAGGGCCTTGGGCAGCTGCCGCCCACCTCCAAGGAGGCCGAGGGCATGGATCGAGACGGCGGCGCCGCTGGAGGGCCGAACGATGGCGATCTGGAGGAGGCCCGCGTGCGGGCGGTGGAGGCGCGCGGTGAGACGTCCGTGCGCGGCCCCTCGCGCGATGGAGAAAGAGGCGGCCGGAGGGGGATGCAGGCAAACTGGGCGGAGGCGGTCTGCGTTCGAAGGGGCTAGCACTGGATGGGGCGCGCATCGCACGGTGGAGAGGGGTGTGGACCCGACCGCCCAACGGAGCCAGAGATGGCGCGCACAGGTCTGGAGCGTAAGCACGCGGCTGGAGGGGAAGGTTGGGTCGTGGGTGTCGGGGCGGATCAAGCGGCCGGGCACCGCGGTGGGTTGCGCACGACGGGGACGGGAAGGCAGCAGGTCGGCGTGCGCTTGGTGGCGTGTCGCGTGGGCGCGCAGCCCACGGCAGGACGCTGTGCGGGTGGCAGGGGTGGTGGCCGCCGCCTGCAGTAGCTATATTTTTTATTTTTTTATTACTGTAATCAGAATATAAAAAAAAGTTTTTTTATTTTTTTATATTATCCTGCAAAATAAAATGTTAAAAAAACAATAATTATATTTTTTATTTTTGTGATTTATTCCTGCAAAACAACATTAGAGAGAAAAGACGAAAAAAATGTTTATTTCTTTTTTTTTTCTTCCTGCAGAAATAAATGTGAGATGAACAGGAAAAACACTTATATGATTTTTTATTTTTTTTATTTATGCACATCAATAGGAGGTGTGGATGGGGATCCGGTGGAAATGTGAGGGATGGATCCGAGTCTCTGACCACCGTACGTGGTCGGAGATGTGTGGTTGCGTGAGATAGACGTGAAATGGAGAAGTCACGAGATGAGGCGAAAATTTCGGTGTCGGATCGAAAAGTGTGAAATTGATTTTTTTAATCTAAAAACTAATCATTGCATCTACACAAAAACTAAACCTACGATTTTAACAAGAAAAATGACAGGAACTAAAAGTGGATCTCACCTCGGGGTTCGGACATGCCATGATGGCCTCGACGAGGATTGTCACGCTGTCATCGGACGGCTCAGAGGCTAAGCACCTTTCTGCAACAAGAAACCTCCCGGAGATCAGGCTCCTCTCCGCCAAAGATCGATCAAGTGTGAATGAGTGAGGAGGAGCCCAATAAAAAGAGAAGAAAAATCAAAAATGGAAAATATCTACAAATAAGGAAGGTATGTACAAATGGAGAAAGTTTTTATTGGTGAAATTAATAAAATAAATTAATTAATTAATTAATTACGAAGTTTGAAATTAAATTAATTAAATAAATTAAAAAAATAATTAGAATCAATTAGCCACCTTAATGGTGGCCATTAAAGGCATGAAATCAAATCTAATATACATGGTATGTTATAAAATCAAATAAATTAAATAAAATCAAATAATTAATATGAATTTCGGAATTAAATTAAATTAATTAACTAATGTTAGATAATTAATTTTTTGGTGGTTTTTATAAAAGGAAGTTAGTTGTATACATATATTATACACATATGATACATTATACATAGGTACAAATAAGGAAATAATTTTTAAAAAAGATTTTTTTTCAATTTTTATTTTTTTATTTTATTTTTAATGAAAACAATATTTATAATTATATACATTATGTATACAAATAAATATGAATAAAATATATACAATAAGTATATGGGTAAACTACACAATACACCCCAGAAAACTGACTTTTTAACCGTAACTCCAAAAAATATGAGACCACCGCCATTTGAAAGATAATTTAATTTGGAGTATCATGGAATGAGTTTGGTTCAATTTGAGCTCGTATGGAGCGGGAATTGATGTTTCAATTATCGCTTTGTGGCTTTTTCTGGGTGTAATTATTTGCAATATATACATTATTTTAATTTACAAATATTTTTATTATTTACAACATATTTTTATTTACAACTTTTATTTACAAAAAGAATTAATTCGAGGTCAGATTATGTGATAAAATAATACAAGTTTTGTACAAATATACATGAAAAATATTTACAAATTATTTTTGGTTTTTCTGACAAACGACCCCTTCTCCCCCTACTTTATTCCTAGTCGATCAGGTTAAGTCTTGACCTTCTCTCGGGTATCAGGTCAGTCTGTATTTATTGCACAAATACATCCTTTTCTTTTTCTTTTCTTCTTTATTTTTTTATTTATGTACAAAAAGTGTTAAAATGCAAATTTAACAAATGCATGTGAAATGGTAATTTTATGAAATTAATGGGTATTTACATGTATTTGACTAAAGAAAAGAGGTTAAAATAAAAGAATAAAGGCGATGAATCGTGGATTCATCAGGGGCACATTTAAACGGGTCGGATAGCTGCCCCGTATACAACCCTAACTACAATGGCAGGCGTGCGATCGCCCAGCAGCTCCTCGTTTCCTCACAACCGTTGCGGGACGCTCCTCTTCCAACGCCTCCCGCCACCGCTTCCATAACACAAGGTAACAGACTCAACATGAGACATCCATCGTGCCACCCCCTCCAGGCCCATCGATCGAGTGTTAGCCCCATCGTTGTTGACCACTGCCCATTACTCAAGGCTGCTACTCCATCCGTGCACCATGTTATCTTCTCCATCACAACTCGAGCGAGGAATTGTCCCGCCACCTACCTTGGCTCCGTGCTCAGAACCTCGAAGCTTGTCTAGTCCTTCGCCGCTAGTAGCATCGCAGCCCATGCACCTCTTGGGTCGGGCATAGTCTCGTACTTGGGTTGGGAAGAGAACATGCTGTAGAGAGGATTACAACATACGTGATGTAATCCTCTTTAAAAAAATTATGACTTTGATTTCAAAATCTAACCTTACATATTGAATCGTAGGTTGATGCTCTACATATCCTCCAAATTTCGCTCAAATCCGAGCTTATTAAACATCCGGTCAAGATCTAGCAATCTAAAATCCATTTAGAAAAGATATAAATCTTAAACCATTAAGATAAAATAGCAAATAAGCTCGGATTTGAGCGGAATTTGGGTAATATATAGAGCATTGATCAATGATTCAATTTATAGGGTTAGATTTTGAGATCAAAATCACAGAAAAATCTAGAGTGTAATCGCCTCACAGCAGAGGATCCTCTCACCTTGGGTAGTCCTAGTGCCATCCCTACAATGCTCTCCCATGTTACTACTATTGTGCATGGACGGAAAAACGAGGGGCATGGACGAGCACATGTCTCCCTTGAATTTCTAATTTCTAGTATTTTATTTATATATAGGGATTTTGATCACTACGAATCCTACAATTTTGATAAATTACCTCTTCGATCTTGTAAACATCGTTATTATTCTCTTGAGCTCGTAAACTTACTATGTAACTCTGTGACTAAATTTACTTTTACTTGAGTCAATACCTTGAGTTAATCTAATTAGAGGAGAATTGGATGGAGGATCTTCTACCTTTTCATCCCCTTCTTCCTCTTTATCTTCTTCTTCCTCCATTCTTCTTCTTCCTCTTTATTCTCTCTCTCTCTCTTCACCCGATCTCCATTCGTCCACTAAATTACTAAAAAAATTCTATTTTCACAAATAAACCATATATTTCGATCACAAAAATGATTTTTTTAAATTTTTTGAGATAATTTCTTGAATCGAATCACCATATATTTGATGCTATTAAACAAATACACTACAATGTCTTTGCTTTTGAACCAGTGTTTTTGAAACCGGACTGGACCGGCCGGTTCGATCGATGAACCGGGCTTGAATTAGTCCGGTTAACCGATTTAGGCCGGTTCGGTTCAATTATTCCAATTTTAGTTAACCCGTCCAGTTCAACCTATTTTTTGACCCAGTTTACTAGGTTCAACATAAGTTGAACCGTATTTAATTTTTTAATTATTTAAAAATTTTATTGGCAATGAGAATTGAACCCATGATCTTTGGTTGCCTATTTCAAACTTCTAACCAACTACACCGACACAACTTTTTGTATATATTGGTTTTAAATATAAGTAAACTATTATCATGTTATAGAGCATTTAGTCCAAATAATATATGGGTTAATGGAGGCTACTCCCAGCCCTATTTTCCCTCTATTTTTTATTTTTTTGTAAATAAAAAATATGTATATTCATCACTATATCACCCTAATATGCCATTCAAATTTCGTCAGAAACAGAGACTCATATGCCCTTCATCTGAAGGGGGTCAATTTCAGCAATTTTGAGACCGTTAAAATTTGACAGTCTTGATGAAGGGGATAGAAGTCTCGAATTAAGTTGAATTTTAAATGACACCATGGTGACATATTGTGATCTAAATTCCAGTAGGTTTCATTTCATAAAAGTAAGAAAAATATAGGCGAAAAGGGGTGGGAGCATGTAAGTTGGCTACAACCAGGGAGCATACTCCCTTTTTCCATAATATATATATGATATGTATGATATTTGATGGTGTATAAGAAAAACACTTTATGTATAGTGTGAAATATATACATTATCTATGTATTATATATATATCAAGTATATTTAAGTGTATATTATATATATAATTTCATTTCAGTTTGATTAGCCGGTTCAACCACTTTTTTTCACTGGTCCGGTTTAATCCAATTTTAAATAATGATGATCATCCGATTGAACCGGTTTGATTACATGATTCGACCCGATCCGACAATTTCAGCAATATTTCTGGTTCGGTGTCCGGTTCAATTTCAAAAACCTTGTTTTGAACCATCTCGTAGTGCTCTCTTCTTCTTTCTCCCTCAAATCATAGGTCGAGCAAGACTCGAAGTAGCACGGGAGAGGGCTGGGAGGTCGTGATTGAACTCGTGGAGCTCAAGCTAAACCATCTGTGTATGTACCTTCAAAAGGGCATCTCCAGCGATAGCTTCACCATCCGTCCTTTGTCTATTAGCATTGCAGAAGTCAAAACGAATTCCACCGTAGCGACTATTCCATCGTCCGATGATTTAGAGATCCTCTAACTTCCGAGTACTTATCGAAGCCACCACCTGAGTCATGCTCCTTCTGACCTTCATTGATCCGGGACACAATAGCTCTAAACCTTATTAGCACCATCAAGGATAGAACGAAGCTTGTTGCATCATCACCCATGGTCGACATCATGTCAAAACACAACCTCCATCCATCACACCCTATCTGCACACCAGAAAGCCCAGCAGGTCTTTCACCTTGTCGTCGTGCAACCAACAAAGATTGAAGAGGACAAGGGATACCTCTGAACTTCTAGCAACCATCTGCTTAAGGAAGGACTACATACCGCCGAAGATGATAATGTCATTCTTCAACCGCACGATAGCCAATATGATCTGATCTCCACCATTGTTGGAAGGTCGGGTGGTGCGGGGAGGTGCTGGAAGGGAGGGCAGCGTGGGGAGCTGTGAGTGGAGGTGCTGGGGAGATGGGGTGACGCATGGGAGGTGCGGGCAGAGTTGCTGGGAAGGGAGAAAGTTATAAAATATATAAATGTGAAGGATAAAAGAGTCATATTTAGGACAGATTCCGTTCACCTTTTATGGACAAATGAGTGTCTATTAAGTTATTAACCATGTGGTATGTGAGGTAAGAGTTGGTAAGTTTACGGAATCAATGAGATAATAACGATGTTTACAAGGTCGATGAGGTAATTACAATTGTGGGATAAAAATCCCTTATATTATATATGCATATCTTATTCTATGATCAATGCATATAAAATAGTTGGGAAGAGAAATTAAAAGTCTAGTGCTATCACATAAATTTAAGAATGAAATAATAGTATATATATATATATATATATTACATAATTCTTACCTATTCTCTAAATATGACTTCAAGGATACATATTTGTTTGTTATATAATCCTTACCTATTCTCTAAATATGAATGCAAGGATACATATTTTTATATAATCCTTACCTATTACCTAAATATGTGTTGGAGCATTCGTTGTATGCATCCAATGTGTTGTAGCAGGGTAAATGGATCCTGGAGGAGATCCATTTACCCCCATCCAGTTGTTCAGTCCTACATCGTCCAGTGGTGAGACTTGGAGGCTCTGGAGAGGCTATATAAGGAACCCCAGATCTCCTGTATCCATGGAGAAAAGCAATAGAAAAACACGCCCCTTTGAGGGCTTCTCCCGTGGTTTCATCCCGCTCCTCACGGAGTAGGGTTCCACGTAAAACCCGTTGTTCCATATTTCTTTATCTTTTTCCATGTTCTGCTTCCGCTTCCGATTTTCTAACATGGTATAAGAGCGGGTCGATTCTCGAGGATTACAAGTTTTTTATTCGAGATTAGAATTTCTGTAGTTTATTTGAGATACATTCATGATTGAATTATCATCGAGTTCTTGCTGGGTTTGGTTGAAAACCCTAGATCTGATTGCGTATCTCCATGCACCAATGTTACGATCATCGCGTTGGTGCTCTCCCAGCCCGCAGGCAATACTGATCCCTTTCCAGGCGGCAGGCGGCCGCATCTATTGGCGGCAGGCGGCCGCATCTATTGGCGGCATACCCTCCTTGCACCCGATGAAGAAGCTCCTCTCGTCGCCCGTTCTCATATCTCAAGAGGAGGCATCCCCGATCAAGCAGCAGCGGCGCAAACCCATTGCGCATCTCCCAACCCTCCAAACGCTGGAGGAGGCTCTTTCCAGGCGCAAACCCAGGAGGAGGCTCTCAGCCCGCTGGCGGAGCCCTCTACATGCGCTACACCTCCAGGCGGCAGAGCCATGCTCCTCTACCACATCTCATGTCTCCCACGGCCTCCGCGCGACCTCCCACCCCCATAGGCTCTCCCTCTACAGGCGTAAGGATTTCCTCCAGTCGCAGAGACAACAACCCCAGGCGATCCCAACACAGGCGATGAGATTCCGCCAATTATTTGAGAACGGGGGGGTTCTCCAGACCTCCTCAGCGCGTGGGAGCTCTCCAGGATCATCGGTAGGTGAGACTCCCCTCAACCCCGGGAGCTCTCCAGGTCCCCCGCGTTGCGGCGACCCTCCTTGGCGCCCACCACAAGGTCGCAGTAGCTCCTCCCTTCGCCGCCGCATCTCCCCAGCCGGTGGCGCCCACTCGCGCGGGCGGCGTAGGCCTCGATGGCGGCGTAGACCTCACGGCGGCGGCTCCTCCAGACCCCTATGCGATTCGAAGGGGGATTTCACGATGGGAAACCCTAAGGGCCACGGTTCCCTTTATATAAAAAAGGAAATGGAAAATGAGGGATCTGCAGAAAAGGAAAAGAGGGAGGATGTGTGATTTGGGCCCTATGGAGGTTGTGTATCAAAATAGTTGGGGGTTGTCTTTTGGCCCAAAGTTGGGCATGTATTAAAAAAAGATGAAGTTAAAAAAAAGCGCGTGCAATGATAAAAAAACAAAAAGAAGAGTCGCACGTATTTCGAAAAAGTTGATTTCAAAAAAATCTGTAAGAAAAGCCGAAGGAAAATATGTGGTCAGCTTATTTTCTCCCCCATTTTCTATATTAGTTTGTCTTCTCCCAACTTAATCGACGTCCATATTTTCCGACAAGTATGGGAGAAAGAGGGAGTATATGTGGAGTCACAGGTCTCCTTCCAGCCATATTCAGATATTCCAGATTCACATGCAGAGACCATTCAGATTCCAGACTCTACAGTTGTTCGGACTCGACGATATTTTCGAGTCTCATGTTTCAGACACACACGAGTTTGCGGTCATGTTCAGATGAGCATATGTTGCCATCATTTATTCGAGATCCCTATCATTCTTGTGGTTGTTTCGGCCAGAGGTTTCATGTGGTATCATAGGTACTCCAGAGTAGAATATCATTTTCTGAGCCAGATGGGAGAGACCCAGTTCTCCGACGAGGAGACTTCAGGCGCAGTTTCAGAATCGATGAACAGATTCCGAGTCTTCAGTTGACTCACACTCCAGCCCGTTCGTCCTCCTCACCTGCACGGCATGAGAAGCAACGTCCTCGACTGCAGTAATGTGCGCGTTGGGTTGATATTGTCCGTAGTGTCTTGTAGCGTTGAGTTGAGTTTATTTCTGTTTGTCCAAGCTGAGCATTGCATGCTCCAGCTTGAGGGAGAGTGTTGGAGCATTCGTTGTATGCGTCCATTGTGTTGTAGCAGGGTAAATGGATCCTGGTCACGCCCCTTTGAGAGCTTCTCCCGTGGTTTCATCCCGCTCCTCATGGAGTAGGGTTTCACGTAAAATCTCGTTGTTCCATATTTCTTTATATTTTTCCATGTTCCGCTTCCGCTTCTGATTTTCTAACAATATGAATGCAATGATACGTTATTGGTGGTTATAAAAATGTGTTGTCATATCCACAAAAACAAACAAGATATAAAAAAATACGGATCAGATATAAATAATCATAGAATTATTTTGTTGGTTAGCTTAAATATATATACTTGTATAGTAAGATTTGCATATTATAATATAAAGGTAGTAAATGTATTTGTTTCATATCAATTGTATATATTACAGTGAAAGAAGCCACAAATTTTATTGTTTAAAATTATAAATAAGTCTACAACTATACACATATACTAAAATGGTATAAAAATATGGAAAAGAGTATCCGCAAATGTTAAAGTGATATCAACATCCTTAGAAACTTTAAAATGACAATAGATATGTCAAAATCTATATTTTTTGAAGTCGTGAAACATACACACTCATCCGTTCCCATCCTTGCATAAAAGGTTTGTCTATCTATAAATTGGCATGATTTTTAATTTTTCATTTGCTCTTTTATCTTTGTAATGTGACAATTACCACGTAATGTTCATTAACTAATTCATATATTTGACAATATAAATAATAATTTCTTTACTTAGATATTACTATCAAATTCATATCAAGAGTTAATATATATATGTGTGCGCGCGCGTGTGCGAATTATTGAAGTAGTTACAAGATCGATCAGACACACTGAGAGCATGAAAATTGATCAATTTTAAATGTTAAATATTAATCTAGTTATATATTACACCAAATTTGTGAAAGTTCGCTATGTTTTATTAATAAATTTGTGGTGATGTATGAACTCCTCGTTACACATAATAAATGACATTATTTATTCATTATTTGACATCATAATTTATATTCATAATTATCTTCAGATCCACTAAAAATCTTATAGAGATAAGTCCACTATATCTTTAAATAATTAAGTAGCAATTTTTGTGGTCGTTTTATTAAATTAGTCCTATCTTTCTCTTTTATCAAAATAAAATTCCAATTTTTCTTATATTGTTATTGTTGATGCATATACATAATTGTATCACTTTACTATTATTTGTGCCCCTCCTTACGTAATTTTCTACCTCTGTCGATTATGCTTAGCCAACGTCGTGGGTAGTGTTCGACGGTTGCATCTGTTGTTTCAACCCTCTAAAATAAATTAAGTTTATATTTATTTAATATTTTAGGATTAAAATATATTTCTATAAATTTAACTTTTTAAACAGTTTTTCTTAGAAACCACTAGTGAGCTCCTACTTCAATGACGAAGGTTCCAACCTTCACCCTTCCCCCCTTAACTAAGTAAAAGAAAACAACTTTTTCCATTTTCATTTTCAATTCTTGCAAAAAAAATATATTTCAATATATGTTTTTATAATCGTAAATTAGTCTTCAAGGATCTATTAGAGATTTAGGATATTCTGCTTAGTTTTCTTGTAATTTTCACATAAGTATAAAAATTAATAAATGGAAAAATAATGCCACTTTCCAGGTAATTTTTCTAATTACAAATGTATCTCAGTTTTAGTTTTATTCACAATAAAACCCCTAAATTTTTACAAAAACTACGTTCACAATGAAACCCCTAAATTTTTACAAAAACTATATACCTTAATGATGCTACAGAAATCGAGTTAATAAGCTATAAAGATACTATCGAAAATGCAGTAAAACTTTGCACAAAATACCTAGTCCATGTCGATTGTTCCTGATCATGTACATTATTTTCTACAATGTGGTTTGCATCTTTAACAAATTTATTTGAAATATTTCGATTTTCATGTTTGTAAACAACACACAAAATGCATTTTTTAGCAAACGAAAATCATCATTTCAAAAAAAGTTATCAGTTGGCCTAATTAAGTTCCATGTTCATTTACCTCCTCTCCAAAAGAGGGTTCATTTACTTGCAAGACCTCCATTTTAAAGTTAATGTAGTAGACAATATACAGCCTAAGCAATCGTTTTAGAAATGACACCCAACTGCCAATAGACACTCGTATTTATTTGTAGCTTAAGTTGACCAGAAGAGCCTCAAGTTCCGGTATTGTTTTATTTGTAAAAAGCACGCAAAATATACAGATGCTATTAAGGACTTCGAATTCCCATCAATTTTATGGTTTACATATGGGAGATAAGGCAATGATCTCTCAATCACACTTGTTTAGATTTATTATGGACGGTGGGCGGGCTTATCTTGAGTAGGGGTGTAAACGAATCGAACTTGAGTGAACCAATATTTTTTAGGTTCGGTTCGTTTATTTAATCGAGCCTAAACTTGTGTTCATGTTCGGTTCATTTATTTTCGAATCGAATCCGAATCGAACCTCTTTTTAAACAAATCGAACCTAAGTGAATATCGAACTCAAGAATTTAGAGGGAGTGAAAAGAAGAGAAATGGAAATATATATGTGTTTACAATTAGTATAAATATTCATTTAGTTTTTCCTTTATCTAACTCATTTTCATCTTTTGAAAAAAATAGATTAATATGGATTCATCTCTTTGAAAAAAGTATAATTATAATATATTTTTACCTCTGTTCCGATGGGGATAAGGAATAAGAATAATATGGAGATATTCGATAAGTAAGGTTTATACGTGTTCTGTTGATTTGAAGATAAAGAAGGGAAAAGTACTAGACACATAGATGATGGATGTTGTAAACACGACGTGACTATTTATTTTTGGATAGTTTATACCGATATAAAACCTACTTATCCCGTAAATATCCAGTTATCTCTAGACAAAATTCACTTATCCTTGGATAAAATTGACTTATGTCAAAATAAGGTCCACTTCTACGGATACGGATATGTAAATATGTATATGTGCATGTTTATCGAGCTTTTAACGAATCGAACCTGATTGAACCTATGATTTTTAGGTTTGATTTGTTTATTTAATCGAGCCTAAACTTGTATTCAGGTTCGGTTCGTTTATTTCCGAACCGAATCTGAATCGAACTTTTAGCGAGCCGAACCTGAGCGAATATCGAACTCGAGAATTTTCTTGCAGCCCCTAATCTTCAGTGGGGTAGAATGGTAAAAGAGGAAGCTTAATATATACATATATCAGTGTTTTGAAAACCGGACCGGACCGGCCGGTTCAACCGGTCCGACCGGTGAACCGGGCCTGGACCGGTCCGGTTAACCGGTTTATAACGGTTCGGTTCAAACATTCAAATTCTAGTTAACCCGTCCGGTTCAATCTATTTTTTAACCCGGTTTAACCAGGTTCAACCGAAGTTGAACCGCATTTAATTTTTTTTAAAAAAAAAATTTAGTGATGGGAGTTGAACCCATGACCTTTGATTACCTATTACAAACTCTAAACCACCTACACTAACACAACTTTTTGCATATATTAGATTTTAAATATAATTATACAATTATTATGTTATAGAGTAACTAGTCCAAATAATATATATATGATATGTATGTCATTTGATGGTGTATATGAAAAATATTTTATATATAGTGTGAAATATATACATTATTTATGTATTTTATTTATATTTAAGTGTATATTATATATATTTTTTATTTCATTCGGTTTGATTAGCCAGTTCAACCACTTTTTTCTCACCGGTCCGGTTTAATCCGGTTTTAAATAATGATGATGTCATCATTCGGTTGAACCGGTTTGATTACATGGTTCAACCCGATCCGACCATTTTGATAAGGTTTCCGGTTTGGTGTCCGGTTCGGTTTTAAAAACATTGACATATATCACTATTTATATTCTTTTGTACAGCGAAGTGGGGATGTAGCTCAAAATAATTTATCTCAAAGGATAGACATGGACTCGATCATCAAGTAGCTTCGTCTGAATGTCACCAACAAGCAATCCCTCACTCTGTCATGCCAGTTTTAGGCTTCTACCATCTCCATATAGACAACTTGCATCTGCCTTTCCAGAGAAACCAACGAAGCAATTCTGTTTCTAAGCAACTCTAAACTGTCTAGAAGGTTTAACACATTCCATCTACTTCTTGTTATTTATAGATTTCTTAAGATTGTACAGGTGAGGGGACGATTTTTCGAGAACTATGGCCGACTGATTCAAGTAATTATTAGCTTATTGCAGGCTAACAACCACAGAAATGTGCATTTTCCTCGAGTGGAAGAGTTCGAACCAAAATTTGTAGTAGGAGTTAACAACCACAGAAATGTATACGATGGATCTGATCACGTGAATGGCGGAAGTGAGCATATGCATTCAACTGCATGTCGAGGTCATTGCTGAGGGGACGGATCCTCTGCTGCAGGCGGGAGCCAACAGAAACTGTTGTCGGTGTGTGCGTCGCTCGATCTTGATCGAGCGGTTCGCATGATTTTGCACTTTTTGTGGACTATTGTACCGTGCAAAATCGTGTGATCCGCTCGATCATGATCGAACGTCGCACACAATCACCATTCGTAACTAATAAACTCATATGCACAACTCCGACAATGATAAACTCGCAAAAAGAGAAATAAGTAACGTGATAACATGACTCCTAACTCCATTGGAGTATAGATATCCTTAAAACTCGATGTGTTAAGTTATACAAAGATGAATACTATAATGAATCTATAGTACAAGTATGTGCACATGGTAAATCATGTCCTTCACCTCGTAATTTTTCATGTGCCTATATATTTCGAAGCCATACATGGAAATTCTAACCGTTGTTTGATCCATCGCATTGCATGTAGTTGAGTCAACAACAACAACAAAGTCTTTTTCCCACAATTAAGTAGGGTCGGCTACATGGATTCTTCGCCTCCATTAAGATCTATCTTGGGTCGATCTCAGGCTTATATCCAAAAAACTAAGATCCCTTCATATAGTCAACACTTCTTGGGTCGTCCTCACCCTCTCTTAGCCGGCTCAACATCCCAACCAACACTCGCATCTCCTAACCGGTGCATCCGCGGATCTTCTTTGCAAATGACCAAACCATCTTAAATGGTTTTGTTGTATCTTATTCTCGATCGGAGCTACGCCAACTTTCTTTCTGATTGCATCATTCCGAATCCGATCTTTACGTGTGTGTCCACACATCCACCTTAGCATTTTCATTTCTGCTACAACTATTCTCTGCACATATCTATGGTTCACAGGCCAATATTCAAATTCATAGAGCATAGCAGGTCTCACAGCAGCATTGCATGTAGTTGAGTATTATGAAAATTATCTTCACATACGTATTATTCGCGTGCATATTCTAGTTCATTTCCCTAGCGTATTAATATATTAGTTTCTTTCGTGGATGGAGGTATGCATATACGATGTACACAGATACATATAAACATATATTTTTCATCATGTGGATCTATATAAGGGTTAAATGACGCCAATTGGCTACTCACACCCCTATTTTCCTCTTATTTTTTTATTTTTTTTGGAAAATGAAAATATGTATATTCATCACTATACTCCCCCTAACATGTCATTCAAATTTCGTCAGAAACAGAGACTCATATGCCCTCCATCTAAAGAGGGACAGTTTCAACAATTCTGAGACCGTTAAAATTTGACAGTCTTGATAAGAGGGGAAGAAGTCTTGAATTAAGTCGAATTTTTAATGGCACTATGGTGACATATTGTGATCTAAATTCCAATAGATTTCATTTCAGAATAAATAAAAAAATACATGAGAAAAAGGATGGGAGCGTGTAAGTTAGCTACACACAAGGAGCATACTTCTTTTTCCCTATATATAAACATATATTTTTCATCATGTGGTTATGTTTCATGATATAAATGACTTAAAAGTGATTCATTTATTCTGTAAATCCTTCTTACATATTAATTAACTGAAATAATTGGTGTTGACTATTTTTCCTTAAATCATTATTGCATTAAATTTCATCTCATTAAAACTCCAACGGATAACACTTGCATTATAGGGGCATAACTTGACAATGTAGCTACAAATGGAAGGGGTTTATCTCTATCCTCTATAATTCCTCGAACCATACACCCCACAGGGCATTTCTCCTTTGCATCGTTATAATAACCTCAAAACATATTCCCACAGTTAATACTCACAAAGTGTGAGAGCGAGATGTAAGAGTCAAGAATTATTATTTGACAACTTGAACTTGATCCTTTTAGGTAATTGTCAATGGGTTGTCCAAGTCAGTTTTCCTAATAACAACTCGAGGCTAGATCATACTGCAAATAGTATAAAAGCATGCTCCTTCTAATAAAGGACTACCCAAAAAGTAGAACCACGCTACAGAGAGATAGGACGAAAAGGTTACCCATAACATACAATCACCACTATTGTTGAAAAATATAACGGTGGATCATGTCACGGTGAAGGCATTGTGAATTTAGGTGAGGGAGGTTTTAATAACTCCAAAGCATGGTCTCATGTCTAATATCACAATGGGAGAGTATGTTATACTTTAGCTTAAGCATTTTGGATTGTTATCAACAGAGTCCATTTAGACACAAATTCAAACATGGTGTCTATGTCGGTTCTCCTTGAAAATGGCTGGGGTCTAGGCCTACAAAATCATAGATATTGTTTTCTTGAGTTCGAAGTTTCTACATATATTTAGTATTTTTTAGGGTATTTCAACAGTGCTCATAATACGGAGGACCACAACCGTTAAGGGAGAATTGATCAAGATTTATTCAGCATATGAGCATAAACTATCGTCAACTTTTCATAGAGCACTTTGGTCATAATCTATGGAAATTAGGGGATCGCTTATAAATCATATATTTATGATTTGCATTTCAATAGTTGGTCATGAGAATCCCCTACTGCTCAATGGGCTTGTCCAGAAGGCCATTTAGGATGTTTGTGGTGTTAAGAAACAAAAGCAAAATTGGTTCTTTTGAATCTATTTGGTTATTGAGTTACTTCCGGTAACTCGGTGTATCCCCTATATTCTTGGGTTGGATATCCATCACAACTTCAGGTGACATTACATCACATTTCTTATTCCAACCCTCTTCCAACCCTTATAATCATCCAAACTACTATTCACAGAAGGATACCCCAATTCACCCCATCCCAGTATTCAAACATGCCCTTGGAGTCCATGGGTGGGCATAAGGCTAAAAATAAATTGTTGTAATAATCTATCGTGAAATTCCCTTGGGTCTATGGGTGGGCATAAGGCTAAATAAATTATTGTAATAATTAGCATAAAATTCTCAAAACGATGCTAGATAGTCTCACCTTTTTAGGTTTTAAGGAAAATAAGTTTGTTGATAGACAAGAAGAATACAAAAGCCAATCACAAAGGAAACTTATGTTATTCATTCATAAATTTCACAGATAAAGAGTATGAAATCTACAAATGTGTAAAATAGATTCCCTTATAAATTGGGTGCATAGTTCTTTAAGGATAAATTGTAAAATAGATTCCCTTATAAATTGGTGCATAGTTCTTTAAGGATAAATATTACAAATAACATTGTTCGGCGCTGACAATAATAGTGTCAATAAAAGTGTTGCCGTGTGAATAGGGATGAAAATTGATATGGATATATCTGAATATCCACTTATCGTATTCGAAAAATTATCAAATACCTGTATCTGAATATTAATCGAATCATATTGAATATGGATATGGGATGCAAAAATTTCAGCATACAGATATAGATTGGTAATAGCTTGAATATCCGGATCCAGATCCAGATATCCGAATACAATATTTAATATTATTTTATATATTAGTTAATATAATATAAGTTATAACCGTGTGTTATTATATTAGCATTATACATTTTAAAATATAATACATTAATGATATTAATAAATTTTCGTTTGTTTGAGATGGGCACGAATAAAAGTTACGAAACCATGTCCTCTTTTGTGATTCCGGTCAATAATGCATGTCACCTTGATGCTCTCTTTTGTCATAATACAACTTAGCTTTTATTACTATTTTTTAAAATCATTATGAACTTTGATAAAAAAAATCAATTCATATACGTATGTTGTCTTTATTCGATCGTATCCGGATTCCATGTTTATTGGATCAATATTAGGACTTCACCCTTTATTTGATTTATATTTGAATTAGCTCTTTGTTCGATCCATATTCGAGTCCGCTCTTTATTCGATCCGTATTAAAGTCCGCTCTTTATTCGATCCATATTCGGATTCGATAAATATCTGATTCTGATTTGTATCCGTGTTTTTAAAGATGTGATTCCCTAATGCATATTCGAATCATATATGTATCTATATTCGTATTCGACAGAGATGGAAGTGAATAAGGATATGGAAATAAACATATCAGACAGTATTCAATCCATTTTCATCCCTAGTGAAGGGTGTGCCTTCGAAGTATTTGCATATAAGGTGTAATCATATATTAAATATTTAAAACCCTATACACTCTACAAACATCAGCAGTAACCTTCCAATATCCCCAACAACAACTCCCTAAGCCCGCAGCCCCGACCCAACCCACATTCCTAGCCACCACCACCTCTACCCACAGCCATACCCTACCCGCATCCCCACCCAATAGGCCTTGCCCCACAGCCCCACCTCTACCGGCAGCCAATCCATAAACGTAGCCTCACACCATAGCCTTCGATCCACAAGCCCACCCCCAGCTCAAACCCACAGCCCTACCCTACTCGCAATCCCCACACCACAGAACTTGACCTACAACCCCAACCCACAGCCCTCAACCTCTACCACAACCCCACCCACTAGGAATGCAAACGAACGAATGCGAATGCGGATTCAGATCATAACATAACCATATTCATTTTATTTTATAAATACGAATACGAATGTTACACAAATGTAAAAAATCAAGATATATATCCTCAAAATATGAATACGAATCTTTTACGAACGAATGTGTATATTCAAATAATTTTTTAAAGAAAATGATTCGAGGATCTATCATCCATTGATAATCAAAAACTACAAAGTCATAAGAGTTTGTTACAATATCAGTATCAACCACTCACAACAGTATTCACACAAAACACAATCAACAAAAACCTCCCAAAAAAACCAGCACCAAAAAGAAGAGAAAGAAGGACCACCTCTCATGCTCATCAACATCAGAAACCAACTGCTGATAGTGGCTCCTATCGTTAGTTTTCACGCTTTTGCTAGCTTGACTTAGCGCTCCTTTTCCCGCGAAAGTCCACATCTTTTTCTCGTTCCTAATGTTCTTTGTTCGCACCACTTGTTAGAGTTGAACTGTAATGAAGTTAACGAAATGTAGAAATGTTTTTTTTCAATACTTTGCAGCCGCAAAAACTTATGTATTTGCTACATATTCTCATCAAGTATACGTCAGATTTATACCTAAACGCACCATGCAAATTAGTGCTGCTTCCAACCAAATTCTGTTCTCCATGATCTGAATGTTTTGAAAGGTCTTTTTTCAATGAGCCTTCCAAATCGACCACCAGATTGATCCCTTTAAAGATATCAACTTCCAATCGTCAGAATAGGCCCCGTTGACGAGATTGAGCAAAGAAATTGACGGAACTTAATCAATGATGCATTTAATCCAGCACGCAGGAAGATATTTTGAGTAACCACGCAGTCTTCAAATAAATGAAGATAGTTTCACATTCTCTAAGACATAAATGGCATCTATTCACTACAGATATGTTGAATTTGTGCAGCAAATCATGCGTAATGATTTTTTGATGGGTCAGCAACCATAAAAAATAAGTAACTCTTGGGTCAAATAGTTTAGACCAGAACATGGAGTGGAATGTTGTTCTTCTACCTTCATCGATCATCAGACCATAAAAATTTTGGTTTAGCCTCATTTGTGCCTAAATTCTGATGTTAGAATGATACATCTATCACTAGAAGTTGCCTCCAATTTAACGTTCCAGCTGGTAGTCTATTTGCTAATTGTTTGAACCAATTGTTCTTTGCTCTCCATAATGATAGAGTCGTGCTTATTGAAGCCTTTTTGTTTCTTGAATTCGCCCAACATTTAGCATAATCAAACTTGAAAGGCTTGTTGTCACAGATAGGGTCCTTCCAAAAAGAGGTAGTTTCCTCGTTATGGACCATTTTCGAGATAACAGGTATCAACAATAGAGCCCTTTTTAGATGAGCCTTCCATGATGGTGATTTATCAACGATAAGCTTTGTATCCAGTGTAATTGAACCTCCTTGGTACGGACAAACTCCCAGTATTTTCGAAATCCATGGTTTTTGTGTTCTACAGTCTCTATCATTGATTTGGTAAGTAGCACATTATTAAATGATTGTAGCTACATGATATTCCAACCATCATTTGATTTTGGTCTTGTTACTTTATTCCATGCCACCTTCACCCTACTTGTATTTCCTGAGTTTCCATTCCATAGGAACTTACGTCTTATTTTGTCGATCTTTCTCAAGACCACACCTGGCATTTTTAGGCATGATAGCATATGGGTAGTGAGTGGTGTTAGGGCTGAATTTAATAGACATACTCTAGATGGTAATGGTAGTAATTTAACCTTCTGTCCCTTTAGTTTCGATAAAAATCTCTCTATAACATGTGACCAGTCTTCATTTTGCAGTCTTTTTGTGGATAGTGGAAAGCTTAGACAATTCATCGGGAATTTTCCATGCGACCATCCCATGATATTTTTTCCTTCTTCTATCTCAGAATCATTGAGATTTATCCCCATGATTTACGATTTAGCTCAGTTTACCTCCAAGACAGATAGTTTACTAAAAAAATTTATTGTGGTACGTATATTTTTAATTGACTCAATGGTCATATTCAAGGAAGATTAAAAAATCATAGGCTAACCAAATGTTCGTTACCTTCGACTCCATTCCCAGCCTAAATAACCCCTTGCATTTATCCGTGTAAGCTAATTTAGAAAGCATTGTATCAAGGACTGACATTGATTGGATGAAAAGAAACAGAGAAATAGGGTCGTCCTATCTCACTCCCCTTCCCGGTTGTAAGAACCCAATAGAAGAGCCATTCAATTTGAAGGAGATCCTTGTAGTATCTAATAAAGCTTTAATCCAATTAATAAAAATCTCCGGGGCTCTTGAGGCTTTCAGAGCCCTCAAGATAAAAGGTCATCTCGTCATATCGAATGCTTTTTGAAAATCAATTTTGAGGATTAAGGCTTTCGTATCGGTTCTCTTCCAAAAGTCAATAATTGTGGAGGTTACTAGAAAGGCGTCCTTTGTCAATCTACCCCTGATGAATGCACATTGAGTAGGTGGAATATTTTCTTAGATGCTTAATATCCACATATTTGCAATAACCTTTGAGATGATTCTAATAGGGAGATTTATTAGACTTATCGGTCTATAGTTTTCGATCTCATTTGTGGCTCCCTTCTTGTAAATAAGGGAGACAAGTGCATTATTTAAGTGACGAAACTCTCTTCCTGTAAAGTTTTTTGATTGCATCCACCATCAAATCCATGAAGTCTAACCTAATTGTAGGCCACAGCTTGCAGATAAATTCAATGTTTAGACCATCTGGTCCCGAATCTTTGTTTGGTTTGAATCCTCTAATTTTTTTCTCAATTTTAGACATAGTGAAGGTGGGCAGAAGAGCCTAAGAGTAGGTAGTGGGTGCAACGAGATTTTCCAGAACGTGCAAACTACCATGTGAGTCTGAATTACCTCCCATATAGGTCCTAGTAAAAGGAAATGATTACTCTACTTAGTCCTTCAAAATCTCTCACCAGCTGGCCTCTAGTATCCCTTAGTTCTATTATCTCATTTTTGGAGCGATTTTTCGAAGCTATGATTTTTAGCAATTTTGTATTTTCAAAACCCTCCTTGAGATATTTTATTTTTGCTCTCTGTTTCCAAATGATTGTCTCTTCCATTCGTAGTGATTCCAGCGACTGATGGAGTTTTTTTAGTGCCTCAGACTTCTTGACGCCATGTTCCATGATCTCGGATTCTAAGGATTTTATTCTGTTTTCAATGGTTGAGATTTCTTTGGTGATGTCCTGCTTGTTTTCTCTCTTCCAAGTCTTTATCCAATGTTTTAGCCTCCTGATTTTTACGCCCATCTATGGAATGGGTTTTCTGAGTTTTGTTCAGCGGACGAGGAGCTATTTACCAACTCAATAAAGTCCGGCTCGTCTAACCAAATGTTTTCTATTGTAAAATTTGGTTCTTTAATCTGAATTTTTCACATGATAGTAGGAGAGGATTGTGATCCGAGAATGTCTTGGGTAATGTTTTGAATCGTGATGAAGGTAGTGTTTCCATGAACTGGTGGCCCAAGATCCACAGTCTCTAGAACCCGACCAGGTGAAGTTTACTCCCCTCTCCATGTACTATGAAAGATCTTGCTCATTAATCCATTTATCAAATTTCTTATCAAAACTCCTGAGTGGTGCCTCTTATAACCTCTCTGATCTAAGTCTAATTAGGTTAAAATCCCCTAGTATGAGGGTAGGTATTTCGTCAAGTTCTAAACAATTTAATGTAGTTAAAAGACCATTTTCTCGTTATCTCCAGGAGATCCATGGATATTAAAAATTATGAAGTCCCAATTTTCAGTCAGCGAGCAAAAATGAAGTTTTGTATAATAGTCTACA
Source organism: Ottelia alismoides (assembly GCA_037367405.1). Classification (NCBI taxonomy): domain Eukaryota; kingdom Viridiplantae; phylum Streptophyta; class Magnoliopsida; order Alismatales; family Hydrocharitaceae; genus Ottelia; species Ottelia alismoides. The sequence goes on along the minus strand of JAZKJV010009641.1, from coordinate 995,839 downwards.
TCGGTTATTGATCGCAGACTAAGCTTATTACGATCCCAACCCGACCAAAGCCCCCAGGATTTGACCCTCTCATTGGAGTGCCAAGAAAAGTCTTCCCATCCATTCAACCAATTGCTTAAAGGCAAATTCCTTAGCTTAGTTTCTTGCAAGAGGTAGATATTTAAATTGTAGACTCTCATCACATCTGCTGAGACGTTCTCATTTATGATTTCTTCTTCCCCAACCTCTAAAATTCCAGGTAATCAAATTCAACTCCATGTTTAATGATTTGGTAACGAAGTCAGACCCACACAAGCAACTAGAACTTAAAGTTTGATTTCAGGATCTGTTATCTCATAAGTGCTATCAATTCGAAATCAAAAAAAATCAAGTAAATTTTTTGTTCTCAACATAGAATTTGGAGAAATGAGATTTAAAAGCTTATTCAAAGGGTTGTTTGAATGTTGTTTGCCTTTTCCCTTTCCATTTTCTGACGTTATAGCTATCGGGATACCAGTGCCCTTATCAATAGTTGGTTCCTTCCCCTCCTTGAGAATGAAAGCTGGATGTCTAGATGTTGCTTCCAGATCTCCTAAGGAAGATGGAAGACTTTGTAGGTATCTCAAGATAGATGGATCAATGATCTTTCATAGACTTTCCATAAGCGATATAGCTTGGTTCACTTTAGCCTTATCCGAGTTTGCAATTCCCCCTAGTTTGCAATTCCCCCTACCGATCTTCCTCGGTGTGAGGGAAATGGTGAGAACTTTCTTCCAGGATGTTGCCGGGCAGATATCGTGGATCGACTTGTTTAGCTCAAACAAAGGATTTTTTTATTTTCTCTAAACCATTTAAATGGTATGCTGTTTATTACTTCCTCAATTTCGAAGCTAATCACTAGCTTGTAAAGAGTATTATTTTCAAACAATGGTGAATCATAGTGCAGGAATCTGATGACTCTATCATTCTCAGGCAAGTGAAAGGTTACCTTGAAGATCCCATCCACAGTTATGACCTCGACTGCCCTTGGGATGTTTTAACATCTGGTATGTCAACTAAGAGTTTGATGGGAGACGCTTCCACGCAATCTTTGTCCAGATATGGGCACTCATAGTCGATTAGCTTACCGAATTGCTTTACCATACTAGCTAAAATATACAGGTATCGATGATGCAATGGAAGACCCAGGGATTGAATCCAATATGCTGAGATTTCCTCGACCTTCTTCGCACCAAACGAGGGTGACCATTTATAGAACCAAATCCAAATATCATTTGTTGTCTGTATGGACGAGTGAACTAAAGCCTCAAAAGTTCTAGGCGAGTCAGGTTCAACGATTAATTGAAAATCTGAAATCTTCCATAAGTATCCTATAGCTCCTACTCTTGTTTCTATTTCCAAGATCTCTCTTGCATTTTACAATGTTGTTATCTCTTTCGAGAATTCAATAATTAAACATCCCTGTAATTTTTCTCTCATGGTTCTTGCTTCCTCACAGATGTATGATTTCCAAAAAAGTGAGATAGTTTTACCTTAGATATCTTATTTCAGGTGCTGACCACGCATGGATGGCCTTCTAGACTTCTAGTTTCAATCTCAGCCACCTCCCGACTTGGATTAGCAACCCCTTTCTCTTTGGCCATTTCGAACTCCTGAGGTTTCAAGGTCGGGTTCAAATCTTTCTGCTCGCTCAGAGGTGAAGACGATCTCCTCCGTTTGAGGGTGTGAGGGAGAGCCATGATATCAGAAGGATTTTTTTGGTTGTTTCAGAGTTGTAAGCAATATTATGTCCCTCCTTTAAGCAATGAAGAGATCGAATTGCTTCCATACAATATTTAATTAAATGCTCCTCTTGTAGGCATCAGATAATACAAAGTTATACATAAAAACATACCTGATTATTTAGCGACCACTTCCAAATAACTTCCATCTTATGACTTGAATCTGAACTTTAACTTAATATGATACAATAATATAATAACGAATATTGCAATAAAAAGGTTTGAAGGAAATAAATAAATATCTTGAAAAGTAATAATAAAAAATTAAAGTTGCATATGTAAAGCGAAGCGTGATATATCTAGTTTCAAATATTAATCATTCCAACTATGATCACATCCAAAGAGAGAAATCATCTACAAACATTCACCCAAATACATCAATGACTAAGTCAAAGCATTCTTCGAACTACCATGTTCCATATCGCATTATTTAACCACATTATAATTTTATTTCTAAAAACTTTTTAATACGTTTAACAATATTCCAATTTCTTTCTAACAAACCATTCCATTCACAAAATACATTACAGGAATGTAAATTTAAGATTTGATACCAGATCGGTTGCAAATGCAACTAAGAAGGAGGTCGTGGCTGCGGTGGAGGGAGGTTGTGGCTAGCGAGTCTGCGACAGAACGAAGTTGGCTACAGTGGGGGGGCAGAGGGTGGCAGGGGTACGTGGAGGTCGGGGGAGGCAAAGATCGGCAGGAGGACACTGAGGTCAGGGGAGGCGGAGGGAGGTTGGGTGGTGGGAGGCAGAAGGCACAAGGGGGCGGCAAACGGTAAGGGGTGGTGGAAGTCATGGGGAGGCAGGGCTGGCAGAGGCCCATAGGGGGAGGCAAAGGTCGGGAGGGCGGTGGGCGGTAGGGTGGCAGCAAGAGGGGCGGTAGACGGTAGTAGGGTCGTAGGGGGAGGAGGTGGTCGGCAGTGGGGTGACAGCGAAGGCGAGGGGCTGCAGGAGGAGGCGGTGGTCGAAGGGCGTGGTGGGCGGCAACCGCAGGAGGAGGTGGTGACCGAAGGTCGGTGGTGGAAGGGGTCAGAGGGAAAAAGGGGGCATCGGGATCGTGGCTCGTTGGGGGTAGGGGGAGATGATTTTGGGGGGAGGGGGAATAAATCCTACATTTGTATATTTTAAAATATAAATATATACATGAATATTTGTATTCTTAATCGGATATGTTTTTTTCGTATTCATATTCATATTTGCATTCTCTAATCCAAGATCCATATTCGGATTCGTATCCATAAAAAATCGTTTAGAATATTCATATTCATATTTCCATTCACATTCGCATGTTTTAGAAAAACAAGAATTATATCCTCTTAAAAATGAATATAACCGCATATGTTTGCATCCCTACGACCCATACTCGATCCAAAGCCCCACCTCTACCCATAGGCTCACCCTATACCCCCAAACCCTGATTTGCAACCCCACCCACAACCCTTGACCCGCATCCCTACTTACAGCCCCACCCCACCCCACACCTCTACTGACAGCCCCACCCCACAACTCTCAACCCACAACCCCACCCCACCTCACAGCCCCAACAACCCTACAACCAAACCCACAATTGTGCTTTCCAAGTTGGGATAACTTACACACTAATCTAATAGTGGTGGGGGACTGGGAAGAACTCAAAGAAGCTTCTAAAGAGAAAGATGGCTCACATAGGTGCACTCGAAGACGTGATAAAAGGAGTCTTAGAGTACATAGCAGTCCTACGTGACTGAACAAAATGGTAGACAACACATTCTCCATGATCAAAAGCAATGGTCCTCTCCGTCAGTACATCTTGAAAAATATAAGAAACAACATTAAATATAGCTCGACAGTTGAGCTCCTTGCAAATTTGACTCACATTTGACTCACAGAAAGAAGATTGATGGGAAACTCATGGATAAAAAGAACATTATTGAGCCTAGTGTTGTGGGTGAGGTGCATAACCCCCCCTTCCCCCAACAAGAGAAAATATGCTATCTGCAATATGTATTGTTCGTACAGGGGGTCTTGGTACAACGTATGAAGTAGGATATATTTCCAGCAAAGGTGGATGTATGCACCTATATTAATCAACCACTTTGTTTTTGCAAGGTTATTTGACGAAGGCAACAAAGATAACATTAAGAGCATAATACCTTGTTTGGTGTAGCAGATGGCCTATGTGTGCCCAAACTTGTGCATTGTGATTAAAGTGCATTGGATTATGCCTCGTCTTGTACTGAAGCGGCTTCGGCCACAGCTCCTGAATGATTCATGACCTCTTCACCTAGATGTGACGGCAAATGCAGCAATCTGGCATTAAACGTCAAAAGTAGTATCGGTGGTAGGTATAGCTAGGTGCCTCATGGTACTATAAGCCTTTGTAATAGAGGAGAGGGTACTAGCAGTGAATATCTGAGTGTGGGTTGTAGTGTAGCTCGAATCAAATTCATCCAGAAAGACCAAGATAGTTATATGTTGGTGGTGTTGCTTCTTTGCAAGGCGAATACTTCTTAGAATGCAAGCATTGTATCATTCAAACAAGGATTTTACAAGAGAGAAGTACTCAGTTAGAGAACGACATGCTTGCTTTATATTCATCATGTCCAAATATGTCATCTACGTCCTGCTAGACTTCTTCTCATGTTCATATGTAGACCTTCTTGTCTACAACTCTATCGATGATACTGGCCATGATCCAGGATCCAACCATCCCATCATATCTTCCAAACTTATTAGCAGGCTTAGTCTCTAATAGAATAATATTTTCCTTGTCATATCCTCGTACGAGTATGAGAAACATGCTGGACCACTTGGGATAATTAGTATCATCTAATTTAGGGATCAAGCCAAACGAGGGTAATCGAGCGCTCCCTCCATCGAATCCTAGAGGTGTCACTTTTCATTTAGACATATGATTAGGATGTCAGGCCTGTTACAGAAAAATATGAAGGTCTAGATACGTCTTAAATCATACAAGAACCCGTAGGGGTTGTCGAGTCAAAGAGAAGTTGGATGGTAGTGGTGGAAAAGTTATTTGGAGTGGATGATGGTGCAGTGGTTCGAGGATGATTTGACTACTTGGAGGTGGTTGTACAACAAATTGAGGATGAATTCAACGGCCTAAGAGTGGCATGGGCGAGGTTGACAACATGAGGAGAGGGGGGATGCGGGCTAGAGGCCTGGAGATGAATGTAGCAATGATAAGGGGGTTGATTGCATGAAGGTGACATGATGGGGATCGATGGTGGTGTGGGGATTGATGAAGATGATGACAATGATGATTGGTGATAATGGGCGGTGATGATGAATATGGTGATGGGGCAGAGGTCATGGTAGTGGCAGAGGGTAGTGGTGGAGAGAGAGAGAGCACGGTATGGAGATGGGAGTGCGGACAATGGGTGGGGGTATGAGGGGATAACAATTTTTATACCAAGTTAAGAATTACAATAAAATTGATTGGATTGAATCATAATCCTATGGCTCCTTATATAGGTGAAGGCCTAAGTTAAAGATTACAGAAGGGCTCAACTCTTATATACCGAGTCGACCGAAATACGCTGAGGTTAGGGTTAAAATTAAGCACTCAACACTACAACCCCCTTCTTCAGCTCATAGTTCTTCCAAATCTTAAAGATGAGAGAGGGGGAAAGTTTGTTCATTCTTCCCAATTGGTTGTCCTCAGTCTTCTCAGGCATTATGACGAGTAGTTGTTGTGCGCCAACAACAAAGTTCTTCTCAGACATTCTATGGAACAGTTGACTTGCACTCAGACCTGGCATTCAAGTTTTGACCAACTATCCTAACTTGCAACACAAGGGGATGAAATATCCCAAATAGGTTGAGGGCAGACAACCACACATGGATTGCTTACCCATACCTGCAACCTTCTCCTTGAGTACAAGTTCTTTGGTAACTCCAATCAAGCAGCATCCAAAGAATGAAGAATATGTTGGACATGCGAGACCACGATGAGCCATTACGTAATAAATTTTATTGCGAATATCATTTCCTGATTTGAAATGAAGAATAACTAATTTGCATAATAGATCCCTTAGTACAATTAGGCTTATGTACCATGGTCATCTTAATGATCATACAGTTGTTGATTCAATTACTGAATCATAGAGGCTGGTACTTGGATGAATATCTAAAGAGTTAGGTTGAGGACTCATCAAGCACTGTCAAATGATTATTAAGAGATGATCTGCAGTCTCAGAAAGAAATGTCAATCCTTTCTCTAAAGTATGATATCTAACCGACCTCTTGATGCAGGTCCTCTGCATAGGAATAGAGATTCGAATGTGTTAGATAAGTTAGGTCAAAGAGTTGACTTGACGATATTGAGATAACCAAAGTCCTATGTCGTATGCTGTCACGATATAGGCATGATTCCTCTGACCGGAGACAGATCTATTACTATATGTCCGAGAATGTACATTTGGCAGACCAATATGTTGATGACCTAACCAAGGTCTATACAGCGACGCGTTGGTGTGCATGCAAGGGCATATGAGTAATACGATCTCTCAAAGGAGCATACAGGTCCAGTTACTTTACCGAAATACATGAGCTCACTCAAGAGATATTGGGAAGAATCCATGCACGGTCGTCTCACTTTGGAAGCTTGGCTGAATTTATAGGTTTGATATATACTTTTGGAAAATATATGATCAAGACCTGGGTATGATATATGCTTTTGGAAAGTATATTATCGATACCGACTCCCAATGATCAAATGAGAAACATAATGATAAAACTATGAAGTAGACAATGAAAAAGAGATCTAATACTTCGGGTTTATTCTGGGTCTTCCAATATGCAGGATGTACATGTATTAGGAATACCTGAGGGTGATGTGATCATAAACGATTGTATAACCATGACGCTTCCATTCCTATGGAGTGATGAAGGGGGTCTGGATTTTAGTGACTCCTCTCAGTAGAGAAGTGATCTGATCTTAGTCCAAATGTTGGACATTGATCTGAATGTGATTCAGAAGCAATGAGAAGATTAGATCTACGGCCTTGATTTAATCAAGCATCTATGAGATGTCCATAAGATCAGTTTTGAGATGTGATCTCAATATCCAAGTCACTATACGTGGAACAATACAATCGCTTTGTCCTTATCTCCATGTTTCTGCAGAGAAAGTGCATTATCCTTGAAAGAGTCCAGGATAATTTCATTGTTAATATTATATATCCAAGCATTGAAAAATTTGATAATTAAATGTGATTTGATTATCATGAATAATATGAATTTGATTCATATTATAAGGAGAGTTATCTTAGATAAATAAATGTGATTTAATTATCAAAGATGTGAATAATGTGAATGTGATTCATATTACTTGGGTATATGAGAATGGAGATCCAGGATGATTAAATGTGATTTAATTATCATGGATATAAATAATGTGGATAGCACTATCCATATTAATTATATATTATAAATGTGATTTATAATATATAAGAGAGATATATTTGTAATTTACTTTATTAATCAGATGTTAATGTGGATTGGATTCACATTAGACAATTAATTGAAAATTTAATTCACATTTTATTTTGGGTTGTGTATGTGATTCACAAATTTCCAATGGTAAGATTGCAATATTCACAAAATAATTATGAATTATTTTTGTAGAATAATTTACAGCAATTGTTGTTGTAAATATTGGAGATACATGGAATCATGCAATCTTGGAAGATTGCATTGGAAATCTCCTACTCCTAATAGGAGTAGGGACGACCACCAATTCCTACAAGGAAAAGATGGCCATCCACCTCTCTTATATAGAAGGCGATATTCTCTTTTCTATCATCTCTAAGATCTGTTGATTTAATTTGAGGATTAAAGTATGTTTATTTATCAATATATTTAACCTAATTAAATTAATTGTTGTTGTGTTTTGCCAACAAAATCTTGGACATTGAAAGAAGCACAAATTAATCTCATCTATTGATTTTGTGTAGTCCATGGATTGTGATCCATGGACTCCCAAAACCCTATATAAGAAGAGGCACCCCTTGCTCTTCTTAAGTTTACAACATATGCTCTCTCTCTCTCTCTCATTCTCTCTACATGCCAACTTCATCTCTCTCCCTCTCTCTTATGGATGTCCACCATGGGGACCTAGAGAGAGTCGCTCTCGCCGCAGCGTCACCGTTATGCTGCTAGACTGTTTGCTCATGTATCTCTGTATCCTTCAGTGCGCCTCGCTCGTGAAGAAGGTGTTAGATATCTTGTGACGAGATCATGATATTTGCTGCTTGGATCATTTTTTAACGCAAAAATCTAGCGGACTTGTGTTCCACACAAGATGGGAACACAATCGTCGAATCAACCACACGAAATCCGGATTAAAACAACAATTAACCCACAACAGATGATCAAATGATGAAAAGCATATGCAGAGTTAAAATTTATTATAACTCTATAACAAAGATGTGTATAGATGTAAGTATGTGTAGAGTGTCGAATACAGAGAACAAGCAGGTAGATCGGGGCAATGAAGTGCACAAACTGAATGTGGTGTATTTGTCTATATAAGTGATATTTTTTGTGGGTTTTATATTTATATTTTTTTGTTTTAATTTTTGATTTCATAATTTTATATTTTGATTTTTAATTTCAGATTTTGTATTTTCTTTTTATATTTTTTATATTTTTATATTTCCTTTTTCTTCTAAAATAAATATAAATCTATATAGAATATATATATACAATATAGGTGGGATAGATATAATAAGTAATAAAAATTTTCAAAAATAAGAAAATAAAATCTTTTTGTGCTTTAGATAGTTTTTTACTATTTTGTAATTTTTAAATAAATTTTCAATTTTTAGAGATTTTTAAAATAAAAAATACCCAAAACGGGGTTTAAAATAAATATCCAAAATTTAAATGGAAATAAAAAATATCAAACAGGGTCAAAAATTCTCCAAATTAATTTTAATATAAATATAATAAAATAAATAAAATTATGAAATAGAAATTGTATTTTTTATTTTTAAATAATTTTATATATTTTTATAAGTATTTTTAGGGTTTTGCTATTTTTTGAGTTTTCTTTTATATTTTTTAGTGATTTTTGGTCTGAAGGTAAAAAATACAAAAATACATAAAATATATTTTTTAGTAATTTTTCAAAATTATTTTATAATGTTTATGTATTTTTAGTGCAAACAGGGACAGAAATGACACTTTTTGATTTTTTATAAATAATAAAAAGACTCAAAATGCAAAATAAAAATAGTGGCATGAAAGATCAATGCTGCATCAGCAAGCTATCTATTTTTTGAGATTTTTTTGAATGGTGTAGATGCATAAAATAAATAGACAACAAAGTGATACTACACTATTGGCAAGGGCATATTTGCAAATGTAAGAAAGTACATGGTCCTGTATGCAATTTTCATAGAAATAGATAATTCAAAAATATTTATGGGCCATAGAAATAACCAAAAGCCTAGGCCCTTCCCTACAAAAGTGCCACAGCTCACGTGTAGAAACACATGAGCCACTAGTAGGGACTTAAACGCAAATATCCAAAAACCTGGGGGCTGAATTGCAAAATGTCCAAAAAGTTACAACTGCATAAAAATGTTGCAAGACCAAAGCTAAATAAACAAAATTCCCAGGGGTCTTCTGCAAAATTGTCATACTCACGTGGAGATGCACGCGAGCTTGACCAGGGAGGACCTAAATGCAAATAAGGTAAGATATTGGGTTGATATGCAAATTAGTACAGAAATTAATAACGCCCCATGAAAGTTTAAGTCTTCAAAGTTAAATGACGAAAACCGCTAGGGAAGGAAGCAAAATACCCAGACAATCGTGCGATCGAACGGCGCAGACGATCCACTTGGACGTGTGTCATCAATCTGACGGCTGGTACCGCTTCGGCGAGGACATCTGCGATTAGATCAGCTGATGGGATCGGGCAGTGGAGAGGCGGTTGGATCTGACGGCGGCTGTAGCACAGGAAGATCTGGGTGGATCCAATGGTGTTGAAGCTTGGAGGAAGAACAAAAGACGAAATCGATTGAGCCGAGTTTCGATCGAGTGTTGGGCTCTCCTATGACCTCCAATATCTCAACTGACAAGTGCGTTCGACTCCTGCAGCCTCTTCTCGTCGCCCAGGGGCTTCAATGGTGGTCGGAGACCAAGGAATGGTCCCAGGGGTTCGAGCTTTCTCCGATGGACCTGGGCAAATTGTTTTTGCGCAACCTGAGGCTCAGACGCCTCCTTCAGATCCTACAAAGACAATAGCAAATGCACAATACCAGGAGGCAGAGATCTGGTCGTTATTGGCGAAAGATCGACGGGTGGCGGAGTGACTATGGTGGTCAGAGCCCAAGAGCTCCAGCGAAGGTGTTTGATTTAAATCTAAGATAACACAACCAATAAAGCACGCATTAAAAGGTATAAAATGAACATTAGACCTACAGCTAACTAAAAGAACAAAGAAAAATGAAAGGAAAAATGACCTCGAGCAACCAAAGGTTGTGAGATGAAACCTCCAGGAGCAGAGCTCCGATGATGGGCGGATCCTCCTCCGCGATGCTCCTCCGCGACTCCTAACGGTGAGGCGAGGCTGCTGTTACCTAGCTTGAGCCTCAGTACGTGGAAAGGAGAGGGAATAACATGCAAAGGGGGTTCAAAATCAAATGGGAAGCTCGAGGTGATTTTTGTACAAAGTGGCTGAGCGGGCGAGAATATCGAAGGACATCAGGAAGCACAACGATTCAATCCCCAAGGAAACACAAGGGCGTGAATCCTCGATCAATGGGGAGAAAAAGTCAAGAAGGAGGTATCATGAAATGATGCAAGGAAATGCCTTGAAAAATCCGTGAAGAAGGGTGGAAACCAAGGTCTGACACGCAGCAAGAGGCGGGTCAGAGAGTTGATCTGCGGTCAACTCTCGAACCATCCTGGTTGGTCCACGTGGACCAACCGAAAAAATCCTGGAAAAAAATGATTTTCGAAATTTATTTAAAAATAATAAACGATTTTATTAATTTTAGGTTTTAAAAAAATAATTATTATTTTAAAAAGTATTTTATAATGTTTTTATTTATTTTTTCGAGGTTTGTAATTACAAATTGTTTTTAAGGGTTATATATATATGTATATTTATATATATTTATATATTTTATTTTTATTTATATTTTAAATTTTATTAATCCGGTCTATTATTTTATATATTTATAACTTAGTTTTATACACTTAAATATATTTTTATTTTATTATTCTGATGTATTATATACACTTAAATAAATAGATGGGTAATCTTTATAGGTATAGATATAAGCAATTCATCTATGTCTTTTCTATACATATTTTATTTTTACATTTTCTTGATGTTTTTATTCTTGTTTTAATATATAAATATATTATAAATAATATCTACAAAATTATAAAAAAAATGAAATAATAAAAATAATGAATAATAAATAAAATGAATATTTTAATCATTATTGTTATACGATAGGGGTCCAAAACTCAAGTTTCACACCGTAACTCCAAAAATATGAAACTACCTTCATTAAATAGATAATAAAGTTATATATAATTAAAGTGATTTTTATATATTTTGAGTTTTTTATTTGAGAGATACAAGTCTCGGAATTTAGGGTTTTGGAAACTTATTTAGAGTATATTTTGTACAGTGTATATTATTTTTGTATGAAATCAATTTTGTATTTTTTATATTTAATTATCTAAAATTTTTATGTACAAAGCTTATTTATTTAAAGTATAAAAAGTGGAACTAAAAATAGGTCCCAAAAATGAATAAGAATGAATAAAATAAAAGGGATTTTTATTCGATTTTGGCCCTTGCCTCCCCCTACTTTATTCCTTGTCAACCTAGTCATCGAAATACCTAGGTCTCGAGGTTTAGAGCCATAAAATATTTTTAATATTTTATTCTTTTTCTTTTCTTTATTTTATAATTTTGGCTTTAAAACAGTATTTTATACAATATTTACACACAAATACATGAATGCTAAAATGCATGAATTATGCCTATTTAAATGCATTTAATAGAGTTTTTAAGGCCAAAACGATAGAATAAAGATGATAAAATAGAGATTCATCAATCATAAACATGGATTTTGAGGAGCACGCATTTCATCCACGCACTTGCAAGCATCTCATATGTCGGATCGGACTTGAGACAGGAGGTCTCTTCGTTTAGAGACTCGATCGCAACCACGCTTCAAGAGGTAACCCTATTACTAGTATTTGGTTTATATGAAATGATCCGAGAAGTGTTCTTGGATTATGTGGTTGCATCGCATGAAAAATTTTTAGTTTCCGCTGCCTCGAGCAACTAGTGTGACTAGTCGCTCCCGATCGCATTCGATGCGATCCTCATACTTCTGTGATGCTCTTAAGGATCTAATCATATCCTTAAAGTAGTATCAGAGCCTTAGGTTGTAGGTTTTGGATACGTTCCATAAACCTAAGAAAACTGGGGTTCATTAGGGTTTGCGAAAGTTTTATCGCATTTCAACTTTCGCATCTCTATTTAGTGAATAATTTCAGTCTTGTTTAAAAATTTTAAACATAAAATAATCGCTTTTATTTTGTTCTCCATTAAATAAGAAAACCATGAGATCTGATTTCACATAATTTGGATTCTGTTTGCTCAAGATATGATCATTTTAATGAACATGTATCTAATGTTTCGGGGACTGCGAATCTTGATGTAATTAAGGAGTTAATTACGGATTTGAAAAGTCTGAAAATGCATAAAAACCACTTGGGTTACATTATAAATCAAGTTAGAAAACTTTGGAAACTTATTTTTCAAGATTTAGATTTAAATAAATTGAGATATGCTCATTTTAGTAAGTGAGGGTCACTATTGGAAATTAGTTTCCTAATCAAGAACATTGTGATTGTCATTTAATCAATTAGTGAAATTAAATGAATTAATTTCCTGAAATAATTATGGATAAATATTTGTGAAATATTTGATGATAAACATTTCCTTAAATGACATTTCTTTAACCAATAATTGATTAGATATGATCTAGATCACAAATTGATTACATGATCTATATGATCTACATTCCAACAAACAAAGTTGTTTGAATAGGATTGGGAATTTGTTTAACAAATTTCCTTATAATAAAAATAGTTTTGATTACTACTATATGGTATAACTTTGGCTGAAGAATCGATTATCATCTCAAGTACAAAGTGATCTATTCGGTATTATCTTTTTCCGAGGTGGATATGGTATCTAATCGGGGAGCATTGGGGTAGCAGGTTGCACCGTGTGCGGTCTGTCCCACTCCTGTCTGTACTAGCCATGACAACGGGTAAGGACTTGATATTGTTGGAGAAATCATGATGTATTTTTCTAATTATTAAAATTCTAAATAATACGTATTTGAGATAATACCATATTTCAAGTAACAATAAAAGAATGTTTGTTGAATATTAATCGGATCATTAATTTAATATGATTAGATTAATTGGAATCCAATTAAAATTAGAACACTCTATTATGAATAGAGTTGTGATTTCCCTTATAAGAATTAATTGTAATATATATAATTCATACTGATTAATTAGAATTTGAACATGATATGGAGGATCACATAAGTGACATCCATGGTCTCCCGTCAAGATGAAGGATTCTGTCGTCAGGGATTGTATGCAGGAGACGCCAATCCGAAGTGACAGCTCTTGTATACAAGCGCATCTGGATTAGGCTCTTTACTTCTCGAAAGAGTAAGGCCATATGCGTAGTGACCCCAATGTCGGGTCCTAATATTATTGAGGCGACATTGGATTGCGCATAGTGAGTTCTAATTTTGTTGACGGTTGGTTCAATTAACAACAGGTAAACATCACCTTAGGGGTGGTGGGCCCGGGTGTTGAAGACCGAATTGGGAATACATGTTGGAGTTGCAAGGCGGAATGTGTTCTCACTTCTTTTTATCTGAGTTACAGGTTCTCATATTATTGGGATGTGACAAAGATAAGGAAGGAGATCCCAGATCTTGCTGAGATATAATGGTAAGTATATCTCTTACATTGAAAGTGATTAAGGGAATGAACTTTTAGTGTTGACAAGCATGACAACTTTGATATAAAAATTCCTAAATCAAAGTAAAATATATATTTATATACATTTATGCAAATTTCTTATTTCAGATAATCCTTCTTTAATCTCACTTAATACTATACTTAATAATAATAAGTATAATATCATGGATTGGGTCCATGATCAAGATATTTTACTTGCAGCTGGACACATAATGTATGTGTTTGCAATGTGCAAGTTTCCTCAAAACTATGAGGAATGATAATTAAATAGACAATAGTACTAAAACCCTAGGGTTTGTATGCCTCTATAGTCTTTATTTCTCATCGAATGTACTTTGAAAGTGACATATCGATAATGATCGTAATTATCAAATAATCCTTATAAAATCGAAGAAGATGTTCTGACATACATATGTGCTTTCAACATTTAATCATGAGGGACACTACATTGTGCAAAGAGGTGGCTCTATAAGAAATGATGTATTCAAAATGTTTGAGTACCTACCTGAACCTATGTCTTTCAGAGTTAAAATGTATGTAGATACGATGAGTGTCATCATTTTACCATCTATACTCTAGTCATTCATGAAGCTTCATAATATTCATATTTTATGAATTGAATGAAGCATGTATAAATGTTGAAATGATCTTACATTGAATTCTTTATGAGTTCATCATAAGAGATCCTTTATCTTAAGCAATGATTGTTTATAGATGAAGAGAGCATAGTGGAAGCTTGGGTCTGACCCATGTGAGAAGGAAAGTCAAAGAGTTGACTCTACTTCTGTGATTTCCATATATATGACATCAAAAAGGTTGAACAAATGCCAATACTGCAATAAGTTTATGTGTTCATAGTATGACTATCAAGTCTATCTAGAATCCTTAGAGAAGGACTCGAATAATGCATCGGGATAATCTACATTTAATCATTGAAATTGACTTTCTTATTTCATAAGATCAAAGTCTAATAATTGTATCTCACTCTTCTAATAATACTTGTAATTGGTTGCATATATATTTCAAAAGATTAGAAAATTTGATCTTAAGATTTAATAGCCATCCATGATTGATGCAATAGTTGCAACAATCTCTACTGGATAGATAGACTTCATTATTTCAGTGGGAGAGACCTTAGTCTTAGAGAATGTTTCTATGACATAGATGTTAGAATACACTCATTGTTTATTTCTAAATGTTGGAAATAAACCTGAATTCTTGAATAGATCTATCATAAAAGGTTACGAGGGATATATTTTAGGTAGTAATCTGACATCTGGATGACTCTGTTAAACTAGAATATTAATGAATGGTTCATAAGCATTTCTAATACTGAAAATTAAACATTATAAGATCAATGGGAAGATGAAAGTTATTTGACCATGATCTGGCATCAAGCCTTGGACATATGTTTGTTGATGAGATCAATAGATAAGTAAGAGATGAACTTCAGAGTGTATGAAATTTTAAAACTTACATATTTTTTAGTATTATATTAAAAGTAAAATGTCCAATACACCCTTCTCTAAGAATGGTGTAAGATGTCAAGGTATTCAAGATCTCATACATGCAGATGTATGTGGGTCATCTTTATCATAATAAACATTGATGATATGTGATATCATTCGATGATTTTTGTGATATGAGTCTTCCTTTCACCTTAGAAACCTTTGAAATGTTCAAATATTTCATGTTTTTAGTTTGGAACCAAAGTCTGAAGGAAGATGAAATGAACTTGATTTAACTTAGGTAGCCTATAACTATTAGATGAATTCATGGAATACCTTATGGAGATATTTCTTATCTCGCTCCTCCTGATACACCTAAACTCAATAGAGTTATAGGTAGATACAATTTGATCATGTGTGATATGATTTTATCAATGATGAATCTTAAGCATGATTATATCTTAGTTTCCAAGTATATATATGTAGTAGAGACTACATTATATATCATTAATATGAATCCATGCAAGTAAGATGGAATCTAGCGCTAGAGAGTGCTATTTCATTAGGAAAATAAAGGATGGTATTGGATACCTACTTTATGACCTTGAGATTCTTAAAAGATCTTATATCTGAGAATGTCATTCTTAGAGGAAGATTCTCTTGAGAATCAAGATGAAAATGAAGTGAAGGAACTCATTTAATCTTGAGAAGATTATGAGCCTCCTGGAATCAGAAACTAAGAGGAAAATTAAAGATGAAACACTAATACCTCTTCAAATGAGTTTGAGGATGGATTCCATGTGTCAGTTTAGTATGGCGATGATCTTACTTCATGTTATGAAGCTTCTGAAGATCATGACATGGAAAGATGGATGTTAGAAATAAAGTCTATGGTAGACTTCATATACAAGTGTTGTATATGGACCCTCGAGGATCCACCTACATGGGTAAGACCTATTAAGGTGTAAATGGATCTTCAAGAGAAAGAGGGAACCTGATGAGAAGGTATGGACCTTCAAAGTATGGCTCGTAGCCATGAGCTACATAATGAAGAGAAGACATCGCTTGTGATGAGACTTGTTCTTCAATAACCATGCTTAAACCCATCAGAATATTGCTAACCTTAGCTACACAACTTGACTACATCTTCAAGATGTGTGTCAAGATTGCATTCCTCTATGAATACCTCTCTAAGGATATTCTCATGAAGTAGCCTCAGGACTACATGGTTGAGGAAAGCAAGGTGTAGAACTTCATCTATGGACTCAAATAAGCTTCTTGAATTTGGAACATAAGATTTGATGAAATTATAAATGTCATGATTTCAGATAGAATCTTGATGTACCATGCGGAGCTTAATGGGAGTGCCATTGTGTTCATCGTGCTAAATGTAGATAATATCCTAATCATTTGAATGATATAAGGATGATAATGAGTGTTTTATAATCTGGCTATTCCATACCTTGAGACATGATCTCAAGGATACGTCTTGTATCTTAGTTCTGAAGGTGTTCAAAGGCAAAGAGAAGAGGGTATTGGGACTGTCACATTGGTGGTACACCTTGGACATGTTCCATTCTCTAAAAATCCAAGAAAGGCTTCCATACCTTAAGAAATGGCACTGCTCTATCTGAAGGGATAGCACCTCAAAGAGTTGAGGAAGAGAATTCTTGAACTGCTTGCCCTTGTGCATTGGTTATAAGAAGCCGAGTGTATGATAGATGTGTACAAAAGTCAGATGTCTGCCATGCAGTGAGAGTAGTAAACTATTAATAATACTACTATGGACATAAAACACTTGATTGCAGTAATAAAAATATCTTCAAACAAGACAAGATTTTTAAGATAGTGATCTCAAAGTATTATCTTCAAGAACTTAAGACTTTATAGATATTGATCTAAAAGGTCTTAAATGCAGAAACCTTAGGAGATAGAGATCTCCAAGAATAAGGGTATTCTTATAAGGATTATGGAAATACTGTTTATAATAATTATTAAGCTATAGTGACAAGGACACTATAAGTGTTCTGACAAAATTGAGTATTGGATGCATAAGATGCATCATTCGCATTGAATGCGAGCACTATTACTGGGGGATATGCAAGTGCCATAAAAGGACTTGGCATAGTCTCTTGGGAACAGAGTAACAGATCAGCCTACCTAGCTATTTTTTAAAATAGCCTATGATTGTCACAAGAGTAAGGGTTTAAAGATTAGCCCATTAATGGCTCTTTGGGCTAGTGGGAGATTGTTGGACATGCGAGCCCACGGTGAGCCATTATGCAATAAATGTTATTACAAATATCATTTCCTGATCTGAAATGAAGAATAACTAATTTGCATAATAGGTCCCTTAGTACAATTAAGGTTATGTACCATGGCCATCTTAATGATCATACAACTGTTGATTCAATTATTGAATCATAGAGGTTGGTGCTTGGATGAATATTTAAAGAGTTAGGTGGAGGACTCATCAAGCACCATCAAATGATTAATAAAAGATGATCTCCAGTCTGAGAAGGAAATGGCAATCCTTTCTCTAAAGGTTGATATCTAACCGACCTCTTGATGCAGGTCCTCTACATAGGAATAGTGATTCGGAGGTGTTAGATAAGTTAAGTCAAAGAGTTGACTTAACGAGATTGAGATAACCAAAGTCATATATCGTATGTTGTCACGATATAGGCACGCATCCTCTGAATGGAGACAGATGTGTTACTATATGTCTGAGTATGTACATTTGGCAGACCAATAGGTTGATGACCTAACCAAGATCTATACACCAGCGCATTGGTGTGCATGCAAGGGCATATGAGTAATACGATCTCTCAAAGGGATAATATAGGTTCAGTTACTGAACCGGAAGACATGAGCTCACTCATGAGATATTGGGAAGAATCAAATTCCATGCACGATCATCTCGCTTTGGAAGCTTGACTGAATTTATAGGTTTGATATATACTTTTGGAAAGTATATGACCAAGACCTAGGTATGATATATGCCTTTGGAAAGTATATGATCGATACCGACTCCCAATGATCAACTGGGAAACTTAATGATAAAACCATGAAGTAGACAATGAAAAGGAGATCTAATACTTTGGGTTTATTCTAGGTCTTCTAGTATGTAGGATGTACAGGTATTAGGAATACCTGAGGGTGATGTGATCATAAACGATTGTATAACCATGATGCTTCCATTCCTAGGGAGTGATGAAACGGGTCTGGATTTTAGTGACTCCTCTCAGTAGAGAAGTGATCTGATCTTAGTCCAAATGTTGGACATTGATCTGAATGTGGTTCAGATGCTATGAGAAGATTAGATATGCATCCTTGATTTAATCAAGCATCTATGAAAGGTCCGTAAGATGAGGTTTTGAGATGTGATCTCAATATCTAAGTCACTATACGTGGCAAAATACAATCTCCTTGTCCTTATCTCCAAGTATCTGCGGAGAAAGTGCATTATACTTGAAAGAGTTTAGGACAATTTCATTGTTGATATTATATATCCAAGCATTGAGAAAATTGATAATTAAATATGATTTGATTATCATGAATAATATGAATTTGATTCATATCATAAGGAGAGTTATCTTAGATAATTAAATATGATTTAATTATCAAATATGTGAATAATTTAAATGTGATTCATATTATTTGGGCACATGAGAATGGTAGATGATTAAATATGATTTAATTATCATGGATATGAATAATGTGGATAGCACTATCCATATTAATCATATATATTATAATTGTGATTTATAATATATAAGAGAGAGCTATTTGTAATTTACATTTATTAATTAAATGTTAATGTGAACTAGATTCACATTGGACAATTAATTAAAAATGTAATTCACATTTTATTTTGGGTTGTGAATGTGATTCACAAATTTCCAATGGTAAGATTGCAATATTTACAAAATAATTATGAATTTTTTGTATAATAATTTACAACAATTATTGTTGTAATATTGGAGATACATGGAATCATGCAATCTTGGAAGATTGCTTTGGAAATCTCCTACTCCTAACAGGAGTAGGGACGACCACCAATTCCTACAAGGAAAGGGTGGCCGTCCAACTCTCCTATATGGAAGGAGAGATTCTCTTTTCCATCATCTCCAAGATTTGTTGATTTAATTTGAGGATTAAATTATGTTGATTTATAAATATATTTTTAATCTAATTAAATTAATTGTTCTTATGTTTTTCCAACAAAATCTTGACCATTGAAAGAAGCACAAATCAATCTCATCCATTGATTGTGATCCATGGACTTCCAAAACCCTATATAAGAAGAAGCACTCCTTGCTCTTCTTAAGTTTACAACATATGATCTCTCTCTCATTCTCTCTACACGCCAACTTCATTTCTCTCCCTCTCTCTTATGTCAGTCCACCATGGAGACCTAGAGAGAGTCGCTCTAGCTGCAGTGTCGCCGTTATTCTGCTAGACCGTTTGCTCGTGGATCTCAGTCTCCTTCACTGCGCCTCGCTCATGAAGAAGATGTCGGATCTCATGTGACGAGATCAGGAGATTTGTCGCTTGGATCATCAACATAGATTGCAAGGAGAGCATGTTTCATCAACGCACTGCAAGCGTCTCCTCCGTCGAATCGGACTTGAGATAGGAGGTCTCTTTATTTAGAGACTCGATCGCAACCATGCTTCAAGAGGTAACCCTATCACTTATTTGTTATTTAGATGAAACGGTCCAAGAAGTGTTCTTGGATCATGTCGTTTCATCACATGAAAAAAAATAATTTCCGATGCCTCGAGCAACTAGTGCGACTAGTCGCTCTTGATCGCATTCGATGTGATCCTCGCGCTTCTGTGATGCACTTAAGGATCTAACCATATCCTTCAGAACCCTATACGATGTTCAGACTTCAAAACCCTATCCACCATAGACTCAGAATCCTTCATATCCAACCAAAATACCCACTCTAAATTTTCAAGGATAATTACATTGAAATAGGAGACAGGCATGCATCAAGATGTGTCGCTAGTCCTTTTTGAATTGCAAACCCAATCCTTCCAAAACATTACATCCATAAACCTAGGAACCATAACATTGTTGCTCATGACTTTTTGCATCCTCTTCAAAATCTCAACAACTTCTGGTGCTAAGAAACTAAAAATATTAAAACTAGAAGGGATGAATGCATGTTGATTCTCAATGCACGCTTTCTCATGCTTTGCCACTTTTGCTAAGGTAGCTTTAATGGTAGCATGCCCCACTATTAAGGTACCGCTCTTCAACCCTATCAGTGGAGAAACTCCTGTCAAATCAACACAAGCATGTTTCCCTCCAACCCATCCAAAAATCAAAATACAAGCATATCTAGGTGTGGATCTTCCCTCCTGTGGATCGATTAAAAAGTTCACAGGTGCCTCTTTCTTAGCAACAACACTTGCATGTCTAAATACATCAAATAAAATATCTCAAACAAGATCGTGTCTATACTTAAAACGTAGAAGTTCCCTGCAATGAATTGCCTGATCCCCGAAAAATTCTAAGCATGCCTTACGACAAATTGGGCATATCTTATCAGCAGGAAATAAAGGAATCATGGTACTATATCAGAGGATACTACGATACTCCATCAATGATAGCACGAAAAAATCTTGAGCATGATCAACTTGAAGACATCAAAAAATTACCTTCTATCAAACGATCATGTCAAATTTCATATCCACGTCCTCAATAATTTTTCTAAAAAGAAACTAATGAATCTCCATTTCATCACCTTTATTCTATCATTTTTGCCTTAAAAACCTTAGTAAATGCATTTAAATACCCTTAATTTGAACATTTTAACATTCATGCATTGTTGTGTAAATAGTGTATAAGATATTGTTTTGAATACCAAAATTATAGAATAAAGAAAACAAAAGAAAAAGAATAAAATATTGAATATATTTTATGACATTAAAAACCGAGACCTAGCCATCTTGATGACTAGGTCAACAAGGAACAAAGTATGGGGAGATAAGGGCCAAGAAAAGAATAAAATTCACATTTATTTATTCATTCTTTATTTATTTTGGGATCTATTTTTATTTTCACTTGTTATACTTCAAATAAATAAACTTTGTACATAAAAATTGTAGATAATAAAATATAAAAAAATACAAAATTGATTTCATATAAAAATAATACACAGAATAAAAGATATACTCTGAATAAGTTTCCAAAATCCTAATTTCTCATACCAATATCTCTCAAATAAAAAATCAAAATATAGCAAAATCACTTTAATTGTACATAACTTTTAATAGTCTATTTAATGAAGGTAATTTCATGTTTTTTGGAGTTAAAGTGTGAAAGTAGGTTTTGGACCCCTATTATATAGTTTACCCGATTAAAATATTCATTTTATTCATTATTCATTATTTTTATAATTTTATAAATATTATTTATAATATATGTACATATTAAAACTATAACAAATTAATAATTAAAATAGTAAACTAGAATATGTAAAGAAAAACATAGATGAAATACATATATCTATACCTATACAATTAATACATCTATTTATTTAATTGTATATATTACATCACAAAAATATAATAAAATATATTTAAGTATATAAAAAAAGTTATAAATATATAAATTAATAAAATCAAAAATAAAATCAAAAATACAAAATAAAAATAAAACTCACAAAAACATAGATGAATAAACCTATATTAGAACCCTAAAAAGTAACAACTAATTGAAAATCCCTAAAAAATAAATAAAAATTACAATAAAATAATTTAGAAAATAAGAAACTTTTTTTATTTTATAACCTAAAATTAATAAAATCATTTATTATTTACTACATAATTTATAAATAATTTCAAGCTGAGTTTTTCCTATTTTGTCCATGCAGACCAACTCGGTCTCTGCGCCAGTTGACCTCGGTCAACTCTCTGACCGAGGCACTATAGCCTGACACCCCTAGTTTAGACCCGATTTCTTTCTTTTTGCCAAGTCGATCCGAGCATCGACTTGGGTAGATTCCTTCTGCACTTTGATGCCCCGTTTGTTGGTGATTGACACCCTAGTGAATATTCGGGTTTTGGATCGGTGCAACACCTGCGACCTCTCTCTCTTGGACCATTGCCATCATTTGCATAAAACCTGACCTCAGTTCAAAATTCGCCTCTAGATCCCTCTTCCTCCTTCCACCCCTGTCTTTGAGCGTTGGGAAGGAGTCCTAGTGATAACAGGAGTATCCTTCGCTCTAACACGTGGAGTTTGGCGTCGAATCTGAGGCCAGTTTGCTGTTCGCCGCCACCATCGCAGGAGCTCCAGCTTCCGATAGTGTCTCATCGGTAAGCTTCCATCGCTTTTGCTCGTTTCGTTCCTTTTGTTCATAGGAGTGTAGGGGTAGCCTTAATTTGATAAGTCTTGATCTGCTTCATTGCTATTTGTTAAATCCTTCGTGCGGCGGAGCTCTAGATCTTCCCCTCTGTTCTAATGACCCTAGATCTCGTTAGCTCCCTTGTTCACCTCACTCTCTGTCCCCCTCATTTTCTCCATGCCCCACACGTCGTCATTCCCCCAGTTCTCGAACAGAACTGGAGATTACTACCTCCCCTCCGCCACTCGTTGGAGATACATCGTCTGACTCCCTCACACCTCGCCTCGCCCACCTGAAGCTCCCGGAGGTTCGTCCCCTTTTTGCGATACTAACCATGTAGGTAGCGGAAAGAAAAGACCCTTTGCAGGGGTTGTTGATGCAAGTTTTGATGCTCCAGGTTTTGAGCCTCACCGAAGCACCTTTGATGATTTCCCACACGTTTTGAGGAGCACATAGGTGTGGGATGCTTCCAGGCACCCATGGATCATCTTAGGAGCGAAAGAGAGGACTGGAGTAGCTTGGAAGACCAGATCGAAGGAGCTCCATTGTATTGTTCTTCCCAATTCATCCAAGGGTCTTCCCCGTTGTCTGATCAAGAAGGAGCGTCCTAGATGCCCCAGTTCGATCGTGAGTCGTTGGATCATGTCCTCTGCCAATCGTTGATCTCCATCTAGAGATTTAATCTGGGTCATACCTTTGAAGCGGTATCACAATGTTTGGACACGACACGTGGCTCAAGAGATTCATCTTAGTTGTTCATCCGCTCTGCACGTAGGTATTTTGCATATATACCCACGCATTTTTTGTATTTAAATATTAATTCTCAAACATTCATATGTAGTTTTAAGTACTTTTCATTATTTGCAAGTAGACCCCTGGGCTTCTGATATTTGCATTTTGGTCCTTGTAAGCGTGGCTCGCATGACTACATGTGAGCTTGGCAATTTTACAGAAGACCCCCTACGGGTCTTAGTATTTGTTCGAAGTCCAAGGAATCGTGTTGTACGTTGAATATTTTTGTGAAAATTACATGGTGGCTCCTTCTCTTTATTTTATTTCCATAAATAACCATGACAATAGTGTAGATTCTTTTTGTTGTTCTGTTTATTTTAAATAGTAATTAAACTCCAAACATTCCCAAAAAAGGTGTGGCTTCCTGGATGCTTGTATTTTCATTCCATGCATTTACTCTTGCATTTTAGGAGTTTTTATTATTTATTAAAAATCAAAACACCCCTATTTCTCCCTGTCTAGACTATAAGACACATAAAAAATATAAAAAACTTTTGAAAAATTAAAAAGAATGTATTTTGTGTTTATTTCATTATTTTACAACTCCAAACCAAAAAGCCATAAAAATTATAAAAAAAACACCTAAAACATTGAAAAAAACCTAAAAACCTTATAAAATATATAAAAATCTCAAAATCCCAGAAATTGTATTTTTTTCCTATTTTTGAATTTTCTTTATTATCTAAATATTAAAATTAATTTGGAGAATTTTTTGTTCTATTTGATATTTTTCATCTCCATTTTAATTTTAGGTATTTTTAATTAAATCTTGATTTAGTGTATTTTTAACTTTAAATATATATAAAAATCAACAAAAATTCTTATAAAAATCAAAAAAATAGTAAAAATTATTTTAAAACCCTAAAAGATTTTATTTTTTTATTTTGTTTATATTCATTAGTATTTATATCTATTCTAGCTCATATTATATATATACTTTATATATAGCCTTATATATATTATATATCTTTTAGATAGTATATATAAAAATATAAAAAGAAAATATAAAATACAAAATTATGAATCAAAAAAATTAAAAAAATCAAAAATAAAATAAAAAATTATGAATAAATTAAAACCTACAAAAAACAAAGTTTGGTTAAGTATCTGAGGGATAAATTGTGCTTGGACTTATATTTTGCCTGCTCTATTACTTTGCTTCATGTGTTTGACCTGTACTTACTTGCCATTATACATTCTTAGTATGGTATAATAAATTTTAACTCTTGCTCTTAATTGCTTTATTATCTATGTGGGTTAATTATTGAACAAGCGAGAGGATTCGAGTAGTCGCTTCAGCGACAGTGAGCCTGATTTGTCAGGCCATTATTTAGCGACTCTGATGTTCTCGTTTTTCAGACACTCACGAAAACATTTTGGATCTTTGGAGGTATGGTGTCCTTTCTAGAGAAACAACTGAGATCGAATGAGGGAATCGTGCCATGGATTCGATGAAGAGCATGATCAAAGACCGAGTATATATTGTTAATCTCATTGTCTTGCAAGATATGATCCTTAAGCTCCCATGATCGCACACTGGAAGCCACAAAAGTAAGGCCTTAACTATCAAATTCCGGTTTCATTTTTGTAAGCATGTAAAGAGAAATTCGGTGAAATTTCTATGGAATTTAGGTAAAATGGTCGGAAGTCAAGGGAATTACTTGAAAACTACTTTTTTAAAAAAAATAAAGATTTCTAATAATCTTTAACTCAATATTTGAGACAGAAAGATAGGTTTTTTTGCTAATACTAAGATTTTAATATGACATATTAAATTATATTTCTATCTGATCATCCCAACCGTCAAAAAAGTAGTATGTTGCTCAGAACTAGAACTAGATTTGGAACCATATTAAGAAGCCATTGATTTCTCCTCTTGAACATGAAGAGAATGGTGACAGGTGAGCACCTCTTCAATAAGAATGAGGTGACACATATGATAACCCTAATTAAAATATCTATATCAAAATAAAGAAAACTAAAAAAATATAAAGACCTCTAGTTAAAACTTTAATTTAACTCTTAAATCTTATGTTTAACCGATTTGATTTGGATTTAGATCTAAAATATAGAAACCAACTAAAGAAACTTCTTTAAACAATGTAAAGCACTCTAACTCAATTATATTAATAAAAAAATAAGTGAAAATCATTAATATACACAACTTTCGATGAAATCGAAGGGTAGATTTCTTTTTTGTTGTTTCGGCGAAATAACATGTAATTTCGATGAAATTTCATTGTCATTTCGCTGATATTTCATAGAAATCCTAGAAAAAGAAATAAAGGAACTTTTTGATTTCGGTCACCTAAAGAAATGAAAATTTTAGAGAATTTAGGTTGAGGCTATGCACAAAAGCATATGAAGAAGTCTCAACTGCTAAAAGAAGCCTCAAACCACTAAGTCGAATGGGCAATGAAGCCACCCTTCATTAGAGGTCTCTAAAAAAGGAGCCTCCACAAACAATAATGTCTTCAATAAACTCTCGTAAGCCTCTGTCAAATACTATCGATGCCTCCTCTATGTACATAGGTTGACAAGTCCTCAGGCCAAAAAAAAGTTATGATATACCCATACACGAACGGAGTAAAAGAAGATCACTCAGTGGATAACCCAACTGACGAAGAAGATGCATCAACTTCACAACTTTAGCAGACCTCTCCAAGGCTAAACCTTTAATAAAATTTTTATCCCTACTAACTGTCCCTCTAAGAAACTTCATGCCTAATGAAGGTCTTTCAGTACATGCTGGGTAAAACCCTTTGTGAAGCTTCCTACCATCACATATAGGCCAAAAGAGTTCAGTTTCATGAATATTTAAAACTAGACCAAAGTTCGTCCCACACTGCTAGATGATACCCAAAACCTTGGCTACCCCAACTGTGTCTCCAATAATTGTTCCATCATCAATATACCAAATATGAAGAAGTAACTTGTAATTATCCCTAATATAATGGATTAGTAGGTGTAGTAAGAGGGAAAAAAGGAGCGGCCCTAGAGGATCACCTTGTCGCACTCCAGCAGATGGCCATATATGTCTGTCTCCAAGGTATAACCTTGTTGATTGTCTATATAAGAACTCCATCCACAAAGAGATAGATGGACATCTTGCTCTCACCTTGTGTAATAAGGCAGATCTATCAACCATATTGAAGGCATTAGGAAAATCCACTGTGAGCATGGAAAGTGAACCATCACTATGGCGAGCATCCAACACTCTGTTGACACTGTGTAGAATAACCTCGGCTCCACCAGAAACCCACACTCCAAACTAGAAGTCATTCAGATATTTGGCCATATCTTTACTTACTCCTGCCATAGCAACTTTAGACACTAGCTGCCTCCAAATAGTACCAACTCCAATAGGATGAATTCTATTATCTGGCTTAAGCAATGGTATAAACGGTGCAGACGCTATAAATTCTAAAGAGCACAAAGGAAATCTCCCTCCCAACATAAGTTAACTACAAAGGTAATGGCTTCTAAAAGGTCCATAGCCATATATGTCAAGTACTTAGATCCAAGTGGGAAAGGGATTGGAAGGAAAGCTAATCACCATCAGAGAAAGGATCTGGAGTCCAATCTTCAATCATTCCTTGCGATTGGAGCAGATCTAATTGGCAGCGAAACTTGCCTTGAATCTCGAACTCCAGATCTGGGAAGATCTAGAGGTATCAGGGCAAAATAAGGCTTAAGAGAAAAACCTTCTTGAGCAGAACCATGATATACACCTACCCAGATTGGAGAGGATACACAGCAGGAGGTGTTGTGGGAAGCACCAGAGTGTGAATCCAGGAAAATAGAAATAGTATGCAGATATTCAAAACATGAACATTCTTTTCTTGAAAGAAGTCATCTTCCATTCCTAAAGTTGGTTAGTCTAAACATCTAATTTGCTTTGTCAATTTAGGTCTCCTGGTGAAAGTAACGCTTATGCGCATTATGCTTGCAGTAAACATCTCGAAATATTTGATTGGGATGGGAAATTATATTTATATTTTTTAATGTGGAATGTTTTAGATGTGTTGTATTGTATTATTTTGAGAAGTCTCTGGCAATTTTAATAAAGTTTGGTGAACGAATCAAGTGTGAGACTGCAGAGGGTAAATATTTGCGCCTTACTCAGGTTACTGTCATATGGTATGTAATTTTTTGATCATTATGTCGTGATAATCAATATAGTTCATATATTTGTACGTAAGTCTTTTAATCGCGAAGAAATATAAAGGCCATGTTTGGTTGATGGTGGGGGTTACCTCCCAAAACCCACCCTTTCTCTCACTTGTGGGGCTCACTCTCTCTTTCTTTTTAATACATTAAATAAATCATTTCTCTTTGATCTATTCAATCAAAAAATAATATATTATACAATCATATCATCTAAAAATTATAAACTACTCAACTTTAACTCACTTTTCCAAACTTCAATACAATCACTTCACAATAACTACTCACTTTTCCAAACTTCAATACAATCACATCACAACAAACCTTCTCAACCCAAAACCTTATATCCAAACACCAAAACACAAAACGGGTTACCCTCCACCAGTTTACCTCGGAATAACCCAGCAACCAAACACACCAAAAGAAATTTTAATGTACCAGTGTATATTTATGTTGACGTCAAACTATTTGACGCCATGCTCTCAGACAAGAAACCTTGTATGACATTTGATAAATGCATTGAAAATGATATTGTATTGTCTTATGGTTGGGAGGACGGCGAGGTCTTGCTTATGCGATGCAGGAGCCTTTATCATGATTTGAGATATCCTTTATTTACACAGTTTTATTGCAATTTCTATCTTATTAGAATATTTAAATGTTTATTATTAACAAATTATTATCAGTTTGATGGGATTTCTTCTTAATCATGTTTTCCTTGACTTACCTTGTTGTGATCTAGCACCTTTGATGGCTTTTCAGTAGGGTTGGACATTGGGTTGTGCCGACCCGATCCGGCCCAAAACCCGATCTACATAACCCGACCCAAACACAAATCCGAAATTTAGAGGACGGTTTGTGGGCTCCAAAATGAGCCCGTATTGATTATCAAGTCGGTTTTGATCCTGAGAAGGCCCGATTCAGCAATCCCGATAGCCCAACCTATACAATATAATTGTATCCAGTATATTCATGTTTGTTCCAAATATCATGTTCTAACTTTCATATCCTTATTTCGAGTGTAGAATAAATGCTTAGGCCCATTAATAATCATATCTATTAGCGTGGATTAAGGATATTATTACATTAATATATATATGAAAGAATGGAATATGTGTCCTCAAGTGTTAAAGTATGCACAACTGTAAGCAACCAATCTGTATTTGGGAATGGCACCTTCATCTACAATAGAATAGGTAATGGTGAATTGTATGGTGGTATAAGTCGCCATATTTTTATCACATTTCTATTTCTAACATAAAACTAATGTCAGAATCATAAATTAATTAGCGTATTTAAAGTCTTCGACATGCACTCATGCATAAGAAACAACCAGACAAATGAAAGAACGGAACACGTGATATTGGTGTACATAGGTGTTAAATTGGGTCAGCCCAACCCGAATCCGACCCATTTTATCTGGTCGAGTTTGGGCTTGGGCCTGCAATTTGAAAATAAAATGGTCCTAGGCCCGACCCATTAGCCCATATACTAAAATGGCTTGGGTCGGGTCAACTCAAACACGACCCGACCCGACCCGATGCCCAACCCTACTTTTTAGGTGTCATCATCTTTTTTGGAAATATTTGTTGCTTTGGTTGTATTTGCTAACAAGTTTGCTATGTTTTAGAAATTGATTTTGAAAATTATATACATATGGAAGAGGAGCTTCAAACTATCGAGAAGGCCAATGGTATGACATCGAAGATTTGTACACAAATAGGGGTTTTTTAAATTTTGTTTTACATGTCTATTATGATTAGAGTTCATTTTATTTTATTGTTTTGCTCTAGAACCAGTAAAAGTGAAGGTTGAGAAATCTTATAACGAGGATGGTTGTGGTGAAGTTGGTGATTTGAATCAGGTAAAATTTGTCTTTGTATTATGGCATTTGGAATGTTTTTTTTTGTTTGGATCATTATGTGCATACAACATTCGAATATACTTACAATAATTATATATTTCCAGTGTTTCCTGTAATAATGTATTTTTAACAGGCTAAATGTGCAACAATACCGCTGCTACTACCGGTAGGGTTGACTATTGAGTCATGACTCAATGAGTCAGACTCTAGTTCGGGTCGATAAGGGCTCGCGAGTCCGGCTCATTAAGCTATTGAGTCGAGCCCGAACCGGAATTTTATGCTCGATAGTTTATTAAGTCGAGTCTGGCTCAACTCGATAACTCGATAAGGGACTCAATAAGAAGTTGGGCTTGATAACTTGATAAGAGGCTCGATAAGGGATTAGCTCGATAACTCGATAAGGATCTTGGGCTTGATAATGGGCTTTACTTTAGTCCCACATAAAGTAAAGATGAACTCGGAGGGAACGTGGAGTTTATATAAGCAAAGGGCAATCTGCATAAATACTTGCCTTAGCTCGGCCCGAGCCTTATCGAGTCCGAGCCAGGGCCTGTCTCAGCTCGTTGAGCTCGATAACCAACCCTAACTTTTGGTTCTCGGTCTTATTGTAGTGGCATGCTGGAAATTGCACAACTGAGTTGAAGGGAGGCAGAGATGCACCAGCAGCAAAAACACATTTTAGCAGTGTGGGTATCTAGAAAAAGAAGGACAGAGCTTGCACGATGATGGAGGGAAGAAAGGAGTCAACCAACTTTTACAACTTTGGGCCTGAGAATAAACTTTCTAGCCCTCTTACTTCCAATGTTCTAACTGATAATGGACCCTTTTGGTTCTTTTACATACTCGAAACTTGGTGTAATTGTTAGTTTTAACACATTTCCTAAGAAATATCTTTTATTTATATAATCATGGTATGATCGGTGTAATATAAAATAGGGTTCAATGGGGCTGCTCCCGCCCAGGGTTTTTTTAGTTTTTTTTTCTAAAATACCGTCATGCATTTCCATCACTATATCCCTTTATGTCATTTTAATTTCGATAGAAACAGAGACTCATATGTCCTCCATCTAGAACATGTAATTTTAACGGTCTTAGAATTGTTGTAATCGATTTGTTCTAGATGGAGGACATACGAGTCTCTATTTCAGATGAAATCGGAATCATATATTAGAGGGATATAATGATAAAAAATACATGATGATATTTTTAAAAAAATAAAAAAAATCATTAGGGCTGCATCATTTTCCCTGTAAAATATGCATTTATGGCTATTGTTGAATAATTTGGTGTAGGAAATTGTCTCTCGTTGGGTACAAAGAAGAGTATGTTGGTAGAAAAAGCTTGGCGCTAGAATTTGAGAGGGGACGGGGCTCGAAATAGAGATGAGACACTGCACTTGTGGAACCACGGTTTTATAAATCAATCATCGAATCATTGTATTGTTGATTTCGTTTGCTTGAGTCAATCGGGTCGAGCTGAGTTAGATCTGATTTACTAACAAAAGGATTCGTGTGCTCCTATACTTACTAACATAAGAATAATATTGTGAATTTGTAAGGATACAGAAGTCCATGAGAAAATGCTAAGAAGTGTATATATTATTAGAAAAAAACTTAAAAGGGCATAATAAACATATTTTGTAAAATTTATAAAAAAAATGTATAACATTAATATTTTTAAACTTTTTAAACTCTAATTAATGACAAGTGTTGTTAATTTTCATCTTCTTCATTTGTTATTGTTGGAAACTTGGAAGTAGACAACCTCATGCAAAATGTGGAAAGAGAGAGGCAATGCTCATATGACAGGACGGAAGATGCGATAGCTGGTCATTGGCACATGCAGAAGAAGAGACAAATGAGCAGTATACTATGGGTTGGAGTGAGACTAGATTATGGATAATTTTTTAAAATTTGTATTTTTAAATTATTAAAAAAAATATTTTGGTCAAAAAATGGATTGTTAAACACTACAAACTGGACGTCCTTTGGGGACGCTTATTGGGGACGGTCAAGAAGTAACCGTCCCCAATAACAGTATCGGGGACGGTCATTAGCAAACCGTCGCCTTTTTAATGTAATAGCGACGGTTAAAATCGATCGTCGCCATTAAGTGACCTTTAGGGACGGTTCTTTACCCGTCCCTAAATATGCTAGCCCTTGTTTGTTTTTTGTCAACCCGGTAACTGTAGGGGACGGTTATAACCGTCCCCATTACTCCATTGTGCTCGTCACCTATACAAAAAACCTTTAGGGACGGTTGTTCACCCATCCCTAAATAGGCTAGCCCTAGTTCGTTTTTTTGTCAGCCCGGGAACTTTAGAGGACGGTTATAACCGTCCCCATTACTCCACTGTGCCCGTCGCCTATACAAAACTATAGGGGACGGTTGTAACTGTCCCCGATAGTTTTTTATAGGGGACGGTTGCAAAACCGTCCCCTCTGCCCTATTAAAAGGGGACGGTTCACTCATAACCGTCCCCGATCATTCATATAGGGGACGGTTGTGTGACCGTCCCCGATGGTCACATACCCCCGGCGGATGCGAGTCTTCCTCATTCTCACGCGATTCGCCCTCCTCCCTCTCTAAAGCGCTGCCGTCCTCCTGCCTCCTCCTCCCTCTCGCCGCCGCCGTCCTCCTCCTCCCTCTCGCCGCCACCGTCCTCCTCCTCCCTCTCGCCGCCGCCCTCCTCCTCCTCCTCCCTCTCGCCGCCTCCCTCCTCCTCCTCCCTCTCGCCGCCGCCCACCTCCTCCCTCTCGCCGCCGCCCACCTCCTCCTCCTCCTCCCTCTCGCCGCCGTCCACCTCCTCCTCCTCCTCCCTCTCGCCGCCGCCCTCCTCCTCCCTCTCGCCGCCGCCCTCCTCCTCGGCCTCAACTGGTGCCCGTCCGCACGCCGTCCGTCCGCCGCCTTGCCCGCCGCATTACTCGGTTGTAAGTTTTGTTATAATTATTTTTATATATTCATCATGCTTATGATTGCATATTTTCTTAATATACTTATTAGTTTAGTCAAATGCTTAATATAGTAGATTAAAAAATATTGGATAAATGCTTAATTGTGAAAAATGCTTATTAGTGATAAATGTTTATTACAAATGTTTAAGATAGTAGATTAATCTTGATTATGATTAAATGCTTTTAGTGATAAAAGATTATTAATTTAGGTAAATGCTTGTAAGTCTTGTTTTAAAACATAGTTAGATTAGAAACATAGTAGTAAAACATAGTTATTAACTTTGGATGTTATCTATAGGCAATGGACAAAAGTTGGATGAATAAAAGATTCGATGATTATCGGACATATAACCAAGGGGTTATGGGATTCTTAGACTGGGCATTTCGATTTGAGTCGCTCTATCATATTGTAGGAGGTGAAGGAGATAAGATACATTGTTCGTGCATAAGATGCAAGAACAATTTGACACAAAATCGAATCATGGTTTACGAACATTTGATTTTAAATGGTTTTTGGCTCCATTATACAAATTGGACATATCATGGTGAAGGAATTATTTTGGACGAAGAAATTAATGACCAAGTTGATAATGAAATAGATGTCCATGAAAGAGTACATGGCCGTGATGCTATGTTTGAGTTGATAGATAACATCTGAGGACTAACACTGATGAACTGATGGATTCACCTCCGGATTCCTTACTTGAAAAAATAGAAGATGCAGAAAAGCCATTATGTGACGGAGTCAAAATGTCTCAGTTGCGTTTTCTTCTGGAAATGTTTAAGATAAAAGTGAAGAATCGGTGTACAGCGGTTATGATGACAGATGTCTTACAGTTGATTAGGACATTATTAAATAATCCAGAAAATTTTCTAAAGGATTGGAAGGACGCTAAATCCAGATTTCGGGCACTTGGATTAAACTACGAGAAAATTGACGCATGTCCGAATGACTGCATTTTATATTGGAAGGATTACTCAAATCTAGATACATGTCCTGACTGCAAAAGTAGCAAATATAAAAATTTGGGCCATGATTCGAAAAGGAAAAAATCGGAGAAGATTTTACGATTCTTTCCTTTGATTCCTAGATTACATCGATTATATTCATATGAAAGAACAGCAAAGATGATGATATGGCACAGTAATATCAAAAAGAAAGATATAACTGGTGTTATGCGACATCCGTCTGATTCAGAAGAGTGGAAGAAATTCGATGAAATGTATCCATCGTTTTCTGAAGAAATAAGAAACGTACGTTTAGGTCTTGCTTCCAACGGTTTTAATCCATTCAGAAATATGAGTACGAGTTACTCTATTTGGCCAGTGATAATTGTTACATATAATTTGCCACTATGGATGTCAATGGCATCTTCTTTTATGATGATGACGTTATTAATACATGGTCCAAGGGGACCAGGTAATGCGATAGATACATATCTGCAACCGCTGATTGATGAATTAAAGATTCTGTGGAATTCTGGAGTGCGTACGTATGACGCGGCAAAGAAAGAGTTCTTTACAATGCGTGCTTCTTTATTGTGGACAATTAATGACTTTCCCGCATATGCCAATTTATCGGGATGGAGTACGAAGGGTAAACTCCCATGTCCGATTTGTATGGATAAAACACATTCGACATGGCTAACAACGAGTATGAAGTATTGTTATTTGGGACATCGTCGTTTCTTACACGTAAGTCATAGATGCTTACAAAGTTATTTTTCCATTTCTCCAAAATGGAAAAGTTTCATCTCGACGAAAAATTGACGGTCTGAAACAGTCCCATGCACATTGCAGTATGTTAGCTTCAGAATTTTAAATATAAATGACGGGTCAGTTGCAACTTGCATGTTAGCATACGAGGACAAAAAAATCTATGGGACGATGTGATAATCCGTTTAAACCATATATAGGAAAAACTCCCATTTTACGTGTCAGACACACAGACATTTGGGGGAGATTTCAAATGAGACGGTGTTTTTTTTAATTGAAAAATGTCCATTATAATGACTTTTAGATCTCAATCTAATGATGATTTCATCCATTTTCTTTATCGAAAACGTTATTTCGGCCATATCTTCCCTTTTAAATTTGAATATTATTTAATTAATTGAACTTACTACTTTCAACTCGTCTAAATTTAGTATTTTTGTTAATACCATAATTCATCAATTTTCGGTTACATTTTCAGCCTACGTTGTCGGAGACAAAGGTCTTGTAACTAACAACGATTTCTCTCGAAAAAGTGTGACATGCAAAATAAATATAAATTTATAAAGTCGGCACTTGATTTGTAAAATATTTGTGAAGTATGTAAAATAGATACTTATTAAGACGAAATTGATAGATGGGAAAGGTGGTGATGGCATGATATGGGGGGACTGCATCAGCTTTTCTTTAATTTGATTGTTTTCTTTCTAATTAAATCTTAAAGTATCATTATTTATTTCTGTACAGTTAACCAACAATTTTTAGTACTTCATGTTTTGTATGATATTACTGCAAAACAAAGAGTCGGATATTTTTAAGAATGTGATATGTAAATATAAGTCATAAATTGTAAAATAAATAATTAACTATATAATATACTAAGGGTTATATGGAGAAGCCCCCAAGGGAGCTAACTTTTTTAAAAAAAATGCTTCAATGGAAATTCATCGCTATATCCCTGTATTATGTCATTCATGTTTCATGCGAAACAGAGAGTCCTACAGCCTCCATCCAGACAGTCATTTTTACGATCGCAGAATAGTTGAAACCGACCGTGTCTAGATGGAGGCCATAGGGGTCTTTGTTTCGCATGAAATTTGAATGACATAATATAGGGATATATTTATAAAAATCTACGGAAGCATTTTTAAAAAAAAATTGTGGAAAACGGGGCGGAGAGAGCTAAGTTAGCTAGCCTAGGGGCAACCACATTTTTCCCGTATACTAATCAACTCTGTAAAATATTAATCAATTATGCAAAAAAATATAATAGAATTTGTACTGCAGCAGCGATAAATATGATGGTAATTTCATTCTCACCTCTGCAAGCGAACTTGAGTATAAAATAGTCAACCAAATTGGTTTTGACCGCAACGATAGGATGAGTCAATAACCATGACTTTGTTGACCATGTATCAGTCGACTGGACTTTGTTCTTAGTTGGTTGAACCTCAACTTTAAGAGGAAATTGATTAAAAAGATTTATCTTCAGCTCCTATAAAAATATCCTGCTAATCATCATCTTATTTTTCATACCTCTGACTTCATATGATCAAAGAGATCACTGCATCACCATTCATCTACCAAATATCATAGCACTGTCTTGATAGAGTAATTGCATTCCACAATCAATTCCTGCATGAAGAATAATTCGCATAGCAATACTAATGTGATGGGAAAAGGATTATCAAACCTCATCATCAAAATCACAACGCTGCAGTACAACTATCAGTATTATGCGATTCATACTCAATCTTCTATTATTTTGTGGCATGCTCTATTTCTTCTACATTCACGCTATATATCGCCTCATACTTCGCTAGTTATATTTTCCTCGCGAACATGCTATATAACGCTTGACGCTCCGCCTAAGATGTCTCCTCCGCTTGTCAAATTTTGCAGACAAGCTTCCACCACATGTTTTATCTAACATATGTCGTTCTAATTTTCGATCCATTAAAGATCCGTCTACCATATTCCCCAACATGCTATATCTTTCTGTTTTCTACATCCAAAACTCATATCACCTACATGTCGCATTTTCGTTACACTACTCTTAATTCAACAAAAACTACTTATATTCCACTTACCTGCTATATCCTACTGCCAATCCTCTGTGCCACTCCTGCTTCAACTCCCACCTCCTACCCTGCTCTTACTAAGCTTTAGTAAAAACAATGAAAAATTTAAATGCATGAAAAAATGAGAAATGTATACAAGGACTTAATAAGGATCCATACCACCAAACCAATACGACAATACGTAGATCAGTCACCATGTAGGAATAGATTTTTTTTAGAACCATTTTCTTTTTGTTGATGGAGAAGTTTAGAGGGATATTGATGTGGGAAACCCTTTTCATACATTACTCTACTAGGCGACTGCCGTAAACATATTCCGTCAGTATTTTGTCCACCAAGGTAAATTGTATACAAGTATGTAGTTACAGGTTTAACTGTAATACTGCAGATGTTTGCAGCTAATAAATCAAAGAGATGCAGTAGTTCGTCACGAGACAAGTTTTTTTGTAGAGATTCATAGATATGGCTGCTAAAAAGGATCCAAAACTTTATAATCAGCAAAGCTCACAGTATATGGAAAATAATTTCTGTAGATACATTTCTAATCATAATGTAAGTCATCATATCCTTATCAAAAATATAAAATCATTACACAAGTTAGAAGGGATATACTTGTCAAAAATACAATTTATGAGATAAATAAGCGAGATCGCAGAGGGAAATTAAATAACATCAATTTAATATTTACTTTCGTGAACCTTCGTCAGATTTTTCCGCAAGGTAATGCTCAAGCATGTCATCTTCGTCGTCTGAAACAAAATCCAATCAATGTAGTTTGAGAATGTATTTACTCCAGAAGAAAGAAAAGACTTGACAAAAAGTAAAATCCCAACATAAAAAGACACTAATCAAAAAGAAGAAATTCAACCTTCGAAGTCATCGTCAAATTCAATGTCTTCCTCCTCTTCTTCCTCCGACCCCTCCACAGCAGCAGCAGCACCTTTCTGCACAGTATTCAATAAGATCATGGAAGGTATGTAAAGATCAAAAGTTCGAAGTTTCGACTCAAGATATTAACAATAGAGAAGACTGTTAACTTTTTGGTACTTAGAATACTCGTGGAATTCCGACAGAGACACTATAAAAATTGAGTGAGGACATTTTTTTGAAAAATGTGAGAAGGCATTGTAGTTGCAGGTTGTCTAATCTAATCTAGGGTAAGGGCCATTACAACCTCTTAATCAACAACAACAAAGCCTTTTCCCATAATAAGTACGGTCGGCTACCATATTGTATCCAAAGTGTAGTCAAAGATATGATAGGCGAGTCATAGGGAGGAGATCCAGGTTAACGAGAAGCTTGGTGGTTGAGTGAAAGGGTGCAAGAAAGCTTAAAATTAAAATAACTTGCTTTAAAGCTATGTACAAAGACTACAAAATTGCGAAGAAGAAAGCAAAGAAGGTTGTAAGTGAAGCTAAGTCAAGAGCTTATTTAGTTTCGTACAAAAATCTTGACTTTAAGGAGGGCCAGAAGGATATATTCAGATTGACCAAAGCAAGAGAAAGAGAGATCTTTCTCTAGTAAGACGCATTAAGGATGAGGAAGGACATGCGCTTGTTACTCAGTAGGAGATAAAGACTAGATGGAAGCAGTATTTCCATAAACTTTTCATAGGGGAAGGGAATAAGGAAAACACTTTGAGAGATCTAGCTAGTAGTGAAAGTTACATGAATCTTGAAGTTATAGACGGATACAAAAGAGGGAAGTAGAGGAGGCTTTGAAGGTTATGGGACTTTAGAAAGGTGTAGGACTCGATGGCACTCCAATAGAAGTATATAGAGTTCTAGGTGAACGTGGTTTGACTTGGTTCACAAATTTATTCAATGTTATTTGATGAAGCAGGAAAATTCTTGAAACATGTAGAAGAAGCATCGTGGTGCCTCCATAATAAGAATAAAGGAGACATTCAAAATTATTCGAATTACATACGTATCAAACTAATGAGTCATATTATGTAAATTTGGGAAATGTGTGATCGAAAGAAGGTCGAGGCAACTTTCAAAAGTAACAGAAAACCAATGAGGATTCATGCCAGGTCCCTCAACTGTTGAACCTATCCACTTGTTGAGGAGAATAACTGAGATTTATAGAGCTAAAAAGAACCTCCATAAGATTTTTATTGATTCAACCACACGAGGGATATCGTGGAGAGTTTTAGAGAAGAGATAAAAGTACATGTCCTATGCATTAACCTTATAAAAGATATGTATGATAGGGGTTTGCTTGTTTAAAGATTCGGTATGGGAAGACTGGCTATTTTGATCAGTATCGATCTGCATCAAGGTTCAGCTCCGAGTCCATTCTTTTTTTATTTTGATTATGGACGAATTGACATGTCACATTCAGAATGACATTCCTAGGTGTGTATTGTCCGCCGACGATAATGTGTTGATCGATGAGAGGTTTGAAGACATGCCTTAGAAACTAAAGGATTTCATATAAGTAGGGCTAGGACTGAATATATGGAGTACACACTTGATGAAAGCGGTAGTGAAGGAATCGAGGTGAAGATTAAAGACGATAACATTAACAAGATAGATTCTTTTAGATATTTGAGATCTATTTTGCAACATGATGAGGAAATCGATTGAGATGTTACTCATAGAATAAATGCAGGTTGGTCAAAGTGGAGAGGAGCCTCTACTGTTCTATATGATGCGAAAAAATCTTTAAAAATCAAAGGAAAGTATTATAAAACAACCATGAGACCTGCTATGCTCTACAAATCTAAATGTTAGCCTATGAACCATAGACATGTACAAAGAATCATAATAGCAGAAATGAAAATGCTAAGGTGGATGTGTGGTCATTCACGAAAAGATTGGATTCAAAATGATGCAATCAGAAGAAAAGTTGGTGTAGCTCTAAAAGAAGATAAGATGAGAGAAAACTGCTTAAGATGATTTGATTATTTACAAAGAAGATCGGTTGATGCACCAGTTAGAAGACGCGATATTTGGGAGGTTGAGCTGGCTAAGATATGGTGAGGAAGACCCAATAAGTGTTGGAATCAAGGTGGAGCATTGAGTCGGGCCGGCCAGGAGCTCGACCTTGACTCAACCCGAAAAAACCATGGGCCCTACACTCCTTTGCCCACTTTATAAGCACGGGTAGGGCCCAATCCAAACCCGGTTGGGTTGGGATAACCTGACTCAGCCTGCCATACTATACGGGGATGTTAGTTCTAATTAATGATGGAACCCTTGAATTCGAGCAATATTGAATGGATATCACAAACTTATGTATAATAAATACTATGATCTCCTCATATGTGTTCAATGTGCATATCATGTTATCTAATAATAACATATGGTATGACTTCATATCATTTGACATCATCAAGGTTTTAAAGGTTTTCAAGCATAGGTAATCCTGCTTATTCGGTTGTTGGGTATAGACGAACCATGCTTTTTGTAAGGGCATCATGGCCAAATCCCAATCCTAATCCCAACTTACGGGATTTTATGCGTAGAAACATCCCCTCTCGCAATCCTAATCCCAATACCTCCTCCAAACCATCTGTCCCAAACCCTCCTCTACATCCTACCCATCCCAAGATCTCCCTCATGCCAAAATGAGGAGATAAGTTTATAGGTGTGTGTAGGGATGAAAACGAATCAGTTACGGATCGGATATGCCTATTTCCATATCCATATTCGGTTAGTCTCTATCAAATACGAATACGGATATGGATATGAGTCGGATATGCATTAAGGAAATCATATCCTTAAAATACGGATACGAATTCGAATCAGATATTTATCGAATTCGAATATGGAACTAATAAAGAGAGGACCCGAATACGGATCGAATAAAGAGTCAATCCAAATATGAATTGAATAAAGAGTGAATTCAAATATGGATCCAATAAACTTGGAATCTGAATACGGATAGAATAAAGACCACATACGAATACGAATGAATTTTTATCAAAGTTCGTGATGATTTTAAAAAATCTCAATAAAAATAAATAAGTTGCACCATACAGAAGGGAGCATCGATATGACCTGTGTTCTTGTCCAGAAGCAAAAGGAGGATAGGATTTCGTAACTTTTGTTCATGCCCATCTCCAAACAAACGGAAGCTTATCAATATCATTAATATATTGTATTATATTATATAATACTAATATAATAACATGGGATTGTGGTTTGTATTATATTAACTAATATA
Source organism: Ottelia alismoides (assembly GCA_037367405.1). Lineage (NCBI taxonomy): Eukaryota > Viridiplantae > Streptophyta > Magnoliopsida > Alismatales > Hydrocharitaceae > Ottelia > Ottelia alismoides. The sequence goes on along the minus strand of JAZKJV010009641.1, from coordinate 955,471 downwards.
TAAAACATTATTAAATGATGTATACGATATCCGGATCCAGATATTCAAGCCATTACCATATCCGTATCCGTATCCGAAAATTTTTTACAACCCATATCTATATTCGATCCGTATTCGATTAATTTTCGGATATGGATATCTGTATTCGGTAATTTATCGAATATGGTAAACAGATATTCAAATATATCCGAAAACAGATATATAATATCATATGTATCACAATTCGGCAAAGACCTCTTCAAAGTTAATATCCAGCAACGTTTCTTGGTATAGCTTCACGTATCAAGATTTATTAGATGCTAGATTCAGTTCTCTACTAGGGTGCTGCAGTTTTTTAATGCTAATACAAAGACCACTATGTTTCATATATATGATATTCTCAATTTCTTCTCGCGTCACCATCATATCTTTCATAACTACAATTAAGAGATGTGCATTCTAATAATGAAAATGGGGGCAGGCCAAGCCCGGTCCAAACCCAAGCCCGGCCGCATGGGCCTTGGGCCGGGCTTGGGTCCTAGGTTTTCACAAAAACATGGGCCTCGACTCAGCCCAAAGCCCGAAGAAAATTGGTTGGATCGGATCGGGCTTTTTCTCGGGTTGGGTCAAGTCAAGCCCAATGCTCCACCCTAGTTGGAATTAGACTATCCGAATGGTTTCTTGGTTATTTGGATCCATAGAACATATCGCCGATATATCGATATCGAGAGGATATCAGGGTGCATATCCTTTTACAGGGAAATCGACGATATTTGACCGATATGTCGATTATATATCACCATATCAGCCCATATCGATCAAAAACGAGTGGATTCGGTACAAAAATTCCTATATATCGATCAATACTGCCGATATATTGCTGATATCTATATATTGATGAATAATACCCTTGTAAACTTGATTTCACTACTTATTTTGATACTCCTAGTCTGGTAGAGTATGGTACGACCATGGTTTCAGTAAACTCCTATTATTACACATGTAAAACATATAAGAAACTATATGCGAATTCGAACATAACATGGGGACATTAGACCCGTTCTTCATCTGGGTTCAACATAATATACGATTATGATTCAAATCGTATGATTCATATCAATAACTTGGATATCTTTAATGACAACTATAGCCAATCCCTTTTTGATAAATATTTTAGTGATAATTATAGGCAATGATTTCCTTTTGATTGAGTATAAAATTTAGTAGAAATGTTTGTGGCATTGACATATCCTTTTTTTCATGTTCTTATCTTCATAATATCATAATATATTACATTGTTATATATTTATAAGATATTTGTAAGTTATTTAGTGTTCTAAGAACTCGGACGAACTCCATTTCTAATATCTATAGTTCAACAATTAACAGTACCAACGATATGTTCAATATGACCGATATGTGCGATATAAGGATCACAGATGAACTATATGTGTTATCTAGGTGTATAATTTGTAAGTTATTTCATGTTATAAAAACTTGAATGAAATCTATTTCCATATCTATAAGTCAGGAATCAACACTAACATCGATATGTTCGAATGACTGGTATGTGCGATATATGGGGTATAAATGACCAATATGTGTGATATACATGTGTATTTGGAGGTTATTTGTTGTTTTAATATCTTGGATGATCTTAATTTCTGAAAAACGGCAAAAAATACCATTTTTAGCCATTTCCGACATTTCCACCGATATCGGCAATATATCTCGACATATCCTTTTCCGGACGGACCGATACGATATCGATATCGATATGACCTTCTATGTTTGGATCTAAGTCCAAGAATGATCCAAGATAACTTTACATGGAGGCAAAGATTAGTTATTATATTTGCATAATGGAGGATGAGCTTTTCAGCAAGGTCGAAGTGACTTCAAGTTAACAAATTGCAACCAACCGTTAAGGCCTGAGGGTAATAGAGAGTTTGAAGATAGTCAATATCAAACAACCACCTCAATAACAAGCTGAAGCCTTTGATAATCAGGGAAACAGCTTTGGGGCAATAGCTGGGGATGTGATTAAGTTTTTTTATTAGATTGGAGGAGGATATCAATAATTGAGTCATTTTTATTCAAGAATAAATTGAGCCATATTTCACCTAACTTAACTTACATTTATCTTAAGTGACGCTGTATTATCATATAAAGATTATGTGTATATTGACCTAACATAACTTACATTTATCTCAAATGACGCCATATCAAAGAAAAAGTGCAACATTTAGAAGTGTATATATGAAAATACAAAGTTTATGGGATTTAGTTAAGGTCAACTCATGTATGAAACAACGAAACATGAGTTGAACATACCTGGAAATACAAATTTTACGTGGAGGTCGTAAATATCAATATTGGTAGCAGCATCAATGCAAAATGCTATAAAAGTAAGAGTTTCCCGCAACATAATATTGCAAATTTGCAACAAGGTCCATTTTAAGGGATGTGTTAACAGGCGTTGGCAAATACAACAAATACACCCAGACCATTTGAAGAGAAAATAGATGAAAATTTGCAAACTACACCAAAACCATTATATAAAAAAGGAGAATGCTTCGCAAATAAGATAGTATAAAAAGATCTACACTGAAGAACCTATGATTAAAGTCTAGTAAATAGAAGTTTTCTAGCTTGCTGTAAATAAAATGTAAGAGAGTTACCGCAGAAGCCCTTCCACTTTCATACCACTGCCTTCCAGTAAGCCTCTTCTCTTTGGGTGCCATCAGGGCAGACTCAGGCATTAACCTGCGTTCATCAAATGGTGTTTGAGCATAAGACCTAGTTTCAAATCACCGCATGCTCTGTACCATGTATTGCTTGAACTAAATATAGTTTCATTACCACTATTAGAGAAAGGTCTTTACCACTATTCGAAAAAGGTCTATAGTCGAGCAACTTGAGAAATCAAAATCCAATCGACTACATTTTGGAAAAAAGTTAATGTCCAGATCATGAGAGATGAGATCTTGCTTTGATTTCAGGGAGATAAAAAAAGATGCAACGGCTGTGGAATTCTTAATTAGTTGTAAAAATAATTTGAGAACACGTGAATCTTTGTCTAAAAAAATTTGCTTCTATTAGAGGATGTTGACTGTCAACTCATATTTATTTGAAAAATGGAACTCAGGTTTTGCCAGTTCGATTTGCGTACATTTGCTACTTGCTGGCTTATATATTGTTACATCCCACAGTTTTATTGTCTTGCACAAAAAAAACCTTGTGTACTTGTCCATTGGTAGTAGGGATGAAAACGATCGGATGCGAATACGAATATAGGTATTAATCATATCCTTATCCGTTTTAAAATACGAATACGAATGCGGATACGAATATTGATGGATGTGAAAAATGTGTTACAAAATGTGTTACCATATCCTTAAAAACAAATACGAATGTAAAACGAATACGAATCAGATACTAATAATAATATAAATATATAGATGAACTAAAATATACATGTTTAGGATAGTTTACACATAAAATAGATATACCAAATATAATAATTTCATAACAATTATATCAACAATGGTGAATGCAATCATAAAATGTTGTTACGTACGGTTATAAATAAATCTATCACTATACTTATGTACAAAAACAAATATATGAATACGAATGCGAATATGAGTGAATGTCAAAGTGATCCATATTTGCATCCATTGTAAACGAATACGAATACGAATGTCAAAATATATATAAGGAATACGATAGCGGATCGGATACGAATATATCCACATCCGCTTTCATTCCTATTTGGTAGTGTTTTGGTCTATATGGCTGCAAAGAAATGGTGTTTGAGCATAAGACCTAATTGCAGATCATGTCATACTTTGTACTATGTATTGCTTGAACAAAATATATTTTCATTACCACTATTAGAAAAAAGGTCTAAAGTTGAGACGAGTGCTTAATATGATGATAGAGAAATCCCTACCAACTTGAGAAGTCAAATCGACTACATTTTTTAGGGAATGGAAGTGTATAGTTTTTGAAAAAAGATTATGCCCAGATTATTTATGAAAGATGAGATCTTGCTTTGCTTCCAGGGAGGTAAAAAAAGATGCAAGAGCTGTGGAACTCTTAACTGTATGTAAAAAATTTTGAAAACACATGAATCTTTTTTGTCTCAAAAAATTGCTTCTGTTCGTGGATGTCGACGGTTAACTTGCATTTATTTGAAAAAATGGATACCAGGTTTTGCCATTTCGATTTGCGTACATTAGCTACTTCTTGGCTTATATATTGTTACATCCCACAGTTTCATTTTGTCTTGCCGAAGAAAACCTTGTGTGCATGTCCATTGGTAGTGTTTTGGTCTATATGGTTACAAAGAAATGCTGCAAACTTCCAAGGGAGACGCGTTAAAGAGTAGATCCACTTCTCTCCACATTTTTACAAGGTGGAGGGAAGGTATATATCAGTCAAAGGGAATATATGAATAATCATTCTAGTGGGACTTCCTGAACACCAAGTAGCAATAATTTGTTCTTAAAGGTGGAGGGGGCGATACTGCTAATTTTGTTGAGGGCTCTACTGCTACAGAGTTCTTAAATTACTATTGGAGGCATTATATTATGCATACAAAACGATATTCTCCTTGTTGCCATAAAGAGGGAGTTTTTAGCTGCATTTATATTCCTAAAGATGACTATTTGATATTAGTAATATCCCCAAAGATGAAAACGAAATGATGTAGTTCGCTAAGACAAACCCTTCGTGCAACTTCTGTCCCAAGTTTCATCACAATTTTTTCACTGAAAGAATCCTCGTTATTTCTGTAATGTCAAATTCATCGCTTGAAAGAATAATATCATCTAGACAGATTTATAGAACTGTGGAAAGAAAAATATGAAGTGAATATTCAAGAGGCCCTAGGGTTCTCTTACATATAGAGGAGAAATCATGTTGAGAAAATTACAAAATAGAGGTAATAAGAAAGGAAATACATAAAAAGGCAAAAATAAATATATCTCTCAACACTTCCCCTCAACATGGAACGTAAATGTCAATTATGTTCAGCTGGGAACATTTTTTGAAATGGCCCTCTGGCTAGAGTCTTGGTGAACATACATGTTTTTTCCCTGAGCAAACGTGGGAAGTAAAGACAAAGACTTATTAATCATGTCACGTGTATAGTGACAATCTACCTCAATATGCTTGGTCCTCTCATGGAAGGCACATGGATCAAAATAGCCTAATATATCCTTGATATATCTGTGATATATCCATATCAACAAGTTAGGAATATTGATATTGCCCTGAATATCGATATCGACTGATATGAAGCGATATAGCGACGAAATGGCATCTCGTATCATCGATATTGATGAAATTTTAAATATTTAGAACAAACTTTCCATCATTTCGAGTTATATCATGGATATCATGTCGATATTAATACTCTACCATTGATATCAACTGTGTTAGTTGACTCCGCTACTTGTTATATAAGGAACGAAGATTGGAAGGTAATTTTTTATTCTTAAGCCTTAAAAGTTGATTTGTTGAGATTTTCTAACCACTCCCTATATTTAACACATTTGAAAAATCGGGTAAGGATAAATAACCAAATCTATTATTTGGAGCATTATTAATAATATCTCGATATATCAGTATTGCTAGAAGGATTTCAATATCCGAGTGTATATTGAGATCTAGGATAAAGCTGAATATCTCACGAGATATCGGTAAAATATCGGCAATTCGTCTCATATTGATCATAAATTGAAGATTTCGGTACATTTTCCTAGATATCAACTAATATCCACATATACCATTGATATGGTGCCGATATTTCTCAATATCACCCTTTTTATTTTATTGTTTATTTGTTTAGGATTTAGCTTCTGTATCTATTCCTAGTATTAAAAACACATTCCGATTTTTATATATTTTCGGGTTGGGGGTGATTGGACAGGGGGCTTCGCCTCTTTTTGCAATGGAGATGAAACAACTTTAGAACTGATAAAAAATTGTCAGCATGCATACATGTTACTATACTTATAAACGTGTTCGTATGATATTCGATATGGCTCGGCATTTTGTTTATATATAATATGCTATGTGATATAAGATTAAGGGATTTTATCAGTTGTGCCCCTCTGAGATATCGCAATATCAGTTATGCCCCTATCTTTTTGGTAATATCAGTTATGCCCCCGACTTCTTGCCAATATTTCACTTGTGCCCCTCGGAGGGGCATAACTGATAAAAGATTTTTATCAGTTATGCCCCTCCGAGGGGCAAAAGTGAAATATTGGCAAGAAGTCAGGGGCACAACTGATATTACCAAAAAGATAGGGGCATAACTGATATTGCGATATCTCGGAGGGGCACAACTGATAAAAACCTTAAGATTTAATGTGCTAAATCCACCCCCTTAATGTCACGAAGTTATTTTTTGAATTCATGGTTTCCTTTGTAATCTCTCACCAATCAACAGCCAGCATTAACAGCAATAAGTACGATATAATGTCTTAGTCCGGTAAATAAACCACATTCTTGCATATAAGTGAATATTTGCAAAATAGTTATTATTTCAAAAAACTAGTATGATCTTAATTTGCTAAAAAAATTGTTTTTGCGTCAATTTTGATATATCCACTAATATCGTCGGTTTATCTTTGACACCCGATATATCCCTTTTCAGAATGACCGATACAATATCGATATCGGTATCGATATTTCAAACCTTGAGGTAGGGTTTTTGGCAATGAAAAGAATAACATGGTTATTACATTACAATTGCACGAAAGAGGCGCATCAATAGCTAAGTCTGTCAGAATGGATCTGATCCGCATTATCTTAGTGCTCCCCTACGCCATTGCTTTGTATTGTGACTCGGCACTAGATCTACCAACCATTGTCGGCTTTTTGCTCTTTCATGAAAACAAAGAACTTCCTATGAATATATCAAAGCCATAGGTGAATTTCATATCCTTAGGGCATCCTACATAGTCTACATATGCACAAGCCGTGATGGCAAGGGATATCCAATCCGAAACATGGAGAAGACTTTAAATACCTCAAGATCATGTAAACTGCACCCATGTGGACATGTCTCAGTTGCTCTATAAACTAGCTCATTTTGCTAACAGCAAAAGAAATATCTGACCTAGTTATAGCATGGGATCAAATTTCATCGAAATTCAGCCGAATTTCGATTTTGGTTGGTGACCGAAATTCAACCGAAATTTGGGGGGCCCCGGTTCAAAAACTAACCGAAACGATCAAATTTCGCGAATTTCGATCAAAATTCGGCGGAAATTTCGTTTCAATCGGTCACCGAGATGGTGACCAAAATCGAAATTTGAGGCCATGATAGTGACATAAAGGAGCCTCCCAACGACCTCCATGTATCTTTGCGTGTCCATTTCCTCGGTATCATCATCATAAAGCTTAATGCTGGCATCCATGGGATTGGTGGTAGGTCGGCAGCCATGTCTATCTCTGAAAGAAGATCAGTAACGTACTTCCTCTGGAGCATCACAAGACCACGTTGGTTCCTAGCGAACCCAAGCCCTGGGAAGTAACGAAATTTACCAAGATCCATGGTGACAAACTGTTGTCCAAGGAACTCCTCCGCGACACTAATGTGAAGCGCATCATCTCCTATAAAATTGATATCACCAACACAAACTAAAATGACAACAATACATCTTTAAGACCTATGAACAAACAGAGAATGATCTAAAATCGATCTCACGAACCCCTGCTGCTCTATCAGGTCTGAGAACTTCTAAAACCATGCCTTACGACTTTTTATGAAGTCTGCAAACCTTTTGACACTCCCCCTCAGCAGCAAACCCAGGTGGTTGTTGCATGTACACCTCTTGTAAATCGACATAGAGAAAGGTGATCTCCACATCTAGTTGAGATAAGGACCAATCTCGGACCACTACGACAGAGAGAAGAATCCAAAAAATAGAATGACAGGCAACTGGAGAGGTGTCAAGATAGTTTACTCCAAAGGTTGAGTGAACCCATGATCCACAAGCATGGACTTGTAGCGATCAACGTTGTCATATGCACGATGCTTTGCTGTAAACACCCATTTGCAGCTAACCAAGGATGCCTCGGTAGAAGTAGTATCCAAGCTCCGAGTACCACGGGACATAAGTGTTGGCATCTCCTCCATCGTGGCAAGATGCGTTGATTGTCTTGCATAGACTCTTAATGCGTTCGTGGGATCACCACAGGCCCACAGCTGAGAAACCCATGACACTTGAAATCTGCAGACTTACACCCCAAAGAAACAAGGGCAGCGAGAGGATATAGTACATGTACACCTCTGCTTTCGAAGAGCAATGGGTTGATCCAGATCATATGCACGATCTGTAGCATGTGGTGCAAGTTTCTCAATCTGTATCGGTCCTACGGAACATACAAATCAACAGAGCCTTCTGTAGAAACCAAATGCACATAATTTACCTCAAGTGTGACGGATGACAGGAAAGGCTCATGAGCAGGGGGTACAGGCAGGAGGGGTACAATCTGTTGCATGCCTGCATGCGAGTGTAAAAGTAAGTCCATGTCTGATAGACAGAAGGTGGAGGTGGTGGATATGGCGGTGGCGTAGGAGAAACCATAGGAGGAGGTGGTAGTAGAGTAGGAGCGGGTACGTAAACCTCACCAGACTCAGACACAATCATCTTGTCACACGTAGGAGTAAAATACATGATTGACTCAAAGAAAGTGACATCAACATTTACACAGTACTTCTGTCTAATCGGATGAATATCCCACAAAAGGTCATCCTCAGATCCACTCCTACCACCCATCTCGAAAGACGGCAAGCAGCAAGCACTAAAAGAGACCAGCACCAAGACCAGGGGTCAGATGGTGAACAAAAGCTATTGAAACCAAAAACACAAGATGTTAGGGAGAAAATATCCTTGTCGAGAAAAGGCAATCAAAAAGGAATTTTTTTCATCTAAAATGGAGGATGGCATTTGACCCGATAACAATAACTAAGAACGACATCTCCCTAAAAGGAGTGGAGATTACGCTTCTGAATGAGAAGAGCTATGGGCATATCAAGAAGATGACAGTTTTTGTGTTCTGCAACATCGTTATGCTGAGAAATGTAAGGGCAACGCGTCCGGTGTATAATACCATGAGACCTAAAGAACTGAGATAGTTGAGTACTACAAAATTCCAAGGCACTACAGAGCGAATATATTTAATCGTAACAGAGAAAATAGTCTTTATTTCATAAATATAAAGTTGGATGCTAGGCCCAACCTCAAACTTGTTCGTTAAAAGAAAAATCCATGACAATCTAGAGTAATCATCGATAACTACAAGATAAAACATGTGCCCTAATGGTCAGGGACACGACTGGGACCTCAAATAACAAAATGTACCAACTCAAATAAAGAACAACTGCTACGACTCTGATGACCAGCATAACTACAACGATGATGCTTCCCATGCTGGCAAGCCGCATACTGAAGGTAGATCGAGATAGGATCTTAGGGGCGACTCTATACAGCTTCTACAGAGGAACACAACCAAATCGAAGATGCCACAAGTAGAAAGAGATTGATCCAATGGGAATGGAAGAAGTACCAGCACACAAAGACTGAACCAGTTTGCAGACCCGCGTGCTCACGGCCACATCAAATCACCACGCATGTAAGTATATCCTAAAATAAAATAGAAGAAGAGTCAAAAATAGCACGACAATGTAAATCCTTGGTGATTTGACCAATAGATAATAAATACATTGAAAAATCAAGAGCATGAAGAACATTCGGCAGGTGCATGGACTGTGTCAATCGAATCCCCCATGTCTTGTAATGGGAGAATGCATCTCCCATCAGCAATAACAATAGTTCTCTCAGGATGAACAGATATGTAGGAAGTGAACTGAGCTTTATCTTCACATGGGTGATCAGAGACACATAAATCCATGATCCACTCTGAGATGTCTGCAATGTGACAACTAGTAAAGGCAGAGGGTAAACATAAAGTAATGGCAGAAGCTGAGACGGCGATGTCAGACGAGCCCTATGGATCACTAGAGTGTCCAAAAACGAGAGGTGTGATCTCCCTCAGAAGGGAGAGAAACTCATCGAACCTCTGCTCAGTAGCAGTGGCAGGAGCAACAGAAGTTTCAACATGCTCAACAGCACGGGCAGACGCCGGAAAGACATGCTTACAATATCCTCGCAAGGATCAGAGTGGTGACAATAAGTGCATGGCTACATGGATGAGCCCCTCCCCTGCTACAAGCATCACATCCTCCGAATTGAGAAGATCCTCCTATATTGCGAGATGCAGCTATTGCCGAGGAGGTCTGAGAGGAGGCAAACGAAGGAACGGCGATTTTTTGAGTCTACAGTATGCTTCCTCCAAGGGAGACATTGTAGCATCTGCAAGTGACTGGGATCGTACAGCATCATACTCAGGATCAAAAGTTGCAAAAAAAGACACCAACTGTGGTGGCGTTCTTATATGCCTTATGTTGCTTTGGTGTATATGGAACTTCTCAAGCATTCCCCTAAGAGATTTATATAAAGTATGAAGAGGACGGTCATTCTGCTTGACCGTGAAGATGTCATGTTGGGGTTGCAGTATCTTCGTCTCATTCCTTGCTTGAGAGTAAATCACGGCAAGGATATCCCGTGTTGCCTTGGCAGTGGGGCCGATGTAGGATATCATTGGCTATCTCCAAAACTAGGCTGCTAGATAAACACACACATAAGCAGCATCTACCTCCAAAGAGGCATTGGTCCCAGTCTCTGTCAGCCGACTCCTCGTGTTAGAATGTGCTTCTTCTTATTATACTGCATAAGGCTAATGATTTGCATGGCCCACAACTTGTAGTTGGTCCCATCCATCATGACTATGAGCGTTGAACCTTTGAAGGTGCCCAAAGAGAGGATGTCGGCCTTGTTCTCTATCATGGTTTGGAAAAAGGTGAAGAATAGGGTTGTAGACAGAATCAAATGTGTCAACATAAACATATGGAGAATCAATTGCATTTGTATGCAGACTCTGCCACAACAGTTCCCATCAACCAAGGGGTGCTCTAGGGCGCACAAGTTGATATAGATGTCTGATTTCACCAAAAACGGCCCAAAATCAAACCGTCGTGCAACGACTGTTGGCGACCGCGAAGGGGACCCCTAAGGATGGTTGCCGCAGGGGCCATCGGCGGGGGCCACCACCGTCGACTGAAGCCACTAGGGGTGAAAAGCCCGCAGACAGGACAGTGGGTGGTTGCAGGAGTCAGCGGGGTCGTTAGAGGCGATGAATGTGCTACTGTTGCGCAAGCGGCAGCCGTTGTTGCATTAAGAGAGAGAGAGAGAGACCGACGGGTGGGGAGGGTTCCAAGGCAACAAGGCATGGACTAGTATAGCCGCTTTGATACTATGTGGAAAAAATATCAATTGAATATTCAAAGGCCCTAGGGTTCTCTCATATAAAGAGGAGAAACCATGTTGGGTAAATTACATAGTAGAGACAATAAGTAAGGAAATACATAAAAAGGGAAATATAAATATATATCTCAACAAGAACCATTGTCCCCTTTTTACTCATGTGCATAAAGAGTGAGTGATCAGCAAACAAGCGATTAAAACAAATGCTTTTAATAACGTCCAAGAATTTCTGAAATCAAGCTCGAAGACTTTTCAACAAACCATAGATTGCTTTGTGGAGATTGCACATCTTGAAACACTTTCCCTTACTTAGAAATCCACGTGGTTATCGCATGTAGACTTCTTATAATAAGTAAATGTTTGTTATTTCTTTATATACTATTTCTTTTCCTATGTATTTCCTTTCTCGTATTTTGCTTTTTAAGGTTTTCCCTCCATATAAAGGAGTTTTATGGCCTCTGAATAAACAAGTAATTCATTTCTTTCTTCAAAGTATCATAGTCATGGTCATGGACCAGAGCCATGATATCTTGTTGATACCCCAAATTCCCACCCGCCAACCTCTCTCCCCGCCTCGGATCTCAAATGCACCTCCCTTCTCCTTCATTGACCTCCTCGTACACATTCTTCGTTCATCGCCTTGGCCCTAATGGGTCAACATGCCATTATGAGACCCCAAGCAGCGGCCAACACCATCATGGCACCCAAGCGCTGCCCCGGCACCATCGTGTGTGTGTCTTAAGAAGCGTGCTAGCTTACCCCAGCACCAAGCTTGCAAACATCGGCCGACTAGACCGACTAGTCGATCCGATTACTCGAGTCGGCCTACTGACCGACCCGATTTGAAAGAGTCGGCCATTAGTCGGGTGGGCCGAGTAGTCGGACCGACTAATCGGTCGATTATGCGGCCGATTTCTGCAAGAAGGATCCGATGACCCGAATCCGGGGATTCACTCCGCGACCCGAACGAGTGGATTTTAGGTTACTGTCGGACAGTAACCTAAAACCCACGCGACATTTCACCCTCTCGGCTTCTCCCTCCCAGCACGCGACCCATTCCCTCCTCCGCCGCATGCTCCCGACGCCGCTCGCCGCCCGGTGGTCGCTCGCCGCTAGGAGATCCCAGCGCGACCATTCCCTCCTCGATGTTTGCTCTCCTGCCCCTCGCGGCCTCGCCATCCGATCGCCTATGCAATGGTTAGGGTTTTTTTTTGCTATTTTTTTTTCAAATATCTATTTCGGCAATATCAAAGGCAATCCATAACCTATTTATTTAATAGAAATTCATTTGTTGAATTCAACACAATAGACATTCTCAAGAATCTTTAAATTTACAAATCATCATTTTCCTTTTTAATTCTTTCTTAGTATGTATTCATCTAGGGTCTATATCTTCAACATCTCCTTGAGTAAGGGAGGGATACCTTAAGTTTAAAAACATACAGAGGGTTTAAAAACATACAGAGAGTCTATATCTTCAACATCTCCTTGCTTGTGTAGTTTCATCACCCTTTTCGGCTACATATGGAAGTATTTTTTGCTGTGTTTGGATGCTTAAAATGTGTTGATATTGAATTGAGATGACAATGGTCAATATTGAATTGATTTAGGTGTTGTAGTTTGTTTGTTCTTAATTAAATGCAAAATGAAAATGTGTGTTTATATCAAGCTTTAACTTGTGAGTTTTTGACAATGTAGATGGCAACACCTCCCACGAATGTCGCCTTTGGTGGTGACTCTTCCTTTTATGTGCCACCAGGATCAAGTGATCCTGCATGGCAATTCGGATACCTTTCAAACCGTGCGGATTCGAACACGGTTACTTGCAGGTTGTGCAAGAAGGTGGTGAAAGGAGGGATTTTTAGGTTCAAGCAACATCTTGCGCACCGTAAAGGCAACGTGGCTCCATGTCCTAAGGTGGATGAAGATACGAAGAAGATGATGATCCACGTCTTCGATGACGTTGCTAGAAAGAAGAGTCAAAAAGTTATTGACCTTGTTGAGATGAGAGATGAGATTAATATCGGCATCACTGGAGATGTTGGATCTGCGAAAAGGCATCGATCTTCCGAATCTCTGGAACAGACCGTCGTCGTTCAAGCAACACGTCAGATGAGCATAAAAGATGTTTTATCCAAGGACCATTGTGAGAGGGTTGTCTCCTATATATGCAACTGTGCATATACATCAGCGATCCCTTTCAATGCATTGACCACGAAACAATTCAAGCAGAAGGTGGAGGCAATTGGGATGTATGGTCCAGGTCTCAAGACTCCTACGAGGTATGAGATTAGCGGCCCATTTTTGAAGAAGGCGGTGAAGAAAACCTCTGATGACTTGCAATGTCATCGAATTACATGGAAGAAGACAGGATGCTCTATAATGACTGATACATGGACGGACATGCGAGGACGGAGCATCATGAACTTCTGTGTCAATTACTCCTTGGGGACTTCATTTTTGAAGTCCATAGATGCTTCTGATGAGACACACACTGCCGAGTACATTTTTCAGCTCGTGGATGAGTGCATAACTGAAGTTGGCGTGGAGAATGTTGTTCAAGTTGTTGCAGATAATGCTTCGGCAAATGTAGCAGCAGGGAGGTTGCTGCTCACAAAATATCCTCAGATATGGTGGACTTCATGTGTTGCTCATTCCATTGATCTTGCTTTGGAGGAGATAGGTAAAGATTCGAAGGTGAAGAGCGCAATTAAAAAGGCGAGGACACTCACTATTTTTATTTATGCTCACACTAAAACATTGAGCTTGATGCGGAAGTTTACAAACAAGAGAGACATCGCTAGACCAGGGCAAACGAGGTTTGCTACTACTTTCCTCACTCTAAAAAGCATTCTAGAGAAAAAAGACAAGCTCAGGTTGATGTTTTCTTCAGATGAGTGGAGGACATGCAAATGGTACAAGACCAAAAAGGGAGAACAAGCGACGTCCATAGTCTTCAGCACTACTTTTTGGAACCACCAGAACAGAAGCAATTCAACAGCCAAAGCCAAGCTCATCCTCAATTGGTGCACTACTCTGATAGCATTTGCAATTAAAAATTTTACACCTTTGGTTCGTCTATTGCGTGTGGTTGATGTGGATTACCGCCCATCCATGGGCTTTGTTTATGGAGGGCTTGAAGAGGCAAAGAGAGAGATAATTGCATCTTTTAATAGTGTGGAGTCATCTTACAAGTTTTTTGTGGATGCTATTATCTCCAAGACCAAGGGCAGACTTGATACTCCATTGCATCTAGCGGCTTACTATTTGAACCCATACTTCTTTTTCATGGAGTGTGGTGGTGATGCAGATATTGTGGTGAAGAGAGGTTTTATGGATTGCATGGAACGATTTTATCCAGATTTGGATAAACAAGATGCTATCACCACAAAGGAGCTTGTTGAATATAGAACAAGGCCTTAAATGTCGGTTTCGGTTACCATTTCGATATCGACCAAAACAGAATTTCGATGGAATTTCGGTGGAATTTCGACCGAAATTTCGCTCATTTCGGTCATTTTTTGTACCAGGACCCCCATATTTCGGTCATTTCGGTCATTTCGGTCGAATTTCGGTTTCGACTGGATATCGATATTCGATAGAAATTCGACCGAATTTCGCTGAAATTTGAGGCCATGATATAGAAATGGTCGTGGGGCATTTGGGAAGCCATTAGCCGTGACATAGAGGATGAGAAATGATGAAAATTTCGATCCAGGTATTTCAGACATTATTTTCTATTAATCTAATTTTGATTATCGTTGATTTCATTGACCTAACCATTCTATATTTATCAGCTAATTGGTGGTACAATTATGGAGATGACACACCACATTTGAAACACATGGCCATCAAGATCTTGAGCTTGACTTCTGCATCCTCCGGATGTGAACGCAATTGGAGTACGTTTGACTCGGTAAGACTCTAGTGACCCATATAATAGAAATACTAGTTGTAAATTAGTAAGTGGTATAGTCATTAGTCACAATTTTTGTAAAGTTGCTTACAGATTCATACCAAGAAGAGAGGTAGGTTGGAAAAAAAGAGGCTAAACGATCTTGTGTACGTTCGTTTCAATTCCAACCTGATGGAACGCCGTCTTGAGAAAGGAAAAGATCCGCTTTCCTCTCGTGATCGTGCATATTTACGTGAATGGACTGGAGAGGTCAATGTACAAGCTCAAAATGAGGAGGTCTTTCCAGGTTCCGGATTGTCTTGGGGAGCAGTGGCTCATGCAAGTGGTGCAGAAGAGAATTTGGAGCTGAGAAGAAGTCAACGTGGCAAGGGAGCTTCATCTTCGAGCTCAAATGTTGCATCTATAAATGAAGAAGAGGAGGAATTTCTACCTGAAGACATATTTGAAGAAGAAGAAGAAGATGATGAAGAAGAAGAGATTGATTTGGATGATGACAATGATGGAGATGAATGACTTTCTACTTGATGCTTCATGCTTGCTTGAATTATTTTTATTTTGAAATGTTGTATCTGTCAGTGAACATTAGCTAATGTTATGTAACAAACATTTGTTTTTAACTTACTACTTTTTTCGTGCAATTGCTTCCTTTTTAGCTCTTATAAAATTGAAAATTGCTAAATCTATGCATATTTATGATTGAGTATATATATAGATTAATATATTGATAATAATTTATATATTTAAAATAATAAAAAATTCAAAACCGACTAATGCCCGACTAATTCCGATTGCCGACTAATCCTTAGTCAGCGACCCGGCCGACCGAGTATCGACTGCCGACTTCTGCAACCTTGGCGACATCAACTCGTACTTCGGGTTATCAATATTCGGGATGACTTCAACTACGTGTGTGAACCTTGGCGACATCAACTTGTACTTCGGGTTATCAATCTTCGAGACGACATCAACTCGTACTTCGGGATGAATGACTTTCTACTTGATGCTTCATGCTTGCTTGAATTATTTTTATTTTGAAATGTTGTATCTGTCAGTGAACATTAGCTAATGTTATGTAGCAAACATTTGTTCTTAACTTGCTACTTTTTTCGTGCAATTGCTTCTTTTTTAGCTCTTATAAAATTGAAAATTGCTAAATCTATGCATATTTATGATTGAGTATATATATAGATTAATATATTGATAATAGTTTATATATTTAAAATAATAAAAAATTCAAAACCGACTAATGCCCGACTAATTCCGACTAGTCGTCCGACTGTCGACTAATCCTTAGTCAGTGACCCGGCCGACCGAGTACCGACTGCCGACTTCTGCAACCTTGGCGACATCAACTCGTACTTCGGGTTATCAATCTTCAGGACGACTTCAACTACGTGTGTGAACCTTCAAGCGGCGAGAGAGATCCTCCTCCAGATGCCCTCCCTCGCGAGTTGGCATCCCCGTCGAACTTGCTCCAGGCGCATCTTTCCAGACATCCAAGCAGCGCCTTCTATTCTTCTCACGTGCTCCAGCGGCAGCCGCGCCTCCTAGCACTGTCCCCAGGCGGCGACACCTCAAGGTAAAGGCCCTCCAGTGGCGGCGTTTCTCCTCTCTTCCGCACGCCTCCAGCAACACAAGTGCCTCATCAGGTGGCGACAAGTCCGAAGGACTAGATCTGCGCTCCAGCGGTTTGCGAAACCTCCAGGCGAAGGTTCCTCTCCAAGCGGTATGGCCTCAAATTTCAGCAAAATTCGATCGAATTTTTGTCGAATATCGATATCCAGTCGAAATCGAAATTCGATCGAAATGACCGAAATACGGGTGTCCTAGTACAAAAAATGGCCGAAATGATCGAAATTCCGGTCAAAATTCCACCGAAAATCTGTTTTGGTCAATACCAAAATGGTGACCGAAACTAACATTTAGGGCCTTGCCAAGCGGCGACCCCGCTCCAAGCCTTTGGCGGCGCTGCACATCGCATGATCCCCAATCGGGGGAGGCGTGAGGTCGTAAGAGGGTTCTTGGGAACCCTAATATAGGCCCGAGTGGGCTTCTTATTTCAAAAAAATGTGAGTCTGGCCCAAGTATGCTACGGTTGACAACAAAAAAAAGAAAAAGAGGTTGGGCCGAAGGTTTGCTTTTTTAAAAAAAATGGGAAAGAAAGAAAAAAAAGAGGCACGTACATACGAAAGCCGTACACAAAATTTTTGTAATAAAAGAGAAGAAGAGGAAAAGTCGTACAAAAAAAAGAAACAACTAAAAAAATGTTAGAAAAATCGTACAAAAAATCCGTATGAAAAAATTGAAAGAAAAGCCGAGGGAAAAAAATTTTAGTTGGCTTATCGGATTTTGTTTCCCCATTTTATTATCTTCTCCCAACATAGTCGATGTCATGTATTCCGACTAGTATGGGTGAAAGAGGGAGTATTGTGTAGAGTCACAGGTCAGATTTCCAGATTTTCCAGATTCTGTTTCTCCAGACCAGCCAGATTTCCAGACTCTACATTTGGCAGATATTCAGACTCGACTTTAGATATTTCAGAGTCTTCAATTCAGATACGCACATATTTGCGATCCTTTCAGATGAGCACTTGTATGCCATCATTTGTCGTGGTCCTCATCATTCTTGTTTTCGGCCAGGGTTTTCATGTGAGCCATAGGGACTCCAGAATAGAGTACCAGTTTCTGTGCCAGATGGGAGAGACCCAGGTCTCCAACAAGGAGACTTTTTCAGATTCCATTCTCCAACGACTGTGGACTCCGGCGAGGATTGCACTCCAGGGCTTTTCAGTTTGGCCCTTTTCAGAGATTAAGCAGTTGTCCATATATTGTGGCGGGTCGGAGTACTCGAACGAGGAGACTCATTTCAGTTGCAATGACTCTGACAGGCACAATACAGAGCACATGCTCATCGACGAGGAGATTCGATTGACTTATACTCTAGCTCGTCCATCCTCCTCACATGCACGTCATGAGAAGCAACATCCTCGACATCAGCCGACAGTTGTGCGCATTGAGTTGATATTGTCTGCGGTGTCATGTATTGTGAGTTGAGTTTCTTTCTGTTTGTCCAAACTGAGCATTGCATGCTCCAGCTTGAGGGGGGATTGTTGGAGTATTTGGTTGTGTGCCACTTACGTAATAGGAGGGTAAATGGATCCATCCAGGATCCATTACCCCACCTATGTGCTTAGTCCCACATCTATCAGTGGGGACTTGGAGGCTACGTAAGGAGCCCCAGACCTTCAGTAGCCATTGAGAAAAAGCAATGAAGCGTATGGTCGTTTGAGGCCTTCTCCTGTGGTTTCATCTGTTCCTTAAGGAGTAGGATTCTACGTAAAAATCTTTGTGTTCCAAGTTTATTTTTCTGTTCTTCATGCTCTATTTATCATTTTCGCTTCCGCATTCCTATTTTCTAACATTGATTATAACTGGTACTGGGAGGCATGAAGCTGTAGAGCTTCTTAAACATGCTTATCAGCTTAGAATTGTTGGAGTATTTGGTTGTGCGATACTTGAGTTGTAAGAGGGTAAATGGATCTCTCCAGGATCCATTTACCCCATCCAGATTTTAGTCCCACTTCTACTAGTTTGGAGATGTGGAGACTTAGTTGGGGCTATATATAAACCCCCACAACCCTGTAGTCAGATGAGAAAATGCAATGCATACATCAACCATCCGAGACGTTCTCCCGTGGTTTCATCCCGCTCCTTAGGGAGTAGGGTTCTAGGTAAAAATCTTTGTTATTCATGTTTATCTTTATGTTCTTATGTTTTATTTATCATTCCGCTTCCGCATTCTCTATTTTCTAACATGGTATCAGAGCGGGTTCGATTCTCGAAATTTTCATATTCTTATTTCTATTCGAGAGTTGATTATGGTGTTTAGTTCATGAAGATCATTTTTACAAAGATAGGGGTTTTTCGAAACCCTAGTTCTATGCTTGCAAGCGGCACAACTCACCGCATCTTGATTCTCGTGCAAGCGGTGCTCCTTTGAGATCTTCCAGGAGGAAGTGACCTCTAGGCCTTGGCGCACTTCCAAGCGACGCTGCGCTTCCATACTGTATGATATCTAACTCTACAGCCGCATCGCCAGGCGGCTGCCATAGCCGCTCGATCATTGTTAAAAGCGGAGCCATGCTTCGGGTAATGCTCAAAGCAATACACGACACGATACCAAGGGGAGTATTTCGTCTCCAGCCGCCGCCGGCGGCCGTCGAGCATCGATTTCTTTGTTCAAGCCTCTCCCCCGACGACCTCAGGGTGCATAGCTCGCGCCCCATCTCTTCCTCAGGTGGCGCCGCCCGCCTCTGTGGATCCAACGAGGTGTGTCCCAGATCCTTCGCGCGATGCCATCCAGCAAAAGTTTGTACTGATGATCACCCAAGATGGCATCACAATCGTCTTCATGCGATCCCCTGGTGGCGACGATGTCTGGAAGCCAACAACTGCAACAGGCTTGAAAATCTCCTCGCGCCGCACCCAAGATCCCATTCGCGGTGGCACCTTCGCCACACCTCCAGGCTGCTCTAGCGCATGCGACGCGAGACGAGACCCCAACAGGGGGGCGACGGGTCTAAAAAAGGCTGCTACGAAGGAGGGTTCCCAGTTGAACCCTAAATAACCCCTATGAGTAAAAAAATGTACTAAGCCTTCTCCCACTATAAGTAGGGTCGGCTACATGGATTCTTGCTCAAATCCATGTTAAAAGATTCAACTATTTTTTACACTGGTCGTCGACTACCTAACGCAACCCCTGCAAGAGTGAGATTTGAACTCTGGTCTTTTGTGTGGTAGACACACTGTACTACCACTAGACCATTAAGTGAGTTCTAAATAAGCCCCATGAGTGTTAATTGTTGTACTGCTATTGTAAGGTCTAAGTGGGCTAAAAGTCTGCAGCAGTAGGGTCCGTGGGGCTTCGGTTATTGTAAGGACTAAAGGGGCCTAAAAAAGGGAAAAAGAGAGGAAAGAGGCATGCACAAGAGAAAAATCGTACATCAAAAAAAAACAAGAGGTGCATAAAAAAAACCCGTACGCAACGAGAAAAAATGAAATAGGCAAAAATTGCAAAAAAATGAAGAGAGAGAATGTTCGAAAAGCCGTAAAAAGGGGGGTGAAACGACTTATACAAAAAATTTAAAAAAATCAAGGCGGTATTTAAAAAAATGATGAAAAGCCATCAGTTCATGTTTTCCTCCGATTTCTTGTCTTCTCCCAACTTGGTCGACGATTGTCATTCAGACCAGTATGGAAGAAAGGGGGAGTATATGTAGAGTACTACATGCTAGATTCATCAGATTCAGATTGTCAGATTCAGACCGTCAGATTCTTCAGTCTCGATGGTCAGACAAATATTCGAGACTCTTCATACATATGATCAGATATTCGGACTCGACGTCACATGTTTTCCGAGTCTTCAATTTTAGACACGCGCATGCATGCAGTATTTTTCAGATGTGCACATGTATGCCATCATTGTTCGTGGTCCCCATCTTCTTGTTTTCGGCCAAGGTTTTCATGTGAGCCATAGGAACTCCAGAGTAGAGGATCATTCCCTATACCATGTTGGCTAGGATTTTCATGTGATTTCATAGGGACTCTAGAGTAGAGTACCATTCTCGCTGCCAGATAGGAGAGACCCAGTTCTACGACGAGGAGATTTTTCAGGCTCCATTCTCCAGCGACCGTGGACTCCGACGAGGATTGCACTTCCATGGCCTTTTCTTTTCGGTCCTTTTCAGAGATGGAGCAGTTGTCCACATTGTTTTGGCATGCCAGAGTATTCCGACGAGGAGACTCATTTCAGTTGCAGTGACTCTGACAAGCGCAGTACAGAGCACATGCTCTCAGACGAGGAGATTCAGTTGACTCATAATCTAGCCCGTTCGTCCTCCTCACCTGCACGGCATGAGAAGCAACATCCTCAACAACAACCGACAGTTGTGCGCGTTGAGTTGATATTGTCTGTAGTGTCATGTAGCGTGAGTTGAGTTTCTTTCTGCTTGTCCAAGCTGAGCATTAGCGTTGGAGTATTTGGTTGTACGCTACTTGAGTTGTAAGAGGGTAAATGGATCTCTCCATGATCCATTTACCCATCCAGAGTTTAGTCCCACATCTACCAGTTTGGAGATGTGGAGACTCGGTGGGGGCTATATATAGACCACCACACCCCTGTAGTCAAATGAGAAAGTGCAATGCATACATCATCCCTCTGAGACGTTCTTCCGTGGTTTCATCCCGCTCCTTAGGGAGTAGAGTTCCACGTGAAAATCTCTGTTCTTCATGTTTATCTTTATGTTCTTATGCTATGTTTATCATTCCGCTTCCGCATTCTCAATTTTCTAACAGGATAGAATGCGTGGAGAGGTCGACCATCCAGCTTCTTAATGAAGATCTATGGAGCTCAAGAATTTGTCTCGTTCTTTGTCTAGGAACAGGTTGTTGTAAGAATATCCTGCATTGTTTTTGTTGTGGACTGGTGTAGAATATCCTTGGCTATCTCTATTGTGTGAATACTGTAGAAAATGATAATACGGAAGCGTAATCAGAGATAATAATAACAAAGAAGCATGAAAAACAACAAGATTTATGTAGAATCCTACTCTCTAAGGAACATAATGAAACCTTGAGAATATGTCTCACAGGGCTAATGTTTCTATTATGTTTCTCTCTCAATGTATACATGGGGTGTGACGCTTCTTATGTAGCGCCACAAATAGAAGAAAGTCCCAATAGTAAAGGATGTAGAACTAACATGAGTGTATGTGAGAATTGGATCTTGGAGAAATCCAATTGCCCATCTATATGCGTACTCTAACAAATACCGAAGAGCTAAACACGGACCGTTGAATTCTAGTGCTTCCATGAAGCATTGGCTCCAGTCTTGTCGGCTGATTCAGGATTTGTCAAGATATACTCCTTGTTGCTCTCCATGATGCTCATGATATGCATCACCCGTAACTCATAGTTATTCACATCCATCTTGCTATGGGGCATGGGCTTTTGAATGCGTCAGAAGACTGAGTAATATCAACATTATCTTTAGCCACGATGAAAGAAGGAGATAAGGATGGGCATTGGGAGATAGAAGATCATACTTTGTCTACATAATCATATAGGGAACATATGTGCAGAACTAGAGCACAACCTTTCTAACATTCTTTTGTTAATGGTTTATGGTACACATATCGAATTTAGATGACCAAAACTGAACCGAATTGCACTAGCACGATAGGGCACTAAGAGGAGTAGCACATTCGGGGGGCACCGTTGGTCACAAGAGTGCTGGGGCACCGTGCATACGGAGGTACTCGGCAAGGTTGCAGAAGTCGGCAGTCGGTACTCGGTCGACCGGGTCACTAAGGATTAGTCGGCAGTCGGACGACTAGTCGGAATTAGTCGGGCATTAGTCGGTTTTGATTTTTTTATTATTTTAAATATATAAATTATTATTAATATATTAATCTATATATATACTCAATCATAAATATGCATAGATTTAGCAATTTTCAATTTTATTAGAGCTAAAAAAGAAGCAATTGCACGAAAAAATTAGCAAGTTAAGAACAAATGTTTGCTATATAACATTAGCTAATGTTCACTGACAGATACAACGTTTCAAAATAAAAATAATTCAAGCAAGCATGAAGCATCAAGTAGAAAGTCATTCATCTCATCATTGTCATCATCCAAATCAATTTCTTCTTCTCCATCATCTTCTTCAACATCATCTTCTTCTTCTTCAAATATGTCTTCAGGAAGAAATTCCTCCTCTTCTTCATTTATAGATGCAACATTTGAGCTCGAAGATGAAGCTCCCTTGCCACGTTGACTTCTTCTCAGCTCCAAATTCTCTTCTGCACCACTTGCATGAGCCACTGCTCCCCAAGTCAATCCGGAACCTGGAAAGACCTCCTCATCTTGAGCTTGTACATTGACCTCTCCAGTCCATTCACGTAAATATGCACGATCACGAGAGGAAAGCGGATCTTTTCCTTTCTCAAGACGACATTCCATCAGGTTGCAATTGAAACGAACGTACACAAGATCGTTTAGCCTCTTTATTTCCAACCTGCCTCTCTTCTTGGTATGAATCTGTAAGCAACATTACAAAAATTGTGACTAATGACTATACCACTTACTAATTTACAACTAGTATTCTATTATATGGGTCACTAGAGTCTTACCGAGTCAAACGTACTCCAATTGCGCTAACATCCAGAGGATGCAGAAGTCAAGCTCAAGATCTTGATGGCCATGTGTTTCAAATGTGGTGTGTCATCTCCATAATTGTACCACCAATTAGCTGATAAATATAGAATGGTTAGGCCAATGAAATCAATGATAATCAAAATTACATTAATAGAAAATAATGTCTGAATACCTGGATCGAAATTTTCATCATTTCTCATCCTCTGTCTCACGGTTAATGGCTTCCCAAATGCCCCACGACCATTTCTATATTCAACAAGCTCCTTTGTGGTGATAGCATCTTGTATATCCAAATCTGGATAAAATCGTTCCATGCAATCCATAAAACCTCTCTTCACCACAATATCTGCATCACCACCACACTCCGTGAAAAAGAAGTATGGGTTCAAATAGTAAGCCGCTAGATGCAATGGAGTATCAAGTCTGCCCTTAGTCTTGAAGATAATAGCATCCACAAAAAACTTGTAAGATGACTCCACGCTATTAAAAGATGCAATTATCTCTCTCTTTGCCTCTTCAAGCCCACCATAAACAAAGCCCATGGATGGGCGGTAATCCACATCAACCACACGCAATAGACGAACCAAAGGTGTAAAAAATTTAATTGCAAATGCGGTGTGGTTCCAGTAGTGCTGAAGACTATAGACGTCGCTTGTTCTCCCTTTTTGGTCTTGTACCATTTGCATGTCCTCCACTCATCTGAAGAAAACATCAACCTGAGCTTGTCTTTTTTCTCTAGAATGCTTTCTAGAGTGAGGAAAGTAGTAGCAAACCTCGTTTTCCCTTGTCTAGCGATGTCTCTCTTGTTTGTAAACTTCCGCATCAAGCTCAATGTTTTAGTGTGAGCATAAATAAAAATAGTGAGTGTCCTCGCCTTTTTTAATTGCGCTCTTCACCTTCGAATCTTTGCCGATCTCCTCCAAAGCAAGATCAATGGAATGAGCAGCACATGAAGTCCACCATATCTGAGGATATTTTGTGAGCAGCAACCTCCCTGCTACTACATTTGCCGAAGCATTATCCGCAACAACTTGAACAACATTCTCCACGCCAACTTCAGTTATTCACTCATCCACGAGCTGAAAAATGTACTCGGCGGTGTGTGTCTCATCAGAAGCATCTATGGACTTCAAAAATGAAGTCCCCAAGGAGTAATTGACACAGAAGTTCATGATGCTCCGTCCTCGCATGTCCGTCCATGCATCAGTCATTATAGAGCATCCTGTCTTCTTCCATGTAATTCGATGACATTGCAAGTCATCAGAGATTTTCTTCACCGCCTTCTTCAAAAATGGGCCGCTAATCTCATACCTCGAAGGAGTCTTGAGACCTGGACCATATATCCTAATTGCCTCCATCATCTGCTTGAATTGTTTTGTGGTCAATGCATTGAAAGGAATCGCTGATGTATATGCCCAGTTGCATATATAGGAGACAACCCTCTCATGATGGTCCTGGGATAAAGCATCTTTTATGCTCATCTGACGTGTTCCTTGAACGGCGACGGTCTGTTCCAGAGATTCGGAAGATCGATGCCTTTTCATAGATCCAGCATCTCTAGTGATGCCGATATTAATCTCATCTCTCATCTCAGCAAGGTCAACAGCTTTTTGACACTTCTTTCTAGCAACGTCATCCAAGACCTGGATCATCATCTTCTTCATATCTTCATCCACCTTAGGACACGGAGCCGCGTTGCCTTTACGGTGCGCAAGATGTTGCTTGAACCTAAAAATCCCTCCTTTCACCACCTTCTTGCACAACCTGCAAGTAACCGTGTACGAATTCGCACGGTTTGAAAGGTATCCAAATTGCCATGCAGGATCACTTGATCCTGGTGGCACATAAAAGGAAGAGTCACCACCAGAGGCGACATTCGTGGGAGGTGTTGCCATCTACATTGTCAAAAACTCATAAGTTAAAGCTTGATATAAACACACATTTTCATTTTGCATTTAATTAAGAACAAACAAACTACAACACCTAAATCAATTCAATATTGACCATTGTCATCTCAATTCAATATCAACACATTTTAAGCATCCAAACACAGCAAAAAAACTTCCATATATAGCCGAAAAGGGTGATGAAACTACACAAGCAAGGAGATGTTGAAGATATAGACTCTCTGTATGTTTTTAAACCCTCTGTATGTTTTTAAACTTAAGGTATCCCTCCCTTACTCAAGGAGATGTTAAAGATATAGACCCTAGATGAATACATACTAAGAAAGAATTAAAAAGGAAAATGATGATTTGCAAATTTAAAGATTCTTGAGAATGTCTATTGTGTTGAATTCAACAAATGAATTTCTATTAAATAAATAGGTTATGGATTGCCTTTAATATAGCCGAAATAGATATTTGGAAAAAAATAGCAAAAAAAAACCCTAACCGAAGCACAGGCGATCGGATGGCGAGGCCGCGAGGGGCAGGAGAGCAAACGGCGGGGAGGGAATGGTCGCGTTGGGATCTCCTAGCGGCGAGCGACCACCGAGCGGCGAGCGGCGTCGGGAGCAGGCGGAGGAGGAGGGAATGGGTCGCGCGCTAGGAGGGAGAAGCAGAGAGGGTGAAATGTCGCGTGGGTTTTAGGTTACTGTCCGACAGTAACCTAAAATCCACTCGTTCGGGTCGCGGAGTGAATCCCCGAATTCGGGTCATCGGATCCTTCTTGCAGAAATCGACCGCCTAATCGGCCGACTAGACCGACTAGTCGGTCCGACTACTCGGCCCACCTGACTAATGGCCGACTCTCTCAAATCGGGTCAGTCAGTAGGCTGACTCGAGTAATCGGACCGACTAGTCGGTCTAGTCGACCGATTTTTGCAAGCTTGGATGTCGCCCTCTACCTTGATCTAGAGCACGGCGCAGCCATTGCTTGTTCAAGGTCATCTCGCACCGCCGAAGATGCGCAAGGAAGACGCGGAGATCTGCTAATTTTTTAATGCTGATGCTGCTTGTTGGGTTTGCAGATGCCGTTAGGCACGTGGTGCATAAGCCCTAGATTTCGATGAGCAGTAAGATTGCGACGTGTTGCTGCGGCCTTGCGATTGAAGGTACGCATCCCCCTGATGGATTCCATGTGTGCTGATGTGTGCACAGGAGATGATCAGATGCGCCTTCGTCTAGGTTTGGATGCTCTGCTGCCTATTGCGGTTGGAGGAGAGATGTGGTTGTCTGTCGCATGGAGGATGGCCCTAGAACTGAATTAGGGTTTCAAAAGAAACCCTAGAACAAGAAACTTGAACAAATTATGAACATGATCTCCATAAAACTGGTCTTCAAGAACGAACAATAATTGAATCGAATCTCAAATATAAAATAAATCTTCAAACACAACTCCTCGAGAATCGAACCCGCTCCGATACCATGTTAGAAAATAGAAATGCGGGAGCGAAAATGATAAACATAGCATGAAGAACAGAAAAATAAACTTGGAACAACGATTTTTATGTGGAACTCTACTCCCTAAGGAGTGGGATGAAACTACGGGAAAAGGCCTCAAAGAGCCATATGCTTCATTACTTTTTCTCAATGGATACAGGAGGTATGGGGCCCCTTATATAGCCTCCACAGAGCCTCCAAGCCCCACTACTGGCAGATGTGAGACTAAACACATGGATGGGGTAAGGGATCAATCTACTCTCCTACTACACAAGTGACACACAACTAAATACTCCAACAATCAGCAAATGATCTACAAGAACACCACAATGGTGGGTATTCTTCTTGTAGCTCTTGAACCCATGTATGAAGTAGCTCACAACCGGCTTCTTTTTGGAGCCTTGATTCCTCCAATAGACAAGGCATACAATTACAAATGTCTAGGGATGAGTGTTGGGTTGGGCCGGGCTTGCCTGGCCCAACCCATACTTGAAACAACTATGGGTCGAGCTCAGGCTTAGCTCATCAGTCTCGAAAGCCTGGCTCGTAAGAGAGTCTGAATTAGGGCACATGAGCCCGTCCTGATAGAGGGCTCGCAAGCCTGATTATCGATCCAAATAACTCCCCCAGCATTCCTTAGCCAAGGGGTTTTTTCTTCCCTTGCGCAAGCTCCCCACCCCACTTCTGATTCTACGAAGCCCCTCCCTTCCTTGTTCTCACGCCACACCTGCTAGCCCTAGCCACTAGGCTTGCCACCAACACCGGTTGCCCGCGTAACCAAACCACCCACCCTTGGTCACCGTCGTCGTGTGGAGCAACAACACACAACAGCCTTTGCCACATGGAGCGTTGCCTACCCCTACCTCTCTCAGTCAACAAGCAGCTCCAGTAGGGTTCAATTTTTTTTTATTTTCTTAATCTTTTACAATTTCTTGCCTTAGTAATATTATTGGAGATGTTTGATGATTTGATTATAGCTTATATTCGGCATAGTAGGATGTTTACCCTAATTCTATTTAGTCATCTTGAATCTATGATATTATTAACTCAACTTTATTAGTCAAATGGACATCTAAGAAAAATCATCAATCTGGTAATCTAACATAATTTGTAACTTTAGATGTCAGACACCAATCAAGAGTTTCAAGACCCGCACACACAATCCCAATTGGAAGAGAATCCCCAATGGTACCATTGAAAAAACCTTCAAAATTTGATGAGGATGTGCATGCAAAGATATGTGGAAGACAGTTAACGTTATGGGTTTGGAAACATGTCATAAAAATCTGGATGGTAGATGGACGAGAGATGTGCAAATGTAATTACTATAAAGCACAATTATCCTGTGGGACAAAAGATGGGACAAGTCACCTTGATCGTTATTTAAACCTTCTTTGTCCATATTATAATAAACAATCAAAGTCCCAAAACCATTTGAAATTTGTCAACTTTGAAGAAGGAAGCGACATCTCTACGTGGAAGTTTGAACAAGATAGAAACCGAGATGATTTCACGAGATGGATTGTATATAGTGAATTATCCTTTAGGGTGTTGATAACCTAAAGTTCCAAGCTTTTATAACCAATGATCCAAGTACAAGTTTCTGTATATTGCATGAAATTATATGAGTGACAAATAGAAATTGAAGGAATTAGTGCAATCGGTTGGTAGAATTCCATCACAACTGGCATGTAGATATCGATTCGAAATTTGGGTTACATGGCTATTACTGCACATTTTGTTGACAGCAAGTGGAAGCTACAAAATACGATACTTTGCTTTTGTGTCCTCTACTCATGTCATACAGGGGAGAATATTGCGAACAAGATTGCGAACTGCTTGGAAATGGAACACGTTGACAACAACTAATGATGTTGTATGGAATCCAGTTAATCAATCAGTTATCTGCGAAGAAAATACTACTCACGGATGGAAGTTTTTTCCATGTGCGATGTTGGGTACACATCTTGAATCTTGTTGTTCAAGATGGACTTTCTGAGATCAAGGAAATAACCACAAAAATCAGTCTTGTTAAATATGGGAAATACTCAACTAGATGATTTCAAGATTTTAAAGAAATTGTTAAACAAAAACATATTCAAATAACAACATGGTGTAAGCGCTAGGTGGAATTCCACCCATTTGGTGCTTGAGTCGACTATCAAATATCAGAAAGTTTTCAACCGTTTGGGGTGTGATTTCCATTTATCAAACACACCTTCTGCGAGCGAATGGAAAAAAACTGAGATGGTTAGTGGTATCTTAGAGAACTTTTATGTTGCCATGAAGGTTTTCTCCAGAAATAATTGACTGCGAATTTATTTTTTGATTTGATTTTTGAGATTTAAAAGCACATAAAAATAATTGTGAATCACGGTGGTGTATCTATTAGAAATACGGCTTCGAAAATGTATGCAAAGTTCAAAAAATATTAGAGGGAAAGAGACTGTGTTTTGCCTCTAGTAGTTGCAACTATTTCGGATCTACAATACAAGTTCAAGCTTATAAGATTTGCTTATTCGGAACCTTATCCCGAAGATAAAGCAATTGAACATGTGACCGGGTAAAACATATTTTCTATTGCATTTTTTACGAGTACTCTATTAAGTACATATCAAATCTTTCCAACGAAATATCTACATCATGTTCCATTCAACAAGATACATTGTGTTGAACAATAAGAAGCGGGGGAATGATGAGTAATTTCTTCAAAAAGAAAAAAGTAGTTGGTTCTTGTGATGTGGGAAAATCAGTGGTTGAACTTTATATAGAAGATCATTCGATAGACAGTGAGCATGGTGACAACTTTGATATCCTGAGATAGTGGGAATTGAACATAAGCAAGCATCACATCTTGTTTGTTATAGCTCGTGATGTTCTGGCAATTCTCGTATCTATTGTAGCTTCTGAAAGTGCATTAGCACAAGCAATAGATCTCTTTATACATATCCCAGTAGACTTAATCCAAAAAATGATGGAGGCATTGATTTGCGTAGGAGGGTCACCGCGCCCTCGTACAGTCCGGTGTAAAAGTCACCATGACTAGCATAATATCTATCATTTCTGATTTTTAATTAACTTCTAACTTGAGTTAGGGAACTAGTGCCAAAGCAGTATAACATGAAAATTTACCACATCCTCAAAAGATTCCCATTTCTTGTGTCTTAAGATGACTACAGGGGTGGGATGTATATCTCCTTTTCAATACTTATGTATTTCCTCTGATGACCCATTAGTTCTTAACCAAGTAAGTTCTGGCAACGTGTGGTAATCCACATTCCTTGGAATGGCAATTTATCTAGTCGTGTCGTTTCCTTCTTGTAGTTATTCAAAATTGTCGAAAGTGCCATTTTCTTTTGCCAACATAATAACAATATTTATCATTGGAAAGGATGTTTATTTATAATATAATACCAGTAATTCTAAAGATTTTTTTTACTTAACAATTTATTAATATTCTGATCATCACTGATAAATAGTCTTTTTATTATTGAACGTTGTTTAAATTTTAGTTTAACTTCCTAATTCTTTTCTCAAATTCAATATATTACCCACTTCTTCCAAGTTGCTTATAATTTCTAATCGAAAGAAATGATCATTATGCCCGAGAGGAGATCAATTAATTTAACAATAACATAATATTGCCTTTGAGTATCCAAAAATAGAATTGCTTCATTACAACTTTCCTCAAATCTATAAATGGGTGCAGAATTTCAAGCCTTATCAAAATCAATAATGGTTAAAAGGAAATGTTCAATGAAAGTCTAAAGGCAGATAACTTAACCATCAAAATAATAACAAATTATTCTTTGTTAGAAACCTGATTCCCAATCATGAATAGCATACTTCTTTGTTCACATAATCTTAACAAGGGATAGAAATGTGGAAATTCGTTGTAGTGGATTATCCACAACCTCAACCCAACCATTTGTTGTTAAGAAAGAATGTATAGAGATCATACTAATATGAAGATATTATTTATATTTTTTTACAAGGCAATTCCATGAAATCAGAACTATTTCATAGCCCTCCAGAACTACCAACACCTCTCACTACCATTATATCAGTTAATATGAGTATGTAGCTTCTTCGTTGATAAGAGAGGAGTCCAATGATTCAGATCTCCCTATATAGTCAAGAAGAGTAGCAGGTTGTATTACAGATTAAGATTGAGTTAAATTAGATGGAGTCCATATAATATTAAAGTTAGTTGATTTAAGCACTGATAGAGATGCAATGTAGTTAGATCTTCTGGCTATAACCATACAGGAGATTGTTGTTGGTGGTGGCAGTATTGGTCGACACTAGTGCAGTGACTTGCAAAATCTTACCGTATACAATCACATATTCATAAATGTGATTGAAAATAAATTTACTAAATTTAAAGTCTAAATCTGGAAAATTTTCCAGTTTCCATATCTTACAGTCGAAAATTTTTATAATAAGAAGTCTGGCTGAGGATAAAAACAAAATGTCTGATTAGGGAATTAAAATTTAGATCTGAATAATGTGAGATTGTATATGCAACAAAAAAAATGGCTGAGGATTGTACACAAGATTGTAGTATGAAGGTTGAAGATGGTGCATGCAAGGCAGCAAGTAGGAAGGAAAAGGGATAGTACCTTTAATTTAGATCTCCAAGATGGAGATCACAAGCATGCAATAAGGAAAGTTGCAGCAACTCTAATTGGCAGGAGTTCGGATAGCAGATCCAGCCTCTTCTTTCCAGCTACTGATCATGGCTAGAGCTGCAATTGGTGGCTGCAACAATACTTCATGCAGCAGTAGACAAGGAACTCCAGCAATGGCTGTAGGTTGCTGAAGGGGGGAGCAACATGAGGCTCTTCACCTTTTGCTGGAAATTAACTTGAAGAGGGGAAATGGTGAAGAAAAAGGGAGAGGAGAGGTTGTTCTCCAACGACTGAAATGTTGAAAGAATTTGGGAGAGAAAATTTTAGAAGAGGGAAGAGGTGACGTTGGGGAAGGGCTTATATAGGAAAGAGGGAGGGGTTTGGCTTTGCCAAGTGGAGATTAATTGTGGGCCAAATGGAAAAAGAGTAAGGAATAAGTGGCATATGTATAGCTGTGCTGGTTTAATTTTTGAAAAAAAATTATATCGAAGGAGTCAGTTACCAGAATTTATAATATTTATTATTATTATTTTAACCAAAATTAACTCAGCCATGGCCGGTCCCAAGCCCGGGTAAATGAGAAGGGTTGCGCGTTAGGTAGTCGACAGCCAGCGCAGGAGAGATAAATTCGTAAATAGTGTTCTTAAAGTTCTTCTAAGAACACTATTTATGAATTTATCTCGAAACCGTTCGGATCTTTTAAACATGGATTTAAGCAAACATACAGATTTCGTTGGGGCGTTCCCTACTTGCGACGCGTTGCATCGCCCGAATGCAATGAAAAATTGGCAAGGGCCGCTACATCGCAGCCTGGATGTAGTTCAAAATTTACAAGGGTTCTCGCATGAGGAACGCATGCGGGTAAATAAGCTAGTTCCGCTGCATCACCGCCCGGATGCAGTCCAAAATTCACAAGGGTTCTCGCATAATGGACGCATGCGAGTAAAGAAGTTAGTCCAAAAGAGATTGCAAAGGAAGTTACGGATTGGTAGTTGGAATATCGGTACTTTAACGGGAAAATTGATGGAGATAGTGGATACAATGGAAAAAAGGAAGATCCATATATTATGTCTTCAAGAGACTAAATGGGTTGGAGAGAAAGCAAGGGAGATCGAGAAGACAGGCTTTAAACTTTGGTATTCAGGTAAAGATAAGGGCAGAAACGGTGTTGGAGTGGTTGTTCATAAAGATTTGAAGGATTGTGTGGTTGAGGTGCAAAGATTTGGGGATCGGATTATTTTGCTAAAGTTGGTGCTTGAAGAAGAAATTCTGAATATCATCTCAGTTTATGCACCGCAAATTGGTTTAGATGAAAGGACTAAACAAGCTTTTTGGGAGGATCTGGATAAGATTTTACAAGGAATCCCACAGAGAGAGATGGTTTGCATAGGTGGAGATCTTAATGGACATGTGGGAAAAGATATTTCAGGGTATACAAGTGTGCATGGAGGACATGGTTTTGGGGATAGAAACGAAGAGGGAAAAGTCATTCTGGATTTTGTAACTGCATATGATCTTTTCATAGCAAACACTCTTTTCAAGAAGAGGGAGGAGCATTTAATTACTTATAAGAGTGGCTCAATTAGAACACAGATAGATTACTTTGCGTTGAGGAGAAGAGATCAGTTGTGTTGCAAAGATTGCAAAGTAATCCCTGGAGAGAGTTTGACAACCCAACATCACTTGTTAGTCTTGAATTTACAAATAAAATTGCTGGTAAAGAAAAGGAAGGTTCCTAAGATCGCTAGAACTAGGTGGTGGAATCTTCCGCTGAAGCAATCAAGCTTCAGGGAGAAGGTTTTAGAAGACTTATCTTGGGATTGTAGCGGTAGTGCAAACGAGATGTGGGAGGCAGTAGCATCTTGTATCCGAAAGGTAGCCAAAGAGATGCTAGACGAGTCAAAAGGAGGAGCTCCGGGTCAAAAGGAGGCTTGGTGGTGGAGTGAAGGGGTGCAAGAAAAACTAAAAATTAAAAGAGCTTGCTTTAAAGCTACGTCTAAGGATAGAACAGAGGAAACTGTCACAGACTATAAAATAGCAAAGAAGGAAGCAAAGAAGGCTGTAAGCGAAGCTAAGTCAAAAGCTTATGAGGTTTTGTATAAAAATCTCAACTCTAAGGAGGGCCAGAAGGATATATTCAGGTTGGCCAAAGTAAGAGAAAGAAAGACCAAAGACTTTTCTCAAGTGAGATGCATTAAGGACGAGGAAGGTCACGTGCTTGTTACTCAGAAGGATATAGAGACTAGATGGGAGCAGTACTTCCATAAACTTTTCATTGGAGAAAGAAATAGAGAGATCACTTTGGGTGATCTAGCTAGCAGTGAAAGTTACTTGAATCGTGCATGCTATAGACGAATACAAAGAAAAGAAGTAGAGGAGGCTTTGAAGGTTATGAGACCTGGGAAAGGTGTTGGACCGGATGACATCCCTGTAGAAGTATGGAAAGTTTTAGGTGAGCGTGGTTTGACTTGGCTTACGAATCTATTCAATGTTATTTGGCGAAGCAAGAAAATGCCTGAAGATTGGAGGAGGAGTATCGTGGTGCCTCTTTATAAGAACAAAGGAGACATTCAAAATTGTTCAAATTACAGAGGTATCAAGCTGATGAGTCACACTATGAAAATTTGGGAACGTGTGATCGAAAGAAGGTTGAGGGAAGTTTACCAAGTAAAAGAAAATCAATTCGGATTCATGCCAGGTCGCTCAACTATTGAAGCCATCCATTTGCTGAGGAGAACAATGGAGATTTATAGAGCTAAAAGGAAGAATCTTCATATGATCTTTATTGATTTGGAGAAGGCTTATGATTCCGTCCCACGAGAGATACTGTGGAGAGTTTTGGAGAAGAGACAAGTACCTGTCCTATACATTAATCTCATAAAGGATATGTATGATAGGGCTTTATCTTGTGTAAGGACCCCGACGGGGAAGACTGACTATTTTGATATCAACATTGGTTTACATCAAGGTTCAGCTTTAAGTCCATTTCTTTTTACTTTGATTATGGACGAGTTGACAAGTCACATTCAGGATGAGTTACCTTGGTGTATGTTATTTGCTGATGATATTGTGCTTATTGACGAGACTAGAGATGGAGTAAATGAGAAGCTTGAGATTTGGAGACATGCATTAAAGACTAAAGGTTTTCGTATAAGTAGGGCTAAGACGGAATATATGGAATGCACCTTTGATGGAAGCAATGGTGAAGGAATCGAGGTTAAGATTAGTGACGATAACATTCAGAAGAGAGATTCTTTTAGATATCTGGGATCTATTTTGCAACATGATGGGGAAATTGATGGAGATATTACTAATAGAATAAATGCAGGCTGGCTAAAGTGGAGAGGAGCCTCCGCTGTTCTCTGTGATAAGAAAATTCCTTTAAAAATTAAAGGAAAGTTTTACAAAGCAGCCGTGAGACCTGCTATGCTTTATGGTTCTGAATGTTGGCCTGTGAACCATAGACATGTGCAGAGAATGGTTGTAGCAGAAATGAAAATGCTAAGATGGATGTGTGGACATACACGTAAAGATCGGATTCGGAATGATGCAATCAGAAAGAAAGTTGGTGTAGCTCCGATCGAGGATAAGATGCGAGAAAACCGCTTAAGATGGTTTGGTCATTTGCAAAGAAGGTCAACTGATGCACCGGTTAGAAGATGCGAGTGTTGGGATGTTAAGCCGGCTAAGAGAGGGCGAGGACGGCCCAAGAAGTGTTGGAAAGAGACTATACGAAGGGATCTTAGTTTTTTGGATATAAGTCTGAGATTGACCCAAGATAGATCTGAATGGAGGCGAAAAATCCATGTAGCCGACCCTACTTAATTGTGGGAAAAGGCTTTGTTGTTGTTGTTGTTGTTATTTTAACCAAAATTATCTTTATTTGTTGTACATAAAAATCGACCGTATTCTTGCCTCGAGCGTCGGATTTTGACGTGAAATATCTTGTTTTGATCGTCTCTGAACGGCGATCAATATGAGTATAATATTGATATACTTTCGGTTGGGTTTTGAACCCCCGAAATTTTCGGGTACGTTTTTTGTTTAAGGTTAAATTTTGTGATTTTAAAAAAAATATCAAACGACCTCCGATTGACAAACGGTCGATTCCGTTAGTCTCGTGTCGTCGAATCGGATTTAATGACGGTCTCGCTTTGTTTCGCGGTTTCCGAAATTGCGTCGTGCCTTTTTCGCAGCGCGTATTACGATGCGATCGATTTTCGGTCGATTTCGCCCGAACAACTTCTGATTCACGACCAGTTGATCGATTTAGGTTATCTAATGTGGTCAGATAACTTTATTGGGTTAAACAGACCTTATTCTGGTCAAGTTCGGGTTTACATGTATCCCGAATGTTATAGTTTACATCTACTTGTGTAAGTAAAAGGGTTTTCAACTGTTTGGTATTAAGTTCACTTGTTCTCCCCTTTTTCCCATTCATCCCATATATATTTATATAAAGTTTAGATGACAAACCCTAACATATAATGATTTCCTGCGTTTTAAGATCATGATTTTGGGTCTTGGAGATCATGTTGCAAAAATATATGGCACATGTAAATGCTACTTTCTTGTCATTTTGATTATGTCATGGTTTTCGATAATAGACTGATATGATGATGATGGATTTGATCCTTAATTCTATTTACTCCTTTTAAGTTAGTGGATAGTTTGTGATCTTGGTCTGTGTGTAACCTCACACTATGACTCTAAGGTAATAAAAGTACCTTAGGGATGGGGTACCTCCGTAGGCATGCGGTGTTGTGTAATGCATCCTAACTAAGTTCCCAACACGTCCACTAACTTATAGGGATTTCAAATCAAATTAAAGTCACTTCTAATCATTTCAATTTTAATTGTAATTTCCTCCAAACCTTTACGGTAACTCTCTCAAATGTAACTCTTGATTATGTAGATGTAGATGTAGATATGGATGATCTGGATGTAGAATCGCCAAGTCTGTTGGCGAAAGAAAACTCAAGCGGTGAGGAAGCCTACAAATGGCTCTTCCGTCTCGCCCTTTAATTGGAAGTGCGGTCCAATAGAGGGATAGGTCTACTCCAAAACTACGCCACTAAGACGGGTGAGAGAGACTCTCCGAAAAAGTCACTCTAGAAAAACAGCCCGACCGGTAACGGGCAACCGAGCTCGTACGAAAAACTAAAACCGAGGATCCCCCGCTTGGGTATCCTAAAACAAAGGGTCAGCGGAACTGGTCTAAAGTCGGGATCCCAACGAGGCGTAAAAACACTGCGAGCTCGCGTAAAAACCGAAAAGGGACTGGGATCCTAGACCCGCGCACTTGGCGGCCGCTGCCATGACTGGGCTTCCTATCTTCCGCCAGTTGAGAGTCACCGCGCTCTCGCACGGTTAGGTGTAAGGATCACCCTAACCGGCATCATAAATTATTAGATCATCATTGATTCCCCATCAACCATGTAATATACTTGATTACAAATTCAATTCTCATCATCTGGTGTGGTCAACTTTATAGATCAAAGTACTTCTTGCATGAGTATTAATAGTTTTTTTAAATTAATCTTTGTATTTACACAATACCACAATCTCGATGCTCAAAAATGAATAGGTTCCCAGGATAGCATTCACTATTTACCCTTATTCCTCTCAATTTTTCAATATGAAAACAATGGCTAAAACTTTCTAGATAGATGATATGACACTAGATAGTGATGTGATAAAATAATACAGATCTTTGTCAAGATTCAAATACCAATTAACCAAACCCTTTGATACTCCCCACAACAACAAGTTAGTGGAAATAGTATGGTAATGATATCACCCGAGAGAATAGGTTGGTGTTGTGTTATTAGCAAATGAAAATACACGATTAGGATATATTTTTTTCAGAAATGTACGTTGAAAGTTGAGTGGTGAGAAGTGTTTGGGTATTTCATGCTAAGTGTTGTCATAAACACTTCATACCAGAATGGAGGAAGGTTGTCCAAAAGCAGAGAAAAGGAGAAGAAATCATAGGGTTGGAAGCCATTAAAACTCTTAATAGGATAATTCGATTATGATTTAAAAGATTGTATGGTTTGAGCATATGGGTCTGATATTATGAAAACAGGGATCTGCACTGTTCACTGAACATCTGAAGAGTCTATTGACTTATAATCAATCAACAAATCCAATTGCATACTTAAACCTAGAAAGGTGATTATGAAACATGACAATAGTTACATCATGTTCTAATGGTTAAGTAATAGTTGTATAATCAATTATATAGGAAGACTTAATGTCCTTAAGTCTGATTCAATCTCTAATGGAATACAGGATCCATTTGAGACACTCTATATACCGATATTAAATTGTTAAACTTATATGATTTCCTCCCTTTCACTGGAACCCACCTATAATTATAGCACAACTTCGAACAATCACCTAATGTTTTACTAGATTCCAAACTAAATAATTTGACACTTATAGGATAATGGCATGTAGGACTTACAAGTATGACAGCCATGATATTTAGTTTGTACTAAAATGAAGATTTATATTTTTTTCCAATAAATATTCCAGACCAGCAGAAATTGTTCCAGGATTAGAAATAAAAGCTCTAACTGATAACATCACCAAATTAGTCCATATATTCAACCCCTATTCGACTTCAATTCTTGCAGATTAACCCATATCCCCACATATATTCATAGAAAAACGTTTGGACATCTTTTATCTTCCTAATTTATCTTCTTACAATTAAAAAGAAACTCCTGAAAAATAAAGGAGACAGAAAAGAGATTCAAACTATAATTAGACCTAACCATCGATAATTACCCAAAAATCAAAGGTCAAATGGTGCTAAAGGCATATTAATTTGAACAAAGATGCATGGATGGCAGCAAGGAGAATTAAGGCAATAGGATTGTACCTATAATGATTCTCTCCAAGTTTGGAGATAGATCTCCAACATGCAGTGGCTATGGAGGATCTTTGGCATTAGAAACTTTGCATGAAAGGCTGCAGCAGTTGTAGAGATCTTCTAGGGTTGTTGGAGAAAGGTTCCATCAACAATTTCAATTGAGATGGAGAGAAAACATGGTGCTCGGCTGGAATTTGAGGAAGGGGGGAAGGAATGGGTTGTACCTTGCAACCTTGAAATGGAAGATATGCAGGATTTGATCAGCAACACTAGTTTAATCAGCTGCTGAATTAGTAGCTTTAGCTCTAATGTAACACCCAAGGCTTGCAAGAAAGAGAGAGAGCATGTGGAGGACTGGTGAAATCAACAAGGAAGAGAGTTGAGAGAGTAACGGCTGGAGCTCCAGCAGTTGTGGGATGGAATTGGAGTAGAGTATATAGTCTGCACCTCCTCGATGGGAAAATTATGGAAAGGAGAAGAGGACTTGGGGGTATTTAAAGAGCTTAGATTAATAGAATTGAGGGGGAGTATGGCCCTAAAAATTGACAAGTGTATATATTAAATAAGCCAAGTGGAAAGAGAATGCCCCAAAGAAAAACCAACGGTACTAGCATGCATAGCAGACAGAGAAAAAATATTTTTTTATATGTTTTATTTATTTATTTTCTCTCTAATTTGAAATACTTAAAATAGTCCGTATGTGCACCTCGAGCTTCCGTTTTCAACGCGAAATATCTCGATTTGATCGTCTTTCAACGACGATCAAAATGAGTATAATATTGATATACTTCCGATCGAGTTTCAAAAATCCGAAATTTTCGGATACAGTTTTTGGTTAAGATTAAATTTTGTTATTTAAAATATCAAACAATGTCCGATTGACGAATGGTCAATTCCGTTGGTTTTTCGGATCTAATGATGGTCTCGGTTTGTTTTGCGGTTTCCGAGTTTGCGTCGCGGCTTTTTCGCGGCGCGCATTATGATGCGACTGATTTTTGGTCGATTTCGCCTGAACGACTTTTGATTCACAATCAATTGGTCGATTTAGGTTATGTAATGTGGTCAGATAACTTTATTGGATTAAACGGACCCAAATCGGATCGGGTCCGGGTTTGATTGGAAACCGGATGTTACAGGTCGACTTCAAGTAATTTGCTGAGCGTGTTAATGGAGTTCATCTGAAATAAAAATATTTATAGTTTAATATACTTGATCAGAATGATAGTTTTAAAAAACAAAGTTGCCTCGTATTTTTGTATTTTGAAAGTTCGTTCCCTTTCAAAACATGAGGTATCCAACCTAATGCCTCAAGTGAGATTTGGGAACTGCTTTCCATATTCGCAACATCCTAGTAATATGAGGAAATACCATATATTATGCGAGAAGTGGGAATTCTTTTTACATTGCAAGCCCAACTTGCATTCCTAAAGTTTGCTTTTTAATACTCATGTTTACCGCTCAAAGGCAATGTTAACATGTTATTAATTTTATGTATATTTTCCTACATAAACCGAAGCTTGTACCTCGCCTCAACAACGGAAAACCGCATCGGTCCTCCTTGCATTTTTTAAAACTTTGACTCCAATAACATTTGAGAAGAAATAATTCGTAATTGTTTCATGAGCCTTAACTTTCCATGTACAGGATGGTTGTAGGGAGAATCACATGAAAGCCCATAACAGAAAAAATACACAAAATTCAACAATAATGTATTAGGGAAAGAGATATAAGGTGAAATCATACTTGGCTCTCTCTAACGCTAGCTGAGCTTCAAATCGTTCTCTCCATGCAAGGAATGTTTCCACAGTAACAGGTTCGCCATGAGGAATGATGACCTGAACGCATAAAAAAGTTAAAAATAATGCTGATGATATTACTAACAATGTCTACATGTGCATATTAAAGTATTTGATAAAACTTATCATTTGGAAGAAGCAGCAGCTCAAAGAGATAATACTTGAAATTTTGGGGTAAGAGAAGTCGCTCTTCTTCCCTCGAATATCAACAAGATATTTTAGATTTCCAAGTTCCAAAACATAAAGGGAAAAGGCATTCCTTTTATAGCAATAAACCAGGTCCTTGAAAACTATTAACTTGACCTTTAGAAGATCGCTTACAATGGCAGCAGATTATTGGTAGAAAGACTGCCGAGATGCTTCTAGCAACATGTCAATAACTTTTTTTCCTATGATTCCAACGACATATTTGTTTGCATCCATGCCAGTTTTGATCGATATTGTTGAACAGTTGGCAAAATCAATCTTACCAATTGAACATCACTCCAAAATCTATATGGAGCGGTTTTAGACGTGCATTCAGAATAAATGATGTCCTTTCAATCCTAAAGTTACTTTGTCAATAGAAATTTTTTCGTGGGTACTACAGATCCAAGTAATCTTTCTTTCTCCTCATCAAAAACTTGTGCAAAGAATAATGTTAGAAGTTGGAACACAAATTAGCCATATCACTAAATCAGTACCTATTTAGTTTCGTAGAAAATACCATGTATAAAGCAATGAGTTAAAATATAAGATGCAGCAAAACAAGCACAAAAAACCATAGCTGAATCATTCCAGACGGTCAAGATGACCGTCCTACTCCACGAGTGATGCATCCTAATAGCAGTATTTCTGTTATGATCTTATTACTAAAACATTTATTACAAGGCCCTATATATGCAACCCGCTCATTCATAACTCCCACAATAGTTGATGTAGAACTAAATACATGAGCCCATGCTACAATAGGATAAATCTTGGGAAAACAGCCAGCCCTCCGGTCCTCCCCCAGGGACAAGGCAGTCTATGAGCACCTTGTTCACCTCGAAATCCTCTATGTAGTTAGTTATGTAGAGAGGCAGAATGTGCGGATGTATGCGCTGCATCCTTTTCGGTAAAGGTGATGGGTTGAGGTGCAGTGATTTGTTCCATAGTGCTTCGTTTGAGTGATGAAGGCAATTGAACCAGTGAGCGGCCGCTCAAATAGTGGCGATAGTCGGGCTGCAAGCTCAGGTCCTAGTTCCCTTTTCTTCATATTACCTCCGCCCATTTGCTAGTGGTAAGGTCGAGTAGCTCTCATTGCTTCGTTCTCGATTTCCTTTCGTGCGTTGCGGCCTCTTGGCTGTCTTAGCCCCTCTCATATTATATATGACGACGAGAAGAAGGAATCTCTCAGTTCAAATCATTGAATTGACTTTGACCCTTCAATATTCTCAAAGCATGCAACCTCAAGCTGGGGTATGCATGCTCAGCTTGTAAGAATTAAAATCCCTTACTAACACACTGCCACTGGATACATGACGGCATGGACCATCTCGACTTAGCACACTCTGGTTGTTAATGGAGATGATGAATCTCATTCATGCTATCGAGTAGGAGGAAATGGTAGGTTGAAGAGTGCAGTCCCAAGCTTGGAACCCACCACAAAGTTATTAAATTAAAGATATATTACAGGACCCACCGAAAATTACATGCCACCTAGGGATGAAAACGTCCGATATGGATGCAAATATAGGTATAATCGTATCCTTATCCATTTTAAAATACGAATACGAATGCGAATATGAATATTGACGGATATGAAAAATGGGTTACCAATGCTTAAAAACGCAATGTAAAACGAATATGAATCAGATACGAATAATAACATAGATATTTTGATAGATTAACAAAAATATACATGTTTAGGATGATTTCCACATATAATAGATATACCAGACATATTATTTTCATAACAATTATATCAACAATGGTGAATGCAATCATAAAATATTATTATATGCAGTTATAAATAAATATATTACTGTACTTACGTACGAAAGCGGATATACGAATACGAATGCGAATATTAGCCAATGTCAAAGTGATATCCACATCTGCATCCATTTCAAAACGAATACCAATACGAATGTCAAAATATGTATAAAACAAATATGATAGCGGATCGGATACGTATATATTCATATTCGTTTTCAACCCTAATGCCACCCCACAACAACACTAATGCATTGTAATGTCTCAACACCTTCTCATTGTAAAAAGGACGCCCACAAAACATTTTCTCATTTCTGGCACACCAAATAGCCCACAGAAGTGCAAAAGGACCCGTCGCATCCTCCTGCGAGCTATCACATGCCGCCCTTACTAATCTACAGAATGATGAGCTATCTGTGGAGTGAAGCCAAGGCATCGCCGCCCGCTCCCAAATAACAACCGACACATAGCAACCAAACAAAAGATGGTCAGCAGCCTCCTGCTCAATACCACATTTGTCGCATAGTCTCTCTCCGGAACCAAGAAGCCTCGCCATGCGCGCCTTCAAGAGCAGTCGACCGTCTCTCACCAACCATACAAATACCTTTATCCACACGGGAACCCTGCTATAGCCCAAATAATCCTATAAGCCCAGGCATTCTCCTCCTGAACATGCTACGCGTCCTGACAAAGGAACGATACGCCTTCCTCACTGAGAAGGCCCCTTCCTTCCAAGCAAAGTGGTCTCTGCCCCCGTCAGGTCCAACCACCTCCGCCATCTCCGCCAAAAGAGCCACGACCTCATCACATCTCCAGTCCGACAAAGCAAAAGTGAAGGTCGGACACCAGGAACCCGCCGACCAGATCTCCCGCATCGTAGCACATCTAACCCCTACCATGGCATAGAGGCGCAGGTACCTCTCACAGATAATACCCAGCCCCTGCCAATCATCCTCCTAGAATTGAAAACAGCGCCCATCCCTCAGCCCCGATCTTACGAGAGTAGCCAGCTCAGGTATGACACTAGACATCCCCTTCCAAAGTGATGACGAGAGCATGCACGCCTTCGATGTCTATATCCCACTGACCCCATAAATACTCCGCAACACTCTGCAGACCATATCATATGACTTCCCCCATAACCTGAGCACCCACTCCACCAAAAGCGCTTTATTCATCAGCTCCAAATTACAGACACCAAGGCCTCCCTCCTTCGTCGTCGTCACCACATCCCAGCTCACCAGGTGCATTCCCCAACCTTCTTGTCGCTCGTCTGACCAAAAGAAATGCTCCATCATCCCTTCTAGTTTCTGCCTCACCCCCACAGGCATCAATCTTGTCGACATGAAAAAAAATTGTCACAACGAAGACGACGTGCTTCATGAGGATCGATTTTCCCCCCATTAGAGAGAGTTCTCGCCTTCCAACCCGCCATCTTACCTTCTACATTGTCAATCACCACCTTCCAATACGCCACCGAAGACGCCCAGCAACCAAGGGGGGCCCCAAGTACGAGGTTGAAGTACAGTTAAAGCAATAGAGAGCACATCCACCATTCCATTCTTATCCATAATCGATGCATAGAATTCAAAAAAATCTACCATGCTTATTACTGCCCCTTCGCTTAGGCATGCCGTTTCCATCAATTCATGAGCCATTTCCATCTACAAGTTGCCGTTCACCATTCTCTACCATTGATAGGGCCTCATCTTTCTCACAGCATTTTAGCCTCTTCTATAGCTCGTTATTCTTTTGACACCATTGCTATTGCTAATTGTCTTCTCCTTGCCCTCGGGTGAATTTCCTTCTTGTTTCACTACCCTCCGCACCTTGATAAGAAAGGTTGTTTCCTTCATTATGCAACTCCACTGTATCTTTTCATCGTCGATAATCAGTTCGAAGCCCCCTCGTGCTCCAACACCATCTGCACGAGCTCTGTCATGCAAGTTGCTAGATAATTCAGACATGTGTGTTTCATGCTCATGTTATGTCTTGTTGTTTTTACACAACACAATGTTTGTCGCATGCCACCTTGAGCCGCATAACACGACCGATCTCGGCAATCTCCATTGTCTCCATCTTCATGGACAATGTAAATAATGTCGTGTTGTTTTCATTGTCAGCATTCATTCAACTCGAAGAAACTCTATGAAAATATTCAAATTAGC
Source organism: Ottelia alismoides (assembly GCA_037367405.1). Lineage (NCBI taxonomy): Eukaryota > Viridiplantae > Streptophyta > Magnoliopsida > Alismatales > Hydrocharitaceae > Ottelia > Ottelia alismoides. The sequence goes on along the minus strand of JAZKJV010009641.1, from coordinate 911,137 downwards.
ATGAACTTCAAGAACAACCATCTAAAATGACTTGCATTGTTGCCATGTTGAAAACAATGACCTGGAATATAAAGCGCATAAAAACAAACATCAAAACATTATATTATTTAGGCGGTTTGAGACAATTAAGAAAGTATTACAAAGCAGACATGACACCTGTTATGCTCTATGGATCTGAATGTTGGCATGTGAACCATAGACATGTATAGAGAATAACAATAGCAGAAATGATAATGCTACGATGAATGTGCGGTCATACACGAAAAGATTGAGTTCGGAATGACGTGATCAGAAGAAAACTTGGGGTAGCCCTGATATAGTAAGAGATGAGAGAGAACTACTTAAGGTAGTTTAACCATTTGCAAAGGTAGTCGACCCAGTTAGACGATGCGAGATTTGAGATGTTGAGCTGGCGAAGAGAGGGTGAGACAGGGCCAAGAAGTGTTGGAAGGAGACTATCTGAAGAGATCTTAATTATTTGGATCTAAGTCCAAGAATGACCTAAAAAGATCTGAAAAGAGGCGAAGAATCCATGTAGTCGACCCTACTTAATGTGGGATAAGGCTTTGTTGTTGTTATGATGGTCCTGGTGGTTCGAGAAGATTAAGTTGAGTGTAATCCATAGAAGAAGCAACATAAAAGCATTTTCTCTATTGGACTTCTCACTAAAACCTTCAAGGTGTTGTATATATGCCCTACTTATACCCAACTCACTTGCAATAGATAATATAGGACTACACCCATACTACAAAATATATAGAGGCCTTTTCCAATGAGAACGGAGCTCATTAGGGTTAATTTAAAATTTCAAATTAATTTATGATTTTTTAGAAAATGGTCATTTCTACTATGAGTGTAAAATAACATTTGAAAAATAATAAATATTTTGCTCAAAATGATTGTAAACACTTGTAACAATGAGTGCAAGGTTCTGAACGTCAACCCAGGAGACTGCATATGCGGACTCGAACCCCATTTCAAAGCGTATATACCATATATGTTATTGTTGCAGTATATGCGTCATATGTAAGATGGGTAAATGGATCTTTCCAAGATCCATTTACCACATCCAGTGTTTAGTCCCACATCTATCAGTGTGGGATTTGGAGGGTCTGTGGAGGCTATATAAGAAGCCCCAGACCTCCTGTATCTAGTGAGGAAGTTCAATAAAACATATGACCCTTTGAGGCCTTTTCCCGTGGTTTCATCCCGCTCCTTAGGGAGTAGGGTTCCACGTAAAATCTTGTTGTTCTTAATGTTTATTATTCTATCTCTGATATTCGCTTCTGCATTCAAGTTTACTAACATGGTATCAGAGCGGGTTCAATTCTCAAGGATTATTTTATATTTTTGTTCGAGATCCGATTTTTTGTTATGTTCCTAAAGATTTATTAGTAGAAGATTATTATCCTTTATTGTTCAAGTTTGAGTTCCAATTCTCCAAGCACGCTCCAAGCATCTTTGATCGAAGACCCTCTAAGCATCTTCACGCGGTGCATCTCCCAATCACATCATCTCCTCCAAGCAACATGAGATCCAGGGGTGCGGTGAGCGTGGAACGAACACACGACCTTCAAATCCGGTGGTGCGGTGAATCTGTGGTGCGGTGAGTCATGGTGCGATGAGATCCAGCAGTCCTAGCCGCCACGGGTCACAGTCAAGGAGGCGACACCATTCCCCGCAACCACAGCAGGTGATGCCCACTCTTCTGGCCGTAGCTCCAAGCGGCAGCCCCAACATCACCTCCAGGAGGCGAGCTCTGACGGTGATCTCTCCATCATGCCGCCCCTCATCATGCTCTCCTCGTGCAAACCACTCCCAGGTGATCCATGATCTCGACGCCCCAAACACCAGGCAGCAGCCCTCGCTCCGACGCACTCCAGGCGTCCCAACTCCTTTGCACCTCCAGGAGGAGGCACCATCATCTCTAAGCAGCGGCCTCCTTTCTCGTAGGAGGCTCCAACTACCGACGGTAGCACCCATCCACAAGCGAGGTGCGCACTACAGGTGTGCAAGACTCCAGGCGCAACTCCATGCCCCATCGAGGGCGGCCCGATTTGAGGAAAGGGTTCCCACGATGGGAACCCTAATTTCTAATGGTACGAAGAAAAGGGCACATGGCCCCTTAAATCATATTTGGGAAGGTCTAGCGATTATTAAAAAAATGAGAGATGGCCTCCAACAATTCGGTCTGAGAAAGAGAGAGAGGGAGAGGGAGAGGGAGAGGGAGAGAAAGAGAGAGAGAGAGAGAGATTTTGAGAGAGGCTGAAGTTTAAAAAAAAGGAGCCCTGAGTTGTATTTTGGGCCCAAGTTGGCCGAGTTTTGGATTAAAAAAAAGGTGCGTACAAAAAAATCGTACGCGGAAAAAAAGAGAAAAATCAAAAAAAAAGAAAAAACCGAAAACAATTTGAATGCCTTATTTAAGAAATGATTTTAAAAAAGAGAAAGAAAAAGAAAGCTGAGAAAAAATGAGATCGACTCATTCGTGTTTTGTTTCTCCTCATTTTATTGTCTTCTCCCAACTTTAACGATGTCATTGTTTTCCGACAAGTAGAGGAGAAAGGGGGAGTATCATGTAGAGTTCTATAGCATCATACAGTATCATCACTCTGGTGACCCGGATTCTAGTTCAGAGTCAGAATTCGAATTCTCCAATCCAGATGCTAGTTCAGATTCTCCGGTCTAGATCCCGTTCAGATTTCAGACTCTACAGTTATTCAGTTCTCATACTCAACATCAGATTCCGAGTCATCAGTCAGATGTGTACATGTTTGCCATCATTTGTTGTGGTCCCCATCTTTTATTTTGGTTAGAGTTTTCATGTGATCCATAGGGACTCCATAGTAGAGATCTCATTCCCTATGCCATGTGGGCTAAGGTTTTCATGCAATTTCGTATGGACTCCAGAGCAGAGATCCCATTCTCTGAGCCAATGTGGGAGAAGCCCAGTTCTCTGATGAGGAGACTTTTCCAGACTTCGTTCTCCAGCGACTGTGGACTCTGACGAGGATGTCTCAAGGGTTATTTCAGTTCGACCCTTTCAGAAATGGAGCAGTTGTCCACATGATGAGGAGGGCCAGAGTTCTTGATGCAACCTAATGGGGTAATGACACAAATGACGACTCGACAATGAGAACTACTGAATTGAAAATGACGAACAAGTAAAATGATGAACGATAAGCAAATTTCAGCAACAATAAATATCAAGTTACTCGCGTTTTAGCACCGATTTCATCCACAAATTTAGGGCAAATCGATTAGTTAATGGATAGAGGAAATAGACAACGATGTTGCAGTACTAGGACCTCGATAAATCACCAAACTAAACAGCAATATAACAGCCACAAATCTAACTTTATAAAATGGAGTAATATGCGGTAGAACTCTCATACCACAACCCGCGAGGAGTTGGTAGACGCGCTTCAGATCTGGTCGGCGTTGTCTCAAGGCTTGGAAAGCTTGCCGCGGTGCGGGAGGCTCTGAAAGAGGCGTTGGACAGCGGGGATGTGGCTGGCCTTCGACTGGGCGGTACCCGCTATAATCGGGGCGAGGGGGGGAATGGCTACGGCCACCAGGGGAAGGGGAGGAGCGGCGGAACAGGGATGGGAGGGGGAGAAATGGGGCGGCCCAAGGATGCAGGCGGGGCTGGAGTGGCACGGGAAGGGGAGGGGAAAATGGCGGTGGCGGCGTCGGGCGCTGGCGGGGCCGAGTTGGGGCACTGCCGAAGTCGGGAGGGGCGCGGCGTCAGTTGGGCAGGAGAGGAGTTGGCGCAGCGGCTGGCGAGTCGCGAGGCGAGGGGAAGGTCCCGTGGAGCAGGGAAGAAGAGGCGGGAGGGAGAGGGAGGCGGGAAGAAGGGGGCGGAATCGGGAGGGGAGGAGGGGAGAAGGGGGCAGGATCGTGAGGGGAAGAGGGGAGAAGGGGGGGCGCAGGGAAGGAGTAGGGTTACGGGGAAAGAAAGGGGTCGGGTAGAGAGAGGGTGCGGGACCGAGAGAGAGAGAGAAAGAATTAGGGATAGGAATAAAATAACTCAATTCAAACTTAATTAACCCTAATACAAAGGGGGCCTTTTATAGAGGCTATTCCCCCTCAAAATAAGCAACAACTTATCCTAAAAATTAGGAAAAATAAAAAAACAAAAAAGAGGATAATAAGGCCTTTTATAATGAGCCTTTTACATAGGAAATAAATAAACAAAACAAATGCTAATTAGACAAAATAAATGTCTACTAAAAATTAAATTGCTATCATGCTGCATCAACTCCCCCTGCTGAAAAGAATCTCGCTCCGTCAAGATGGCATCGTGGAAGTTCCGAAGTATATCGGGGCGGAGTTGTTGGAGTTCGTCCTCGTCAATCCAGGTGCAATCGGTAAGAGGTCGTCCCTTCCATTTGACTAGATATCGTCGGAAGAGACCACGTCTAATCGTCATATCTCGGATATCTGCAATATCTTCAATCTGATCGGCATCGGTCATGGTTGGCGGTTGGCGCGTATCATCATCAGGAACTGCTGGCGTAGTGGCATCTGTCTGTTCATCTCCATGATATAAGAAGAGATCTGATACGTTGAATACTGGCGATGTCTGGACGTCCGGCGGCAAGTCGAGTAAATAAGCATTGGGCCCAATCTTCTTGAGGACTCGGAATGGACCAATCTTTCGTTCGCTCAATTTTTGGTGGACTCTCAAAGGAAACCTCTCTTTTTTCAGGTGGACCATCACTAACTCTCCAACTCTGAACTCGCTCTCTCTTCGGTGTAGGTTGGCTTGGGCTTGGTATTTCTGGGTCATGGTTTGGAGTTTGGCTCGGATTTCAGCATGGGTCTGGGTTAGGTGTTCGACCAGATCCTCCGCAGCTGCACTACTTCTCCCTTGCATGGTTGTGGGCTTTAGGTCTAAAAATTGGGTAAGTGGAAAGCCGTACACACTCTCAAAGGGTGATTTTCCGGTGGACCTATTAGTGGAACTGTTATACGCGAATTCAGCTTGGGGAAGAATTAGATCCCATTTGGACGGAGAGTCCCTTGCAAGACATCGCAATAAATTTCCTAATGATCTGTTAACTACTTCGGTTTGCCCATCTGTTTGTGGATGATAAGCGGTGCTATATTGCAAACGAGTACCAAGACGGGACCAAAGCGTGCGCCAAAAGTGACTCAAAAACCAGGTATCACGATCCGAAGTAAAAGAACGACGGACACCATGCAAACGGACGACATCACGAAAAACCAGATCAGCGACGTGAGATGCATCTGAGGTTTTTCTACATGCAATGAAATGTGCCATTTTTCGAAAATCTATCCACAACCACAAAAATAGAGTCAACTTTCCGCACAGTGAGGGGTAAGCCTAGCACAAAATCCATGGTAATATCTTCCCAGGGTCGTAGAGGAATTGGCAGAGGTGTATACAGTCCAGTGTTCTGTCGGTGGCCTTTGAATCTTTGGCATGTTTGGCATTTCTGTACGAATTTTGTCACATCCTTTCGCAACTGCGGCCAATGAAAGCGCTCTTGGAGAAGAGTCAGGGTCTTGTCCCTTCCAAAATGTCCAGCTAAACCTCCGTTATGTAGTTCTGAAATTAAATTCTCACGAAGGGATGTGGCAGGGATGCACAGTTGGTGGCCTTTGAATGGGAAACCCTCATGAAGAACATAAGTGGCCGTTGGATCCTGTCCATTATCAACACATTTCGCATGAACTTGCCCGAAATCAGGATTAGTAGGGTAAAGGTCATTGAGTGTGTCAAATCCTGTTGTGCTGACGGTCATTGTGGTCAGGGCATGTGCTCGCCGGCTCAACGCGTCGGCCACGCGGTTCAAGGTTCCGGATTTGTGCTTGAGATGGAAGGTGTATTCCTGGAGGAAACTAACCCATTTGGCATGACGCTTGTTAAGAGTTTTCTGCGAGTTCAAATACCTCAGGGCTTCATGATCAGAGTTAAGGATAAATTCACGTTGGATCAGGTAATGTCTTCAATGCTTGAGAGCTTGGACCACGGCATAAAATTCAACATCATAAGTGGAATACCGTGATCTGGCTTCGTTCAATTTCTCACTGTAGAAGGCGACTGGTCGTCCTTCTTGACTTAGGACAGCACCAATCCCGACATGTGAGGCGTCGCAATCGACTACAAAAACCTTGGTGAAGTCGGGGAGTGCCAAAACAGGAGCGTGCGTCAATTGATGTTTTAGATTTTGAAAGCTCGTTTCTGCTTCAAGAGTCCAGGCGGGTGCGCCTTTACGCGTGCATTCTACCAACGGTGCTGCACAAGTGCTAAAGTTCCGAATGAAACGTCGGTAGAAAGAAGCTAACCCTAGAAAGCTGCGAATTTCAGGGAGTGTTTTGGGTACGGGCCAGCTCTGAATGGCCTGAATCTTGGAGGGGTCAACCTTAAGTCCATCAGCAGTGACAATGTATCCGAGGAAGAGGATCGTGACAGACATGAAGGAACATTTCTTGAGGTGGACATACAGTTTTTGGCCTCTCAGGGTTTCCAGGACTTGTCGCAAGTGAGATAAGTGGTCTTCTTTGGTCAAACTGTAGATCAGGATATCATCGAAGTACACAACCACAAACTTGCGAATGAAGGGTCGCAATACATGATTCATGGTTCGCATGAAGGTGCTTGGGGCATTCGACAAGCCGAAAGGCATGACCATCCATTCATACAGGCCCTCTTTGGTCTCGAAAGCAGTCTTCCATTCGTCTCCAGGTCGCAGGCGAATCTGATGGTAGCCACTGCGGAGATCCATCTTGGAGAACAATTTGGCACCCGATAACATATCAAGCATATCATCAAGGAGTGGAATGGGAAAATGATATTTGATCGTTATCTTGTTGATAGCTCGACTGTCCACGCACATTCTCCATGTGCCGTCTTTCTTCGGGGTAAGCAGAGCAGGAACCGCCACGGGGCTCATACTCTCTCGAACATACCCACGTCACAGCAGATCAGTAACCTGCCAGTTCATCTCTTCATGCTCACTTGGGCTCATTCGGTAATGGGGTAAGTGGGGTAGGCTGGCTCCAGGGACTAGGTCGATGTGATGTTGAATGTCTCGCAACGGGGGTAGTCCTTCAGGCAACTCTTCAGGCATGATGTCAGCGAACTCTTGGATGATGGGCTTTATCTCAAGCGGGACTTCAGGCGGAGTTGTCTCTTGATTGTCCACTTCACGTTCTATTAATGCATAGATGGTGGAGCTCTCTTGCATTTCGCGTTGGAATGTTTGGGCTTCTATCAACAACACAGGGCCCGTGGTCACAGTCTTTGACGGTGTAGTTTTATTACCAGTTTGGGCAGTCGCAGCCCGAAGTGTAGCCACTTGGCGAGGGCTAAGGGCTTCACGTTGTGGTCTGAGGGTTACACGCACCTTGTCTATGAGAAAGGTGTAAGTGTTCAGTTTTCCTCGGTGTTCAGTGTCTCGGTCAAATTGCCACGGTCTCCCTAGAAGTATGTGACAGACATCCATAGGGGCTACATGGCACCACACCTCGTCCTTATATGAAGGACCAATGGAGAAATTAACGAGGCTTTGACGGTGGATCGAGAGTTGAGTACCACCACGAAACCATGCCACATTGTATGGTTTCTCGAGTGGTTGAGTTGGCAGACCCAACTTATCAACCATTTCTTGTGAGACGAGGTTCTCGACGCTTCCTCCATCAATGATCAGCGAACAGCGTCGTCCTCCTGAGGTGCAGGTGGTTCGAAAGATGCTGCGTCGCAGCCAGCTATCAGCATCGTGGACAGCGGGGGTGAGCAGAATGTTTGTGGGCGCGTTGTCAGGAGCGATAAAGTTCTCGTGTTCAATTACCAAGAATGGACCGGAGTCGTCTCCATCCACTCCTAGAAGCTCATAGTCGTCGGCTCCCATGGTGTCAGCAGTCAAAGCAGTCGGTTCCTCCATAGGTGATTCCTGTGATTCAAGGTCAGGGTCTTCCGGGTCGTCGGTGGCGCATAAGTGGACAGGTCTAGCCTTAGGGTTTGGGCATTCTGCTGCTCGGTGTCCCTTTTGATATCATCGGAAGCAGGTATCTGGTCCTACAATAGGTCGACTTCCCAAGATGCCTGGGCCGGGATTTCCAATAGGTGGTCGAACGACGGCAGGGGTCGCTGGTTTGGCTTGGGGTTTACCCGCAACTATGGATGAGGAACCTATCGGTTTGGAGGTCGTCAGCGGGGTACTGGTGCGAGGGACGGAGTTCGCAGAGAAAGACATCTTCCTTGTTTGGGCTTTAACGAGCTTGGTCTCAGCCCGTTCAGCCTGCTTGTAGGCTTCGTCGACATCTCGGCAGTTGTAGAGGTAGAGCTCATCCTGGATGACTTGGCGGAGGCCTTGCATGTAGCGGGTGACTTCCTGAATAGGAGTCTCCTGCAAGCGGTTGCGATGGACTAGGGATTGAAACCCTTCGGTGTATTCCTTCACGCTCATGGTACCTTGCCTCCATGATTGCAGTCGCGCGTACAGATCGCGTCTGTAATCTTCAGGCACGAATTTGGTCTTCAATTTAGCTTTCATTTTGCTCCAACTGCGGATTTTACTTTTTCCCTTTCGTTTGCGTTCAGACTGCAAACGGTCCCACCATAGCAGAGCGTGTCCCTTTAGTTTGATGGTGACAAATTGAACTTTCCGCTCACTAGGCATAGATTTCCACACAAAGAAGTGCTCGACGGTTTGGAGCCAATCCAAGAAGACATCAGGGTCCCGTCCTCCGTCAAATTCTGGAACGTCGAGGCGGATGCCTCGATCCCATCCATCATCGGACCTAGGTCCATTTCTGGGCGGGAACTGATATTCGCCAGTAGGTTGTGTGGTGTAGCCGGAGGTGTGTGGATCTTGATTCTTGGGAAAGAAAGGAGTGTAGTCTCTTGGTTCTTCTTCTCCACTTTCTTGTGATGACCAATCGCTAACGTGTCCGTCAGAGGTAGATGAGCTAGAGTCACGGGAAGTGCTATTCCGGGAGTGAGGTTTTCGGCCAGTGCATCGACCTTTATTGGGGGTTTCATCACTATGGTCTGGTCCTAGCACGCGACTATTCAATGTGGCAATTTGTTCATGCACGACGACGATTTTACGATCCAGTCCGGCGATTTGTGCGCTTAGTTGATTGTTCTGGAGTTGTAATTGGGCAAACATAGCCTCCAAAGTTAATTCAGGGTGTGAGGTATAGGTGGATTTAGAGGCACTAGGCTTGTCGGCCATGGAAATTCTAGGTTTTCTGCTCTCTTGTTTTGGGATTTTTTTTGTTTTTTTTTGTGGTTTTGTTTTGTGGTTTTTTTTATGCAATGAATAAGTGGAATGCAGACGAAATGCAGAATCGTTAGGCTCTAATACCAAATTGATGCAACCTAATGGGGTAATGACACAAATGACGACTCGACAATGAGAACTACTGAATTGAAAATGATGAACAAGTAAAATGATGAACGATAAGCAAATTTCAGCAACAATAAATGTCAAGTTACTCGCGTTTTAGCACCGATTTCATCCACAAATTTAGGGCAAATCGATTAGTTAATGGATAGAGGAAATAGACAACGATGTTGCAGTACTAGGACCTCAATAAATCACCAAACTAAACAGCAATATAACATCCACAAATCTAACTTTATAAAATGGAGTAATATGCGGTAGAACTCTCACACCACAACCCGCGAGGAGTTGGTAGACGCGCTTCAGATCTGGTCGGCGTTGTCTCAAGGCTTGGAAAGCTTGCCGAGTTGCCGCGGTGCGGGAGGCTCTGGAAGAGGCGTTGGACAGCGGGGATGTGGCTGGCCTTCGACTGGGCGGTACCCGCGATAATCGGGGCGAGGGGGGGAATGGCTACGGCCACCAGAGGAAGGGGAGGGGCGGCGGAACAGGGATGGGAGGGGGAGAAATGGGGCGGCCCAGGGATGCAGGCGGGGCTGTAGTGGCACGGGAAGGGGAGGGGAAAATGGCGGTGGCGGCGTCGGGCGCTGGCGGGGCCGAGTTGGGGCACCGCCGAAGTCGGGAGGGGCGCGGCATCAGTTGGGCTGGAGAGGAGTTGGCGCAGCGGCTGGCGAGTCGCGAGGCGAGGGGAAGGGCCCGTGGAGCAGGGAAGAAGAGGCGGGAGGGAGAGGGAGGCGGAAGAAGGGGGCGGAATCGGGAGGGGAGGAGGGGAGAAGGGGGCGGGATCGTGAGGGGAAGAGGGGAGAAGGGGGGGGCGCAGGGAAGGATTAGGGTTACGGGGAAAGAAAGGGGTCGGGTAGAGAGAGGGTGCGGGACCGAGAGAGAGAGAGAGAGAGAATTAGGGATAGGAATAAAATAACTCAATTCAACCTTAATTAACCCTAATACAAAGGGGGCCTTTTATAGAGGCTATTCCCCCTCAAAATAAGCAACAACTTATCCTGAAAATTAGGAAAAATAAAAAAACAAAAAAGAGGATAATAAGGCCTTTTATAATGAGACTTTTACATAGGAAATAAATAAACAAAACAAATGCTAATTAGACAACATAAATGTCTACTAAAAATTAAATTGCTATCACGCTGCATCAGTTCTCCAAATGGAGACTCATTTTCAGTTGCAGTGACTCTGACATGCGTAGTACAGAGCACATTCTCTCCGACAGGAGATTCAATTTGACTCACACTCCAGCACGTTTGTTCGTCCTCACCTTCATGGCATAAGACGGAACATCCTCGACAACAGCCGACAGTTGTGCACGTTGAGTTGATATTGTCGATAGTGTTTTGTATTGTGAGCTGAGATTTCTTTCTATTTGTCCAAGCTGAGCATTGCATGCTCCAGCTTGAGGGGGAGTGTTGATGGTTAAATGGATCCTTCCAAGATCCATTCAAGGCCCTAAATGTCGGTTTCGGTCACCATTTCGGTATCGACCAAAACAGAATTTCGATGGAATTTCGACCGTTCTTATCGTTCATCATTTTACTAGTCCCACAGCTACCAATGGCGGGACTTGGAGAGTATGTGGAGGCTATATAAGAAGTCACAGACCTCCGGTATCCAGTGAGAAAATTCAATGAAACACATGACCCTTTGAGGCATTCTCCCGTGGTTTCATCATGCTCCTTAGGGAGTAGGGTTCCACATAAAATCATGATATTCTTTTTTTTGAAGTCAAACAAGGAGGAAACACGCAGTGGTGTCCGCCCCAGATCTGTATTAAAAATTAAGAAACAAGTACATCTTTAAACATTACATAAGCCATGCCTCCAACAGACCCGTAGCATGGATACATACATTCTCCCTATAGAACCTTTGCCCCGAAAAGAGCAGAGCATTCCTGGCCAGCTAGATAGCCTACACAATGGCCAAAGGGCGGAGCAAATCCCTCCTCGGACGTTGCTTGGCCGCCACCAAGGACTCGCAAAAAGAGCCAAGGCTCCTCGTACAAACCCAGTCCAGACCAAAGTCACCAAACCCATCCCAGATAGGCGTCGAATCCTAACAGAGAAAGAAAAAGTGCTCCACTTATTCAATTCCAGCCCACAAAGAAGGCATCTGTCGGAAACCGTCCCAAGGAGCCTAATATTCGCTCCTTAATGTTTGTTTTTCTATCTCTGATATTCGCTTCCGCCTTCAAAATTACGAACAGCTATATATGTGCTAAACTGGACTAAATGATTCGAGTAAACAACATATGTGGCTGCATATATACTGAAGTAAAGATCTCACACCCGACCCGCATTTGCCATAACCCTAACTTTAAAAAACCCAACTACATGATATATTTTGTCGCCTACTACTACCGGCATGCATATGCTACTCTGTCGCCTCTCAGTCCAAGTCTGTTAATCTGATATCTAGCATACTCCGACTCCGAGTCTTTGTTGGTTATAGCACTTTCGAGTCTGAGCACTTGCCACTATTTGCACCTCTGTCTCATCCTAGCACCCTTCGAGCAATTTTTGCATCTCTGCATGCCCGACTCTGAGTCCTAATCCACCCTCTGAGCCGTTGTTGCACCTCCATTTAGGTTACGTCTACCTACATCTGAGCAAGTTACTAGCTTACACCAATCATATATTATACAAAACACATGTTGCTAGTTTACATTAAAATCAACTACTTGTATACTTCATTTCATTTGATTTGATGAACTATATAATATGAAATTTCTCACATCACTAACTTGCTTTAAAAAATCATATGTGATTATTTGTTGTTTGATATATTTTCATTTGACTATTTGAACTTTTCATCTAAACTATTTCTATCTGATGTTTCCTCTCATTTAACTACTTCACCTTAACAGATTACAATATTAACAACGTAATATTAACAATTACAAAATATTCTTAGGATAAATGGAATTAGGATAGTTATTAACAACTTCTTAACAAAATCTTTGCCAAGTATTTGCTAAATAACTTAAAGGGTAAGTTACAAAAAAAAGTATTCAACTTTATATTGATTCCCAATGTAGAGACTCATCTTTAAATTGTAACAAATAGGGGAATAAGTCATTCACTTATCCTAAATCGAGCCTTTGTAACTCTGTCATTAAGTTAATAAGTATTTTAAACATATTATTATATTTGAAATGACGCTATTGCTCATGTGTCTCAAAGATAGAAAAGGATGAGTGGCGGTGAAGAGCAAGTTATTGCCACCACCGTTGGTGACACGCAACTCCGATGCCCTTTGTCCCAGCTACTGACCATGGTGAATACAGATCTCATACAAGTGCACAACCACTAGAGCTGGAGACACGCATACGACCACCATCTCCATCCTTCACCTTATATCCAACTACACATGGGAGTCGGGCGTGGTCATGGCTATGGTGGCCTTTGCGACATGCTATGGTGAGTTTTAGCTCACATCGCAGCCCCACACCTTGAACCCTATAGCCAAGTTCATAGACCTCCATAATCAATTGTTGGACATCCTTGAGCACACTGACACTCCATAGCCCTCCTTCGTAACAGATTGTTGATTTGGGGATTTGATACATGGTCAGGATCCAAAGGTGATAAACGGACAGTTGTTTGATCTTCTTTGTCGTTCTTTCCCTTCAAGTTGCAAGGGGGTGACGATGCTCTGATGTAGATCTGCTCGGAGAAGAAACAGGTCGATACCAATGATGAATCTTCAATTCATCATCTTTATTCTTTCATTTTGGCTAAAAATCCTCGACAAAGCATATGTAAATATCACTAATTCTCATCTTTTAACAAACTAACACCATCTGTTAATATTACAAAATTAATAGTAACTTTAATCCAAAAAAAAAGAATAAAGAAGAAAATAGAAAAAGAAAAGAATGTAGATATATACAATAGATACAAACTGACCTTGAACCCCGAGACTAGATCAAGCATTGGCCTAGTCAACAAGGAATAAAATAAGAGATAAGTAAAATATTCACAAAAAACCTAGAAAACAAAAAAACTAGCATACCTTGTATCATACTCATAATAACCAAATTCCATACTATTTTATTTATCATTTAGACCACCTCAAATAATTCTGATTTCCTGAAAAATGTTTATAACAATGTACAGTAAATAAAATAATAATTTCAAAAATAAATCATACATAGATAGCATGGTACAACAAACCGAAAAGGCCATAAAACCTATAAATAAAACCGAATATCTTCTCTGTATGAACTCAAAATTAACCAAATTTACTTTCATTCTACTCAATATTAAATTACCTATATCATGAGGGCGGTTTCATTAAAATCGAAGATAAGAAAAGTCGGGTTTTAAGGGTATCATGATATCTACAACAGTATATTACGCATAGTATGTTCTATTCATTGTATTTTGTACATATTTGTATCTTTATGTTTTCAAATATTTTATAATAATTTAATAAAAATACGAAAAAAAATAAAAAGTCAAAAATTAACAAAAAAATGTATTTTAAAATTGCTTGAAAAATTCTAAAAAAATTACAACAATAGTATTTTGTCATCTACTTTCATGTACTCAAAAATCACATAAAAATATCAAAAGAAACCCTAAAATTGAAATATTTGTGAAATCTTATACAAAATCTACAAAATTCCAAAAAAAAATTAATTCCTTGTTTCAAAGCTAAAATAAAATACTTTTGTTAAAAAAATCCAAAAAATTTGTCATTGTTTTCTATTTTTCATTGAAAAATAACCGTAGCTATTTTACATTGTTTACTTTTTGCAACTTTAAATCATTTTAAAATCCATATAAAAACCTCACAAAATCCACTAAATTTTAAGAAAAATCCAAAAAAAACTAAAAACATTTATTTCCATCATTTTTTATTTTATTTCTTATTTTTTGAAAAAATCTAAAAAGGCTCTTTTAATTCATTTGTATATATTTTTATTCATAAATTGATTTTCAAGATTAAAATTGTATAAAAATTGCAAAACTGAAATTAATTAAAAAATTAAAAATCAGAAATATAAAAAATATAAAATCCATGAAAATTGTAAAATCCTTAAAAATCCAAAAAAATAAAGAAGAATTCATAAATCAATAATTCTATCAATTTGCCTGAGTTTAATTGTTGCCTCGTTGAATTCGACACTGGATACTATAACAACAACAAAGCCTTTTCCTACATTAAGTAGGGTAGGCTATATGGATTCTTTGCCTCCATTCAGATCTATATCGGGTCATTCTCGAGCTTAGATCCAAATAACTAAGATCCCTTCGTATAGTCTCATTCCAATACTTGTTGGGCCTTCCTCACCCTCTCTTGGCCGACTCATCCAAATCTCGCATCTCCTAACTGGCACATCAGCCGACCTCTTTACCCTTGATACTATACCAGGTTAAATAAATAGTCCCCATTTTCTTAATAAATGATTGATTGATTCGATTTCGGGTTACAACGACATCACTTCATTAATTCTTCATCTATAAACTAATTGAAATACCGAAATCATAGTCAACATCAACAAAACAGAGAGTCTCCTCCCCCTCGACGCAAGCATTGTGGATGGATATCCAGTGAAGAGATCTGGGCGGAGCCAATCTCGGCTCGATTGATTTGGGGCACATATCTGCAAACGAAATATGTTATCTCAATTTGTACAGGATTGGGCCTGAAGGTTACTCGCAGGGTTAATATCAACGGAAATTCAAACTACCGCCTCCGCTCGAAATTCGACTTCAATTCAGCAAAGTTTTGTGTAGACTTCAGATTCAACATTCTTTTGTTGTCAGAAAGAACATATTAATTTCTCAGAAATTGCATGTACAAAATTTGGTCCAAATTACTCATAAACAAATTTTGACATGTAAAAATCGCTTCAGAACAGTTCCGTTTAGATCAGGTACTTGAGATTGTACATGTTACAAAGCAGAAACCCCGGTTTAAAATATCATTTTCCTTGCTTAAGGTAAATTTATCAGAGGAAGCCCTGGTTTAAAACATCATTTTCCTTGCTTAAGGTTAATTTATCAGCTACTCGGTTTGAATTAGCAAAACATAGAAAATGTGAATAAAAATCTAACTTTAACCAGCAGCAATAATACCCAATACCTTCAATCAGATCTAACTCCCTACATTAATAGCATCTAATTGACAAATTTCAGCTACAGCATGCAGGGAGAGTTCGAACAAGTTCAGCAAATTAAGGAATCTATCTAATGCAAACAACTTTCCTCTTTAGACTGCGACAATAAAAGATCAGAACAATTACTGCAATTTTTAATACAATCAACGGCAATCAGCTACAGGGGATCAAGTGATGAGATCTAAGATTTCGATATGGGGTGAAGGGTGGAACATTATGTTTGAATTGGGAATGCAGCAGACAAATCAGCATCGGATGGAACAAGAGGATGAACGAAATTGAAGCACCCATGATTTATGACTCGATCAGAGGGGGATGTAGACTCACGCACGAGTCTATAAATGTGATCGCGAGCAAGAAGCTGAGCTCATCTGGTAGGAGCTGGCCATGATCTGGTTCATCTAGGTCCGCCGGTAGATCATGGGGAGGTGGTATTTCTTCTTGGTCATGGCATTGGGAGGTAATAGAACTATATTATCCTAAGTGATGGCATATTGTCAGTCCTAACAAAAGTTCAATGACCATATAATGCCGTTGATAACTTTACCATCAACCTACACCCGAGTCCCATATTGGTTAAAATCTAAAGATGAGTCCCTACATTGGGAATCGACGAGTCCCATATTTGTTAAAATCTAAATATGAGTCCCTACGTTGGAAATCGACGTAAAGATGGATCTTTTTTTCATTTACCCTGACTTAAATTTATATTTTGTTAAATTGACCTGACTGTTTGGTTGAAAGCTATCTTAAAATTTTTAAATCTTTGCCAAAAAAATAAAGGAAAACTTTATTCAATACGTATAGTATCTATAAATGAACATACGTCAAAGAGAAATATATGTTGTCTTCCTATTGAAGTATTTGGTTGTGCGCCTATTATGTTGTAAATGGGTAATGGATACCTCCAGGATCCATTTACCCCATCCATGTGTTTAGTCCCACATCTACCGGTGGTGGGACTTGGAGGCTCTATGGAGGCTATATAAGGAGCCCCGGACCTCCTCTATCAGATGAGAAAGTTCAATAGACTATCAGCACTGTGAGGCATTCTCCCGTGGTTTCATCCCGTTCCTTAAGGAGTAGGGTTCCACGTAAAAATCTTTGTGTTCCATGTTTTCATATTTATGTTTTTATGCTCTGTTTATCATTCCGCTTCCGCGTTCTCTATTTTCTAACATGGTATCAGAGCGGGTCGATTCTCGAGGATTTCAAGTTCTTATATATGTTCGAGGTTCATTTTTTATATTCTGTTCTTGGAAATTGTTTGTTCTTAAGATCGCTTTATGAAGATCATGTTCGTGGGATATGTATGATATGTTCGAGATTTAGGGTTTCATCAGCAATCCTGGGTTGCGGCCATCACGAAGCGACGATCTTCAGCGGAGCTCCTACTCCAAAAACATCCACTACGTGGTGCTACTGTTGTTGGTTCTAACGAAGGAGGAGGTGCATCTTCCTCCCAACCTCCTCTAGAGGTGTAGTATCTCCCACAGCACCTTTTTGCGATGCTGCTTCAGATTTGCGGCCATTACCTCCTAGTCGCACCTCCAATTGTTTATCGAACCCCATGAGGTGATCTCCTCAACGAGATCCCCAGGAGGCGATCTCCTCCGCGAGATTAAACCCCAGTAGCGCACAGCATCAGAGCCGCATCTCCTTCCCGTTTCTGCATGCAGCGACGTAGTTCCATACCGTGCATCTCCATGCACGCATCGCGCGTGAGTCCCATCCAGGACATCTAATGGCAACGTTCATCTCGCTCCTCGCATCATCGAGGTTCCAACCCCCATCGCGATCTTCATCCTACAGGAGTCTGCAGGCGACGGTGGTGCCATTCCAGCACAGGAACTGCGCTCCTGCTCCCAGCGGTGCCTTTGCGCGAGCAGCACTCCCTTCGGCGACCCCCTTTCCTCTCTCCAGGGCAGCGCGTGAAAGACAGATCCTCCACTCTCGGGGGCGGCGCATATTTGCGAGTGGGAACCCTAAGGCTCATTTGCCCGTTATTTTAAAAAAAAATGATCGAGAATGCCCAGTTTGGGCTGGGGCGTCAAAAAAAAGAAAAAAAAGGGGGTGGCTGCTTATTGAAGCTCAAGTGGGCTGATGTTGAAAAAAGGAGGTGAAGGAGCCATTTGTTGGGCCCTTTTGGGACCGATATATTTTGTAAACAAAAAAAGGAAAGGAGGATTTGTTTCAAGAAAAGGCGCATGCAATTGAAAAGTCGTACGCATATTTTAAAAAAATGAAAAAAAAATATTTTGAGAAGCTGAAGAAAAAAATCGGCTTATTGGTTTCATGTTTTTCCCCATTTTATTGTCTTCCCCCAACTTTGTAGATGTCTCCATTTTCCGACAAGTATGGGAGAAAGGGCGAGTATATGTAGAGTCACAGGTTTGTTGCAGATTCAAATGTCAGATTTCATACCAGCCAGATTTTCTCAGACTCTATAGTTCTACAGTTGTTCAGACTCAACGTCAGATCTGAGTCAGGTTCAAACACGCACATGGATACGGTCTTCTTTTCAGATGTGCACATGTGTGCCATCATTTGTTCGTAGTCCCCATCTTCTTCTTGTTTTGTCAGCCAGAACTTTCATGTGAATCATAGGTACTCCAGAGTACAGTACCATTCTCTGTGTCAGATAGGAGAGACCCAGTTCTCCGACGAAAAGACTTCTACAGACTCCATTCTCCAACGACCGCGGACTCCGACGAGGATTGCACTCCACGGCTTTTTCAGTTTGGCCCTTTTCAGAGATGGAGCAGTTGTCCACATTATTGTGGCGGGCCAGAGTACTCCGACGAGGAAACTCATTTCAGTTGCAATGACTCTGACAGGCGCGGTACAGAGCACATGCTCTTCGAAGAGGAGATTCAGTTGACTCACACTCCAGCCCGTTCGTCCTCCTCACCTGCACGACATGAGAAGCAACGTCCTCGACAGCAGCTGACAGTTGTGCGCGATGAGTTGATATTGTTTGTAGCGTCATGTAGCGTGAGTTGAGTTTCTTTCTGTTTGTCCAAGTTGAGCATTGCATGCTCCAGCTTGAGGGGTAGTGTTGGAGTATTTGGTTGTGCGCCTATTATGTTGTAGATGGGTAAATGGATACCTCCAGGATCCACTTACCCCATCCATATGTTAGTCCCACATCTACCAATGGTGGGACTTGGAGGCTCTATGGAGGCTATATAAGGAGCCCCAGTCCCAGACTTCTTGTATCAGATGAGAAAGTTCAATAGACTATCAACCCTCTGAGTCATTCTCCCGTCGTTTCATCCTGCTCCTTAGGGAGTAGGGTTCCACGTAAAAATCTTTGCGTTTCATGTTTTCATATTTATGGTATTATGCTCTATTTATCATTCCGCTTCCGCATTCTCTATTTTCTAACACTTCCTACATCTAATCTTTTATGTGTTCTTCATAATTGGGATGCCCTGAGTGCATCTTTTGTCGATTCTTGTTAGTCAAAAAGAGTTGCATTGAACGCATCTTCCTACATATTGTCTTCTATGTGTTCATCATAATTGATAATTACAATCTGATTTTAATACGTATATTAATAAGAGAAATACGAATGTTTCTGTTTATATTTAATTAAAATGAGACATAATAAACTATACTATATGAGTAGGTCAATTTTTCTATATAATTTTCTTAACTATTTTTCATGTAATTATTTAGGTTATAATGGATTTCGAACCAGTGCATGGGGCAAAACATGTGCTTTTTGTTCCACCGGATCCACCAATCCAAGCTGAAACTATGTTTACTTCATAGAGAAACGGATCAGAATACGTTGACTTGTATCTTGTGTGGGAAGATCTTGATGGGAGGAATTAACTGGATGAAACAACATTTGGGGCACATCAAAGGAAATTGCAAATCATATATCGACTGATTTTGAGGTGCAAAAGGAGATACGAGATTATGTCAGGGGGATTATGAATAAAAAGAATGAGAAGGTTGTCAGTTTGAAAGAAATGAGAGGAGGCGGTGATTAGAGCTAGAGACTCTTCCATAACACTATGTGAATTGTGAAGCAATATATACTGGAAAAAGACCACGAACATCTGGTGATGATAACTCAATTGGCATAATGCATCGAATCGTAATCAAATCATCATTAGCAAACGAGGAACATGCGAGTGTCAATAAATATGTTCCAAATTATTCTAGGTTATGATATTTCATTCAATGTTGAGACTAAGAACTTCTTCATCCGCATGTGTGAAGTGATTGGCCAACACGGAAGTAGATACAAGCCTTTATCTTATTATAAAACTACAAACCTTTGTTGAAGGATGAAGAGCACAAGGAATCATGCATGAAAAGTGGTTGTTCCATCATGATAGATGTATGGACTAACATGAAGGGAAGAAGTATAATGAACTTATATGTTAATTGTGAATCAGCACATGTGTCTTAAGTCCCTTGATGCTTTGGTTGATTCACGCACAGTCGAATATAAGTGTGTGCGTATGGTGCAAGAAAGATGTCAAAGATAATCCTAGCAATTATTATATAGTTATATAAATTCAAAGCTTGGGTTCTAATAATAATAAATAGTTGCCCTTGTTGACCTTACTTCTACTGAAGTTTCCGTGGATGGTAGTGAGCTCTTGATTGTTTGTGCTACATTGATTGCCTGATCTGATAGAAAAAATGGAGAGGACCGGGATTCGAGGTCGGGTAGTTCGTAGGAGACCCTACCATCACTTCAGACCTGGGAAAAAAGATCAGGAAGGAGTTTAGAGGCATAGTGGCACTATAGTCTAGTCCTAGTAGAAGTAAGGGAAGAGGTGGGAGGAGGGCCCTTCTACTTCTAACTCAGCAGAAAGCATGAACTGGGCTTTCTTTGTTCTTGAGTGAGGACATGAATGCTAGCCTATATATATATATATATATATATATATATATATATATATGGGAATAAGGAGTATGCACCAAGGTGCGTGCAAGTTTACATGCATCGGTGCCACAAACATCTACTTTTTTATTTACGTGTTTTAAATTTCATGTAAGATAAACATTCCTAACATGTCCATCTAGAAGGGGTCTATTTCATCAATTTTAAGATCGATAAAAATTGATGGTCTTGATGAAGGGGATATAAGTCCTAAATTAAACTGAATTTGGAATGACACGATGGTGATGTATGGTGATCTAAATCCCTTAAGGTTTCATTTAAAAAATAAAAAAATAGATGTTTGTGGTATCGAAGCAAGTAAACGTGCATGCATCTTGGTGCATACTCCCTATTCCCTATATATATGGGGGAGGGGGTAAAATAGGGTTGCCCCTAGGGGAGCTAACTTGGCTCCCCTTGGCCCACTTTTCCCAATTTTTTAATTTTTTGAAAAAAAAAATACATTTGTGTTTTTCATCATTATATTCCTATATTATGTAACTCAGCCATGGCCGGTCCCAAGCCCGGGTAAATGAGGAGGGTTGAGCGTTAGGAAGCCGCCAGCCAGCGCAGGAGAGATAAATTCGTAAATAGTGTTCTTAAAGTTCTTCTAAGAACACTATTTATGAATTTATCTCGAAACCGTTCGGATCTTTTAAACATGGATTTAAGCAAACATACAGATTTCGTTGGGGCGTTCCCTACTTGCGACGCGTTGCATCGCCCGAATGCAATGAAAAATTGGCAAGGGCCGCTACATCGCAGCCTGGATGTAGTTCAAAATTTACAAGGGTTCTCGCATGAGGAACGCATGCGGGTAAATAAGCTAGTTCCGCTGCATCACCGCCCGGATGCAGTCCAAAATTTACAAGGGTTCTCGCATAATGGACGCATGCGAGTAAAGAAGTTAGTCCAAAAGAGATTGCAAAGGAAGTTACGGATTGGTAGTTGGAATATCGGTACTTTAACTGGAAAATTGATGGAGATAGTGGATACAATGGAAAGAAGGAAAATTCATATATTTTGTCTTCAAGAGACTAAATGGGTTGGAGAGAAAGCAAGGGAGATCGAGAAGACATGCTTTAAACTTTGGTATTCAGGTAAAGATAAGGGCAGAAACGGTGTTGGAGTGGTTGTTCATAAAGATTTGAAGGATTGTGTGGTTGAGGTGCAAAGATTTGGGGATCGGATTCTTTTGCTAAAGTTGGTGCTCGAAGAAGAAATTCTGAATATCATCTCAGTTTATGCACCACAAATTGGTTTAGATGAAAGGACTAAACAAGCTTTTTGGGAGGATCTGGATAAGATTTTACAAGGAATCCCACAAAGAGAGATGGTTTGCATAGGTGGAGATCTTAATGGACATATGGGAAAAGATGTTTCAGGGTATGCAAGTGTGCATGGAGGACATGGTTTTGGGGATAGAAACGAAGAGGGAAAAGTCATTCTGGATTTTGTAACTGCATATGATCTTTTCATAGCAAACACTCTTTTTAAGAAGAGGGAGAAGCATTTAATTACTTATAAGAGTGGCTCAACTAGAACACAGATAGATTACTTTGTGTTGAGGAGAAGAGATCGGTTGTGTTGCAAAGATTGCAAAGTAATCCCTTGAGAGAGTTTGACAACCCAACATCGCTTGTTAGTCTTGGATTTATAAATAAAAGGGCTGGTAAAGAAAAGGAAGGTTCCTAAGATCACTAGAACTAGGTGGTGGAATCTTCCGCTGAAGCAATCAACCTTCAGGGAGAAGGTTTTAGAAGACTTATCTTGGGATTGTAGTGGTAGTGCAAACGAGATGTGGGAGGCGGTAGCATCTTGTATTCGAAAGGTAGCCAAAGAGATGCTAGGCGAGTCAAAAGGAGGAGCTCCGGGTCAAAAGGAGGCTTGGTGGTGGAGTGAAGGGGTGCAAGAGAAGCTAAAAATTAAAAGAGCTTGCTTTAAAGCTATGTCTAATGATAGAACAGAGGAAACTGTCACAAACTATAAAATAGCGAAGAAGGAAGGAAAGAAGGATGTAAGCGAAGCTAAGTCAAAAGCTTATGAGGTTTTGTATAAAAATCTCAACTCTAAGGAGGGCCAGAAGGATATATTCAGGTTGGCCAAAGCAAGAGAAAGAAAGACCAAAGACCTTTCTCAAGTGAGATGCATTAAGGACGAGGAAGGTCACGTGCTTGTTACTCAGAAGGATATAGAGACTAGATGGGAGCAGTACTTCCATAAACTTTTCATTGGAGAAGGAAGTAGAGAGATCACTTTGGGTGATCTAGCTAGTAGTGAAAGTTACTTGAATCGTGCATGCTATAGACGAATACAAAGAAAAGAAGTAGAGGAGGCTTTGAAGTCTATGAGACCTGGGAAAGGTGTTGGACCGGATGACATCCCTGTAGAAGTATGGAAGTTTTAGGTGAGCGTGGTTTGACTTGGCTTACGAATCTATTCAATATTATTTGGCGAAGCAAGAAAATGCTTGAAGATTGGAGGAGGAGTATCGTGGTGCCTCTTTATAAGAACAAAGGAGACATTCAAAATTGTTCAAATTACAGAGGTATCAAGCTGATGAGTCACACTATGAAAATTTGGGAACGTGTGATCGAAAGAAGGTTGAGGCAAGTTTCCCAAGTAAAAGAAAACCAATTCGGATTCATGCCAGGTCGCTCAACTATTAAAGCCATCCATTTGCTGAGGAGAACAATGGAGATTTATAGAGCTAAAAGGAAGAATATCCATATGATCTTTATTGATTTGGAGAAGGCTTATGATTCCGTCCCACGAGAGGTACTATGGAGAGTTTTGGAGAAGAGACAAATACATGTCCTATACATTAATCTCATAAAGGATATGTATGATAGGGCTTTATCTTGTGTAAGGACCCCGACGGGGAAGACTGACTATTTTGATATCAACATTGGTTTACATCAAGGTTCAGCTTTGAGTCCATTTCTTTTTACTTTGATTATAGACGAGTTGACAAGTCACATTCAGGATGAGTTACCTTGGTGTATGTTATTTGCTGATGATATTGTGTTGATTGACGAGACTAGAGATGGAGTAAATGAGAAGCTTGAGGTTTGGAGACATGCATTGGAGACTAAAGGCTTTCGTATAAGTAGGGCTAAGACGGAATATATGGAATGCACCTTTGATGGAAGCAATGGTGAAGGAATCGAGGTGAAGATTGGTGACGATAACATTCAGAAGAGAGATTCTTTTAGATATCTGGGATCTATTTTGCAACATGATGGGGAAATTGATGGAGATGTTACTAATAGAATAAATGCAGGCTGGCTAAAGTGGAGAGGAGCCTCCGTTGTTCTTTGTGATAAGAAAATTCCTTTAAAAATTAAAGGAAAGTTTTACAAAGCAGCAGTGAGACCTGCTATGCTTTATGGTTCTGAATGTTGGCCTGTGAACCATAGACATGTGCAGAGAATGGCTGTAGCAGAAATGAAAATGCTAAGATGGATGTGTGGACATACACGTAAAGATCGGATTCGGAATGATGCAATTAGAAAGAAAGTTGGTGTAGCTCCGATCGAGGATAAGATGCGAGAAAACCGCTTAAGATGGTTTGGTCATTTGCAAAGAAGGTCAACTGATGCACCGGTTAGGAGATGCGAGTGTTGGGATGTTGAGCCGGCTAAGAGAGGGCGAGGACGGCCCAAGAAGTGTTGGAAAGAGACTATACGAAGGGATCTTAGCTTTTTGGATATAAGTCCGGGATTGACCCAAGATAGATCTGAATGGAGGCGAAGAATCCATGTAGCCGACCCTACTTAATTGTGGGAAAAGGCTTTGTTGTTGTTGTGATATTCCTATATTATGTCATTCAAGTTTCAGATGAAACAAAGACTCATATGGCCTCCATCAAGACGGGGTCAATTTCAGCATTTCTGAGACCATTACAGAATGACTGTCTAAATGGAAGTCGGAATCTCTGTTTCGCATGAAACTTGAATGACATAATATAAGGATATAGTGATGAAAATACACAGACGCATTTTTCAAAAAAATAAAAAAAATTGGAGAAAACGGGGCGAAGAGAGCCAAGTTAGCTCCATATATATATTTATATATATGAGGATGGGGAGCTTGCACCAAGGTGCATGTAATTTTACATGCACCGGGGCTTATATCTTCCACATTTTTTTATTTTTTTGAAAAATATCACCATGTATATTCATCTATATATCGCTCCAATATGCCATTCGAATTTCGTCAGAAACAGAGACTCCTATGCCCTCCATCTAGAACAGGTCGATTACAACAATTCTAAGACCGTTAAAATTACCTGTTCTAGATGGAGGTCATGGGAGTCTCTGTTTCTGACGAAATTCGAATGACATATTGGAGGGATATATAGATGAATACACATGGTGGTATTTTTAAAAAAAGTAAAAAAATGTGAAAGATATAAGCTCTGGTGCATGTAAAATTACATGCACCTTGGTGCAAGCTCCCTATCCTCTATATATATATATATATATATTCATGGTGGGTGATTGCATCAAGTTTGAATAGAGCATATTTCAAGTCATAAATGACAATGCCTCTACGAATATGGCAGCATGAAGGCTACTCAAGATCAAATATCCAAACGTATTTTGGTCATCTTGTACTACTCATCGCATGCATCTCATGTTTAAAAAAATAACAAAGAATCAAAAGCCAAAAATTGCACAGCAAAGGCCATATCACATACTATTTTCATCTATATCTATGCAAAGACTCTCAGCTTGATGTCGCAACTTACCTAAAAAGGTGAGAGAGTTGGACCATGACAAAAACAACATTTTACACTTCTTTTCTCACGTTACAAAGCGCCACTGATAGGAAAGAGAAGTTGAGGTTGACGTTCTATTCTGATGAATAGAGAATGCAAGTAATCCAAGACAAGGAAAGGTGAAGTGGACGCATCAATTATCCTAAGTGCAACATTTGGAGCTAAGTTCCCTTAATCTTGAAGGTCTTTTCCCCTCTTGTCCATTTCTTGTGTATTGTTGATGGTGGTTGGAGGTCGTTGATGAGCTTTGTGTATGAAGGGCTTGAAGATGCAAATAAGGAGTAAAGAGTCTTTTTAAAGACATTGAACATTCATATAAACTCTTCATTGATGATGTTGCTTCAAAGTTAGAAGGGAGATTAGATAGTTCTCTCCATTTTACAGCTCACTATCCCAATCCCCATTATTTTTATAAGGACAATAAAGCTGTTTCGAAAGAGAGCTTAGTCATCGATAGCTTTTTACAATGCTTGGATCCATTTTACCATGATTTGGACAATTATAGAACTATCAAAACAGAAGACATGGTTCGTATTAAAAAAGGTGCATTCGGAAAACATTGGCTATCTGGCAAAGATCCATCAATGATGACGACTTCGATCCAGGAACTAGCATGCCTTTCCTAATATACACTTTACACATATGTACTGCATAGGAGTTAACACATTAATTTTTCTTGTAACTAATTGGTTATATAGCAGTGAGACACCAAACATGAAGGCAATGCCACTGAAATCTTAAAGCTGGCACCCTCTTCTTCTGGATGTGAGAAGAATTGAAGCTCTTTTGCATCGGTATACTCCCACATTTGTTATTTATGATGAAACTAAAATTGATATTTGTTCAATTTAATTAATTAATATTTAAAAAAGGAATAAACATGAAATCAAGAGATCAAATGACTTGGTTTTTGTGAAATTTAATTCGGGACTGAAAGAGCGTTAATTTCATAAGAGGAGATATTCATTCCTTTCCAAGGATAAGACACATAAAAGCTCGTGGATTGGACAAAAGGAAGGTAAAGAAAAGGGCTTATAAAGCCCGAGACTAACTTGGAACTAGAAGGTTGAAGCAAGTGAATCTTTTTTTAATCAAAAAAGGGGGAAACACTCAGGAGGTGTCTGCGCCATAATATATTGGAATAGTAATAGTAGGAAAATAGCTATAAAGTCCATGTCTCGAGAAGAGATCTTGTTACTTTATCCACATAAAATGTCCTTAAGGAAGACCGCATCGTTGTATGACAGCCAGATCGCCCAGATCGTAACAATTAAGCGCAGTAGCTCCGTCATGGGTCTGAATTGGTAGGAAATCAAAACGGCCCAAAAACCAGTGTGCGAGTTGGGATTCACCCGTTGGACACCTATCTCCTGCCAAATCTATCAGTAGTTGCAGAAGTAGAAAAGATGATCTAAATCCTCCACCTCAGTTTCATACATGGAACAAGAGTTCTCAACCCCCGTACAGAAAACCGATCTTCTGGCCTCCATAAGTATCCGATCGAGCATGTGGAGCCAAAGGAAAATCAAGATCTTCATCAGGGTTCTCAATGCCTAAACGACCCGCATTGCCTCTCTGTAACGCCATGGGTTGAGCCAATCTCAGTCGTGAAGGCCATGTAGGCCTTCTTGACAGAAAAAAAAAGCACTACGCCAGACACCTTTCGCTCGGTCCCAGGACTCTCACAATTTCCTCCGTCATATGTAGAAATTCCATGAATCAAATAAATATGAAGAGTTAATCGAGCACATGAGGAACCAAAGGAATGTGGGTGCATTACCAAATGTGGAGAAAGAAGAAGAATTTATCAAAGAATCTGACAGTAATGATGAAGAAGTTCCTTATATTTTTTAAGTCAAGGAAGTTCCTTATACTGTTTTTTTGCTGTTTAAAGTAGAGTTTGATCGTTTGAGTATGCTTTGTTTGAGATAACATCCATGGATATGTAGCTATTATCAAATCTTTTATCTAAATGGAAGTTTTTCAAAATGATTTGATTTCACATCGTCTTAAAAAGTCTATGCTTTATATTTCATCTAGGTTATATTTTAAAAAAAAACATACATCTCTAATATTTGAATTTGTTATTACATTTTTAATGATTTTTAATTAAAATAATACAAGCTGCATAATTTGTATATACTTCCACATATCTGTTTACTTACTTCAAACCATTTGGGCATGATTGGACACATACAGCATACTGACTTTTTGAATCTTGAATAAGAGTGCTCATTATAATCTTATGAAGCTTGAGCTCATTGGAAAATTTCCCTATATATATATATATGTGGGTAAAATGGGGTTATATCTAGGGGGAGCCAACTTGGCTCCCTTTACTTCCTTTTTTACTTTTTTTTGGCATTTTCTAATAACATCCGAAAAGATTTAGAATCTTAGATCACTTGATAACAATATTTTCTCATTCAAATTTTGACTCAAGTTGATACTATTGTTTCATCTATCATGCTTATTAAAGTTCAACAGTCTCTGAATTGGTAAAATTAACATCTTTAAGATCGACGGGTTAGGAATGTCTGTTTTACATGAACTTTAAATGGAAACACGATATCATCTAGAGAACTAAATACACCCATGTGCTATTAAATTATACCATAATTTTTTTTGAAGAAAAAAGGTGGGGATGCCAAGTTGATTCCCCTTGGGGTAGCTCCATTTTACCATATACATGTATGTGTGCTTCCGCAATATCCAATTACTCAATCCATTTAACTAATATTCAGAAATACGGTCCATGCAGCCGCATATGCGACCGCATATGCATATGCGGTTAACCATTTAACCCACATATGCCATATACAGTCTTATGCGGCTTGAATGCCTAACAAGGTCGCATAAATCACATGTGGCCGCATATAAGGTGGGTAGGCGATCTACCTGACAAGAGATTCGAATAAGGATATAACTCTCCATCTAATTCGAAACCCCTCTCTCGAAGCCTATTTCCCCGTCTATTCAAAACCTCCCCAAATCCTGGACTCCACTATGCCTCCCGACTCCAACCACATAACCTCGTCGTGAAAGCTACCAAGTCACCTCTACACCACCGTTGCGCTGATGTGTCACCTCCTCCTCGTCGTGATGCCACCTCTGAGTCGTTGCAACTCCTCCTCGTAGCGTCGCCTCATTACCCCCTCCTCTATGTAAGCTTTTTTTCTTTTTTTATAATCAAGGTTGAGAATCATGATCAATATTGCCTCTAAAAATTGCAAATCATCTAAACATTAGAGTTGAGATTCTATATTTTTGTTACAACTTGCAAATCATCTACATTAGGGTTGAGAATCGATATCTTTGCTTTTGTATTTAAGGTTGAAAATAATTTATATTGCCTCTACAGATTGCAAATCATGTACATTAAAGTTGGGAATCTATATTTTTGTTAAAACTAGTAAATCATCTACATTAGGGTTTTTTCAGGCCAATCTACATTAGAATTTGGAATCTATATTATCATTTTCTGTATAATTAAGGTTGAGAATAATTTATATCTTCATTAATCTTCTATGACACCATAAATTAAATATATTTCTTTAGTAATTTTAATTAAAATAATACAAACCGCATATTCCACATATACTTCTGCATATCCACTTACTCGCTTCAGACCGTCTGACAAAACGAATATCGCATACGGGCTTTCTGAACCTTGCACACAACCCTTCACTTTCGCAAAATATCATGTAAGAAGGAACAACCATGGTTTGTGTTTGCAACAATGTCATGTGTTAGGGGTTTTCACATTAACTTGCGAATTCTGTGTGACGAGATAGATAAAACATATTCTTGGAAATTCAAAATCATCAAATGAGGGTAGCTCCACCTTATGGTCTGGTAGGTCAAAAAAATGAATTCCTAAGGTTGGTAGGGGAAAGGATTGAGCTTACCATGATGGGATGTAATGCTCGTAGGCGTAATGGGTAAGTTGGAGTGAGCTAGGTTCTCACTAAGGAACTGAACATGTCACTAAAATGCACATCAGAATGCAGTGAAAATGATGGCAAGGTGAAACTTACTTCATCCTTAGTGTCATCATTACTAATGTCATCATTATCACCATCCTGGCTAAATTTTTCAATCAGCCACTCCTTTGCAGATGTCACAAGTGTGTACACCATTGCCATCCCAAGATTTTCAGATGCCTGCAGGAAAAAAAACAATATGAAATGACAATGTTGCATAACAGTTTTAAAAGAACGAAAATTTCATGGCTGTCTAAAGAATAACAACAAAGAATTTTCCTACTTTAAAAGGGTGTCGCTTTAAGTAGAGACAAAATAGGATATAAATC
Organism: Ottelia alismoides; assembly: GCA_037367405.1. Classification (NCBI taxonomy): domain Eukaryota; kingdom Viridiplantae; phylum Streptophyta; class Magnoliopsida; order Alismatales; family Hydrocharitaceae; genus Ottelia; species Ottelia alismoides. Next base: position 881,629 of record JAZKJV010009641.1, on the reverse strand, counting down.
ATGTGGTATTATATGATGCTAATGCCTACACGTGGCACTTAAAAGATTAAAAATTAAGAAAAGGAAAACAAACTTGAAATAATATATCAAAATCCAGGCTCCGGGGACGTCTACAAGATACCAAAAAGGACACCTATTTGTTCCACAGAATGTCGAGATCAAATCTAACTAGCATTATCTACATAAAGCATGCGGGCTCTCTCTTAACTAACTAGCCCTCGGTTTATAAGTTTATTACGCCACTAGAGGACCAAGACTTCCACGTTACTTCCATCACTAATTGAAACCCTATTCTACCGGCGAAACATCAATGTATCATCAAAAAGTTAAAGTTATCATGAAACTCAGACAGTGTCCAGATGCCCTACTCCATAAGAGAAACAACCCAAACAATCCAATAATTGAAGGTTTCAACTCGTAATACATTACTTAAAAAAGAACCATTCCCCTCTTACTAATCACATCTTAAAGGAGTAATCAAGTTAGAATCAAATGATAGTGCAGTCAAGCAATAAAAATTAAAAAAACATATCAAAGGAGATGGAAAACTACATTGGGGGAAAGTTTTTTTACATGAACTTACTAAAATGAGACATCATCCTCTAGGATTGAGAAGAGGAATATAAGCCTTTTGTAGCAGTAAAATCATTTTGCGAAAAAAGGAGAACCAAACTTAGAAGTGAGACAAGAGGAGATTCTCCACCCTATATCTTCTGTCTAAAAAAATGTAAGAGGTAGGAATTCCAAGAAGTGGTACCAGATAAAGGATTGTCTCGAGATAGCAAGTAAACGTGGCCTCAACCGATATTGGTTAAAATCTCCAAGAAGAGAGCTCCACCTTATGGTCCTAGGGGACATGACCTGGCTTCAACTCCCTAGCGTGGCCATAGCCAATCTTTTTGTTCTTTAATGTTTCTTTCTTATGGATACATCTATATTTATACATTTACTTTTGTAAATTCGATGAATGTATGATTGGATGCATCCTTTAGGTTAAAAGTTGTACCTTTTAGGTGAAGATGTATGACTCTTAAATAGTATTGTCTCTCTATATAAAGCCATCATTGTGTGTCATGAAAGGACAATGAACGATAAGCATCGTTTTAAGCTAGACCTAGGGGGATGACCTGGCTTCAAATTCCTAGCGTGGCCATAGCCAATCTTTTTGTTCGGTATCCCTCCTTTCATTGATTCATTCTCATCTTAAACCCTCTACTCTCGTCTGCCACCCTTCTCTTCTTCTTCTCACACACATTGGTGTGTGTTTCTCTTTCCCCCACCCGTGTCATCACTAGTAGTTGTAATTGTATGTAGTAGTCCCAACTTTGGGAATTGATTTGCATAAATCAAAACTCATAAAAAACGTGACTGCTTGAGAGGGTCTTAGGAAACTCAGTTTAAACCAAAAGAAACTTGGACCGCTACGAGTCATGTGTACATGTAGAACTTGAATGGAAAGGATATATTGCAATCTACCAAAATAGGCAAGTATGCAAAGTGCCACAAAATTACTGAATATAATGATTGTTTTATCTCATTCACATATGTCAACCTTTTTCTCTCGTAAAGCATGGGTGGATGAAGAAAGAGGTTTCCTCTTCCAATCAAGGCTAACAAATTTCTGCTTTGTAAGATTCAGAGTTGCTGATAAAAGGGTGGCATGATATTGGAGAGAGGGTGGTTGGCCATCGAACAGTGCAAGGCTGCCAAGTAGTAGCCCCCCAGTCAGCCGCCAAAGCACATCCAGGTCCCTATTTGGCCAGTGAAACAACCCATAGGTTTTCCATGATCTATGTGACAATATGAACCTTGGATCCATGCACTCATGTGCACAGGCCCCCATTTTCAAGACCTTCCCAATTCGGGACACACAGGTACCACTAGTCTAGGTTCACACACCATATGTGAAAGAATTTTTTTTTGAATCCCAAACCAGGGGGATACACTCGATGGTGTTCACCCCCTACATTAGATAATTAAAAAAAGAGAGAGGAAATACAAAAGAAAAAGGAATACATACCAGCAATTAAATATCCCAGTCATCCACGAACCTCACAGATTGTATCCCCACATTTTCCTTATATAACCTCTGCCCAGAAAAGATGGTTGCATTCCTGCCCAGCCACAAGGCCCAAAGAGTGGCAATAGGACCGAGAAGCTGACGCCGAGCCATGCCCCTGTTAGCGAACAACGAGTTGCAAAAGGAGGCCAAGTCTGCCGTGCATAACCAATCCAACCTTGTCTCCTCCCAAACCACGATCGTCTTGGGGCACCTGAAGAACAGATGTTCGAGTGACTCAACCGCCTCCGTGCACAAGAGGCACATGTCAGAGACGGATCCTAGAAGCCTAGCACACCGGTCCCTCGTCATCAACCTCTATCTGCGTAACAACCACAGGAAAAAATCAATCCGCTCAGGAAGGTCAAGACTCCAAAAAAAGGCGCAGTCACGCACCAGCTCCTCCGAGCGCGATGGGGAAGGCCTGTAGATCACCCCAAACGCCTTCCTGACAGAAAATGGGCCCGAACGCCGCACCCAATGATCCCTCCCCTCCGAAGGGCATCCCAGCTCCTTGATAGAATCCAGCAACAAAAGAAACTACTCAAGCCTCTGGTCCGAGAAATTAGAGAAGGCAGGGAACCAGTTACCATCCGACCAGCAAGCCGCAACCGTCGCATCCTTGTCATCCGCAAGAGCGTATAGGCGAGGGAACCGCGTGCAAAAGGGTCCCCCACCCGTCCAATCATCCGTCCAGAATGCGAAGTCATTACCATTGCCAAGCACCGGCCTGAACAGAGTGATGTGCCGAGAGAAGACCTCCACCAACCCCTTCCAGAACAGCGAAGGAGAAACCATAAGAGAACCAGAGCTCGGAGGCACACCGCGAACCCCATAAATTTTCCGCAGAGCGCTGCAGCACAGGTCCTCCCCAGGGCCCCAAATCTTGCTTGCCCATTTAAGAAGCAAAGCCTCGTTCATTTGATCCAGCCTCCGGACCCCCAACCCCCCCTCCTTTTGAGGGCGCGTGATCCCATCCCGTTCAACAAGGTGAATCCCTCCCGAGCCCTCCCCATGCTTTCCCTATATGAATCTTCGCATTAGTTTCTCCATACGATTTCGTATGCCCTTCGGTAAGCGGCGATTGGACAAGAAATACACCGGAATAGAGGAGAGAACTGTCTTGAGGAGCACCAGACGCCCCCCCTGGAGAGAATCGCTGATTTCCAACCCGCCAGACTTGCCTCCAACTTCTCAACCACCTTGAGCCAATCTCGATGCCTCGTTCTTCCCACAGTCAAGGGCATCCCGAAATAGTCAATCGGAAGGGATCCGCATTCCGACCCCAAAGCACGGCCATAAGCGTCCGCCTCTACCACGGAGAGGCCAAAGGGAATGACCTTGGATTTATCCGCATTCTTGAAAAGTCCGGACAACTCACTGAAAAGATCCAAAGCCTCGGCCATGCCCGAGGCCTCCGTCTCGCCCCCCTCAATGAAAAAGATGGTATCATCAGCATACTGCAAAAGCGAGACCACCACGGTATCCCTAGAGAAGCAAGCCGAGAAACCGCAATCAACCACCCGATGCACGATGCGCGCCAAGACATCCGCAGCAATCACAAAAAGTAGGGGAGCAAGTGGACAGCCCTGGCGTACTCCCATACGGGGCTGAAAGAAGCCACCCTCCGGCCGGCCATTCACCATGACCGAGAAGGAGGACGTCGTCACACAGCGCCTCATCCAAGAAATCCAAATCTCCGGGAAACCTCTCCTTCTCAAAAACCGACCACAGGAACTTCCAATCTAAACTATCATAGGCCTTTGCAAAGTCGACCTTCCATAATACACCTTGCTTGTCCCCCCGCCTCCAATCCGCAATAATTTCCGAAGCAAGGGTAATACAGTCCGAGATTTGCCTCCCCGGCACAAAAGCAGACTGAAGCGGGGATGCTATATGCTCAAGGACCCGACTGAGACGCACCACGAACACCTTCGCCACAATAAGATAGAGCGCGTTAGAAAGGGCAATTGGGCGGAAGTCCTCAATGCGCTCTGTCAGCGTGGACTTAGGAAGGAGAACGAGCAGAGCTTTATTTATCCTCTCGAAGCCCGCATTTCCCTCACAGAACTCGGAAATGACGTCCAGAACCTCCGTGCCAACAAGATCCCAAAAGTCTCTGTAGAACGCCACTGGGAACCCATCAGGGCCCGGGGCCCCATCCGCGTTTAAGTTCCACACCGCATCCTTTACCTCCTCCAAAGAGACCCCCTTAGTCAGCTCCTCGCACGTGGAGGGCGGCACGGGCGCACCCCCGAGTCCCGTCCATCTCCACAGTCGAGGAATAGTCCTCGTCAAGAAGTCCCGAAAATGGTCGACAATCGCTTTCCCCATTTCTCTGACGCCCTCTACCCGCACACCATTAACTGTAAGCGATCTCAGGGCATTAAAACGACGCCTCCCACTGGCAATTCGATGAAAAAATGCCGTGTTAGTGTCCCCCTCTCTAATCCAAGCACCCCTTGATCTTTGCCTCCATTCAGTGACACACTTCAGGTCCTCATAGGCGATTATTTTTGAGCGAGCGATCGAGTGATCAACTCATCCCCCGAAAGTTCCCTAAGATCCTCCAGCGCATCACTTCTACTAACCACCGCTTCGGCCTCCATCCTAGCAGCACATCTGGCAACCTTGTTGTCCTTCTTGAAAGCGCTCAGCCTCGCACGCAGGGAGCCGAGTTTCTGTTCAAATCTAGCCGCAGCCGAACCCGAGACCTCCAGAGTGGACCAGTATGAAACCACCAATTCTCTGAAATTTTCCTCCAGCAGCCAACACTTCTCATACCTAAACATACCCCTCCTCTTAGGGGGGTCACCGGAATCCCACAGGATCGACGCATGGTCGGACAATGCCCGCGGGCGAGCCACGACGGAGGAGAGCACGAAGCGATCGAGAAGCTCGGTCGAAGCCAAAAATCTATCAATACGGGAGCGAGAGCTAGAACTCCGCCAAGTGTAAGCCATGTCCTCCGCGTCCAACACCTCCAGGGCCAGCGAGTCAACGACATCCGCAAAATCCTCCGAGCCCGGGTCCTAACCACCCCTGTATTGTGGTTTATCCGTAGTTCGAAGAGTAACATTAAAATCGCCCTGTATGAGCCACGGGATACCCTCAAAAGCCCTCCCTGCTTCGTGCAAGTCCTCCCATAGCTCCTTTCGCAAAACGTGGCAGCAAGGCCCATAAACACAGGAGACCGCAATTGGCGTAGAGGAAGCAACACTAACCAGTATAACCGACAGAACATGTCTCCCTCGCAACACCGAGCTAAACGCCAAAGTCGAAGATTTCCACGCCACCAAGAGCCCTCCAGATGCACCAGTTGCGTCCAGAGCCCTGAACTCATCAATTCCACCGGCACCAAAAGATTTCCAAATTGCGTCCGAGATTGATGCAGCGTGAAACGGATAAATACGGCCTCATGTTCTACTTTTTATCCGTTATTTAGAGGCCAATTTTATTTATGTTTAATTGAGTCGTCGTAATTTTATTTAAATAAAAGAGATCGCATGTGATCTCAAAGTAGTTTCAATTTGAATTTCAAATTTAGTTGGTTATAGTCAATTAGAGATTTGAATTTATTTCAAATCAATTAGTTAGTCGGTTAGAGTCAAATTAGGATAAGTAGTTTGAATTTGAATTTGAGTTTCTATTTTTGTAATCTCATCCCTCCTATATAAAGGGATGATAGGCAATTGTTTTAGACAGTTCGGTTGATATAAAATTAGAGATTTATCTCTATCTCCCTCTCTCTTCTCCTTCTCCCACGCGATCTACGCGTTTCTTCCTCCTCGAATCCCGCGCAACCGGCATGCTTCTTTTCTCAATCCCTCAAATTTCTTCTCTACCAGAAAAAATCACCATCAAAAAAATATTTTCCGTCGCCGTGCAAAAATCCATTTGCATCAATTGATATCAGAGCATGGCCTACAGATCGTCCTCACGATCTGACGATCCGTCCAGACATTCGCGCCGACACGCGACGAAAAACCATCATTCGTCGGAGCGGAAACGACGAGCCGAAGAAGCTTACAACAAGGAGATGGACGCACTGCGTGATTTCCAGTCAAAATGTCGAGCTATGATGGTTGATTTCGAGGCTCTATGCGCCGCCCTATCAAAATCTTCGACCATAGAAGCTGTTGCCCAGACCCACGATGAAGGAAATCAGAAAAATCTCGCCGTCGATGACGATTTGCTCGTTGTCCAGGCCGTTTCCGAAGAAAAAACCTCAATCTGCTTGCTGTCCAGGTACATTCTGACCTGCAAACACCCCAGAAATTGATACACAACCCACCCGCAGCCCTCTCACGGACCCCCGCTGCAGCCCCAACACCTCCGGCGCCCCCCTAGCCTCGTTGCAACCCTCTCCCTCCACCGAAACAACCCCACCAACTTCTCCCGCACAACCAGTCCTCCTACCTCCTTCCTCCAGCGACTTCACTAACCCCCCATGCCCCCTTTGGTGCCACCTTCAACCCCCGCAGCCCCTGTTTCCCCGGCTGACACCCCAACACCGCCACCGCCCTTTCCTGCTGTCCCCGAAGCCCCAGCCCCGGCAAACCACCCCCGCCCCGCTATCGCCTTCCCCGATTCTCCTCCACCTTCTCCCATCGCCATCGCTACTGCACAGGCCCCATCCCCTGCGCCCTCTCCCACTGCCCCCGCATCCCCTGCGGCTCATTCCCCGCCGCCCCCACCCGCCGCAAACCCTGCACCTCCTCCTGTGGCCACAACAACCCCTCCCGCAGTCCCCAACCACACTACCACCGTCGCCCACCCCACCCGCTCCGCCTCTCGCACCACCAGACTTCCCCCCCACCACCCTCGCACCCCCAGAACCCCTTCTCGCACCTCCTGCGATGCTCACTCCAGTCCCCACGCCGCCACCCTCCCCATCGCTATCCAACTCCACCGCCCATCCCCTCACTCCTGCGCCACCACTGACCCCGTCTCCTACCCCTATTTTCCCCACCCGCGCCACCGCCTTCCCTCCCACCCCCCGGCCATACTTCACGACATCCACCACCCGCCAGCCCCCCAACCACTGTCGCTAGGTCCCACCAGCCCGCAGTCAGCACGCCGCCAATCGATCTCGAGGCCTCGCCGCTACCATCAGCGCTTCCGGCATGACTGCAACTTTCACCGCCAAACACGGCGCCGCCGATGCCCTATGGGAGTCGAAACCGTAGTATGGGTTGAGATCTCCTCACGAGGGAAAGTAATTTGGAACAATTGCAGAAAAGACCCCCCTTGCAAAAGTTTTAATTCAAAAGGAAAACTCAAAAGCTCATCTTACAAAATTTGTTTAAGTGAAGGGGTACGAAAATTGCAACTCACCCCCCTGCTGCAAAAATATTTAAAGGGGAGTGCTGAAAGAAAAAAAATCTAGGAAGCCTCCTTATCCAATTAGGATTTGGATCATGGGATTCACCTATTTAAAGGCACCATGGCTTAATTCATTGGCCACATCTCCTCCTCTACTCTACTTGTGCCATTGCTTTGCTATGGAATCTCCAAAGGCCGAGTTGCCTGACATGAAGATGCCACATCAGTTTTTCAAGCATCATATCAAGGGAACGACATGCGAGTGGACGCCCGCATTCGCGCCACACATGTTATTCCATCATGAAGCTACCGGCTCCAACGTTCGCACTGCGCCCGCGTGGATTCCGCCATTTGCTCCACACCAGTTCTTCCAAGGGATGGTCAAAAATGTTGATTTAAATTTATCAACCCTCAGGCCTGCAGTTCAAGCAATTCGTCGGGAGACGAATTTTTCAAGCGGAGGAGAACTGATGCAGCGTGAAACGGAAAAATAGGGCCTCATGTTCTACTTTTTATCCGTTATTTAGAGGCCAATTTTATTTACGTTTATTTGAGTCGTCGTAATTTTATTTAAATAAAAGAGATCGCTTGTGATCTCAAAGTAGTTTCAATTTGAATTTCAAATTTAGTTGGTTATAGTCAATTAGAGATTTGAATTTATTTCAAATCAATTAGTTAGTCGGTTAGAGTCAAATTAGGATAAGTAGTTTGAATTTGAAATTCTATTTTTGTAATCTCATCTCTCTTATATAAAGGGATGATAGGCTATTATTTTAGACAGTTCAGTTGATATAAAAATTGAGATTTATCTATATCTCCCTCTCTCTTCTCCTTCTCCCACGCGATCTACGCGTTTCTTCCTCCTCGAATCTCGCGCAACCGGCGTGCTTCTTTTCTCAATCCCTCCAATTTCTTCTTCCACCAAAATCCACAAAAAAATTATTATTTTCCGCCTTCTCCAAATTTCTTTTGGCATCAGAGATGGATTGAAGCTTCGTTTCTTGCAGCATTACCACATCACAGCACCACTCAATGAAGCGCGAGCCAATGATCCTTCTTTTGCCCCCATCCCCAAGCCCACGAACGTTCCAGGAGAGAATCTTCATGAGGAAGTCAAGCGCCTCCCATGAATGCGGATCACCCCAGAGGCCTCCGCAATGGAAGCCTTTAGGGCCGAGCATGGCTGAACCTCGGAAGGCGCAGACCGAGATCTGCTCCGACGCCGGTACCTCTTACCGGATCTTCTGTCAGTAGCCCCCTCGATTGGGCGAGCACCACTCAAATCAAGGCGGGGCGAAGGGATCGCAGCATGAAGGAATTAAGGTTACAGTATCTAAACTTTTATCAGATGTCAGCCTCAACGTATCATCGTGATCACCATGACAAGCTCCACTAAACCTCAGAAGGCAAAGCTGCTTGTCTCCACTTCTATAGTTATCTGTGGCACCTCTATCAAAGTAAAGGGGTCAAAAACTAAATTCTGTGTTCGAAGGCCTTCAAGCTCCTTCTCGATGATCAAGAAAATTGCTATGTTAGCATAAAGGACCCTCTCAAGGAGATCGACAAGGGATTTGATGTATAGGAACATGACAACTATCAGAATTTTTTTTATATCAACAACTATGAAGATATGAACTGGCTCATCAGCAATTCACTTCAAAAGAAAAGCATGTTTCCTCTTTCATTACTGAGTAAAGTTTCTTTTCTTTTTCTTACTGAGTGAAGAAAAGAAAAGCACGTTCACTCATTTCCTTTTCTTAACCCAATAGGTGAAGTTTCTTTTTTTTATACAAAGGATAGGAAATTTCTGCCTCAGTTTTTTGTCAATACAGACTTCTGCTTACAGAGTTATAGCTATTATGTATGTTTAACTTTCAGCTTTTATAGCATCTGAAAGTGTACCTTATTGTATATAAGGTCAATGAAACTATAGAATAAAATGTGCCTACATTATTGCATTCGTGCATTTTTGAGTCAAACATTCATGCATTTTTACTTAATGGACAATAGCCACTGTCTATTGAATGCGGGTTACTGTTGAGTATCAGATCCACACAGTTCAGACCATCATTGCCCACAAAAAGGCCAGGACACAACAATATTCTTTCTTATCGTCCTCAGGCATCGCTCTTTCAGTCCATGTACTTACTAGCAGCCATTGACTACCTATATAGCTTCCTGTCCGACTTTCCATGACTGAATTAACCACATCAAGGTAAATTGTGATTTCATTCGGAATGTTTTTGATGGAATAGTTTCTACTCCCTCCATCTTTTTAGATGACCAGCAGCATTGAATAACACTTATTTTCCTACTTGAGATTCTATTTTTGGAGTTTCTTATTACTTAGGAGGCTTCTTGTAATGTTCATTTTCCTAGTTTTTATGTAAGAGGGATACAAATGTCATTAGTAAATAAGTCATTAATACCTCACCCAGATAATAAATAGGTTAAAGATATTATTGGTTACAAATAAAAGACACTCAGATTATTTCGTACATTTCTAACTCTGCCTAAGATTTTGATTTTTGTAGATAAGCATAACTAAGGGATTTCAAATTGACGAAACATTCAATATACTTTATTTCATTTGCTTCATTTAAAACCTTCATGTGGTGATGCTCCTTGTTTAATTTTTCCAGGTTTGGTGAAATATGTCAGTAGGCCCCCAGCTCCTCAGGCGGCAGTATGCCTTGCCTCTCCAAATGGCATCTCTAAGAAATCCACTCCTTTCTAAGTTGCTAAAGATTAACATTAAGGAACTAGGTGGTGGCAGAAATTCCTAAAGGTCTGGCATCCGTTGATGCTGGCTTCTTTTTCTATAACGTCGCTTTTATCGGTTGAAGGCCTTTTGTTATTTAAATTGTTCCTTTTGAGATGTCCGCTTTGTAGTCCCGTATTAGTGTGGGTCTAACTCAACTCTATCTGGCTTGGTTTTTTAAAGCAATTATCTGGCTTGTATTATCTGCTACTTCTGGCCCTTGCCCCTTGGGCTTTGGATGAATGACAATTGATAAAAATGTACTAAGCCTTATCCCACTATAAGTAGAGTCGGCTACATGGATTCTTGCTCAAATCCATGTTGAAAGATTCGACTATTTTTTACGCTGGCCGTCGACTACCTAACGCAACCCCTGCAAGAGTGGGATTTGAACCCTGGTCTTTTGTGTGGTAGACACACTGTACCATGAATGACAATTGATAATTTCTAAAAAGAGAATTGCATTAAGTAACCGACAGAGAGCATAAATTTATCGGGTTCTTAGTGATCGGCTGCATTGTCTACAAACAGTGAAAAAATTGGCAAGGCCCATTAAACAGTTGTCCGAGTGCAGTGCAAAGTTTGCAAGGGGGATGCATGCAAGTATAGAAGTGGATGCCTGAAAACATGATTTTCGGTGTGCTATATGTGTGATTTTACATGACGTGCGCACACGTGAAAACCGAGAGATTTCAGATAAAATTTCTAGAACTACAAGCCAAGATATATTAAATAAAGTGTAGGGTAAGTAGAGGATCGATACATATAGACTCGGACTTTTTACGTAAATGTTTATTCTATTTACAAGGGCAATTTGACTTTATTGAAGCAAATGAAATCCTATTTACCTTTTATTTCTGGGACCCTAAAATGTATTAAAACATATGTAATGAGATTCTAAACATCATTACGATCGCACGAGAATTTTCTAGAAATTTTTCATATTTTTCTGATTTTTCTGCTTTGTAAGTTTGAATTGTCGGGGGCATGAGTGTAATTTTCAGAAAGCTAAGGATTTGAATGCAAATAAAACTAAAACTAAGGGCATGATTGTAATTATAAAAAGTACCTGGACAGAACTGAAAAATCGCAATTGTATAATTTAACTTAATACTGATTCGGACAAATTGCAGAAAAAGTAAAAAAGAACATGCAATTGCGAGAGAATTGATGAAGCGTTGGTGGAGAGTGAAGGGCAGTGGAGAGGCGACTTCGGCGAGGTCGAAGGGTGGATCGCTTACTACTGGGGAGGCTGTGGTGAGGAAGGGCGAGTGTCGGGGGGGGTGGTGGTGAGCCTTCTTCGCTTGGTGAGGGTGGCGAGAAGCGGGCGAGGGGGGAGGGCGAGTGGGTGAAGGTTTCGCATAGGAAGCTGGGGAAGAAGTGCTCTCGTTGCGGGATGCATGGTCATCTTGCTTCAGGTTGCCGACTTCCGCCTCGGTGCTATGCATGCGGCATGATGGCTCATCGGATGGCGTCGTGCTGGTCCGTTGGTGATTCCTGCGGCTCCTCCATGCCCCGTGCTCGGTCGGGGTTGCATGGGTCGGGGGCGCGTGGAGGTTTCGCTGCCTCTTTGGGTGAGAGGGGCCCTCGCTCTTTTGCGCAGGTGGTGGTGGGTGACGCGCAGGTGATGGGTCTTGGTGCGCCAGTGGTGGGTGGCGATGCGCAGGTAATGGGCGTGAGGCTGGTCGTGCAGCTACTGAGGCGGGTGGTGCAACTGCTGGTGTTGTCACGGCGGTGGGGGGGCGGTGTGGGGGTTTCGTCGGCTTCGTCGCTAGGTTTGCATGGGGAGATGGTAGGTGGGGAGCCTGTGCATGGGGAGGCGGTGCATGATATGGCGATGCAAGAGGGGAGATTCCGAGCTGGTGATGGCCTCCTCGCGGCGGTGGGGCTGATGCGGAGGCCTGGCGTGGCTTGGGAAGCGATACGATCCCACGTCCTTGACTTATTGGGCCCTCATTTCACGGGGGACTTCATAATACTGGATTCTTCTCGGTGCTGCGTTCGAGGCCTTTACCCGGAGCAACGGGAAAGGCTTTTCAGTAACGGCGATTCCGACGATGTGGCTTCGAGGAGACTGCGGGTCGTGGATGGAGCCTCCTCTGATACGGAGGTCTGTGTGGCGGAGGTGCATGGTGTGCCTTTTCTCTCTCGCACAGTCCTCGCCTTGTCCAAGGTGCTTCGGGCCTGGGGGGATGTCCTGGCTGTTGTGGACGATGGTCTTTCGCCGGGAGCAGATTGGAAGTGTGCTCGGGTTCTATTGGAGTGCTCAATGTCCTTCCTTGCCAGTGCAGCTGATAAGGTCTTCTTCGATACACTGAAGGTTGGCCGGTGGAGATTCAAGTTCGAGCTTTCTGTCATCGCCCCATCGACGTTGTCGGCGACGTGCCCCTCGCGTCCGGCTGCTTCCGACGGTGTCCTTGGCTTGGGACTTGGAGTCGGCGTTTCGACTCCCGGGTGCCACGTGTCGGGCCTCGGGGGTGATTCCGAAGCGTCGCCTAATGAGTGTATCTTCTTTGGGCCTTTCTTTTTGCCACCTCGGGAGCCGTGTACGGATTCTGAAGGGCGCGGTTTGCTGGCTTTGGGCTCATTCGAGGACGATTTGCCTTCTCTGCATCATCCGCTTTTGTCGGATGACTCCTTGCAGTTGTGCTTATCGGGGCTCATACCTGGTCCTCCTATGCGGACCTTAAACGGATCCATTCATTTCGGTTCGTGGGCTTCGATGTGGTTGCCATCTGACCCACTTATGCTGTCGGGTTCTGCTATTTGGGGGTCCGACTCTTGTATTTCGCGACCCGAATCATCTATGGGTTTGCCCAGGCGGATCCAGCTGGAGGAAATTGGGTCGTATGCGGTTGTGGCTCTGGATCCCTCTTCTCCCTCTTCTCCGACTGTGTCCCGCTTCCCCTCCCCGCTAGTGGGTCGGGTGGTTTCTTCGGGATTGCTTCCGTCTGACGGTGCTGGGGTTTCCGATGCTCTGGCTGGTATTACCGGGATTGGTGATGCTCCTTCCGTGGTAGGGAGTACCTCGGACACCCGTTTTGGGAGGAGCTATCGCAGGCGTATACACTCCCGCCTTGGCGACTCGATGATGGTCTCCTGTCAGACGTTGCGGGATTCGGTGGCGGAGGCGGCAGGCCTCTCTTTGATCGAGGGACTCTCAGATGGTCTTTAATGAAGGTTCTTTCCTGGAACGTTCGAGGCCTCGGGGACGCTGATAGGTGGTGTTCTTTGGGGTTGTGATTCTCTGAGTGGGACTGTGATCTGGCATTTATTCAAGAAACGAAACTTACGGGGGTGGATGACTCCCTTTGGAGGTCTTTCGGTGTGGGTGCTATGGATGATTTTCGCACGATGGATGCGATTGGGGCGGCGGGAGGCGTTTTGTTGGCATGGCGCTCGGCGGCTTTCTCTTTCTCCTCTATGCGGGTGGGAAGGCATTCTTTGTCTGTGGTATTAACGCGGACTGACTCCCTTGCTCCTATTGCCTTTTCTTGTATTTATGCATCTACGTGCCACGTACTCCGGCAGGCGCTATGGGATGAACTGCGGGATGCTGCCTCCGAGTTCGAGGGCCTTCCTTGGCTGATGGGGGGGATTTTAATGTCACTGCTCATTCTTCCGATCGTCCTCGCGGTCAGGGGGGGGGGGGCAGGATCCGGGCTCCCGCGACTTTCTTGAGCTCATTGGTGAGCTTGCTCTGGAGGGGCTGGTCCCCGTTGACATTTCCTATACTTGGAGGAACAGTGCGTCTCGATCGAGGATTGATCGATTCTTGGCGAATAACAAACTTATGGAGGCTTTCCCTTTGTGCTCGGTGTCTTCTCGTCCGCGATCATTCTCTGATCATAATCCTATCTTGTGGGATTCTGGGGAGGACCTCCGTCCGCAGGGTCTCTTCCGGTATGAAAAGTGTTGGCTTTTGGAGCCTGATTTCAAAGACTTGGTGAGGAATCACAGGAATCAATCTTCTTTTGTGGGAACTGCTGCTCGTATTTGGCTCGTGTAGCAGCTAAGGTGGCGGCGGAGGATGTCATTTCGCGGCTGGACCGAATAGAAAAACCTAGGGATTTGCTCTCGGAGGAGCTTATGGAGCACGATGCTGCGCATGATGTGGTCAAAGCGGAAGACAAGAGAAGGAACATGGAATGGCGTCAGCGCTCGCGCTTGAGGTGGATCAAGGAGGGAGATGCTAATACTGGCTTCTTTCACTGGGTGGCTAGTGGAAGAAGGCGATACAACTCTATCCGCTCTCTCCTGGTTAATGGCTCCTTGGTTAATGGGGATAAGGAGTTGGGGGCGGCCATGGATGATCACTTCAAGCGTATTTTTGGGTGCCGATCGCAGCGCAGGTGGCGCTGGTCGGGCTGTGGGGCTACTTCATTAATGCCTACGGATGTTGAGGCCCTGGTTAGGCCGATCTCCTTGCCTGAACTCAAGGAGGTTGTTTGGGACCTTAACGCGGATGGTTCGCCGGGCCCGGACGGGTTCCCAGTGGCTTTCTACCGTGATTTTTGGGATGTGGTGGCCAATGACGTGATGGAGGTTGCACGTGAATTCTGTGAAGGAAACGGTGGGTTTGATAAAATTAACAGGGCCCTCATTGTTATGATCCCTAAGACTGCTGTGGCTAATCACATCGAGGATTTTAGGCCTATCTCTATCTCGAATAGGATCTATCTTATCATTGCCAAGGTCTTGGCGAGGAGGCTTGCTCCTCTTCTTGCTTCGCTGGTCTCGCCAACTCAGGTCGCCTTTATTCGGGGGCGGCAGATCTCGGATTGCATCGCGGTGGCCTCCGAGATGGTTGCGGCTTGGAAGAAGTCCAATACGATGGGGATTCTTTGAGAGATAGACTTCGCCAAGGCTTATGATTGTCTTGATTGGCGTTTCCTGTGGACTGTTTTGAGGCGGAGGGGCTTCCCGGAGGTTTGGATATCGTGGGTGCGGCGTTGTGTGACCACGGCCTCCTTCTCGGTTTTGCTTAATGGTCGCCCGGTCGAGGGCTTCTTCCAGCCAAGGAGGGGGGTGCGGCAGGGGTGTCTTCTCGCTCCCCTTCTTTTTGTGCTGGCGGCGGACGTGTTGCCTCGTATGATTGACGGCGTGATCGAGGCGTGACTGACTAGGGGATGCACTATTGGGGACTTCCAGGTCCCCTTAATTCAGTTTGCGGACGACACTCTTTGCTTCATCGAGGGTGGCCCTGTTGAGATTTCCGGTATGGCTACTACTCTAGAGCTTTTCAGTGAGCTATCGGGGCTCTTGATTAATGGGGCTAAGTCTAAGGTGATCCCCTTCGGTATGTCGCAGGCGGAGGCGTTGGAGTGTGGCCAGCTGCTGGGCTCTTCTCCGTGTGGCCTCCCTTTCGACTACCTTGGCTTGCCTCTAGCTGTGGGTCATGTCCGGCTCCGTGATTGGAAGTTGGTGGTGGAGAAGTTGGAGGCTCGCCTTGCTGGGTGGCGAGCGGCTTTATTATCTAGGGGGGCGTCTGGTTCTTCTTAAGGCGGTGCTCTCCTCTATTCCGATATATTTCTTCTCGGTTCGATGTGTGCCTAAGGGGGTTCGGTTGCGTCTGGAGCGCTGTATGAGGGGTTTCTTGTGGGGAAAAAAGGGGGAGGGGAAGAGGGGGGTTCATTTGGTGGCGTGGGATGATGTTTCGTGGCCCAAGCGGGATGGTGGCTTGGGAGTACGATGGTTGGAGGTTGTTACCGACGCCCTCTTGCTGAAATGGGCGTCTAGGGTTTGGGGTTAGGAGGACAACTTCATGCCTAATGTCCTGCGGGAGCTGCTGGGGGAGGAGATGGTGGGCTTTTCTCGGGAAGTGCTTACGGGTACCTCTCTCCTTTTTGGCGTGGAGTGTTGGAAGTTTTTACTCGTAATCTCTGCCTCTTTAAACGGGTGCTGGGAAAGGGGGACTCATTTCGATTTTGGACCGACGATTGGTCGGGAAGGGGTAACCTCAAGGATAGCTTTCCACGCTAGTTTGCTTTGGCGGAAGATAAGGAGGCATCGGTGGCCTCGTGCTGGGTGGATGGCTGCTGGTGTCCTTGGTTTATTGCGAACTTCTCGGATCAGCGTATGGATGATTTTCTTTCGTTAATGCGCCTACTTGCTGACGTTATCCAACCTAATGTTGGCCGCGACCACTGGTCATGGAAGGATGGTTCTTTTTCCACGCGGAAGGCGTACTTAGCCCTTGCTCCCAGCTCTCAGGTGGAGGACGGTATTCTTGTGCGTGATTGCAGATTCCTCTGGGGTTTGAAGCTTCCTGAGCGCATTGGTATTTTCCTATGGCTTCTTCGCAGGGGGAGGCTCTTAACGCGTGACCGCTGCGCAAGATTATTTTCGAATGTTGGGCCTACCTACGGGCTTTGTGGCGCGGAGCGGGAAACCATCGAACTCTTATTCTTCTGTTGCAGTTTGGTTCGTGGACTTTGGGCTGATCTGGATTGGATTAACTCCGAGAGCATGGTTGCTTTTTGCGAGAGCTTGATGAGCATCAGGGGCAGGGAAAGGAAGGACTTGCTGGCTCCGATTGCGAGGTTGTGGGGCATATGGCTGGGGAGGAATGAGTCCCTATTCGCGGGTCAGCGCTTTTACAGGGAAAACATTACTATCCTTGCTACGCGTCTTCTGGCAGATTGGTGTACTCGATAGGCCTGGTTTGGTTTTTTGGGGGTGGGCTTGCCGTAGGTCACACCCTTTGGATCTTCTTTTTTGTTCGTTTTTTTGTATTGCTTTTGTAAATATTCTTTCCGTTTCCTCTTAATTTATTGGGGTGAACACTGCAGAGTGTCTCCCCCTTTTTGGAGCCTCAAAAAAAAACATGCAATTGCGAGAAGCTTTCCTTGAGGACTAAAATATAAATAAGCAGAACTTGAATTCAAAAGCTGCAAATGTAAGGGAATATAAAATTCAAATTTGGAAGACATGCAGTGATTAAATAAAAGTTTATGAAATTGCATTTAGGTCCAAATTTAAAGAAAAACCTTTAAGAAAACAAATATTGGAAACAAGTCCTTGGCCTTTGAAACCAAGAACAGTGGTCGTGCTCGGCCTTGCACGGCGGGAAGAGGAGTGGTGATGCGGTGATGTGGTTGTCACCCACGTCATCTAAGGTGCACGTAGTGGATCACGAGGCAGGGAACAGAGGCGTGAATGTCACCAACATTGGAGGGGCCATAAACGACGACGTAGAGAGGAGGGAGGAGTTGGAGAGCGGCCGAGGTGGAGAGCGACAGAGCTGGATTGATGGGTTCCGACGCTTCGGGGAAGGTGGCGGTCGCTCAAGTCTCAGACCCAAGATGGCTTTCAAGGTCGAACCCCACTGATTGATTTTTTCTTGGCCGAAGCTTGAAACTCCGATGATGGGTTCTATGTTGTGACGCATGCTCGGGATCTGAGTTACTCGTTCGTTTACACACCATTCGCAATAATATTCGATATTGATCACATTAGGTTACAGAAAATGAGAAAAGTTTTTGTGTTTCGAATGGCATTTGTCATAATGATAAACAACCACAAAATTAGCAAGTGTCACCAAGAGATATTTGCATTAATTTTCATATAACATTACATATGTCAAAAGAAACTGGCATTGTGTACATGTATCCCAAAATGTAACAAAAAAGAAAGGAAAAATATTTACATTATCATGTACAAAAACTTTAGCATGTGTACCGTCGAAAATAACAGCAGAAGCTCAGGGTCCAGCTGTCAATATATTGAGTCGCAGGTGCCTTGTCTGCCATTCATGTTAGGAAGAAAAGGATATCAACAAAGGTTGAGTAAAAACTAATTTATTAAAAATAAAACAGATACTACAGTGATTTCAAAAGAAAACAAGTAGATAGGTGTTGACATGTAAATTTAATAGCTACTTGCGTAAAAGTTGGCTTTCAAGTTGTTTTACATATAGGATTTCTCTTTTTCACTCACCACCTTACTATTCCCACTTAATGTCCATATTTAGGTCAATATCATTTTATTATTTATAAGACATGTTGTAAAACCTTAAAAGATGTAGATAAAGTATTTCTTGTTCTGATATTAATCCTTATCTAATTTCTTAAGCTCAGTGGATAGTATGTGGTCTTTGTCGGGGTGAGACATCACACTATGATTCTAAGGCAGGAAAAACACCTTAGGGTTGGGGTGCCTCCGTACGCATGCGGTAGACTATAATGCATCCTAACTAAGTTCCCAACACGTCCACTAGCTTCACCTACTAACCTGAAGTAGCAACTCTCTTTCTAGTACACAAGATTTCTGTGTTACGATCCTTTGTTCCTTTCTATTATTGTGAGATGTCATATGTGATGATGGATCTTATTACATATTGATGATTAAGAGTTGATGATTGATAATTTATAATTTTCAGGATCTAATTTCTTTCCTTACCAGGACCTACTGGTGGAACTGTAACCACAATTTAACCCCATCTGACAACGATATTTTCTTAGCCAAGACTTATTGGCAGAAAAGTAACCAAAAACTCAAGCGGTGAGGAAGCCTCCTAAGAGACTCTTTCGTCTCCCATCCCAGTGGAAGTGCAGTTCAGAAGAGGGATAGGCACACTCCAAAACTACGCTCCAGAGACGGGTGGGAGACTATCCGGTCCGAGTCACTCCAAAAACCGACCTGACCGGTACGGGAAAAACGAGTTCAAAAGCAAAACCAAGGGTCCTCCAGCCTAGGTACCCTATTGAAACAGGACCAGTGGATTTGGTCAAAAATCCGGATCCCAACAAAGCATAAAAACACAGCGAGTTCGCATAAAACCCGTAAAAAGGATTAGGATCCTAGATCCGCACACTAGGCGGTTGCTGCCCTAACTGGGCTTCCTACACACAGTCAGGTCACCATGACCGGCACAAGTAATTACCATCATTGACTCACCACCACATTTATTCACTTGTTTATTTAAATCTTTCTTAATCTCTTCTGCGGTTAACTTTTCATATGTAGGTATTTTGTCACAACTATTAATCAATTAAGTATTATTAGTCAAAATGGTCTTACGAATATCATTTGTTAGCTTCACACGAGAAGAGTATTAATATTCTAAGATTTGTATTTCAAATCTCTTATATAAGGTCATGAGACTTAGGTTAAATTTTGATCTAATTTTAGGCATATTACATGCTAACTCCCTAATGTCTGAACTTTATAAGTCATGAATTCTATAACTAATTGGAGATCTAAATTTTGAGTTGATTTCGTGTTAAGACACCTAGCTTCTTCCTCTTTTAAAACATAATTTCTTAAGCTCATTAATAGGTCTTGGAATTAAATTTAATTGCATGTTGATTTACCTCCAAATTTAATAGGTCTTACGAATATCATTTGTTAGCTTCACACGAGAAGAATATTAATATTCTAAGATTTGTATTTCAAATCTCTTCTATAAGGTCATGAGACTTAGATTAAATTTTGATCTAATTTTAGGCATATTACATGCTAACTCCCTAATGTCTGAACTTTATAAGTCATGAATTCTATAACTAATTGGAGATCTAAATTTTGAGTTGATTTCGTGTTAAGACACCTAGCTTCTTCCTCTTTTAAAACATAATTTCTTAAGCTCATTAATAGGTCTTGGAATTAAATTTAATTGCATGTTGATTTACCTCCAAATTTCTCATCTTTTAAGCCTATGAATTATAACTAATTAATGTTCTAAAATTAGACTCCAATCATATGTTAATCACTCCAAAATTTCTCTCACTTTAATATGAAATTAATGCATATTAGTGGTCCAATTTTTGTACTAAGATGGTAGCAATTCTCTCCCAAATTTCATCTTTTTAAGATATTGAATTCCCATCTTTTTAAGCACAAGAACTGCAACATACAGTGGTTTGAAATTAGGTATAAAATCTCACATTTTCATCATATTTATTATGAACTTAAGGGCATGTAATAGCTTAACAATGGTCGGAATTTTAAAGCTAATTATATGCATTCGACCCCAAAATTATCTTTTAAAATCCAAAATTTAGAGCTATAATTTAATCTTAAATTCAGATCAAAAAAATCACAATTTCAGTAACTTTTAGAGTAATATCTTTATGCAAAAACCCACAAATTTGACCTTTCAAATGCTAAAAACTGTAGCAAATTAGTGGTATAAAATTAAATTAGTTTGCATACAAAACATATTCAATTCCTCATCAAATCAGGAGCTAATTAGTGATCAGAAACTTAACTTAATTATGTGTTATTTACCTTCAATTCTTTATTTTTCAAGCATACAAACTGAAGTTTAACAATGGTCTAGAATTAGAGTTAATTCCATGCAACTCATTCTCAAATCTTTCAAATTAATGGCATGAACATAGTAGCTAAACGATGATCTGAAAATTTGATCAATTTGCATGCCAATCACTCACATTTCTGTATTTTTAATGCATGAAATCAGTAGAATATCAATGGTTTATATTTAGATCAATTGCATACTTTTCACCTAATTTTTATCCTTAAAAACTTAGAAAATCCAAGTAAAACTTCACATTGTCATCAAATTTCAGAAGCAAAACAACGGAATTTTAATTTTTGTTTTAAATTTGCATGAAAGGCAGCAACAGGAGGGATGATTGTACCTTTGGATCCCCAAAATTGGAGGATCAAATAGCATGCAAGAATTTTTTTTCAAGATCAGCAGCAGCAGGTTGATTTGGAACGATTTCAGGAGAAAAGAAGTAGCTTCCAGCTGCTTGGGAGATGGCAGCAACAGCTGCTACCTAGAGCAGCAGCAGAAGGTTGGTTGCTTGGCTTGGCAGTAGTTGCTACAGCTCCAACGGAGAGGAGCTTCTCTAGCAGGGGGCTACAATTGGGAGAAGCTGCAGCAAAAATAGCTGGTGGACAGCAGCAATCTACAGCCAAATGTCAATAATTTGTTGCTGAAATGCAGTTGTTGCTGTTGCTGGAATTTCAGCCGAAGAAGGAGAAGGTGGGGGTGCATTTCGGTGGAGAAGTGAGGAGAGATTTCCCACTGTTTGCTGAAATTTAAAAATTTATTTATTTATTTACCATTTATCTCTCTCTTATTTGAAATATCAAAGTCATCCACATTTGCACCTCGAATCTCTGATTCCGATGAACAATAGTCGTTTCTGTTTCTGAGTGACAATCAAAAAAAGTATAATATTCATATACTTCTGATTTGGGATGAATTCAAAGATTGTCGAGATATGATCGTGGGTTATGATTAGATTTTGTGATTTTAAATGGTCAAACGATCTTCAATCGATGAACGGTCGATTTCGTTGGTCTTATTTTGTCGAATCAAAATTTATGGTAGTCTCAGTTGTTTTGCGGTTTCCAATTATGTCACAGCTTTTCTGATGAAACAAATTACGACACGGTCGATTTTCGATCGACTGATCCCAAACGAGATTTGATTTACGATCTATGGATCAATTCAGATCATTTAATATTGATCGATAATTTTATTGGATTATATGGATCCTAATCGGGTCAAATTCATGTGTCACATATGCTTCCCCCGATGGGTTCTTCCCCCTCGTGATGGAGTTGTCCATCCCTTATATAGCAACCAGCCAGCCACTACAGCAACGGTTACAAAGGAGTGACGGACTCGTAACGGCAGGCGGCATGGCATGAGAGTAACGGACGGCGAGAGGAAGCTGAAGAAGATGATAATGGGGGCAAACCCGCGTGATGTGCATGGTATTGCAAATAAAAAAATAATATTAAAATGCCATGCCAGTTGATTCGCATTGGAATATGTGAGCCTTAAATCAGCTATACACGAATTCCAAAGGACTCAAATGACTTACGTTTATAGTAGAGATAGGAGAAATTTTGTGGTCGTTGGGAAAACACCAAAGTGACCCTAATAGCAATGGGTTTATAAGATTCACATTAGATAACAAATATTAGATTTTTACCTTTAATATATGTCTATATTTTTTATTCTAAAATAAGTTTACATTATTATTTGAAGTAGATTTATGTAATAGATTACGTAATAGATATTATACTTTAGACATGAATATATGTATATAATGTGTATATTGGCTATGATCATAATTAATTGAATTTTATGTGTTGTATGGATAGATCTTTATATGCCTAGGATTATACTCTTATCACATGAAATATGTATAGGTAGCAAATACACATTGTTACTTTTTTAGGTTTTTCTTGCTCAAAACATGTTTATTTGATGTTATGTAATAAAATTAACATTTAATTTGAGGCGGTATTTACTGTAAATTTAGTTACATCAAAAGAGAAGAAACACGAGTTAGTTTGAAAAGCATGTATTTACAGATGGGTTGGTTTTTTAGAGTTTTGCTTTTATGAAGTTTTTAGGGATTTTATATGCAAGAAGTACAAAAAATAGGAGACAAAAGTTATGCATAAAAGAAGGTTGATATGTATGAACTTGACACAAGATTTTGCTTAATTCGGGCATATTAGTAATGATGAATTGGTGATTCATCAATTCCGTTATATCGTTATCCTTAAATATAGTTAAAAAAGGAAATGACTTTCATATCTTTGTGGATGGATGTCGCGGGCAAGGAAAGCTAGTCCAGGTAAATAACTTGTAGATAGGGACTTGGAATATAAGAACTCTCACCAACAAACTCATTACATAAGGGGATGCAATGATTAGGAGGAGAAGAGTATCTTATCGTTACAAGAAATAATATCATGTGAAGAGAAAACTAAGAAAATTGAAGAACTGGTTTTAAGTTATCGAATTCTAGGAAGGGAGCAAGCTTGGAATGGGATTGGCATAATCAGGCATAAAAACTTACGAGGATGTGGTAAAATTAGATAGGTTTGGAGATCGATTTATCATAACTAAGGTGATTTCGGAAATCAAGATACAAAAAATTATTTGTTTATATGCACCTTAAGTTGGCTGTAAGAAAAAAATAAAAAAGGAGCTTACAGAGTTCAAGAAGGTTATTCAAAAAAAACCCACAAAGAAAAATGATCATTTGGATAGAGACTTGAATCGACATGTGGAAAAAGATTTTGAACTTGTAAACAATTATCAGAGCTGTGGTACCCCGATATGCACATTCGCAGCATTTCAATTCTGATCGCATTAAGTTCTCGGATAGCGGCAGTCTTCCGACTTGTCGTGAGTCCGAGAAGGGAAAAATGACATTCAAATTCAATTACCACAGATGTCACCGATTTCATAAATTTTCATATTATATCTCAAAAAGAGAAAAAGTATATATTATAAGTATCTCCAAATGGTACTTTTATGACTAATTATGGTTCTCATGCAGAGCCATGTCATCTTGACCGGGATAGGATATGGTTGACCAGCTGTCACGGATACTGACCGCTATCACTGACCTTCAGCAGCAGCAGGCTGCTATGAGAGGTCAGCAGGATCAGATTCTGGCTCAGCAGACAGAGATTGCTGACAGAAAGACGGACATATAGATGAGATTTGAGGAGTTATCAGATTCCACCCACCGTCCATCTCATGACAGCACACGCCAAGACCAGCGACAGTCAGTAGAGGTACAGCAGCCTCATTTCGATGATCCACTTGAGGAGATACCTGAGCTGGCTGAGCATGGAGCAGATGATGGAGACTTTGACAGGAAGCAGGACACCATAGTCTTTGCAGACGATGACGCACATGAGTACTCTGCCATCCATAGGCATCAGTCGATCTTCACATCCTACCAGCGGGCCAATATACCCTTGTTCGAGGGCACAGGTACATCAGATGTTGTTGAACAGTGGCTGAAGAGAGTGATGAAGGTGCTCAGGATGATTCGTGTGCCACGAGACACGTGGCTATCTTTCATGGAGTATTCATTGACAGACTTTGCCAAGAGATGGCGGGATGCTGTAGTATCTGAGTTAGGTCGAGAGCATACATGGGATGATTTCGAGACGAGGTTCAGAGCTCAGTTCTTTTCTGCGAAGTGGAAGGAGTCCCAGCACCGACTTTTTGCAGAGCTTCGTCAAGGACATATGACAGCCAGAGATTACTTTATCCGATACACAGAACTGTCACGACATACACGAGCAGTTGACGCATTTCCAGAGGAGAATCTAGAAAAGTTCATTAGCGGCATGCGAGAGGAGGTACAGGAGAAGATGGTTGGACTATACATCACTTCCATCTCCGAGGTTACCGATGCAGAGGAGAAGTTCGAGGACATCAGAGGGAGACGTTTCAGGAGCTCATCTGGAGCAGCGTCTAGACCGCGGCGATCTTTTGGACCGATACGTCGACCGTTTCAACCGCAGAGGTCGGCCAGACGGTTCCGACTTCCGACCTACAGGTTCGACATTCTCTAGCAATGCTCGCTCTTCTCCGTCGACTACTTTAGGAGGAGCACTTGCCGGATGTGGCACAGATTCCGCTCGACCATCTGGATCGCAGCGAGCAGACAGACCACCTGCAGGACCAGCTCGGAGCACAGACACGGCCACTCCATCTATTCGACCAGTCCGATGTTACCGATGTCACGAGTGGGGACATTACCGATCACAGTGCCCACAGGCTTCTGACGAGCCTCGCCCATAGCCACAGTCGTCGCAGCCTCAGGCACAGCGTCCAGGGAGTTTTCGTGGCAGGAACTCCAATTTTAGACGACAGCAGCAGAGACAGACGCAGAGTATGGCAGGTTCCAGTGCCGCACCAGCCAGGCAGGGGCAGTTACATGCAGTTACTGAGGAGAAGGCACGTTCAGCGGCTACTGTGGTGAAAGGTATGGTCTCAGTCTTGGGCCGACCTTTCCATGTTCTATTTGATTCTGGTGCGACACATTCTTTTCGTTCTTCGAGGCTACTTGCTTCTTTAGGTAGAGTCGCAGAGACTCTCTTCTCCATAACACATCCGAGGGCCAGGAGGCCAGTTGTTTGTCATTTCCCTAATAGTCAGGCACTTGCCCGTACTGATTGGCGATCACGAGATGATCGCAGACTGTCTACTCCTACAGCTTGATGAGTTCGACTTGATTTTAGGCATGGATTGGTTATCTGCTCATCATGCACTTGTTGATTGCTTTAGGAAGACGATTGTCTTCAGGATTCCAGATCTAAGCCCGAGTTCACTTTTGAGGATACTATACATGACTCCACCATGAAGTACATTTCAGTGTTGCGAGCTCAGCGACTTGTTGATCAGGGTTGTGATTCCTATCTAGCATTTGTCCGCAAGGTATCTGATCATGAGCCGATGGCACAGGACATCCGAGTAGTATCAGACTACCCAGACATGTTTCCTGATGAGCTACCAGGATTACCTCCTGAGAGAGAGAGATCGAGTTCGAGATCACATTGCTACCAGATACACAGCCGATCTCGATGGCTCCTTACCGCATAGCACTAGCTGAGTTGAGGGAGCTGAAGGTGCAGTTGCAGGAGTTACTTGACTTGGGATTCGTGAGGTCGAGCACTTCACCTTGGGGTGCTCCAGTGTTATTCGTCAAGAAGAAGGATGGATCCATGAGATTATGCATCGATTATTGATAGCTGAACAAGAGAACGGTGAAGAACCGTTATTCTTTGCCGCGCATCGATGATTTGTTCGACCATCTCCAGGGATCTTCGGTATTCTCGAAGATCGATCTTCGCTCAGGCTACTATCAGCTGAGGATTCGAGAGTCTGATATCCTGAAGACTGCTTTCAGGACTCGCTATATACACTACGAGTTTGTGGTGATGTCGTTTGGGCTCACCAATGTACCTGCAGCATTTATGGATATGATGAATCGGATCTTCCGTCCATATTTGGACAAATTTGTAGTGGTGTTCATTGATGATGTGCTCATCTACTCACGCAATGAATAGGATCATGCGAATGATCTACGGATTGTCTTGGTTATATTGCGGCAGCACAAGCTATATGCCAAGTTGAGCAAGTGTGAGTTCTGGTTATCACGGGTCTCATTTCTAGGGCCATGTTAGCAGGCATCGCATTTGATCCTACGAAGATTGAGGCAGTTATGTTTTGGGAGCAGCCCAAGACTGTCACGCAGGTTCGGAGTTTCCTTGGGCTAGCAGGATATTACAGATGTTTCGTCAGTGGATTTTCACGCATAGTTCGCCCTCTGAAACGACTGACGCAGAAGGGAGTCCCCTTTATTTGGGACGATTCATGTGAGCAAGCCTTCCAGACATTGAAGGAGAGATTGACTACAACGCCTATTCTACCTCTTCCTTCAGGCATTCAGGACTATTCAGTCTATACAGATGCATCTGGAGAAGGTCTAGGAGCAGTACTAATGCAGAGAGGATAGGTGATTGCTTATGCATCACGACAGTTGAGACCGCATGAGCGAAATTACCCTACCCATGACTTGGAGTTGGCGGCAGTTGTCTTCGCCTTGAATCTCTGGAGCCACTATCTATATGGGGTGAATTTCGAGATCTTCACAGACCACAAGAGCCTGAAGTATATCTTTGATTAGAAGGAGCTGAACATGAGGCAACGCAGATGGCTCGAGCTACTGAAGGATTATGATTGCACGATCTCTTACCATCTCGGTAAGGGAAACGTGGTGGTTGATGCACTTAGCAGGAGAGCGCATGCAGAGGGTACGGCGAACTGGCTATACACGTGGGATATGCTTGCAGCTTTGACTGATTGGCATCCTCAGGAGAGTGCATCCATATCCACCGCCGTGCCTCCATGATTCAGCAGTTTGTGGGATCGCATCGTCGAGGGCCAAAAGACAGATCCATGGATTTGAGATAGATACAAGCGCACCGTCAAGAACGAGGTTGATGATTTTGTTGTAGTGAAGTCTATTTTATGGAAGGCAGGACGGGTCGTGGTACCCAACGACGAGCAGTTGCGCAGAGATATTCTTGATGAAGCACACAGTTCATGATTATCTATTCATCCAGGTAGCACCAAGATATATCGTGATCTGCGTCGACATTTCTGGAGGGATGGAATGAAGCGTGATGTGGCGCAGCATGTTAGCAGATGCATGACCTGTCAGATGGTCAAAGACGAGCACAGGAGACCACCAGGATTACTGCAGTCTCTCCCCATTCTCGAGTGGAAATGGGAGAGTATCTCTATGGATTTCGTCACAGGTTTGTCGAAGACACCAGGTAACCATGATTCCATTTGGGTCGTTGTTGATAGATTGTCCAAGTCCGCCCATTTCATACATGTCAACACGACTTACACTCTATCTAGATTGGCTAAGATGTATATGCAGAACATCATCAGACTACATGGTATGCCACGCGAAATGGTGTCTAACAGAGATTCGAGGTTTACGTCTCACTATTGGCATCAGTTCATGTCAGCACTACAGACAGAGCTGAAGATGAGTTCTGCTTATCATCCGCAGACAGATGGACAGAGTGAGCGCACCATTCAGATACTTGAGAATCTACTTCGTGCAAGCACTTTGGAGTGGAAAGGGTCCTGGAAGGACCATCTGCCTTTAGTTGAATTCACGTACAACAACAGTTATCACTCCAGTATTGGCATGGCACCATTCGAAGCCCTATACGGGCAGAGATGCCTCACCCCTCTCAGTTGGTGCGAGGTAGGTGATCATGCTCTGTACTCCGTTGATCTCTTGAAGGAGACTGCGAGAGTGGTTGATCTTGTGAGGCAAAGACTTCTGATGGCACAAAGCTGACAGAAGAGCTATGCAGAACATCGGAGAAGAGATTTTGAGTTTCAGGTATCCAACCTTCTTCTCTTTCTTTAATTACAAATTTAACTTAATCTCATACTAATGACATTCATATAAATTATAGGTTGGAGATTGGGTATTTCTGCGAGTATCTCCCATAAAGGGAGTGCAGAGATTCGGTGTTCGTGACAAGTTGGCGCCGCGATATGTGGGACCTTTTGAGATTTTAGCTAGAGTGGGGAAGGTGGTCTATCGAGTAGCCCTTCCTCCACATCTATTAGCTATTCACGACGCCTTCCATGTATCCAACTTGAGGAAGTATGTGCACAACCCTCGACACGTCATCAGTTACGAGAATCTTGATGTGGAGACAGACTTGACATATGAGGAGAGGTCGTTGCAGATACTTGACAATGCTGTGAAGAAGCTTCACAGCAAGGAGATTCCATTGGTCAAGGTGTTGTAGCACCGACACGGCATCGAGGAGGCGACATGGCAGACCAAAGCAGATATGCGGGCACAATATCTGCAATTTTTCTCAGGTAATCATTAAAACAAGCATATTTAATTATTTACATATTAAATAATATGGCTTGTTTTCTCATTAAACTTTTTATGGGTTTAAAACCCTTTGAGGTTTTTATGGCCAGACGAAATTCAAACATAACACCTAAGAACCTTGACTCGAGTCTCGAGGACGAGACTCCCTTTGAAGTTTTTATATTTGTAACATCTGGTTTCCAATCAAACTCGGACCCGATCCGATTTGGATCCGATTAACCCCAGAAAGTTGTTGGCCAATGCTAAACGACTTATATCGACTAATTGGTCGTGAATCAAAAGTTGTCCGGGCGAAATTGACCAAAAATCGGTCGCATCGAAGCACGTGCCGTGAAAAGCCGTGACGCAAATTCGGAAACCGCGAAACAAACCAAGATCGTCATAAGATCCGATTCGACAAAACAAAACCAACGGAATTGATCGTTCGTCAATCGGAGGTTATTTGATATTTTTGAATCACAAAATTTAACCTCAAACCAAAAACCGTATCTCAAAAATTTCGGGCAAGTAAACCCGATCGGAGGTATGCCAATATTATACTCATATTGATCGACGTTTTGATACGATCAAATCAAGATATTGAACGTCGAAATCCGATGCTCGATGCTCGAATACGGTCAACTTTATAACTTATTAGGTAAAGAAAGTTATATATATATACATATATGTTAATTAAATTAATAATTACACATTCAGTCTTTCCGTTATGAACATAATAAAATAATAATAATTTTCCAGTTACAATAACCGTAGCATATGGTTTAAAAACAACAACAAAAGTGGTACAGCCACCTAATCTAAAATCTGTCCACTTGGACCCCAAATATTTCCACCTGGTCATACTTAAGACCTCATTTTCTATATATAGACACCCAAATTAAGCCCTTTGGATGTCTCGTGTTCTTTCCCCATCTTATCTCCACCGAAAACCTCTTCTTTTCTTGCAAAAGTTGCTATCCAGCAACTTGAAAAAGCATATTGCTGCTTACCAACTCCATCAAAATCTGTTGCATGTCAAGTTTTTAGTCAAAGTTTTCAAGAATCTAGCAAAGGTACCATCCCTCCCTCCTCCTTACTGCCATGCATGATGTTCTACCCAGTCTTGATCTCTAATTAATGCATGTAGTCCATACAAAGGATTCCCTGTTTGTTTGCTAGGAAATTTGGATTTTTTTCCTGTCTTGGAATCGGGATTTCATAGTTTCTTAAAATTGGATTGAATATTTGTTGGAATCTGGATTTAATAGTTTCTGGGAATTGAACAATTTCAGAAATTTAGATTGAATAATTTCTGGAATCTGGATTTAGTAGTTTCTGGAATTTGAATTGGATAATTTCTGAAATTTGGATTTGATAATTTCTGGAATCTGGAATTAATAGTTTCTGGAATTTAAATTAAATAATTTCTGAAATATGGATTTAATAGTTTCTGAAAATTGAATTGAATAAATTCTGGAATCTGGATTGAGTAGTTCTGGAGTCTGGATTGAAGGAGTATGGATCATAGTTGTGAAATGTTGAAATTTTATGCCAATTTGTGCTGACTAAAGTTGATTAGATTCACAGCTTATAGCTTTTTATCTGTTACCTTATAAAAAAATAATATTTACAAATTCCTGCCAGAGTCATGATATTGTAATAAGGCTATTATTAATAGTAAAAGTGCATACAAAATTTCAGCATGTGAGAAAATAGGGATCCTCGATAACTTCTATGCCTTGAAATCGTGAATAGGGAGACAAAATAATATGTTTAAAATGATAATAATAATAACATGAGGATTTGACGAGATTGACGTCTGAAGTCGACATATTATCATTGAGAGAAATTTCCATTCTGCTGAAATTTAACAGGGATCCAACATCATATATAGAGTTTGAAAGATCGAAACCAATGGTCTTCTTTAGGAAGTTTTTAAAAAATTGGATTGAAAGTCCTAATATAGGAGTATAAAGAAATATGTTTAGCAATTTAATATATATAGAAGAAAAATTTGGGTTGAAAGTCCTAAATTCTTGCTACAGTATATATATAATATTTACAAATTCGTGCCAGAGTCATGATATTGTAATAAGGCTATTATTAATAGTAAAAGTGCATACAAAATTTCAGCATGTGAGAAAATAGGGATCCTCGATAACTTCTATGCCTTGAAACCGTGAATAGGGAGACAAAATAATAGTATTTAAAATAATAATAATAACAACATGAGGATTTGACGAGATTGACGTCTAAAATCGACATATTATCGTTGAGAGAAATTTCTATTCTGCTGAAATTTAACAGGGATCCAACATCATATATAGAGTTTGAAAGATCTAAACCAATGGTCTTCTTTAGGATACAACAACAACAAAGCCTTTTCCCACAATTAAGTAGGGTCGGCTACATGGATTCTTCGCCTCCGTTCAGATCTATCTTGGGTCAATCTCGGACTTATATCCAAAAAGCTAAGATCCCTTCGTATAGTCTCTTTCCAACACTTCTTGGGCCGTCCTCGCCCTCTCTTAGCCGGCTCAACATCCCAACACTCGCATCTCCTAACCGGTGCATCAGTTGACCTTCTTTGCAAATGACCAAACCATCTTAAGCGGTTTTCTCGCATTTTATCCTCGATCGGAGCTACACCAACTTTCTTTCTAATTGCATCATTCTGAATCCGATCTTTACGTGTATGTCCACACATCCATCTTAGCATTTTCATTTCTGCTACAGCCATTCTCTGCACATGTCTATGGTTCACAGGCCAACATTCAGAACCATAAAGCATAGCAGGTCTCACGGCTGCTTTGTAAAACTTTTCTTTAATTTTTAAAGGAATTTTCTTATCACAAAGAACAACGGAGGCTCCTCTCCACTTTAGCCAGCCTGCATTTATTCTATTAGTAACATCTCCATCAATTTCCCCATCATGTTGCAAAATAGATCCCAGATATCTAAAAGAATCTCTCTTCTGAATGTTATCGTCACCAATCTTCACCTCGATTCCTTCACCATTGCTTCCATCAAAGGTGCATTCCATATATTCCGTCTTAGCCCTACTTATACGAAAGCCTTTAGTCTCCAATGCATGTCTCCAAACCTCAAGCTTCTCATTTACTCCATCTCTAGTCTCGTCAATCAACACAATATCATCAGCAAATAACATACACCAAGGTAACTCATCCTGAAGGTCTTCTTTAGGATGTTTTAAAAAAAATGGATTGAAAGTCCTAATATAGGAATATAAAGAAATATGTTTAGCAATTTAATATATATAGAAGAAAAATTTGGGTTGAAAGTCATAAATTCTTGCTACTGTATATATATATAATATTTACAAATTCGTGCCAGAGTCATGATATTGTAATAAGGCTATTATTAATAGTAAAAATGCATACAAAATTTCAGCATGTGAGAAAATAGGGATCCTCGATAACTTATATGCCTTGAAACCGTGAATAGGGAGACAAAATAATAGTGTTTAAAATAATAATAATAATAACATGAGGATTTGACGAGATTGACGTCTGAAGTTGACATATTATCGTTGAGAGAAATTTCCATTATGCTGAAATTTAACAGAGATCCAACATCATATATAGAGTTTGAAAGATCTAAACCAATGGTCTTCTTTAGGATGTTTTTAAAAAAATGGATTGAAAGTCCTAATATAGGAATATAAAGAAATATGTTTAGCAATTTAATATATATAGAAGAAAAATTTGGGTTGAAAGTCCTAAATTCTTGTTACTGTATATATATATGTATGTATACATATATAAAGAAGTAGTTTCAAAATTTCAAAGATATATATAGAAGAAGCTAGGAGCATTAGTATCAAATCATCTTAACTTTCATATCATCAACTAGTGTTAGAGTCCATGATTATAAAGTTGAAATACTAAGGAATTAGTGTGTGATGTGCTTAAACCGTATCAATATTTAGTCAAATTCTCATGACCTTACAGAAGAGTTTTGAAATACAAGATCTTAGAATATTAATACCATTTCTTTTAGAAAATCATCAAATGATTATTGAGATCATGGTGCCAAATAATCCTCATCAATTAATTCATTATTATAATCGACCATATATATATCATTAATATAACAAAAGAACTAGACTTGTTCAGTTAATCATAAAGTAATATCAATAAGATTGTTGACCAAGAGATCTAGATCTATGCGATTAACCACAGATAGAGTTGAGAAAGAGATGAGTAGTCATCCAAGTAAAGATGTTCGTGAATCTGTGATGACTTCTAATTTGATTGCCGGTTATGGTGCCCGTTACATCAGACCGTGCGAGGGCGCAGTGACCCTCAACTGGGCAGGAGATAGGAAACCCAATTCGGGCAGCGGCCGCCAACTGCGCGGGTCTAGGATCCCAGTCCCTTCTATGGTTTTTACGCGAGCTCGCAGTATTTTTACGCCTCGTTGGGATCCCAACTTTTGACCAGTTTCGTTGACCCTTTGTTTTTAGGACACCCATGCGGGGGATCCTCAGTTTTAGTTTTTCGTACGAGCTCGTTTGCCCATTACCGGTCGGGCCATTTTCTAGAGCGACATTTCCGGAGAGTCTCTCTCACCCGTCCCAGTGGCGTAGTTTTGGAGTAGATATATCCCTCTATTGGACCGCAATTCCAATTAGAGGGCGAGACGGAAGAGCCTCACCGCTTGAGTTTTACTTTCGCCAACAGACTTGGCGATTCTACATCCAGATCATCCATATCTATATCTACATCATATAAAGTAGCATTTGAGACAGTTGAAGTTGAGAATTGAAGAAATTACAATCAAAAGTTGTGTTGGTAGGAAATGACTATCCATTAGACTTAAGAATCAAGTAAATTCATAAATATTTCCAATTCCATCTTTCACATCGTCAAAATCCACAGATGTGATATCTGGTCAATTTGATAATATAGATATATATATATACATACACTCGTACAATTATGAACATTTGATTACAAAATAAATATGTTATATATGAAAAATGTTGAAATAATGAGTGCTTATGGGAGATGCTTACAAGAGACTTGAGAACCTTTTTACTTACGCAAGTAGATGTAAACTTTACTTGTTCATGCCTTTCTACTTGCTTGCTTTTAAACATACTAAATGCATGTTATTTTTATAAGTTTTGGGAGGTACCAGCGCTCGCTGATGCCTCTTCTTTTCTAACATGTTTTGGCAAGCAAAGAGCATGCTTCTTAGTAGTTGTTGATGTTTCCAGGTGATAGGATATATACCAGACGGTACGTATACTTTTGTCTCAGCTCTTGGTCGATTCATAATGTAAATGTTTCCCCTTCTCTTCTGTACAAATTTTGGGAATACTGTATGTACTGGCAGACTTCTTGTACATGTTATACTTATATGAAAATTTATGAAATAAAATGGTGACGACACTTTTTCTTCTTGTCCTTGTGGTTTATGAGAAAAATGTGAATGTCATATGCAAATATAGTAGCACGAGAAATTTTCCTATTTTTCTGTAGTTTATGTGATCTCATGCGAATG
Source organism: Ottelia alismoides (assembly GCA_037367405.1). Taxonomy (NCBI): domain Eukaryota; kingdom Viridiplantae; phylum Streptophyta; class Magnoliopsida; order Alismatales; family Hydrocharitaceae; genus Ottelia; species Ottelia alismoides. The sequence goes on along the minus strand of JAZKJV010009641.1, from coordinate 847,797 downwards.
AAATGCCGCAAAAGTGTCGTAAACGAGTACCCGGATCCTCGGGAGTTAACAACAATGGCCATTGTTTTGGTGTACAAATAAAGTAGGAAACATTTTCCTAGAAGTTGCAATTGCATATTACGTAGTTGAAGCAAATAACCTCTTCATGCAAAACATAAACATGATCACTTATCAAAATTGTACGATAAAGATATAAAGTGAGGGCAGATGAAAAAATATGTGGGAAGAATCACATGAGATGGAAAAGCATGAAACTTCTCAGATGAAGTAGGTCTCAACTGGAGCTTATGGAGGGCCACCAAAGAGAGAGTGAGATGGAGGGCCACCAAAGAGAGAACCGGAGCGCCGCCACCCCGACTGATGGGAGAACCATCAACAAGAAGGCGGAGCGCCGCCAAAGAGAGAGTGAAATGGAGGGCCACCAAAGAGAGAAACGGCGCGCCGCTACCCCAACTGATGGGAGAACCATCAACGCGGGGTCTCAGAAGCCCGCTGCGGAGATAAAGAGAACCAGAAAGGGGAAGGAAGCGGAAGGCGAGGGAGGATCGTTGTCTTATCTAGAGGTGTTGGCGGGGAAAGGCCCAAAGGGCAAAGGTAGCGACGAGGGAGGCCCGAGGCAGCAAATAAGGGAGGCGGCAACAACTTGGTGCTTCTGATGTAGGGCAAGGGATAACCTTTACAAGTCGTGCGCGATTGAGGAGGCACTCTGCTTTCGATGTGGCAAGCAGGGCACCGACGGCGTGAATGCCCCGATAGGGTAAAGCCTTCGAACAGGAAGGTGTTGAACCAAGATAATCCTGGGAGCAAGGTCGCCCAGGACCACCCCCCCAGAGGGGATTAAAGAGGGGATTTTCTCGACATACGTCCCTATCGGAGGGGGCAGAGAAAGAACCGCTACTCAAGAGGCCGATTATCAGGGAGGGCCATCCCGTGCATATCCAGCAGATCAAAGATGGAGTCATGTCAGCAAGAGCAGCGAGGGCGCGGGTAGATCTCATCGACCTGTCGGGTTGGTTGGTGTGCCTTCGCAGGCTCTCTACAGGAGGGGCCAAGGATGTTCTATGGTGAGCCCTGGCAGGTTTCCTCTTGGAGGAGGCAAGGGGGAAAATTCAGTGGCAAAGAACAAGATTCATAGATGGCGCTCCGGGCTACACGGAGAGGACTTGGAGGACCACAATTCTAGGGATTTTGTTGCGATGCTGGAGATTGGACGCTATCAGAGATGTGTTACGACATGTTGGGTTCGTTGAGGAGCTGAGCAACACGAGCTTGCGGTCAAGCGATGGCTTCGAGGTCATCGCCATCATACGAGATCCCAAACTGTTGATTACTTTACATGGCGATGATGTGGGTCGGTCGCCGACCTTTGGGGCTTTGGCTCATCCTGTTGGAGGAGAAGGACGCATGGCAACAGTGATATGGCGACGGGTGGTCGGGAGTCAGTAGTTGTTGAACCCTAAAACCTCGCTCCAACGACGATGTGAAGAAGAATCCGAGTCGGACGACCGTTGGAGAAGCCGAATGGATGATCTCTGAACTGAGATCCTCGCAGACCCGCAACCTTCTGGAACGGGTGTCAGTGCCTTCTCGAGAAACTTCCTCCTCAGGTATGTGGCGGTTGTGAGGGCACGATCTTTCCTCTCGGGTCCCAAATCTTTGGCGTGACCCAACTGTGTCGGACGATATAAAAAGCCAGATTCTACCCAATAGCCAAAAGACAGCATGCTTGCAGGTGCTGGAGGCTCTAATCCGGACAGGATCACATGAAAACTATGGAGTTCCTACGGATTACATGAAAACTCTAAGACCAAAAACAAAGATGGGGACCACACAAATAATGATCGCAAACTTGTGTGAATCAAACTGAAGACTCGGAACCAATCTGAACATCAATTTTGAATCTGAACTATAGAGTGTGACAACTGGCTGGCCTGGAATCTGAAATCCAATCTGACATGTAAAACTCTACATAATACTCTTCCTTTCTCCAATACTTGTCGGAACACAATGGCATCCTTTGGAATAGGGTTCCCGAATTGGGAAATCACAATGCGTCGTCGGTGCCTGGAGTCGTCGTGCATGTGACAAGCATCGCTGCCCGGAGATGCGCCGCCTCCTGAGGGTCGTCGACTGGAGCTACAGGATCGCCGCCTACGAATGAGGGATCGGGAGGCGTGTGCGATGGAGGTGTATCGCCTGGATTTGTTGCTGGAGAAGGTGGCTCGTGGAAAGCACGCAAGGGGCAAGGCGCCTCTGCTTGCTCTTCTTCTCTTTCTCGAAAGTGTTGGTCATCGATAATGCAAGTTCTGGATCTAATGGGTTTTGTGTCGCCGCCGATTAAATGTGCCATCACCTCCAAGGCTTTTTGGTGATCATGCGCTTGAAGTGCGCAAGCTGTAGAGATCGGCGCTGCATGGGATCTCTTGCTGGAGATGGTAATCGCGTGTCGGGCATTTTTTTTTCTTTCTCGATGAGGAGAACTGGAGAGGTAGGTGATGGTCTTGGAGATGGAGTGGCGCATGCTGCTTGGAGATGAACAGAATGACGGTGGAGATCTTAGGAGCACCGAATAGAACTAGAGTTCTATAAACCATGGAATCGTCGAAGATGATCGTTGAGCAAAAATTAGGGTTTCAATAGAAACCCTAGAACTTGGACTTGAACAATCCCAAATATAATAATCTTCAAGAATACAACGCCAACAACGAATCTCGAATAAAATATAAAACACATCTTCGAGAATCGAGCCCACTCTGATATCATGTTAGAAAACGAGAATGTAGATTCATAATCAGAGATAAATGATAAGAACATGAAAGAACATCGAGATTTTTACGTGAAACCCTGCTCCCTAAGGAGCATGATGAAATCACGAGAGAACGCCTCAAAGGGTTGATACTTTCATTGAACTTTCTCATCTGTTACAATGTGCCAAGGGTTTCTTATATAGCCCTCACTGACCCTCCAAGTCCCACATATAGTAGATGTGGGACTAAACCGCTGAATGTGGTAATTGGACCCTGAAGGGATCCAATTACCTATCTACACATGAGTAGCGAATATACTCCAACGAGGGACACTCTCCATGCGAAGAGGAATAGAAGAGGAGTGTATCGGAAGTCGATCTGAGCTCGAACGACTCACATAGAATCTTTGAGAGAAGGGTAGCACAAACGGTGGGCATCATCTTGGTGGGGAAGTCCTCATTATCTCAGAAATGAGGATTCTTTTATGGAACGTGAGGGGTTGGGGAAACCTGACAAGAGGTTGGTGATCGGTTCCCTGCTAGCGACCTGGAAAGTTGATGTGGTTTGTCTCCAGGAAACGAAGATTAACTCATGGGATCAGGTAAAAGGGACTCCACATCGGGACCCTCGCTCACAGAGTTCAGTGTGGTTGAAGCGATAGGGAGCTCAGGGGGTTTGATGGTTGCGTGGAACGGGAGCACTTTTGAATTGATGGAAGAAGTGAGATAGAATCGTTCGACCTCTGTGCTCCTACTCAACAAGGTCGATGGCTCCTGCCTTTTGGTCTCTTCGATTTATGGCATCTTTGTCTCCTCACCAAACTAGGAGTTATGGGCCAAGTTGTGAACCATCAGGGAGAGGTTTCCAGATGACGCTTGGGTTGTGGGGGGCGTGTTGGGAAAATAAGAGAACTTGTTTATTCCATAAGCCCTAGTCTCTCTTATATAGGAGAGTAGCCTATGGGTAAATTACATAAAGAGTCTAACGGGAAAGGAAAATAACAAAAAAATACATAAGTAGGAAATATATATTTACACTCCCCCTCAAGATGGAGCATAGATATCAATCATGCTCAGCTTGGACGCATACTTCTGAAACTGGCCTCGCAGTAATGCCTTGATAAAAATATCTGTCGTTTGATTCTCCGAACTGACATGGGATGTAGCAATGAATCCCTTCTGAATCATGTCACGTAAAAAGTGACAGTCAACTTCAATGTGCTTGGTTCGTTCATGGAATGCTGGATTATTTGCAATGAACAAGGCCGTCTGATTGTCACATTCCAAAGCCATAGGAAATGGGACTTCTATATGTAAATCTGTAAGCACAGCCTTTACCCACATCATTTCTGTGCTCACCTGGGTCATAGCCCTATATTCAGATTCAGCACTAGAACTTGCCACCACAGTTTGTTTCTTGCTCCTCCATGAGACTAGAGAATCTCCAACATATACAGCAAACCCAGAGGTGGACTTCCTGTCCTTGGGACACCCTGCGTAATCTGCATCTGCACATGCTGAGATAGTAATCACTTTGCCTTTCTTGAACAACAAACCCGCACCTGGAGATGACTTGAGGTACCTGAGTATCATATGTATGGCATCCATGTGTACCTGACGTGGTTGCTCCATGAACTGGCTTACTCGACTCACAGCAAAGGATATTCGGGCCTAGTAATAGTAACATAAAGAAGTTTGCCCACCAGTTCTCTGTATCTTCTCCTATCCACCTCCTCTGTATCACCATCATATAGCTTCATACTAGGGTCCATAGGTGTGGTAGCAGGTCGGCAGCCAAGCATTCCTGTTTCACTCAACAGGTCAGTGACATATTTCCTCTGAGACATTACCAACCCATAAGGATTTCTGGCAAACTCCAATCCCAGAAAATATCTAAGAACTCCAAGGTCCTTGGTAACAAATTCACGACCCAGCATTTCTTTCACCTCCTTTATTCCATGTTCATCATCACCTGTAATAAGAATGTCGTATACATAGACCATAATTGCAATAATACCTCTGGAAGTTTTCTGTACAAACAAGGAATGATCGGCATTAGAACGTTTGTATCCCTATTTCTCAAAGAGATATGAGAGCTTCTGGAACCACGCTCTGGGGCTCTGCTAAGGCCATAGATAGCCTTATGAAGTCTGCACACCTTAGGATACTCCCCCTCAACAGCAAAACCAGGTGGTTGTTGCATGTAGACTTCCTCCTGTAAGTCACCATATAAGAACGCATTCTTCACATCCAACTGGTATAGCGGCCACTCACGAGTGACCGCAACAGACAGCAAGATTCGTAGAGAGGAATGGCGGGCCATTGGCGAGAATGTATCAAGATAATCCACCCCATATGTCTGTGTAAAGCCACGAGCAACAAGACGAGCCTTGTATCTGTCAATACTGCCATCTGCATTCTGCTTGACTGTAAATACCCACTTGTAGCTCACCGGTGACACATCAGTAGGTACAGGAACCAGACTCCAAGTTCCTCTAGACTGAAGAGCTGTCATTTCTTCCTCCATTGCTAGACGCCATCTACTGTCCTTCAGTGCATCTTGGTAATTCTGTGGAATAGCTACTGCCGATAATGCGACGACGAAATACCTGAAATCTCCAGTTAGTCGATCAAATGATACAGAAGTTGCTAAAGGATATGATGCGCAGCTCCGCTTCGACTTCCGTATAGCAATAGGAACATCTAAATCATTTGTGCCCTCGTCTGGCCTCTGTAACACATCCTGCTCAGAAAAATCATTAGATCCATCAATAGTAATATCTTCAGAACATACCTTAGGCGAGCTAGGTGATGAGCAATGACCATGAGCAGAAGCAGGCATGCGGGTATAATGAAATGGTAATGGTGAAACAGGTATAGTGACAGGAGGTGCAGAAGATGTAACGGTTCTTGTGGTGGTATTGGTGATGGTGGTGATGGTGGTGGTGGTGGTGGTGACATGTAAATGGCATCAGTATTAGCGGGGGGTATCAACTGATCACCTGAGACTGAGAAATACATAACAGATTCAAAAAATGTGACATCTGCACTGACAAGATACCGCCTGCGCAATGGATCATAACACTTGTACCCTTTTTGAGTTCTGGAGTACCCAACGAAGACACACTTGACAGCCCTAGGAGAGAGCTTATCAGTCCCGGGAGACAACTGGTGGACAAACGCAACCGAACCGAACACACGAGGAGTAAGGGAGAATAATTCTTTTCCAGGGAAGATAAGAGAGAAAGGAACCTTTTCACCTAGAACAGATGAAGGCATACGATTGATTAGGTAACATGCGGTAAGAACAGTGTCACCCCAGAAAGAATGAGGAGCATGACTCTGTATAAGAAGTGACTTGGTTACATACAGTAAATGGCGATGTTTCCTTTCAGCGACCCCATTCTGTTGGGAGGTATAGGCACAGGATGTCTGGTGGATGATCCCTTGGGATAAGAAATAACTGGATAGGGCATGAGTACACAATTCCAGGGCATTATCACTTCTCACAATTTTAACAGATGCAGAAAAAACATTACGAATCTCATTAAGAAAATCGATGATAATATGCCCTGCTTCAGATTTATTCTTTAACAAAAATACCCATGACACACGAGAGCAATCGTCCACAATAACTATATAAAACCTGTGTCCCTGATGATCACGAACACGACTCGGACCCCAGATATCGACGTGAAACAACTCAAACTTGGAGGTACTACTCCGACACTGACGACTGGGAAAGGTAGACCGATGATGCTTTCCCAACTGACAAGCCTCGCATTGAATAGACGTGTGAGACGAAACCTGGGGTAACACACGACGCGATTTCTGAAGCGGTGGATGTCCAAAGCGCAGGTGCCATAGCAGAGGAGAGACGGGTCCAGCATGTAGAGATGAGGTTCCAGCAAAAGGAGTCTGACTGAGGCGATAGAGGCCTCCTTGCTCATAGCCATGCCCAATCACGTTGTCCGTAAGGATGTCCTGAAAAACAAGAGAAGATGGATCAAAAATCACCCGACACTGTAAATCCTTTGTAATTTGACTGATAAACAACAGACTCATTGAAAAATCAGGTACGTGTAACACATTCTTGAGCTGCATAGATGACGTCTGTCTAATCTCCCCCTGACCAGTAATCGGGGAATGTGTACCATTAGCAATGACCATTGTTCGACCTGGAGGGATTTGTCTGTACCCTGTAAGTAGACTTTGATCGCCACATAGATGATGTGTGGCGCCAGAGTCCATAATCCATGCTAAAGTATCTGATCCACTATTAGTAAATGCATATGTGATACCTGATGTACTGGTAGATGCAGAGGCGGGTGCGGCAACATCAGATTGGTTCTCAGTATTGGGTGCTGGTCCAGATGGAGGAATAATGCCCCTTAGACGGGCAACAAGATCATCAAAGCGCTGATCCAAAGAAGTAGTAGATGGAGGCTCTATCTGGCTATCTGCTCAGCGACTCGTGCAGATGCAGGAAATCCATGCTTAGAGTAGCATGTGTCTTCGGTATGTCCAGTGCGATGGCAGTAGGTGCACGTTAGCCGAACACGGCCTCCTCTGCCACGAGGGCCACGGCCACGGGCCTGATGATGGTGACCTTCACGACCTCGGTTAGCAGCCATGGCTGAAGCAGTCTGATTCGTAGTCGTAGAAGGAACGGTAATGCGACTCAGTCTGTGAAAGGATTCCTCCATAGGAGGAATAGTAGAATCTGCCAAGATCTGGGACCAAGCTACCTCATACTCAGGATCAAGGGCAGCGAGGAAAACTCCTACCATAGTAGCATTCCGGTAGGTCTTCTGTTGCTCTGGTGTGGCTGTCAGGGGCATGAAGCTATAAAGCTTCTCGAACATTCCTCGTAGAGATGTGTACAGTGGGTGTAGAGGACGTCCATTCTGCTTGATAGTGAATATGTCATGCTTGATAGTGAATAGGTGGCAGCCAGAATATCCCACATTGCTTTGGTTGTGGGCTGATGAAGAATGTCATTGGCAATCTCGATTGCCAGAGTTCCAGATAGCCATACTTTGGCATATGCATCATCTGCCTCCCACGAGGCATTAACTCCAGTCTTCTCAGCAGGCTCTTCTTCAGTAAGAATGTGTTTCTTCCCGGTTGACTTCATCATACTCATGAACTGCATAGCCCACAGTTCATAGTTCGAACCATCCATCTTCACAATCGGCGCTGGACCTCGGAAGGCGCCTATAGATGGAATATCTGCCTTGCTTTCTGACATACTGATAACAGATGACTGGAGTAGTAGACTGAAAATATGATCGCCTACACGAACATAAACGGGTTTAGTTGCATGTGTAGACTTCAAGCAACCAAACCCATTACTTTGGAGTCGCGCGCGCTTGACTTTAGACGATCAAACACGCGAGAGACTCCCGAAGATCACGCGCATACGGTGGCGCTCAGGAGCACGTGAGCGCACGCTGATGTGCGCACGCAAAGATGCGTACACAGAGGACCAGCGCACATGCGCCCACAGGCGCAGAGACGCACGCAGAAGATGCGCACAGGCGCACGCGGAGGCGTGCTGATGCACGCAACGACCGTGCGTTGAAGCACGCAGTGGTGCTGCGCAGTCGTACGCGGAAACGCGCGGTGCTGCCGCTGCGGGTGCGCGGAGACGCGGTGATGCGCAGGTGGATGCACAGAGGCGCGCGGCGTGCGTGGAGGTGCGGAGGCGCGCGGCGTGCGTGGAGGCGCGGAGGCTTGAGGGTAGGGCTAGGGTTAGGGTTTGGCTCACGAACTCCGGTCTAGGACCGTCGCTCTGATACCATGTTGGGAAAATAAGAGAACTTGTTTATTCCATAAGCCCTGGGCTCTCTTATATAGGAGAGTAGCCTATGGGTAAATTACATAAAGAGTCCAACGAGAAAGGAAAATAACAAAAAGATACATAAGTAGGAAATATATATTTACAGGGCGATTTCAACATCACTTTGTACTAGGAAGCTAGTCCATGTGGGAGAGGTGCGCAGGATCCAACTCAGAAATGTTTGGGGAGGTGGTGGAGGAACTCAACCTGGAGGTCATGGACGCATCAAACAGCAAATATGCTTGGAGAAACTCTTCTTCGAGGTCACGTATTGACATAATTCTGCTATTGGTGGAAGCCCTAGAAAGATTCAGCTTGGCAAAGGTGACCTTGCTACCCGGGTCGAGATCGGATCACACGCCGTTGTGTTTTGACACAAGCAGCGGCCATGTTTCTTCATCCTACTTCAAATTCGAAAGATGTTGGTTCTTGGAGGAAGGCTCCCGAGAGTTGGTTACAGATTTCTAGTCGGCTCAGGAGGTGGAGGGGTCAGCCACAGTGAAGTTGGCAAGGAAATTGGACACTTTATGGCAAAGGTTGATGGAGTTCAAGAGAGCCACTAGAGAGGAATACAAACTGTGACGAAATGAGGCATAGGAGGAGTTGATGCAGTTGGATCAGGTGGAAGATGTTCGAGATTTAGATGAGGAGGAGATCCTGAGCAGGGGCGAGGTCTAGAGGATTTAGGAGGATGGAAAGAAGGAGGTCGTGTGGCGACAAAGAGCCAGGCAGAAATGGTTGAAAGAGGGTGATGTGAATACTAGGTTTTTTCACAACGTAACAAATGGCAGAAGAAAGATGAGTGTGATCCACTCTATCGAGATCTAGGGTACGAAGTGCGAGGAGAGATGGAGATTGCAAGAGCAATCACAGGATACTTCAAAGACATGAGCAGGCAGTCGGATCACAGCGGATCAAGGTGGTTAAGATTGGGTGTGAATTCTATTTCGGCGGAGGACAAGGATAAACTGATGAGGTCGTTCGATGTGCGGGAGGTCCGGGAGGCCCAATTTGCCCTCAACCAGGACGGGTGCCCGGGGCCAGACGGTTTCCCGGTGCTTTTTTATAGGGAATTTTGGGAGTTGCTTGAAGAGGATCTGATGGGACCGGTGGCTGATTTTGGAGAAGGAAATCTTGGTTTTGAGAGGCTTAATTGGTCCTTTCTGTTCATGCTCCCCAAGAAGGATGTATCCATAAAGGTGGAGGATTACATACCCATAGCTTTATCGAATGCGACATATCTTATTCTGTCAAAGGTGTTGGCAAGTAGATTGAGGGGACTCAGGGGAGTCCTTGATAGGATCATCTCGCCAGCTCAGAGTGCCTTCCTAGTTCCTCCTGAGGAGGCAGCTGGTGAACAGCATCGTTCTGGCGTCGGAGGTGATCATGGATTGGCGTCGGAGGAAAACGAAGGGGGGTATGTGGAAAGTGGATTTCTCAAAATCCTATGACTATTTTGATTGGAAATTCATTTGGGAATCCTTGCACGGGAGAGGGTTCCCGAATGGGTGGATTACGTGGATGAAGAGGTGCTTCACGACCGCGTCGTGCTCCATGTTAGTGAATAGTCAGCCAAGGGGTGGATTTTTTTCAACCGCAACGAGGGGTCCGCCAAGGTTGTCCCTTGGCAACCCAGCTCTTCGTACTAGCCACGGTCGCCGTGACCATCATGGTCAACCGTGCAGTGGCTGGCGGGCTATGCAGGGGCTACTCAAAGGGTGAGATTTCATCCCCATTCCCCAGTACGCGGATGATAATTTACTGTTTGTGGAAGGTGTCTCCTTAAGCTGCAAGGGTCTATCGAGGACCATGGAGCTATTTGGGATGGTTTCGGGCCTCAAACTGAAATGAATAGAGACAAGTCGGAATATGTGGCATGTAGCTTAGATGAGGAGATTACCGAGGGGTCAGTTGTCGATGTGACACCTAGGCATTCCGTTGGTTGCAGGAAAACTATCTGCAGTTAGGTGGTTGTCGGTGATTGAAAAACTTGAGCAAAAGCTTGCAACATGGAAATTAGCATGTCTATCCAGGGGGCAGACTAGTCTTACTAAAATATGTGATGTCAACGGTCCCTATCTTTTTTCTTTCCATGAGAGTACTTCTGATCGGGGTGAGAAAGAGGCTAGCGAGCATCGTGACAAGATTTTATGGGCGTCTTCAGGTAAAAGCAAATGGCTCGCTTTAGTAGATTGGAAAATAATCAACCTAGCTAAGGAGAACATGGGCCTAGGGGTCTGCAGTCTGGAAAAGATGAACAATGCCCTCCTTGGCAAGTGGGTCGCACATTTATGGGGGAGTTGCGCTAGTTTAGTTTTTGCCGGTTCATTCGAATAGTCCACGGCTCGGGGTGCTCCACCCTAGGGTTTGAGGAACTCGGTTCAACACCTTCATATTTCTGGAGAGGTGTGGGGGGTGCACAGGAGGTCCGCCCACTTATGTGCTTGATGATGGGGGATGGATGAGGTTTCAAGTTCTGGGTAGATGACTGGACTAAGGATGGGGCTCTGGGAGTGCGGTTCCCGAGATTAATAGCGATAGTGGTCGATCGCGATGCATCGGTTAAGGAGGTGTGGAATGGCCACACGTTTTTGCCATGTTTCAGATCTGAGCTCTCAGATCAACAGTTAGGGGAGCTGATGGTGATGTTGAATGAGCTCGAGAATGCTCCTGGGCCCGCAGATGGGCGTGACAGCTAGATTTGGCGGGACAGCACTTTCTATGTGGGTAAGGCTTATACAGCAATGAACTGGGCCAGGTTACTTATGATCCAGGTGGGTGCACAAGTGATTGAAGGAAGTTGTGAGTGTGGAAGATCCCGACACGAGTGAAGGTTTTATTCAGGCTGGTTAGGAGGGGCAGACTTCTGACAGGAACTAGATTTGCATAGTTTGTGCCTAATGTGGATCTGATCTGCTTGAGGTGTCAACAAGGGGAAGAAGACTCGGGTCATCTCTTCTTCAGGTGCAGACATTCGACAGTAGCTTGGTCAACGGCCGGGCATCTCACAGGACGATTTAATGATTCTAACCGAGTTTCGGGATTACATCGGGGATGATTGGAGGGGCATTGAGAAAGAGAGGGTCAAGTATATAGCTGTAATTTGGGAAATTTGTTGCGATAGGAACAATAGGGTCTTCCGTTAAGAACGGATGTATGGTGAAAATGTGGTAACGCACGCCAATGCGCTTGTTGAAAATTGGTTCATGTATTTTTGTTTTTTCCTCTTCAGACCATCTTTTGGGTATGTATTAAGGTGATCAATGGTGAAGTTTTTGGGCAAACACATATACGGTGGAGGCCCATTTTTCTTTCAAAAAGGATATAAAGTGAGTATTTTGCCAAATTGAGAAAAGATTGATTGTCTTGTAAAGATCACAAGTTCATTGCAAGTGACATTGCATCTCCCCAATATTGTTCCTTACTTCCAAAGGTGTAAATAAGGCAGTTGCAACGAAAATAAAAGGTGTGCAGAGAGACAAAAACTAAATGGTGGAATCTTGAAAAGGAAAAAGAACGTTTCAAGAAGAAGACGGTATCGAAAGCTAACTTGGATACTCTCAAGTTTTGGAGCCTCAAAAAAAAACTTGGATACTCTCAAAAACATCAACAAAACATAGCATTCAATGACAAATTGAATTAAAAAAGTTACAAAAGAGGTTTAGAAATGTCCAAAGGAGGTGCACCACCACCAAAGGAAGATTGGTGGCAAAACAAAGAAGTACAAGAGAAACTTGATATGAAAAGAACAAATTTCAACGTTCTCCCTAAATATAACTGACGAAAAACTTGGGTGAATATAAGAAGGGAGAAAAAGAAGAAGAAAGACAGTTGAAGAGCTAGGGAGCATCTCCATGTGAAATTCTTATGAGATATAAGTGTGAAATGAAATCCATAGTTGGTCATTATATTTTCAAAAACATGATATAAAATCAAGAATATCAATATACGCTTTTGGAAAGCATGTGATTGATATTGCTGCCATATGGTCAAATGACATATCTTCTACTAAACACACGTAAATAGAAAATGTGGGAACGCATATTTTGTGTAATCCAAATATTCCGGTATGTAAGCTGCATGAGCATTGAAAATACTCGAGGTTGGTGTTCCATGACTCATACATTCCGAGAGAATGATGAAACATGATGGGTTTTGGTTGAATGAGTCTTGGTTGGATTAAATCTCAATTTAACAAACTTGACTAATTCTAAAAAAATGGAATTTTTCATCAAAGGAGTTGGGTTGATCAGTAATGCTGCTTAGCATCTTCCTCCCTCTCCCTTTCTCCAAAGTTATCCCCCCTCACTCCTAATCTTCATTGGCAATTTGGCATGCAACCTCCACGTTTTGGAGGTCCATGTTCACGCCACGATGCCAGATGCTCGTGAAGATAAAATGATTCTGAGTACGCAATTCGAAATCAAGAAGAACCTCGAGAAGGATCATTAAAATGCAAGGAGAAGAAGTTGAAAAGCTTTTTGGCGGTGGTATTGGGTCGTGTTTCATCAACACGCCAACATGTGCAATGCGATGCAAGATAAGATATACGGTAGAAGGAATCTTTTGTTAAAGGTCTCACCCCTCTAAAGATATATCCCTATATCTCGTTATGCATCGCACGTTATTGAATAGTTCTATATCACATTGCAGTTTAATTTTTTATTTGATATACACTCATATGATGGATCTTTTTACATGTATAATATGTTTTTGTTTTCTAACATTTTCCATGATGTGTGATCTCCATCATGGTTTTCTTTCAAAGGACATTTTGGATAGACAACATACCTTGCTTTGATACATCAAGGATGCATTTTAATAGACTTTCAAGGAGGGCATAAAAAGTGGGAACAATGTCATCTTCATCTGAAGACAAGACCAAATTATATCATCTTCATCTGAAGAAGGGCCCAAGCTAAAACACTTGGTGTATTATTGACAATCCAGCTCTAAAAAAATGATGTGGTTTCTGCATTTATCGAGTCTTATTAAGAAAATCATTTGTACACAATCTTACATTATCGAAGCACTTGGGAAGATGAGGGTTAGCTTTTTAATAGCATTGTTCATGCATGTCGATTTTGTTTTGTCTTTTAGTCAAAAAAGGGGGGAACACTCCGGAGGTGTCCGTCCAAAGCTTTTATTAAAAAGGAGTTATAGGAAACTTACAACAATCAGGTCTCGAAAAGAGATTTAGTTAAAAGGACAACATTCTCAATGTAAAATCTATGCGCACTAAAATCAGCCCATTGCGAGAGAGCCAGATCGCCCATAACATAGAGATCGGGCACAACAAATCACATACCCCTAAACTGATTGGAAACTAGGGAGCCCCAGAAACTTTCATGGGATGAAAAGTCCACCCATGAGAAGCTCATCACCGCTCAAATCTCCCGGACACGCTCACAAGAGTAGAAAAGATGATCCAGATCTTCAACCTCATCATTACACATAGAGCACTCAGTATCACCCCCTTAAATGAGGGAGGCTCTTCTCGCCTTGGTAAGTACCCGACCCAGTTTGTGGAGACAAAAGATGACCTTTAACTTCAGAGGTGCCCTTAGGGTCCAAATCAAGTTGCAATCCCTGACCCTGTCTCCCTCGATCTCCACAGGACCCCCCATGACCTGTAGGCCTTCCTCACGCAGAAGGAACCATCCCGCCAATCCAGTGATCCTTCCCAACAATAGGCCCAATCGTAGTCGCCATTTGCTCCATCATCAGCATCAATTCAGCGAACCGGTGCTCCGAAAGCGAAGAGGAGAAAGACGACACCCATTGACTATCCACCCAAGTGTCTTTCACGTACATCTCCCGATCACCCGCCAATGCAAACATGCGGGGGAAACGCTCCACGAGAGGCTCATTCCCACACCAAACATTCTTCTAGGACAAAAAGGATTTATCGTCACCCACAACAAAATGCATCTGAAGGGGCAGCTCCCGCACAACCGAACAGATCCCCTTCTATATGGCAGAGTGGTGGCATTGAGATGAGTCATCCAGCTACGGTTGCGCCCAGATGTCGAAGATGTCTCGAAGAAGCCTACTGGTAAAGTCCTCACCATTGCCCCAAAGTCTTGCCACATATTTCATCGGTATGGCCTTATTCATCTCCTCAATCTAAGGACACCTAAACCTCCCTGGTCCATCGACGAGGTAACCGACTCCCAGTTCACTAGATGTAATCCTTTCGACTGCCCACTTGAAGGACTCCAGAAGAAACGATACATGCACGACACTAATCGGTTCCTGATCCCAACAGGAAGTACCCACGACGAAATGAAAAAAGCGGGAATCGTTGATGGCACTGCCTTAATGAGCACAAGTCTCACCCCACGACAGAGACAAGGGGCCTTCGAACCAGCTAACTTTCATTCCAATATCTCCACCACCGACATCCAATAGGACTGCTTTAAACGTCCACAAGGCAACCCAAGGAACGAGATGGGTAAAGACCTGTGTGGAGTCTCTAAAATCCTCGAGCACTACTCAATCACCAAGACCAAAAGACCGAAAGGCACAAAGGCAGATATCGCTCTATTCACCACCAGGCCAGACAACTCATCGAAGACGTCAAGCATCATACTCTTGGCCCTAACCTCAACACCTCCCCCTGATGAAGAAAAGGGCATCATCTGTGTACTGCAATAAGGGAATGGAGAGCTCCCCCCTCGAGTAACTCGCTGACCTCCCAAGGAGAACCACATGATCGGACATGATGGAAAGGACATCTGTTGCAATCACGAAAAGTAGGGGTGCTAATGAGCAACCCTGCAGGACTACCCATTGCGGTTAGAAAAGCCCCCCTCCGAACGACCATTGAGCAGGACCGCGAAGAAAGAGGTGGTGATGCATCTCTTTATCCAGGATATCTACAACTTCGAAAAATCATGCTTAGCCAGCGCGGACCAAAGAAAAGCCCCATCGACACAATCGTAAGCCTTGATGAAATCCACCTTCCACGAGAGGCCCTTCACACCTCTGTTCCAGTGTTCCTTCAATACCCAACCATCTCCGAAGCCATAACCACAATATCCATCATCGGACGATCCGGGATGAAAGGTGTCTGAGCAGGTTAAATCAGATCCTCCATAACAGGGCCAAGGCGATTCGCCAACACCTTGGCTACGATGAGATAGATTGCATTCGAAAGCGTGATAGGGTGGAATTACTTACTCGATTTTGACAGTCCCCTCCTTCTTAAGAATAAGAAAAGCAGAGTCTTGTTAAGCATGTCAAATCCATGATTCTCCGAGGTAAACTCGTGTACAACTGCAAAGAGCTCTGATTACAGCAAACCCCAGAACTACGTGAAAAATAGCACCGAAAACTCATCCGGACCTAGTGTCCCATCTACGCTAAGCTCCCACATCGCTGCCTTCAGCTCATCCATGCAGAAATCTCTGATGAAAGCATCCTGATGAGCATGCGAGAGGGATGGCCTACCCCTGCCAAGTCAATACCACCCCCCACTCGAGGCCCTACGTGACATATACCGAAAGTAAACCATTGTTGCACTGTCCACCTCTCTATCTCCCTCAACCTACAGACCACCCATCAAGAGGGTCCGCACAAAATTGCAGTGATTCCTGCCACTAGACACCAACTGAAAAAATCTCGTGTTAGCATCCCCCTCCTTGATCCATTTTTCCTATATCTCTGCCTCTATTCGGCCACCGTTTTTCTGTCCTCCTCATGTCAATTTTGTTATAAATGAAATTATAGATGATCCTCCAATGATCTTTTATAATAAAAACTAGCCAATAGTGAAGTCTTGGCAAGATTACGATATGTGTGCCAATATAGTACCATGGATAATAAATTCTTTAAGTTATCCAAGGGCTAAAAAGGTTGGCAGAAAGGACAAGAAGCAAACCAAAGAAATGTCAATAGAAACGGCAATAGAGAGGAGCAAAGATTAAAAAATAAGTGTCCCGTTCCAAAATTAGGCGAGGAGAAGCGCGTGTTTTTTCTTTCATAGACCAACCAACTCAATACTTCGAGAGTAAGTTGACTACCCATATCAAGCAGTCATTCTTTGGTTTTAAAGAAATATATCTAGAGACATGTATGCAACTACTAAGCATTTCTATATAGAGATTTTATATGACTCAAGAAATGTATCTATCTTATCCATGCTAACTCTGACATAAAAAGCAATAAGAGTAGACCACATATCACAATCTCAAGCACTTGCCTCTTTTTCGAGTTTGCTCTTTAGCAAAGAGAGATCCTCAGACTTCACCCCTCTTATACTGCACAAAACAATGTTTTCCCCGAACTGTTAATGGAGGTAGACGGCAGAAATACCTATCCTTTACTTTCAGAATGTAAAAAATACTGCAGTTATTGGATTTTTTGTTGGAAGAAAGAAAGACCAGCTATAGGTGGTATCTGTCAGTAAAAGAGTTCAGAGTTTGATGGTGTCTTGTTTTTAAATTTCAGCAAGTGTAAACTTTCTTTGCGGATTAAAAAAGGTTCATTGCTCCGTTCTCCATAGGTTAATTAAGGCAAGCATTGAAAAAGGAGAAAAACTGATTTCATTTGAAATCATGGCCAACCTTTTTACATTTAGAAGGGGTGGCTCATCGGGATATTTTTCTGTGTGTGAAAAAATTAGTGCCAGCTCAACTGCAAAAGAGAGGAAAGAGCAGCATATAAAAAAGAGACAAAACCAAGGCTAAAAATGCCGTAGTATTTGTCCGGATAGGAGAGAGGAAAATTATAACAGTATCCAGATAGCTAACCTGGCATGGCATTTACTTCATCCATCTCATCTTCCTGTCATAAAATCGAGATAAAATATTCAATGGGATATCCAACGGGAAACTGCGAAAAAATGGAAGATACCGAAATAGTAAACACATACCTGAGGAGACAGCAAGATCTGAAAGCAGCGGTTTGATGTGCTTAGCCCACTCTCACCAGAGTGAATTTCTGCTAGCATGCCAAGTGTCTATGGACATCAATGACCAATGAAAATGCAAAATTTAAATTGTAAAATTATCTTTGCTAATTGAGTTAAACCTTTGATTTCATCCATAAGAATGGCTTGTAGTGCCTCGATTTCCATCTCCTGCTCTTGAATATAGTCTGCAAGATGAGGTTAGTTTAGAAATTGTGGACAAAAAAATTACGGGAAAGAGGGTGGCCACCGAAAGAGGTGCACATTCATCCTTTTATAAATAAATAAAAAGTAGCAATTACAAAATCCAAGACTCAAGCAAAGCACGGGCATGCCCTCTAACATCCTCCAGATAGGATCTCCCTTGATGAAACACTGCATTGTTCCTATTCAACCAAAGAGCCCACACAAGAGCCACCACCTTCACTCTATCCCTCTCCACTCTAGAGTCTATAGACCAATTGGAGACAATTGAGGTGCATAAATTGTGCATGCCTGAAGTATCACCCCCATGATCGACACCGCATCACAGACCTCCTTTTGTACCATCACAATGGAAGAATAGGTGATCCACATCCTCGTTATGATCAAAGCATCTAGGCAAGAATCCTTCACCCCTAGAAAATCTATGCCTGGTGAGCATTAGTCATAATACGACAATGGCAAAGAAGCTAAGAAAAATCCTTGCACGCGGAGGAATTTTCCAGGCCCAATATTTCTTGTAGCCCGCATCCGAAATATCATGGTCAAACATAGTGTCTATAAGGCCGCGTACACCTTGACAAAGAAAGCACCCTCAAACCAAGACCAATGATTGCAATACTCATATGGCCAAATAAATTGTTAGAGTACCGGACATCAACAGAAACTCCCCAACCTTTGGTCAAAGAGGGAAGAGCAAAAGCAGGTGACTAGAGTGGGCACTGAGAATGGTGCTTACTCCAATATATTCATGAAACATACAAAGTTGCATGAACGAAGTCTCCAATAAAGCCTTGGCAAAAAAAATTGCATTCTCTACATAAAATCTACCTTGAGGAAAAATAATATCATTGCACGCCAACCAGAGCCCAAACCACAAAAGGGGGTTTGTGTTGCTTGCCAAACAATCGAAACTTCATCGAATGCAAACCGACCTAAAAGTTCTCCATGTTAAAGGTGTCCATCAGAGCAATAGAAGCTTCTTGTCATACATCCTTAGCTCGAATGCAAGCAAAGATACGATGCTCAATATCTTCAAGCCCCCCCTCCGAAAGCAGCATGCAACATCTGAATTAGTGAAGAATCTTGCTCTGTGAGTTTTTATTATAATTCACCCCCCTCTAAACAGACAAGGTAAACCTTAACCACAAGGGACCCCTTAAAACTCCAAATCTTTCTACAATCCCTATGTAAATCCTCTAAAACGGTCTTCATACTTAAAGCCCTATAAGTCGTCTTGACAAAGAACTATACATCACTCCAAAGCCAATGATCTCTCCCAGAGCCCGACCGTTCAAGAAAGCAAGCTCCCCGGATAGATGCATGAAATCATTAAACATATGGTTCAAGAAACTCAAACTAATGTAGGACACCACACCCGGTGCACCAAACATCACTGACACTAAGAATTGTTGTAACTACCAAACTAAATAGTCTCAAGCATCGACCACATAAAGCACCTCCACTAGTTCAATCATCCGTCCAAAAATGAATGAAGTGCCACCTCCCAGATTTGGTTGTGCACTAGGAGAAAGATCATGGAGTACGAAACATACGACCTTCAAGAAAGACGTAGACGAATGGATCGCCAGTTGAGATGTAAAAGAATGGCAACGAAGTCGTAGAAATGACTCTATCCAACCTGCATAAAAGGTAATCCTCCTTCCCTAAAGCCAAGATGCCCATTTTTTAAGAGTTTTCCTCCAAGTTTAAAACTCACAATTCCTCTCTCCTCCATGGGCATAATCTCAATCTATTAAAGGGACAACACAAGCACCAAATTCCACAATTAAAACCTCCAAGCATATGCAGTCGTGCGGGAAGCAATCTAGAAGAGAAAGAATATTAAAATAGATTACAGCACTACCTTCAACAACACTAAACAGTCCCATCACAACACTTACGCGGTCCTTCAATAGTTAACTTACCCTCCCCCTTCTCGATCAAAAGCAACTAATCCACCTATTGAAACCGTCCACAAGTCAAGGGAAGACCGAGGTAGGACAACGACAGGCTCCCACATAGAGTAGCCAAGATCACCCAATAGTTACATATCTTATCCATGATAAGATGAAAAGGAATAAAAGTTGACTTAATACGATTGATACGAAGACCAAACAACTCTCCAGATATATCCAAGATCGTGAAAATCCCTTTAGCCTCGGCAACTCCCTGTCAATGAAGAAAATCGTATCATCCGCATATTGGAGCAACGAGATGGAAAAATCTCCAAGTGCATATCATACCATGCAGTAGTACTCCTCTAATTGGTTTGACCCACCATCGTTGTCAAGGCATCGACAACCAAAACAAAAAGGAGAAGGGCACGAAGACAGCTCTAACCGATCCCTTTAGGATCCTGGAAGTAACCTTCATCCGAATGCCCAATAAATCAGTGCTAAAAAAGATGCAATAGTAACGCATCTTTTAAATCTAAAAGTCCCATGTATCCAGGAAATCCCTCATGATCATAAAGGCCCGCAATATCCGCTAGTTCACGCAATCATAAGCATTTGAGAAGTCAACAATCCAAATCATGCGCTTAACATGCATATTTTTCCAAATCGTTAATATCCTAGTGGCCACCACCTAGATATCCATCATATGTCTACCCCAAACAAAAGCCATCTTGAAAGACAATATCATCCAAGACAATTGGCCTATTTGCAAGAATCTTCACCACGACAAGGTAAATAACGTTCAAAATGACAATGGGTCTGAAATCTTTTACCCTCTAAAAAGCATACTTTGGCAATAGAAAATTAAGGGCCTTATAATTTTTGTCAAAAACTCAGTTCCCATTGATAACTCATCAACCGCTTCTATCATATCTCCATGAACAACCTCCCAAAACTCCTTAAAATAGAAAACATGGAACCAATCTAGACCCTGGTCACGTAAGCATTTAAATAATGTACCAATTTTCGGACTTCATACAACCCAAACGGTTGTAAAAGAGCCACTGCCTGCTATTGACTGGTCTAGGAAGCACCAATACCCAACGACATCCACCCGAAACCCCTACCCCTTCTACTCAGCTTACCAAAGTGTACCATCGATGCCTTCCAACCTCTTAATCACCATGTACCCTCTCCCCATCAACCACCAAAGAATGGATATGATTCCTCATTCTCCTTACACTGACCATAGCATGGATATGATTAATCAATCTCCTTACACTCCTTCCACATTTGTGTTCCCCTCCTTGATCCAATCATGTCTAGATCTTTGACGCTAATCAACCTTGAGCTTGTTATCCTCATCTGAAACAATCTTTTGCTATCTAGCCCGCTCTTCAAGTTCCTCCCAAACAAGATCTCTTTAATGTTTCGCCACGACTGATTTGGAAAGACCTCCTTAGCACCCTGATGTTTATGAGTATCGCCCGCTCGTATCAACTTCTTATGCTCTATCAAAAGCCTCTTGAGAGCCGACAACTTTGAACCGCAAGAAGAGTCGCTGACCCTTATAATGAGAAGTCAACTAATGCTTGCCACCAACACTCTGAACCTCTCTTGCGACAATCAAATCTTCTCGAATCTAACTGAAGAACGAGGTCGAAAAGCCACTACTTAGTCCTATGAGTTGGGCATGTGATCCAAATGAGCCCTTGGAAGAGACATGACCCACCGCCAACTAAAACAAAGACGACATATCCACATAGGGTAGAAAATATTCCAGGCAAAATCTAGGTCTCGAAATCTACCAAGTGTACATACAATCCGACATATCACAAATCTCCAACTGCAAATCAGCCGTCAAAGCAACAAAATCATCCGTACTCCAATCCTAACCGTCATGCAACCTTGTTCTATCACTCGATAATGCAGTGACGTTGAAATCGCATGTGACCAACCATGACAGCAACGTAAATGAAGCACGCACCAATCTAATTTCCTCCCGCAACTCTGCCCTCAAAGATGTGTCATAAATCCCTAGACACAAGAGAAAGCACAAAAAGAATCATCAGTATGACACCTAATAAAAACCACCAACGAGACATGGCGACCCCGCACCTCATCCTCGAAGCAAAAAATCCATCCATGCCCAGCCATGAGCAAACCTCCATATCTATCACGGCGATGACCTCAAGCCATAAGCAAAAATTATTCCCCGAAATGATATCTGAAATGTGAACAATTACCTGTCATGATTGGGGATGTAGGAGGGAATGGCGGGTGATCTACGGCTCCGAGATTCCTTCTCCTTGTTCTATTTTCTCTTCTCTTTCGCTTCTTCGGGTCGGATAGGCTGAAGGCCTGAAACCTAACGACTAGTAGGAGACGAAGAGGAAGAAGGGTATAGAGTACAGAGTACAGAGGACTATGCCGAGCAGTGAAAAAATTTATTCCCTCGTGGTTTTATTAAAAACGTTACTATAAGCAAAACTCAATTGTAACCCTCTCCTCGCCAACACTTACTAGCGGAGAGATGAGCAAAATTCAAACCGTGAAAAAGTTTCTACCGTTTGGATGAGGGGTTAGCCGCGGGTTAGGGGAGTTTACCCCCTTAACCCATATCCCCGCTTTTTTCGTGGGTCCCACTTTATTCCTTTTTAAAAAAATTAAATAAATCAATTTTACATCATCAATTCTATTAAAAAATAATATATTATACCATATCATATAAAAATTATAAACTATTCCACTTCTACTCGCTTTTCCAAACTTCAATATAATCATATCACAATAACTACTCACTTTTTCAAACTTCAATACAATTATATCACTCAAACCCACTTCTAACCCACCCTCAGTTTAACCCTCTATCAAAATACCAAAATCCAAAAACGGATTACCCTCTACCAGTTTAACCCGCCTTAACCCGCTAACCAGGACTCTTCCATCTTGCCCATTGAGTGGAAGTACAGTCCAGTAAAGGGTTGCGCTTGCTCCCAAACTACGCCCCTAAGACGGGTGGGAGAGACTCCCCGGAAGAGTCACTCCAAAAACTAGCTCAATCGGTACGTGCAAACGAGCTCATAGAAAAACTAAAATCGAGAGTCCCCCAGCCTATGTACCATAAACAGAGGGTCAGCAAAAATGGTCCAAAAATCTAGATCCCAACGAGACGTAAAAACACTATGAGCTCGCGTAGAAATCGTAACAAGGATTAGGATCCTATACCCGTGTACTTGATGGTTGTTGCACTAACAGAGCTTCCTATCACCCGTCCATTTGAGGGTCACCGCGCCCTCACCGGTCAAGTGTAAAGGTCAATATGACCGGCACTCTTAATTACTAGACATCCTCGATTCACCAGCATTTCTCCCTCCTCGACTACTCATCTCTTTCTATGTCATTTCTATGGTTGATTGTATAGATCTATCTTTTGTCCATAATTTTATCAACAGTGAACTATATTAGTAGATGATACTACGTGATAAATTGATTGAGGATAAAGAGTTGTACTGATCATAGGAAATCATTTGTTTCGATAGAGATTTGTCCTTATAGTCCTGAATAACCAGAAAAGTTTAAAGCAATTGTTGTCAACAATATAATGGTAAATCGAAGTATAGATACAACTTCTTCGATCTGAAGCATATGAGACAATTAAAATATGGGTTGAATCAACGGATAAATCACCTAATGTAAATATTTTCTCTTACAAAACTCGAACTCATCCAATCCATTCTATGTGATTTAAATGAATTCCAATCACTTTTGGTCTTGCTCCATTTATCCCATAAGATAGTTCCACTATTGAGTCATCTGGATTGTGAGATGGATACCAGGACATGGCTAAGTAATGGCTAATGGGTATTTTAAAATCAATATAAATTTTTATCCCAAGAATGCTGTCGTTCACTTCTTGAAAACAAATATTTAATGAAATACTTGGCTAGCATAATCCTTACAATGCAGTTCACTAACTGCCCAGATGCATAACAAGGCAACTACTATTTTTTCCAAACACCAAGAAAGAAATTTTATTCTAAGACTTGTCATGTGAAAAAGGCTATATCAGCTCAGTTGAAATAACCCATAGTGATAAACAAATCTTATTTTCTTCACATCAAAAACTTATCACTGTCAGATTCAATTCGATATTTCCCCTGCAGTATCTCTTACACAAAGAATCGTCTTGATATTGCTTAAAATGGTAAAAAGTTCATTTGGGATTGTTCGAGCTGATAAGATATGATTTTTTTGAGATATTATATTTAACCAATAAAGAATTATCTCTGGGATAGTCTGTTATGTATTCCTCTACTGGACTTGAACTGAGATATCTTAAATTATGGGTAAAAAAAGGATTTGGAGAATAAACAATGCTTGTTTCTTATAACTAAACTTTTCTATTGCACATTTACTTAGCGAGAAGTTGGCCCACCAATTAGCTAACACAACTAATACAAAGAATTCATTCCCCAGTGTGGCATTTATGCAGACGGATCCAAATCGACAATCACTAATAAGTCACCCCAGTTTTATGGAAATCCAAGGTAATGGATAGTTCCAAAATGTCGAGAATCCAAGCCATACACCAGTCAGTGTTCGTTCATTTTCTAGCAACAAAATAAAGAAAAAGCAAGCTTAAACTTTGTAGTTCAAAATCCAATGAGCAAGAATAACCCCTAAATATTGGATTAGAAAAATGTGTGAAGACACATTAATGGCAGAAAGAGGGGAATATTGGTGTACGTGCATGGCAACAAATGGAGAAAGTTTAGATTGTACCTATGGATATCTCCAATTGGGAATCAAGATTCAAAATTGCATGCAATCATTGGCTAGAAAGGAGCTCCATCACCTTCAAAATTGGCCGGAGACAGTAACAACCCAACTGCTTGAACACCAGCTGTTGGAGTATTTGATAGTGCGCTTATTGACTTGTAGATGGGTAAATGGATATCTCCGGGATCCATTTACCCCATCCAGTTGTTTAGTCCCACATCGTCCAGTGGTGGGACTTGGAGGCTCTGGAGAGGCTATATAAGGAGCCACAGACCTCCTGTATCCAATGAGAAAAAGTAACGCATAACACACCCCTTTGAGGGCTTCTTCCGTGGTTTCATCCCGCTCCTCACGGAGTAGGGTTCCACGTAAAATAATGGTGTTTCCACGTTGATGTTTCTTGTTCTTATACTCTATTTATCATTCCGCTTCCGCTCCCGCTTCCTATTCTTCTACCATGGTATCAGAGCGGGTTCGGTTCTTGAGGTTTTCATGATATATATTCTGTTCGAGATTCGAGTTTTGATTTTACGATCTTGAAGATTTGTTAAATTGATTCTAGTATGTTCGAGATCAGCCCTAACCCTAGGGTTCCTGATCGTATGATTCCCGTTTTGCTCCCGACGGCACTCCAGGCGGCATCGCATCTCCAAGATCCAGGCACCGCCTATTTTCAGTGTCCCACAGTAACCTCCCAGCAGTGAAATTTCAAGAGATCATGAATTTTTTCCCAGGAGGCGATCCAGCGTGTGTCGCCTCTCTTCATCACGCAGGTATTGTGCATCGCGCACTCCAGGTTCATTCCCAGGCGCGAGCCACGATTTTCTACCCTAGCGGAAAGGCCACCAGGGCGCACAGACGGCTCTCCCATCTCCATCCACGGGCAGATGTCGCTCCTGACGGCGAGCCCTTAGGGCTCCAGACCTCCAGTCCGATAGCCGTACCCCTCCAGGCGACGGCGCCCTTCTGGCGTGCACACCTCCAGCCGCTCCCAGCATGACTAGGCAGCGGCGGCCCTCCGCAGGCCCCTTGATTGGCTTCAAGCGTGCGACACCGTCCTCCATCATGAGGCGAGCTCTCCAGATGTCGATCTCCCATCTCTAAGAACTCCCAGTGGCGCACCCCCGCGCTTCTTCCTCCAAGAATTCCAACATCTACCCTGATCTCGCTGTAGCAGGCGCTCCCAGGAGCCCTCCTCCCTCGCGCACCTCCAGACCCTCTCCATTGAGGCTTCCTGTCGCAGATCAAGGGCCCCATCAAGTTCCCGCATGCGCCTCTCTCTCCCCAGACTCCAGGGGCGGCGGCATTGAGATGGGTTCCCATTGAGGGAAACCCTAATAATGTGCATGCGGTAGAGATGGGCCCGATGGCCATCTCTTATTTTTTTAAAAAATAGGAGGTTTGGTTGAAAAAAATGAGTGAGCTTATTTGTAAGCCCCAAGAGGGTTCGTTTGGTGAAAAAAGAGGCCGCGTACAAAAAAAACCGTATGCATTTCAAAAAAAAAGGACGCGTACAAGAAAAAGCCGTACGTAAAGAAAAAAAGGGGGGAGCCGTAAAAAAAGGAACGGCTTACGAAAAAATGTGACGGCTTATTAAAAAAATGAAAAGCCGCAAATTTCATATTTTGTTTTCCCCATCTATCTTGTCTTCTCCCAACTTTGTCGATGTTCACTTTCCGACAGGTATGGGAAGGGGGAGTATTGTGTAGAGTCACAGGTCTTGTGCTCCAGATTCAGATGCCAGATAATTTCCAGACCAACCATTCGTTCAGACTCTACAACAGATTATTCAGACTCGACGATTGTAATTCGAGTCCTCAGTTTTCAGACACGCATATGTTTGCGATCATTTTCAGATGAGCATATGTTGCCATCATTGTCAGAGGTCCCCATCATTATTCTTGTTTTGTCGGTCACAGTTTTCATGTGAGCCATAGGGACTCCAGAGTAGAGCACCATTCCCTATGCCATGTTGGCAAGAGTTTTCATGTGGTATCATAGGTACACTAGAGCAGTGCACCATTCTCTGAGCCAGATGGGAGAGACCCAGTTCTCCGACGAGGAGACTTCAGGCGCAGTTTCAGACTCGATGGTCAGATTCCGAGTCTTCAGTTAACTCACACTCCAACCCTTCGTCCTCCTCACCTCCACGGCATGAGAAGCAACGTCCTCAACTGCAGCAATGTGCGCGTTGGGTTGATATTGTCCGTAGTGTCCTGTAGCGTGAGTTGAGTTTCTTTCTGTTTGTTTGTCCAAGTTGAGCATTGCATGCTCCAATTTGAGGGGGAGTGTTGGAGTTTTTGGTAGTACGCCTATTGAGTTGTAGATGGGTAAATGGATACCTCCAGGATCCATTTACCCCATCCAGTTATTTAGTCCCACATCGTCTAGTGGTGGGACTTGGAGGCTCTGGAGAGGCTATATAAGGAGCCCCAGACCTCCTATATCCATTGAGAAAGAAGCAATGCATAACACACCCCTTTGAGGGCTTCTCCGTGCTTTCATCCCGCTCCTCACGAAATAGGGTTCCACGTAAAATCATGGTGTTTCCATGTTGATGTTTCTTGTTCTTATGCTTTGTTTATCATTCTGCTTCCGCTTCCTATTTCCTAACACCAGCTACGTGAGATCGCAGAGAGTATAAATAGAAAGGAGATTGCTGGAGCAGTTCCAGCCGTGAGAAACAAGGAGGGAGAGCATCTCATCCGGTCGAAAAAAAGTAGAGAAAAGAAAAGAAAAGAGGTGGTGTCAATAAGTGGAATATTTTTTTAAATGACATCAACAAGCTCATTCCAGCTTGTCGATGTCATAATAATATTATACTATATAATAATTTTATTTATTCTTTTTACAAAACCCAGAGTCATCTGTACTTGTGCCTCGAAGTTATGATTTAGGTATACAATGTCTTGTTTCGATTGTCTTTGAATGGCGACCAAAATGAGTATATTCATATACTTTGGATTACATATGAATTCGTAAAATTCCTGAGATATGATTTTTGGTTTGTGACTAAATGTTATGATTTTAAAATACCAAACAACATCTGATTGATGAACGGTTGATTCCATTGGTCTTATTTCGTCGAATAATTTTTTCGGTGATCTCGGTTTGTTTTGCGATTTCCCATTTGCATCACGGCTTTTCCGATAGAACACCTTACGATACGATCATCTTTTGGTCGATTGTGACCGAATGAATTTCAAACCATGATCAATAGATTAATCATGATTTATTCAGTATCATTCGAGTATTAATTTAACTTCCGGACTCTTAATCGGATCAGGTTCGATTTATTCGGAACGAGATGTAAAAGTTTTGAAAATGATTTATAGATAGGATTTCATTTCAACCTTAAAGACTCTTAGATAAATTTAACTTAACATTTGATGATCATTCGATACTTTCAATGTAAACCAACAATAATAACAGTAATGCATTACAACTATTGAAATTTATATATACAGATAATGGGTCTGATCATATTAAACATAAATCAAACTGTAAAAGTTCCCATGCATAAAAAGTGTCATCATACCACTTGTAACTCAATAAAAAATATGTAGAGCTTTGCTTACATGTATTCGAAAACAAAAACAAAAAACAATTAATGGTCTTTTTGCCATTCAACCATATCATGTTTTTTTACCAAATATATGTAGCACAAAAAAATAATATCCCAAATCAACTTGCATACATTCAAACAATATTAAAAATAAAAAACTTGTTGCATGACCCTTTTCTACAATGCCATCAAAAGTATAGCAATGTTCGCCTGCAAAAAGCAACCCACATCAAACACAGTGGAGAATAAATACAAATATGCTTTAAACACAAAAAGTATACGTAAACATGGATGTTAAGTGACTGATAAGCGTGCTCCCCTCGTGATTATTCAATTCGTTGGATTGTAACACCCGCGAAGAGAAGCGTGTATCAAAAGAAAATATGTAAGAGAGAGAAAATATTGATGAATAAGAGAATAACGGTCGCGCTCTTCACTTGATATTTACTAAGTGCCCTTGAGTCGAACACGCGGAGGCGGGAAGTATACTTAGAAGTAGATATCAGATTTGTGATTAGATTTCTTCTTCACTAAGTCTTTTGTGATTTTTAGTTTTCGTTCTTTTTATTTGGTTTTTAATTTTATACATTTTTTATTTTTATTTTGAAAATTTTATTTGATTTCAAAAGTGATTGATTTAGAAAAAGACGATACAATATAGTAGGTGGAATATAGTGCAACATCTGGATCCGAATAAATCAAATCTGGCATGATTAAGAGCTCAAAAGTTCATTTAATATTCAAATAATATTGATTAACCTCGGTTTGATATGTAGATCATAGATTGAATCATGTTTGGACGTAATTGACCAAAAGTTGATCGCATTGTAATACATGCTATAGGAAAAGCTGCGACACAAAATCAAAAACCGCAAAACAAACCTATACCATCAGGAAAATTCGTCTCGACAAAATAAGATAATCAAAATCAATCATTCGTCGATCGAATGTCATTTCATACTTTAAAATGACAAATTTAATCGTAAATCAAGATTGCATCTCGTCAATTTCAAAATTCATCTAAGGTCAGAAGTATATGAATATTATACTCATTTTGATCGTCGTTTAGAGATGATTGAAACAAATTATTGTACACCTAGGTTAGATATTGGAGGTGCAAATACGGACGACTTTGATATCTCAAGTAAATTAGAGAGAAAACGGTCTAAAAAATAAAAAACCAAATTTTCTGATGTACTGTACAACAGACTGTTGCATAGTACAACAACTCTTTCCCCCTCCAAGTAATTCCAAAAGCCCTTCCACTTGGCATCACCCAGTCCCCCACCCCCTCCCTTACTTGTAACAAATCCCTCTCTATTATTTCCTCCCGAATTCCTCCCCATCTCTCAGCTGAGGAGCTCTCTTTTCTCCTCAATTTCCTGCTGGAAACAGGAGCTGCAGCCCCTCTCTCCAACTGTTATTGCTTCCTTGCCATTCTTGGAGTTCCTCCTCTTCTCCTGGAGCACCCAAAAGCCAGCACTTGCTGGAGGTACTACAACCCTAGCGCTATCTTCAATTGAAGCTATTGTCCTACAGCTTTAGAGGAGAGTTGTTGTAGCCTTCTTCTACTACAACCAAAGCTTGCTGCTGGAGCTACACCCATTTGGAGTTGCTTTTTCTCCATTTTAAAGGAGATGCATGCAAAGTTTTGTCTCCGAACCGGAGATCCAAAAAAGATACAATCTCAGCCCTCCTCTTTGCCGCCATACATGTTCTTGTATAAGCTTTGAAACTCCCTTGTTGCTCTCCATTAAATGATCATCTACTGTTTAGTTGGGAGATAATATATTTTGGATTTGACTTTAGTACATTTGACTTGCAAGCAGGTAACACTCGAGCACATTTCATAATCTTCCATGTTCATCTTTTCTTACTCCAAGTTTATAATTTATGTAAGTCAAGGGAGGGTTTGAAATTGTTGCCAAAATTTGGATTTGAAATTTTAAAATCTGAATTTCTGCTACTTTTATAATTACGAAATCAAGGATTTAAAACTTCTGCCAAAAATTGATTTAAAAGTTTAAATCTGAATATTTTGTTACTGTTATTACTAAAATTTTAGTTTAAAATGGTATCAAAAGTCTCTATTCAAAATTTTATATTTAAAATTTTGAGATTTTATTTTCATATATTGTTATATGTACGAAATTGAGTGTTTAAAAAATGCTACTAAAATTTATATTTAAAATCTTAAACCTGAACTTTCTGATATTGTTGTTGCTCAAAATTTAGTTCAAAAAAATTCTAAAGTATGTTACTGCTTGTTTGCTTGCTGCTCAAAATATTAGATTTAAAAAATTGAAAGTATAATTTCTGCCACTGTTAATATTATGAAGTTGAATGCTTGAAAGTGCTGCTAAAATTTTAGATTAAATTTAGTCTGAATTTTCTTCTATTGTTGTTGTTCAAAATTTAGTTCAAAAATCTTTATTAAAAGTATGTTACTGTTTGTTTGCTTGCTGCGCAAAATTTTAGATTTAAAATTTTGGAAGTTTAATTTCTGCTACTATTGATATTATGAAGTTAAAGGTTTTAGGGTGTTACTAGCATTTTAGATTATTTTTTAAATCCTGATATTCTACTAATGTTTACTGATAAATTTTTTGTTCGGAAATTTTAGAAAAAAATTATTACTGTAAACTATTTAAAATTTTAAGTTTTAAAAAAAATAAATTATACTAAATTGAAAAGTTTAATTATCTACTGATATGAGATGTTGGTTGGGTTTTTTTTAATTAAGAGAAGTCAAGAATTTAGCATTAATCTAAATCTAAGTCCATATCCAATGAATAGCATATAAACTCATGATTTGAAAATGAGAGCATTGGGGTATTTATCATATAAGTGTCTTACAAAAATTTGATCAATATCTTGTCTACATTTCATAATCTTATAGACAGGTTCTGAAATACAATCATTAGAGTACTAATAACCTTCTATTATGAAACCAACAAGTGATTCCTAGACCACCACGATTAATAATCCTCTTCAATTAGTTCATTTGTATAATCTACCAGTTATATATCATTAATATGACATAATACCTAGATCTGTAAAGTTGATAACATATGAGATTGAGAAAGAATTGAGGATCAAGTAAGTAATGGTGAATCAATGATGGTAGTAAATTATGTCGGTCATGGTGACCCTTACATTGGACTGTGCGAGGGTGCGGTGACACGGAGTTGAGCAGGAGATAGGAAGCTCAATTAAGGCAGCGACTGCCTAGTATGCGGGTCTAGGTTCTCAATCTTTTAGAGTTTTTTTTACAGTTTTTCATCTCGTTGGGATCCATAGATTTCTTTTTGACCAGTTCTGTTGACCCCCGTCCTGTAGGGTTTCTAGGCTGAAGGACCTTGGTTTTTCTTACGAGCTCGTTTACCCGTACCTGTCGAACCAATTTTTGGAGTGACTCTTCTAGAGAGTCTATCCCACCCATCTCGGGGGTGTATTTACAGAGTAGGCCTAGCTCTATACTGGACCGCACTTCTGCTTAGAGGGCAAGATGAAAGACTCTCTTATGAAACTTCCTCACCGGTTGAGCTTTGGTTACCGTCCCGTCAATAGGCTTGTCTATGTGTTACACTTGACAGGTTGGTTACAACTGAGTTAGTTATAGTTGAGCTTAGTACATAAATCATCAATCATCATCAATCATCGTCAATCATCAATCACTGTCATTTAATCAGATCTTAGAAATACTATTGCAAATGTTAGAAGAAACTAGTGGACATGTTGGGATCTTAGTTAAGATACATTATACTCCACCGCATGCATACTGAGGCACCCCAACCCCAATGTATTCTTCAAACCTTAGAGTCATAGTACGAGGTCACACTCAAACCAAGACCATAGACTATCCACTAGACTTCAAAAAGTAGACATAAATAAAGATTAGATCGGAGATTCATCATCCTCAATACCAAGATCCATCAACATGACCTCTAAGTGATATATATATATATATATGGATCTTTAATTAACATATGAATGGGGTGATGGGTGATTTGGGGACTTACACACATAATAGCTTGAAAACCAAACTTTCATGCAAGCAGCTTGTTAAAAAGCAAATCTCAATATCTATCTGCTTACTTTCTTGGGAAGTCACTAGAATACATGTTATTTTAATATGTTGGATTGTATTCAAAAAGTGTTGATAATGTATTGCTTCTTATAATGTCTGGTAGGCAAGGCGCCTGCATCGTAGTAGACTGGCAGTTGGGTGCTAAGTTCTACAGTTTTGCTTACGGTACACATGTTTAGATTTTGTTCGAGATAATGTAAATGCCTTCTCTCTCTTCTATATTTTGAGATACATGGACATATTGTAGTTTCTCTTATTACTTGCAACTGTATACAGAAATTAATGAAATGTGAATTGGTGATACTTGTTGGTTTTGTGATTGTTTACATCAATTGTGAATGTCAATTCGAAATGTGGAATTGTTTCCTAAATATCGGTAACATAATGCGATCCATTGTGAATATAATATTGCGAGTGATGTGTAAACGGGTAATTCAGGTCTGCGGACGGGCAACACGGTTTGGTATCAAAGCCGTGGTACCCCACTACACACGTTCGTAGTATTAAGATTCCAATCACATTAAGTTCTCGGGTAGTGACAATACTCTGTCTTATCATGAATCGAAAAAGGAAAATATGAATTCAAATCCAATAAGCACAGTTGTCATCATTTGTAATTAATTTTCATATAGTATACCAAGAAGAGAAAAGCAAAATCAATGGTATCCACATACGTCAATTTTTATGACTAATAATATTGGTTCTCGTGCAGAATTATGCTGTCTGGAGCAACCAGGAGATGGCAGATCAATTGGAGCGCATACTAACCATCCTCACCAACTCCAACAGCAGCAAACTGCCTTGCGAGGTCAACATGACCAAATCATAGCACAACAGACAAAGATTGCGGATAGACAGACGGATATCGAGATGAGATTCGAGGAGCAGTATGATTTCAATTACCATCCATCTCAAGATGGAACATGGCACGACCAACTCTAGTATGTAGAAGTTCAACAGCCTTAGTACGATGATCTACATGAGGATATATCGGTACACGGAGCCAAGGATGGAGATTATGGCAGGGAGCAGGACCCTATACTCTTTACATACGAGGGCATACACGAGCACTCCGCCATCCACAGGCATCAGTCAATTTTCACTTCCTATCGGCGAGCCAATGTGTTCGTGTTCGAAGGCACTGGGAAATCAGATGAGGCCGAGCAGTGGTTGAAGAAGGTGATGAAGGTACTTTGAATGATTCGTGTATCACGAGACTTGTGGTTATCTGTTATGGAGTATTCACTGAAAGCATTCACCAAGAGATGGTGGGAGGTGACCGTTTCCGAGTTGGGACGTGAGCCCACATGAGATGATTTTGAGACAAGATTCATATCCCACTTCTTTTAGGGGAAGTGGAAGGATTCCCATTGCCGACTATTCATAGAGCTCATACGTGGGCAGATGACAATCAGGCAGCACTTCGTTTGATACACCGAGCTGTCATGACACATACCAACAACCGTTGCATTTCTAGATGAAAATATGGAGAAGTTCATGAGAGGAGTGCGAGAAAAGGTGCAGGAAAAGCTTGTAGGACTATGTATCACTTCCATCTCCGAGGATACTGATGCAGTGGAGAAGTTTGAGGACGTCTGAGAGAGATGCTTTGGGAGTTCATCCAGAGAGACACCTACGCCACAACGATCATTTGGATCGATTCGACGATAGTTTCAGCAACAACGGTTAGCCAAATGGTTTCCTCCTTCAGGTTTGACATTTCAGACATTGCTCGCTCATCTCCAGTGACTACTTCAGGAGGAGCACTTATCGGACGTGGCACCAGTTCAGCTCGACCATCAGGGTCGTAAAGAGTGGACAGAACCTCAGCAGGACAGAATCGGAGCATTGACACGACTACTATGCCTAACTAGTCAGACTGATGTTTCTTGTGCAACCAGTGGGACATTACCGGTCTCGGTGACCACATGCTTTTGGTGAGCCTCGACCGCAACCATAACCATTATCGCCGTATATACAACGTATTGGGAGTTTCTGTGGAAGGAACTCCAACTTTTGGAGTTTGTTGAGACAGACTCAGAGTGTGGAAGGTTTGAGTACTGTACTAGCCAGACAGGGACAGTTACATGCAGTGATCGAGAAGCAGGCACGATCAACAACTAATGTGGTGAAAGGTATGGTCTCAATCCTGATCAGACCTTTCCGTGCTTTATTTGATTCTGGAGCAATGCATTCCTTCTTTGTTTTGAGGTTACTAACTTCATTAGGTGGAGTTGTAGAGGTTCTATATCCTCCTTACCGCATCCATGGGTCAAGTGGCCAGTTGTTTGTCATTTCACCAATAGTCAGAGACTTACCAATGCTGATTGCTGATTGCCGATCATGAGATGATTGCAAACTATATATTACTATAGTTCTATGAGTTTGACTTGATTTTAGACATGGATTGGTTATCATCTCATCATGCTCTTGTTGATTGCTCTAGGAAGATAGTTGTCTTCAGGATTCCGGACTTTCCTGCGTTCACTTTGGAGGTTACATTAAATGACTCTGAAATGGACTACATCTCAAAATTGAGAACCTAGAGATTAGTTGACCAAGGATGTGATTCATATTTAGCATTTGTTCGAGAGACATCCGAAAGCCGATGACACAAGATATCATAGTAGTATCATATTGCCTAGATGTATCTCCTGATAAGCTACCAGGGTTACCTCCTGAGAGAGAGAGATATTGAGTTAGATATCACATTATTACCTGATACACAACCAATCTCGATGGCTCCATATCGTAGGGCACCTGCTAAGTTGAGAGAGCTGAAGGCGCACTTGCAGGAGTTACTTGACTTGGATTTCGTGAGGTCGAGCACCTTACCTTGGAGTGTTCCGGTTATTTTTGTCAAGAAAAAGGATGGGTCAAGGAGATTATGCATTGATTATAGGCAGTTGAACAAGAGAACGGTGAAGAACCATTATCCTTTGTCACGCATCGGTGATTTATTTGATTAGCTACATGGATCTTCGGTATTCTCGAATATCAAACTTTGATCTAATTATAATCAATCGAGAGTCAGATATTCCGAATATAGTTTTCAAGACCTGATATGGGCATTACGAGTTTGTGGTGATGCTGGTTGGGCTCACCAATGCCCCTGCAGCATTCATGGACATGATGACCATGATCTTCCTTCCATGATTGGATAAGATTGTGGCGGTATTCATTAATGATGCATTTATTTATTCTCTGAATGAATGAGATCGCACAAATGATATGAAGTGTGAGACCCCCAAGGATCCGGGTACCCGTTTACGCTACTTTCGCAGCATTTCATTCACATAAGATCGCACAAGCTATAGAAAAACATGGAAATTTTTCGCGTGGCTATATTTCCACATGACATTCACATTCACAATCATAATCACAAGCTAATAGAGACAAATGGCATCAAAATTTCATTTCATTAATTCCATATAATTTTACAAACATGTACAATGTCTGCTAGTACACACAATATCCCAAAAATCTGACTGAACAGAAGAGAAGCATTTTACATTATCAACCAAATAAAAAACTGAACAAAATAAACCATACCGTCTGGTTTATACCATGTCTCCTGGAAGCATGAACAGCTACTGGATAGCAGGCCCTTTGCCTACCAAAACATGTTTAGGAAAGAAGAGGTATCAGCGGTTGCTGGTACCTCCTAAAAACTTATAAAATAACATGCATTTAATTATTTTCAAAAGCAAGCAAGTAGAAAAGTATAAATGGTGAAAAAAAATCTACCACTACTTGCGTAGAGAATGGTTTTCAACTGTTTGGTATATAGTTCACCTGTTCACCCTTTTTTCCCATTCTTCTCACATATATATTTATATAAAGTTTAGATGACAAACCCTAACATATAATGATTTCCTGCGTTTTAAAGGTCATGATTCCGGGTCTTGGAGATCATATTGTGGAACTTGATGGCACATGTAATTGCTAATTTCTTGTCATTGCGACTATATCAAGGTTTTTGATAATGGACTGATATGATGGTGGATTTGATCCTTAGTTCTATTTACTCCTTTTAAGTTAGCGGATAGTCTGTGATCTTGGTCAGTGTGTAACCTCACACTGTGACTCTAAGGTATTAAAAGTACCTTAGGGTTGAGGTGCCTCCGTAGGCATGCGGTGTTGTATAATGCATCTTAAGTAAGTTCCCAACACGTCCACTAACTTAAAGGGATTTTAAATCAGATAATAGTCACCTCCAATCCACTTAATTTAAATTGTAATTTCCTCTAAACCTTCACTGTAACTCTCTCAGATGCAACTCTCGATGTTTTAGATGTAGATATGGATGATCTGGATGTAGAATCGCCAAGTCTGTTGACAAAAGTAAAACTCAAGCGGTGAAGAAGCCTACAAATGGCTCTTCCGTCCCGCCCTCTAAGTGGAAGTGCGGTCCAATAGAGGAATAGGTCTACTCCCAAACTATGCCACTGAGACGGGTGAGAGAGACTTCCGGAAAAGTCGCTCTAGAAAATGGCTCGACTAGTACGGACAGTCGAGCTCGTACGTAAAACTGAAAAATCGAGGATCCCCCGCGTGGGTATCCTAAAACAACAGGTCAACGAGATGGTCTAAAGTCGGGATCCCAACGAGGCATAAAAATACTGCGAGCTCACGTAAAAACCGAAGAGGGACTGGGATCCTAGACCCGCGCACTTGGTGGTCGCTGCCCGAACCAGACTTCCTAATCTCCCGTCCAATTGAGGGTCACCGCGCCCTCGCACAGTCTGGTGTAAGGATCACCATGACTGGCTTCGAAATATATCATAGATTTCCCATCATTCTTACATTCTTAACTTCTCAACTTTTCCTTAAATTCCTTTTGTGGTTAACTTTTCGGCTCTTCAGGTATTTTGTCTTAACTTATAATTTAATTATACCTTCGGATCAATATATAGAGTCACAACTCATAATGATCTTAGAATCACTTGATGGCTAAAAAAATAGTAGTCATGAGGAATTTAATTTGATACTGATTTGATTGCGAAATCTATAGGAAAACGACTCTTCTCTTATGATCTTATGTGGAGAAATATCATACTAGTTGATTGGTTATAGTGGCATTGCCCATAGTTTATAGTGTTTGTGAAATATTTGATTTTCGGGACGATAATTAAAATTCCAAACTCTATACAGTATTTATACAATATTTCAATTTCTATAATCATATTTCTTGAAAATCTAGACAGTACTTATATAGTATCTCCTTCTCACTATATATGATCATTTTTCTCAAAAACCCATATAATATTTGTATATCATTTAACATTTCAGAATTTAAAATCAATTTCTATAAAATCTATATTGTACTTGTATAGTAGTTTTAAAGTTTCTAGAATCTGTAAATAATTTCTCAAAAGTCTACACGGTATTTTATAAGTTCCAGAATCTATAATTAGTTTCTCAAAACTCTATATAGTATTTGTAAATTATCTGATCTTTCCAACATATGTATTTGTTTTCTCAAAGATCCAGGCAGTACACATATAACATTGAAATTTCCAACATTTGTAATCCATTTCTAAAAGTCTACACAGTTCTTGTTATAATATTTAAATTTCCAGATCTGAAACCAATTTCTAAAATCTATACAATACTTATTATAGCATTTGAATTTCCAGAATATGTACTGCAGTAGTATGAAAAATAATTCAAGCAACTAAAATCTAGAATTTCACATAATTAATTTATTTAGTTGTTGAAGCCAACCTCAAGAGTATCCAATAGAATTCCTTGTAAAACAATTGGAGAAAATCCGTTTGGTTTCTCTAAACATGAGGACTAATTTATTTTACATCCCCAAGACATGATCTATTATTTACTAAATTTGTCAAGTCTTAGATACTAATTCGATTGGGTATATTAACAGCAGTCTTGTTTTCAATGATGGGCAGGAGTACTCAAAAGAAACCCTAATTAAGAGATTAAGGATGTATAGTTCAACATGCATGACAACAAGAGAGTACGAATGGGGATGTACATGTACAAAAATCAAGTTTAATATACATGCATGGTAGCAAAGGAGGAGGGAGAGGGGATGGTACCTCTTTTGATTTCAAGAATGGAGAAAGGCTGGCTGTCCTGGAACTCCAGCACCTTCAAATTCATGCAGAATGGCTGTCCTTGAAGCAATTGGCTTGAAGACAACAGGTCTGGAGCTGTTGGGTTGCTGCTCCAAATGAGAGAGATATGGAATTTGGAATGAGTATTGGGGATTGAAGAATATGATAGGAGATGGAAATGGGGTTACGGTTCGGACTTGGAAGAATTTATAGGGAGCAAGTGGAGCTTTATTGATTTCCAAATGGGCTCTCAAAGATGCCAAGTGGATACCATAATTAAAGCAAGTGGTTAAGAAATGGAGGGAGAAAAAAACCCACGGTTGTTTTGTTTTTGTTTTTTTCTCCTGTCATCAGTAGCAGAAGTTGTCTGCTACTGAATTTATTTTTTTTAAATTCTTTACTTGAAATACTTAAAATTCTACCATACACGCACCTCGGGTGTCAGATTTCGACGCGAAAAATCTCGACTTGATCGTCTCTGAACGACGATCAATATGAGTATAATATTGGTATACTTCCGATCGGGTTTTGAATACCCGAAATTTTCAGATACGGTTTTTGTTTAAGATTAAATTTTGTGATTTAAAAATATCAAATGACCTTTGATTGAAGAACGGTCAATTCCGTTGGTCTCGTTTCGTCGAATCGGATCTAATGATGGTCTCGATTTGTTTTGCAATTTCTGAATTTGCATCGCGACTTTTTCGCGGCGCGTATTACGAAGCAACTGATTTTTGATTAATTTCGCCCGAATGACTTTTGATTTACGATCAATTTATTGTTTGAGGTTGTTTGGCATTGCCCAACAACTTTATTGGGTTAATCGGACCCAAATTGGGTTGAGTTTGGGTTTGTGTAAATTTTAGATGTTACATGAAGATAGTCCTAGACACATTACGAGAACACAACTTGTATGCCAAGTTGAGCAAGTACGAGTTCTGGCTATCCCAAGTCTTATTTCTTAGGCATATCATTTATAGAGCATGTATCATAGTTGATCCTACGAAGATTGAGGTAGTCATGTCTTGGGAGCATCCCAACACTACAAACTGAGCGGCCTTTGGGGACGGTTATTAGGGACGGTCATGGATCAACCGTCCCCTATACTAGTGTAGGGGACGGTTGTATGCTGACCGCCCCTTCTGTATAGTAATAGCGACAGTCATCACCGACCGTCGCCGTTAATGTGACCTTTAGGGACGGTTATATCTACCCTGGACACTTTAGGGGATGGTCATAACCGTCCCCGTTACTCCATTGTGGTCGTTGCTTATAGATAACTATAAGGGACGGTTGTAACGGTCCCCTATAGTTGGTTTTATGGGATGGTTGCGTAACCGTCCCCAAAACCCATCTAATTGGCGCGCTGTTGCAAATATTTGCAGCCAAAGAGGATGGTCCAGTTATAACCGTCCCCGATTATTCTTATAAGGGACGGTTGGACGACCATCCCCGATGGTCATATACCCACTCCGGTGAATCCATTCCTCATTCCTCACTAGATCTCGTCCTCCTCCTCCGCACCAGTGCCACACGTCGCCCTCCTCCTCCGCCCTCTCGTCCTCCGCCCTCTCGTCCTCCTCCCCCTCGCCCTGTC
This sequence comes from Ottelia alismoides, assembly GCA_037367405.1. Lineage (NCBI taxonomy): Eukaryota > Viridiplantae > Streptophyta > Magnoliopsida > Alismatales > Hydrocharitaceae > Ottelia > Ottelia alismoides. The sequence goes on along the minus strand of JAZKJV010009641.1, from coordinate 808,085 downwards.
GCCCTCCTCCTCCGCCCTCTCCGCCCCCTCCACCTCTCGCCCTCTGCCTCCACCTTCTCGCCCTCTCGCCCTCCTCCTCCGCGCTCTTGCCCTCCTCCTCAGCCCCTGTCCGATCGCCACTCGTCGCCATCCGCCCGTCATCCTCCGCCCGATCGCCCACCTCCCTCCGCCTTGATTTCGTTCTCTTATTTGGTTGTAAGTTATTTGTTTATTTTTTTAGTAATTTATTAATATATCGTGCTTGCTTATGATTGTATAGATTTTTTAAACTATAGCTTAATCTTTGTAAAGTAGAGGTATTAGTAATGTAGTTTTTTTATTGATTAATAGTTTAGTTAAGAGGATCAAAAACATAGTTAGATCAAAAACATAATAGTTAATTGCTTAATAGTTCAGTTTAGAGGATAAAAAATATAACCTAACATACATTATTGAAACTTACCACGCATTATTGTAATTAACTTTGGATCTTACCTTTAGGCAATGGATAAAAGTTGGATGAACAAAAGATTCGATGACTATCGGACATATAATAAAGGAGTTATCGGATTCTTAGACTGGGTTTTTCGATGTGAATCGCACTATCATATTGTAGGAGGTGAAGGAGATATGATACATTGTCCTTGCATAAGATGCAAGAACACTCTTACCCAAAATCGAATCATAATTTTACGAGCATTTGATATTAAATGGTTTTTGGCTTCATTATACGAATTGGATATATCATGGTGAAGGAGTTATTTTAGAAGAAGATAGTAATGTCCAAGTGATACTAAAAGAGATGTCTCTGAAACACATGACCGTGATGCTATGTTTGAGATGGTAGATAATATTTAAGTGAAGGATATGAAGAGATCCTCAAGCGCATCACGGAAGCGTGAGCGTCGCATCGAATACGACGAGGAGCAACTAGTCGCACTAGTTGCTCGATGCAGCGGAATTTAAAAATTTTATACGACGAAACCACATGATCCAAGAACACTTCTCGGATCGTTTCGTCTAAACCACAAACAAGTAATTAGGATTACCTCTTGAAACGTGGTTGCGATCAAGTCTCTAAACGAAGAGACCTCCTGTCTCAAGTCCGATCCGACGGAGGAGACGCTTGCAAGCGAGGGGATGAACCGCGTGCTTCTCACAATCCATGTTGATGATCCAAGCGGCGGATCTCCTGATCTCGACACACAGGATCCGACGCCTTCTTCACGAGCGAGGCGCACCGAAGGAGACGGAGATCCACGAGCAGAAGAACGGGCAGCATAACGACGATGCCGCGAGGATGGAGAACCTCTCCATGGCATCCATGGTGGACGGCCATGAGAGGGAGAGAGAGAGGGCTGACCTCTAGAAAGAAAGAGAGAGAGAGATGTGTTGTGTAAAATAGAGAGCATGGTGTGCCTCTCTATTTATAGGGTTTTGGGATCCATGGATCTCAATCCATATAAAATCAGTGGATGAGATTGATTTATGTCAATCCAATGGCTAAGATTGTTGTTGGTAAAACCAACAAATTTAGATCAAAATATATTTGACAAAATCAAATACAAATTAATCCAAATCAAACCAATAAATAAGGAGAGAAGATACATGGAGATTTCATCTCCACGTACCTTCCAAAGTGGACGGCCACACATTCCTTATAGGAATGATGTGCCGCCCCCTCTTTCCATGGAGAGAGCAATCTCATGGAAATCCATGAGATTGCATATCTCCTTGAAAATCTCCTCTATTTATTTCCAACAACTTTTGTTGGCTTTTTATTCTTCAAAATATAATTCACAATTATATTTGAGAATATTGCAATCTTGCAATAGAAAAATTGTGAATCAAATTCACAACCCAAAACAACATACAATTTACATTGTCAATTAATTACACAATGTGTATCCAATACACATAATAATTAATCAACACATATAAATTATAATTAACTCTCTCTAATACATTATAAATCACATTTATAATATATTATAAATAATTGGATATTTCTACCCACATTATTCTTATCCATAACAATTAAATCATATTTAATTATATTGGATAACTTATTCTCATGTACTCAAATAATATGAATCACATTCACATTATCTACATCTTTGATAATCAAATCACATTTAATTATCTAAGATAACTCTCCTTATAATATGAATCAAATTCATATTATTCATGATAATTAACTCACATTTAATTATCCATTTTCTCAATGCTCGGATACATATATCAACAATAGAATTATCCATGAACTCTTTCAAGGATAATGCGCTTTCTCCGCGAATACTTGAAGATAAGGACAGGGCGATTGTATTGTTCCACGTATAGTGACATGGATATTGAGATCACATCTCAAATCCAGATCTCGGGCCTCCCAGAGATGCTTGATTAAATCAAGACCGTAAATCTAATCTTCTCATTGAATCTGAATCACATTCAGATCAATGTCCAACATTTGGACTAAGATCAGATTACTTCTCTACTGAGAGGAGTCACTAAAATCCAAACCCGTTTCATCACTCCCTAGGAATGGAAGCGTCATGGTTATACAATCGTTTATGATCACATCACCCTCAGGTATTCCTAACACCTGTACATCCTGCATACTGGAAGACTCAGAATAGACCCGAAGTATTAGATCAACTTTATACTGTCTACTTCAGGGTTTTATCAGTAAGTTTCTCATTTGATCATTGGGAGTCGGTATTGATCATATACTTTCCAAAAGCATATATCATACCTAGGTGTTGATCATATATTTTCCAAAAGTATATATCAAACCTACAAATTCAGTCAAGCTTTCAAAGCGAGATGACCATGCGCATGGAATTAGATTCTTCCCAATATCTCATGAGTGAGCTCATGTCTTCCGGTTCAATAAGTGAACATGTATGATCCCTTTGAGAGATCGTATTACTCATATGCTCTTATATGCACACCAGCGCGCCGGTGTATAGACCTTGATTAGGTCATCAACCTATTGGTCTGCCAAATGTACATACTCAGACATATAGTAACACATCTGTCTCCGGTCAGAGGATGCGTGCCTATATCATGACAGCATATGATATAGGACTTTGGTTATCTCGATCTCGTTAAGTCAACTCTTTGACCTAACTCATCTGACACCTCCGAATCTCTATTCCTATGCAGAGGACCTGCATCAAGAGGTCGGTCAGATATCAACCTAAAAGAGATAGGATTGCCATTTCCTACTCAGGCTGGAGATCATCTCTTAATAATCATTTGACGGTGCTTGATGAGTCCTCAATCTAACTCATTAGATATTCATCTAAGCACCAGCCTCTATGATTCAATAATTGAATCAACAGCTGTATGATCATTAAGATGGCCATGGTACATAACCCTAATTGTACTAAGGGATCTATTATGCAAATTATGTACTCTTTATTTCAGATTAAGGAGTGAATTGCAATAACATTTATTGCATAATGGCTCGCCGTGGGCTCGCATGTCCAACAATCTCCCACTAGCCCAAAGAGCCATTAATGGGCTAATCATTTAAACCCACACTCATGTGACAATCATAGGCTATTTAGAAAATAGCTAGGTTCACTCTGTTCCCAAGAGACTACGCCAAGTCCTTTTACGACACTTTCATATCTCCTAGTAATAGTGCTTGCATTCAATGCGAATGTTGCATCCTATGCAACCAATACTCAATTTTGTCGGTTATATTGTCATTGACACTACATCTTATTAATTATCATAACCAGTATTCCCATAATCCTTTTAGAATACCTTCATTCCTGGAGATCTCCATCTCCTAAGGTATCTACAGTCAAGACCCTTATAGATCACTATCTTAGACTTTTGAAGATAAGACTTTGAGATCACTATCTCTAAGTTTTATCATCTTTAAGATATTATTATTACTGCAATCAAGTGTTTTATCTCCATAGCAGGATTAGTAACAGTTTACTACTCCCATTGCATGGCAGACATCTGGCTCTTGTATACATCTAGCATATACCCAGCTTCTCATAACTGATGCACAAGTGCAAGCAGTTCTAGCATTCACTTCCTCAACTCTTTGAGGTGCTATCCCTTTAGACAGGTCACTACCATATCTTAAGGGAAGGAAGCTTTTCTTGGAATTTTTCCAGAAAAAGGAATAAGTCTAAGGTGTACTACTAATGTGACAGTCCCAACATCCTCTTCTCTTTGCTTCTGAACGACTTCAGAATTAAGATCTAAGAGGTATCCTTGAGATCATATCTCGAGATATGGGATAACCAGATTATAAAACATTTATTATCATCATCCTTAGATCATTCCAAATGATTAGGATAATATCTACATTTAACATGATGAATACAATGGCACTCCCATTAAGCTTCACATGGTTCATCAAGATTTTATCTGAAATCATAACATTTACAATTTCATCAAATCTTATGTTCCAACTACATGAAGCTTATTTGAGTCCAACGATGGAGTTCTTTAGCTTGCACACCTTCCTTTCCTCAACCATGAAGCCTTGGGGCTACTTCATATGAATATCCTTAGAAAGGTATTCATAGAGGAATGCAATCTTGACTCACATCATGAAGATGACATAGTCAAGTTGTTTAGCTATAGTTAGCAATATTCTGATGGGTTAAAGCAAGGTCACTGGAGAGCAAGTCTCATCGCAAGCGATGTCTTCTCTTCGGTGTGTAGCTCATGGCTACAAACCGTGCTTCGAAGGTCTCTACCTTCTCATCAGGTTCCCTCTTTCTCTAGAAGATCCATTTACACCTTAATGGGTCTTATCCATATAGGTGGATCCTCGAGGGTCCATATCCAACACCTGTATATGAAGTCTACATTAGACTTTTATTGCTAATATCCATCTTTCCATGTCATGATCCTCAGGAGCTTCATCACATGAAGTCCGATCATTGTCAGATTTAACAGACACGTGGAATCCATCCTCAAACTTATTTGAAGAGGTATTAATGTTTCATCTTTAATTATCTATTTTAGTTTCTGATTTCAGGAGCCTCATTATCTTCTCAAGATTAAATGAGTTCCTTTACTTCATTTTCATCTTGATTCTCAAGAGAGTCATCCTCCAAGAATCACATTCTCAGAGATGAGGTCCTTTAAGAATCTCAAGGTCATAAAGTAGGTATCCACTACCATCCTTTAATTTCCTAATGAAGTAGCACTCTCCGGTGCTAGATTCCCGCTTAATCACATGGAACCTTTATTAAGGATATATATATATATATATATAATGTAGTCTCTACTACATATATACCTTGGAAACTAAGTGATAATTATGCTAGGATTAATCATTGATTAAATCATGTCACACATGATCAATTGTATCTTCCTACAACTCAATTGAGTTAAGGTTTATTAGGAGGATTGAGATAGAAATGATATTCATATCTCTATAAGGTATTTCTTGAATTCATCTAGTAGGTACACGCTACCTTGGTTAGATCAAATTCATTTTATCTTCCTTCAAACTTTGGTTCTAAACCAAAATTGTGAAATCTTTGAACATTTCAAAGTTTTCTAAGTGAAGAAGAGAAATCTCATATCAAATAATCACTAATAGATATCACATATCCATAATGTTTATTCTGATATAGATGATTCATATACATTAATATGTATGAGATCTTGAATACCTTAATCTTACACCTTTCCCAAGGAAGGGTGTATTGGACATTTTACTTTGAATACAATATTCACAAGTATGTGAGATTTGAATCTTTAGACAATCTAAAGTTTCATGTCTTACCAGTCCATTGATTTCATCAACAGACATATGTCCAAAATTTGATGCCAGATCATTGTCAAATGATCTTTATCCTCCTATTGATCTTTTAAAGGTTTAATTTTCAGTATTAGAAATCTTAATGAACCATTCAATAATTTTCTAATTTATAAGAGTCCACTAGATTTTAGATTACTATCTGAAATATTTCCATCATAACTCTTTATGATAGATTTATTACAGAATTCACGTTTATATCCAACAATTAGAAATAAACAATGAGTGTATTCTAATATCTAGGTCATAGAGACATTCTCTAAGACTAAGGGCTCCCGCTGAAATTATGAAGTCTATTAATCTCATGGAAACTGTTGCAACACTTGCATCACTTTCAACATGGATGATCAATAAACCTTAAGATCAAATTTCTAATATTCTAATACATATGCAACCAATTGCAAGTGTTATTAGAAGATTGAGATACAATTATTAGACTTTACCTTATCAAATAAGTAAGTCAATTTCAATGATTATAGTAGGCTATTCTGATATATTATCCGATTCCTTCTCTAAGGATTCTAGATAGATTTGATAGTCATACTATCAACACATCAACATATTGCAGTATTGGCATTCATCCAACTCTTTGGATGCCATGTGGAAGTCACAGAAGTACAGTCAACTTCTTTGATTATACTTCTTGCTTGGGTCCAACCCATGCTTCCACTGCGCTCCCTTTATCTATAAACAACCATTGCTTAAGACTAAGGACCTCTTATGTTAAATTCAAAAGAATTTAATGTAAGAGCATTTCGACATTTATACATGCTTCACCCAATTCATACAATATGAATATTATGAAGCTTCGTGAATGACTAGAGTATAGACAGTAGAATGATGACACTCATCGTTTACATCCATCTAAACTCTTAAAACATAGGTTCAGGTAGGTATTCAAATAACTTGAATACATCATCTCTTATAAAGCTACCATTCTACATGATGCAGAGAACCATGTCATTCATGATTAAATGTCAAGAGCACATATGTATGCCAGAAAATCTTTATTGATTTTATAAGGATTATTTGATAATTACAATCATCATCGACATGTCACTTCCAAAGTACATTCAATGAGATCAAGACTTATAGAGACATACAAACCCTAGGGTTTTAGTCCTATTGTCTTATTTAATTATCACATCTCATTATTATGAGGAAACTTGTACATTGCAACCACATACATTATGTGTTCAATTGCAAGTACAATATCTGGATCAAGGGTCCAATACATGATATTTTACTGGTTATTATTGAGTATAACATTGAGTGGGTTTAATGAAGGATTATCTGAAATAAGAAATTAGCATAAGGGTATATATTTATATATATACATGTTTTACTTTGATTTAGGAATTTTTATATCAAAGTTGTCTTGCCATGTCAAACAATGAAAGTTCATTCCCTTAATCACTTTCAATGTAAGAGATATACTTACCATTATATCTCAAGCAAGATCTGGGATCTCCTTCCTTATCTTTGTTGCATCCCAATAATATGAGAACCTACAACTCAGATAAAAAGAAGCGGGAACACATTCCGCCTTGCAAGTCCAACTTGCATCTCCTAATTCGGTCTTTAACACCCGGGCCCACCACCCCTAAGGTGATGTTGACCCGTCATTAATTGAACCAACCGTCAACGGGAATACAACTCGCTATGCGCAATCCAATATCGCCCCAATAATATGAGGACCCGATATTGGGGTCACTACGCATACGTCCTTACTCTTTCGAGAAGCGACGAGTCCGATCCAAATGGATCATATGCAGGAGCTGTCACTTCGGACAGACGTCTCCCACATATAATATCTGGCGACGAAACCCTTCGCCTTGACGGGAGACCATGTATGTCACTTATGTGATCCTTCATATCGTATTCAAATTATAATTAATCATTATGAATCACATTCATTACGATTAATTCTTCCAAGGGAAATAATAACTCTATTCATAATAAAGTGCTCTTAATTGGATATAATTAACTTAATCATATTAAATTAATTTTCAATCCAATTCAATCAACAAACTTGATTTTTACTTGAATATATGGTATTATTCTCAAAGTATGTGTTAATTCGTATTTTAATAATTAGAAAAATACATCTTAATCCCTCGGACATTATCCCGGCCCTACCCGTTGTCATGGCCAGTACCGGCGGGAGTGGGACGGACCGCATACGTTGCAACCCGCTACCCCAGCGATCCCTGACTAGACACCATATCCGCCTCGGGAAAGAATAATGCCAAATTGATTAATTTGTACTTGATATGATCATCGATTCTTCAACCGAAATTATACCATATAGTAATCAAAACAATTTTGATTATAAGAAAATTTGCTAGACAAATTCCCAATCCTATTCAAGCAAGAGTTTGATGATTGTGATTTCAATTATGATTTAGATCAAATCTAATCAATTAATTGATTGGGGCCAAGTCAATTAAGGAAATAATCATTCTCTAATATTTCACAAATATTTTCCATAATTATTTCTTGAAATTAACAATTAATTTCATTAATTGACAATCACATGGTCTTGATTAGGAAAGTAATTTCAGTAGTGACCCCTACTTACTAAAATTAGCATAACTCAATCAATTTAAATCCAAATTAAGCAAAGTCAATTTCTAAAGTTTGCTAATTTGATTTAAAACAGAAACCAAGTGATGTTTCACGCATTTCGAGGCAAGTCTAAACAGTAATTAATATTTTAATCACGTTCAGATTCACAGTACCCGCAACAGTGCATACATGTTCATTAAAACGACCATATCTAGAGCATACGAAATCCGATTTACGCAAACTCAGATCATATGGTTTCCTTATTTAATGGGGAACAAAATCCAAGTGCTATTTTCGTGTTTAAACAATTTAAACATGGCTGAAAAATTACACTAAACAGATCTGCGAAATCAAATGCGATAAAAACTTTCGCGACCTTAACGAACCCAAGCCGTCCTCGGTTAGCGAATCATATTCGAAACCGTCAACCTAAGGCTCTGATACCACTTGAAGTATATGAAGAGATCCTCAAGCGCATCACAGAAGCGTGAGCGTCGTATCGAATACGACGAGGAGCAACTAGTCGCACTAGTTGCTCGATGCAGCAGAATCTAAAATTTTATACGACGAAACCACATGATCCAAGAACACTTCTCGGATCGTTTCGTCTAAACCACAAACAAGTAATTAGGATTACCTCTTGAAGCGTGGTTGCGATCAAGTCTCTAAACGAAGAGACCTCCTGTCTCAAGTCCGATCCGACGGAGGAGACGCTTGCGAGCGCGGGGATGAACCGCATGCTTCTCACAATCCATGTTGATGATTTAAGCAGCGGATCTCCTGATCTCGACACATGAGATCTGACGTCTTCTTCACGAGCGAGGCGCACCAAAGGAGACGGAGATCCACGAGCAGAAGAACGGGCAGCATAACGACGATGCCGCGGCGATGGAAAACCTCTCCATGGCATCCATGGTGGACGGCCATGAGAGGGAGAGAGAGAGGGCTGACCTCTAGAAAGAAAGAGAGAGAGAGAGATGTGTTGTGTAAAATAGAGAGCATGGTGTGCCTCTCTATTTATAGGGTTTTGGGATCCATGGATCTCAATCCATATAAAATCAATGGATGAGATTGATTTATGTCAATCCAATGGCTAAGATTGTTGTTGGTAAAACCAACAAATTTAGATCAAAATATATTTGACAAAATCAAATACAAATTAATCCAAATCAAACCAATAAATAAGGAGAGAAGATACATGGAGATTTCATCTCCATGTACCTTCCAAAGTGGACGGCCACACATTCCTTATAGGAATGATGTGCCGCCCCCCTCTTTCCATGGAGAGAGCAATCTCATGTAAATCCATGAGATTGCATATCTCCTTGAAAATCTCCTCTATTTATTTCCAACAACTTTTGTTGGCTTTTTATTCTTCAAAATATAATTCACAATTATATTTGAGAATATTGCAATCTTGCAATAGAAAAATTGTGAATCAAATTCACAACCCAAAACAACATACAATTTACATTGTCAATTAATTACACAATGTGTATCCAATACACATAATAATTAATCAACACATATAAATTATAATTAACTCTCTCTAATACATTATAAATCACATTTATAATATATTATAAATAATTGGATATTTCTATCCATATTATTCTTATCCATAACAATTAAATCATATTTAATTATATTGGATAACTTATTCTCATGTACTCAAATAATATGAATCACATTCACATTATCTACATCTTTGATAATCAAATCACATTTAATTATCTAAGATAACTCTCCTTATAATATGAATCAAATTCATATTATTCATGATAATTAACTCACATTTAATTATCCATTTTCTCAATGCTCGGATACATATATCAACAATAGAATTATCCATGAACTCTTTCAAGGATAATGCGCTTTCTCCGCGAATACTTGAAGATAAGGACAGGGCGATTGTATTGTTCCACGTATAGTGACATGGATATTGAGATCACATCTCAAATCCAGATCTCGGGCCTCCCAGAGATGCTTGATTAAATCAAGACCGTAAATCTAATCTTCTCATTGAATCTGAATCACATTCAAATCAATGTCCAACATTTGGACTAAGATCAGATTACTTCTCTACTGAGAGGAGTCACTAAAATCCAAACCCGTTTCATCACTCCCTAGGAATGGAAGCGTCATGGTTATACAATCGTTTATGATCACATCACCCTCAGGTATTCCTAACACCTGTACATCCTGCATACTGGAAGACTCAGAATAGACCCGAAGTATTAGATCAACTTTATACTGTCTACTTCAGGGTTTTATCAGTAAGTTTCTCATTTGATCATTGGGAGTCGGTATTGATCATATACTTTCCAAAAGCATATATCATACCTAGGTGTTGATCATATATTTTCCAAAAGTATATATCAAACCTACAAATTCAGTCAAGCTTCCAAAGCGAGACGACCATGCAGATGGAATTTGATTCTTCCCAATATCTCATGAGTGAGCTCATGTCTTCTGGTTCAATAAGTGAACCTGTATGATCCCTTTGAGAGATCGTATTACTCATATGCTCTTATATGCACACCAGCGCGCCGATGTATAGACCTTGATTAGGTCATCAACCTATTGGTCTGCCAAATGTACATACTCAGACATATAGTAACACATCTGTCTCCGGTCAGAGGATGCGTGCCTATATCATGACAGTATATGATATAGGACTTTGGTTATCTCGATCTCGTTAAGTCAACTCTTTGACCTAACTCATCTGACACCTCCGAATCTCTATTCCTATGCAGAGGACCTGCATCAAGAGGTCGGTCAGATATCAACCTAAAAGAGATAGGATTGCCATCTCCTACTCAGGCTGGAGATCATCTCTTAATAATCATTTGACGGTGCTTGATGAGTCCTCAATCTAACTCATTAGATATTCATCTAAGCACCAACCTCTATGATTCAATATTGAATCAACAGCTGTATGATCATTAAGATGGCCATGGTACATAACCCTAATTGTACTAAGGGACCTATTATGCAAATTATGTACTCTTTATTTCAGATTAAGGAGTGAATTGCAATAACATTTATTGCATAATGGCTTGCCGTGGGCTCGCATGTCCAACATTAAGGACATGACACTGATGAAATGATGGATTCTCTTTAGGATACCTTATTTGAAAAAAATACAAGATGCAGAGAAGCCATTATGCTCAGGAGCCAAAATGTCTCGATTACGTTTTCTTCTGGAGATGTTTAAGATAAAAGTGAAGAATCGATATACAGCAGTTACGATGAAAGATGTCTTACAGTTGATTAGTATATTATTAAATAATCTAGAAAACTTTTTAAAGGACTACAAGGACGCTAAGTCAAGATTTCGCGCACTTGGACTAAACTACGAGAAAATTGACACATGTCCGAACGACTGCATTTTATATTGAAAGGATTATTCAAACTTAGATACATGACATGACTGCAAAAGTAGCAGATATAAGAATATGGGTCATGATTCGAAGAGGAAAAAATCGGAGAAGATTTTACGGTTCTTTCCTTTGATTCCCCGATTACAACGATTATATTCATACGAAAGAACAGCTAGAATGATGATATGGCACAGTAATATTAAAAAGAAAGATGCAACTGGTGTTATGCGACATCCATCAGATACATAGGAGTGGAGGAAATTTGATGAAATGTATCCATCATTTTCTGAAGAAGTAAGAAACATACGATTGGGTCTTGCTTCCGACGGCTTTAATCCATTCGGAAATATGAGTACGGGTTACTCTATTTGGCCTGTGATACTTGTTACATATAATCTGCCACCATGGATGTCAATGGCATCTTCTTTTATGATGATGTTGTTATTGATAGCTGGTCCAAAGGGGCCAGGTAATGCGATAGATACATATATGCAATCGTTGATTGATGAACTAAAGATTCTGTGTAATTCTAGAGTGAGTACATATGACACGGTAAAGAAAGAGTTCTTTACAATGCGTGCTTCTTTATTGTGGACAATTAATGACTTTCTAGCATATGCTAATTTATTGGGATAGAGTACGAAAGGTAAACTCGCATGTCCGGTTTGTATGAATAAAACACATTCGACATGGCTAAACACGAGTATGAAACATTGTTATTTGGGGCATCGCCGTTTCTTACCGGTAAGTCATAGATGGTTAAGAAGTGAAAATAATTACAAGTTTGATGGACAGTCATTTGGACGTCGGTTAAGTTTAAATCGCCGATCAGGAAGCGCAATGTGGATGGAACACAAAAATTTGGGCAACTACTCTCTAGGCCAATTATTTAAGAGGAAGGCAATCGGTGGATGGCGAAAATAAAGTATATTCTTTCAGGAGCTACCCTATTGGCATACTTTACATGTCCGTCATAACTTGGACGTGATGCATATAGAGAAGAATGTTATGGAAAATATCTTGGAATTTTAAATATTTCTAGTACTGCCAAAGACAATTTGCGAGCCAGACGTGATCTAATACAGTTGGGTATCCGACCCGAATTACGTCCGATAGAGTCAGAGAATTCTAAAGTAATAATTCCCGAAGCGGTGTATACTTTATCTTGTGCTGATAAAGATAAGATACTAAATTTTATTAAATCAATTAGAGTATCTGATAGATTCTCCTCTCAAATTAGCAGATGTATAAATCTAGTGGAAAGAGAGATATCGACAATAAAAAGTCATGATTGTCATGTATTGATGTAAGTTCATTTCCCGTTGGCGATCAGAGGAGTTGTACATCCTGATGTTTTGCAGCCACTAATTGAACTCAGTTAGTTTTTTAAAGTCTCGTGTTTGAAGACTTTAGATCCTGAAGTTTTGTTTAGACTAGAGACATATATTGTTATCACTTTATGTAAGCTGGAGCAGCTCTTTCCACCTACATTTTTCGATATAATGGTACATCTAATTATTCATCTTGCTAGCGAAGCTCGAATATGTGGTCCTGTACAGTATCGATGGATATATCTAATTGAAAGATACCTACGAAAATTAAAGAATATGGTGTTTAATAAAGCTGCACCTGAAGGTTGCATTGCCGAGGGATATTTATGTGAAGAACGTATCACATTTTGTGACATGTATATGGATGATGGCAAGAGTATTAAATTCGATCGGTTCGAACGAAATAATGATGGTGAGTTATGGACAGAAGACCCAAACAAACTTTGGATTTTTCAACAAAATGGACGAGCTATCCTAAAGAATGCCCGTCGTACTATTTCAGACGATGAAAGAGACCTTATTTATTATTATATTTTGATTCAAGTAGACGAGGTTGATTCTTTCTTTGAAGAGTTTCAGTCAATAAATACTAGCAAATCAGACTTTCTGAAATGGTTCGGGGATAAAATTGAACTATTAAAAGTTACCAAAGATGAACGGTGGAGCACGAATCTCGATATAATCCACAACAGTCCATACTCATTAGTAGTTCACATTCCAGCTATATTGTTAATGGATTCAGATTTCGAAAAAAGTCAATTGATGAAAATAAAGCATTACAGTTTTCTGGAGTAATAGTGAATGCCGATCTCAATGCTGAAATTGACGGATACTATGGCGAGATTATTGATATACTAGAAATCAGTTTTACACATGATGCAAGGTGTGTTCTATTTCATTGCATCTGGTTCGATGTGGGTCGCGTTAGATTATGTTACAAGAAGGATAGAAATGGAGTTTCTCTTTAAAGCAAATAGGTCGGTTACAAACCAATGAGCCGTATGCGCTTGCCAGTCAGGTAGAACTAGTCTTTTATGTTCCAGATAACTCAATTAGTGAATGGATTATACCCATTAGAACAACACCGAGAGATTTCTTCGATGTAAACAAAGAGGAAGATGCACTAGACAATGACGTTGCATACCAAAATAACTCCAGTGATTTTTTTCATGAAGTATTAGACAACGACGTTGGTACTAGAAATACAAGGTAATGTTATTTTTTATTTTTATTTTTAAATAATTGAATTTATTGTGATCTATCTAAATGTATTTTTTTGAAATAAATACTTTTGAATTGCAGAGATAGCTCCTAGACTTAGACGTATTCGGAGGTTCCCGAACCTCCTCAGCAGCCACAGGGAGGTTCTTCTGATGCAGGCAGTGGAGGTATCCCGAGACGATGTGGATCGTCTCAGTGTAGATTTTTGGATCGTCTTGCACCCGGGAAGACGTTACATGTGCGTATTGTTGGCGGAGATGCGGTTGGAGAGAACTCCACGGATTTTCAGAGCTACCTTGGCCAGGTTGCTCGTGCACGTGTCCCCATCACTACCCACGACTTTCGACAACTTCCTTATGCTGTCTAGGCTGCCATACTTTCTGATTTGGAGGTATTTTAAAATCAAAAAACGATTTTTTACTATTTTATTATACTAATATTTATTATATTTGTTGTATAAGGCTGTCTTTACATGGGAACGAAATGCCCATGTCGATTCCGATATTCTCTCCCATGCAGCTGAGTTGTTGCGTAGATACAAGGGACGTATAAAGGCGAAGGTACGAAGATATTTATATTTTTATAACAAAAGATTTAAGATTGACCCCCAGATTCCATATGAGCAGCTTGTGCGGAACGTCCCACCTGGTGTTACACCAGAACAATAGAGGGAGTTGATTAATTTTTGGTACAGTGAGGAATTCGCGGTACGTACATTGTTCACTTTTTATTTGTTTTATGTTTGTACTAGAGTTGTTTAATTTCAATCGATTTCTATCAAAAATACGGCGAATCGATCTAAAAGCGTTCGGTCAACCCATAAGATGGGAAGGAAGAATACCAACCAATTGAAGCATGACTTTGTAAGTATTTAAACAATTTATAGAATTATTAAGTTTGAGTGTAGAATTTATTTTAAAAACTTCTTTTATGTTCTTTAAGTTGAGGGATAACGAACGAGAAATAACCCGCATAGAGGTTTTTGCTGGTTCAAAGAGCCGGGATTTAGGGGGAGAAGTGCAGTGGGTTGATGATGCCTACGCATCAATTCATGTAAGTAATATTTAATTTTAATTTATATAATGACTTAAGTTAATATATTGATAATATTTAATATTTTTATACATGCAGAAAGAACTGATTAGGCTCTCTACCACCTCCTCGCTAGACAGCACGGGGACGAGGACTCCCCCGTTGTCGGCCGATGATGCCTTCCGTCAAGTCACTGGTCCGGAACATAGTGGACGCATCCGTTGCGGAGGACGTGGAGAAACGATCCGTACATGGTATGGAATGGGTGATGCAAGTGGGTCGCGGTCTTCCTCGCAAGGGAGCTAGAGAGAAAGAGAGATGGAGAGGGAGCTGCGTGAAGTAAAGGCAAAGATGTCTGCACAAGATGAAGAGATGGCGAAGATGCGTTTGGATATGACGAATGTCATGTCCTATATAAGTCATCTTCAAAGTCAAGCCACGCCACCTGTACAACCTGCACATCTCAGCGACGATGAGGAGAGTGAGGAGGAAAGCGACGAGAGCGAAGGATCTAAGTAGATAACAATCCATGTAGTAAATTTTAGTTTTTTCTTGAACATTTTATTATAGTGTTTCTAGTAGTGCTTAAGACTATGTAGAATTGAAAAATAATTTCTTTGTAACTACGAAGTGTCTTATTTACATCTTGAATTTTGAGTTTATGGAATGTGTTATTTGATTTCACAGAGGGAGCGTGAACAAAACACAATTAATCTAGTAATTTTTTTCCTGTCAGGGGGTATTGGGGACGGTTATAACCGTCCCCTACGGTGCTACAGAAACGTCCCCCCTGTTGAGGATAGCTGACGGGATGCAATTTTGCATTTCAAAGGTTACCCTTTAACTACAATGGCGACGGTTGTATCTGTCCCTTCAGAATTTTAAACACCCTCTGTCTCATTTTAGCGGCCAGGGGAACCAACGGGGACGGTTAAAACCATCGCTAATGGTCTTTTGTTGCCGTCCCCTTTAACGCTATCCAACGGAGGGGACGGTTACAACCGTCCCCTGTGGTTATCAAGAGGGACGGGTACGACCGTCCCGGCTTCTTCCAAGGACCTCGCTGGCACAATTTTGTGTCAATGAGGGCTATAAGGGACGGTTACAACCGTCCCTTAAAGTCTTCTGCTGGTGTCGCAAAAGGATTTCTTTACGGAAGGGACGGTCACAATCGTCCCCTCTGCCTCTCAAGAAGGACGGTTACGACCGTCCCCAATGTTTGACATCGGCCCACTGTCACGGATATCGACCAGTGGGACCTAATGAGGACGGTGTAAACCATCCCCACAAGTCTTCTGTGCCCGTCGCGAAATGATTGCACACCATTAGGGACGGTTACAACCGTCCCCCAAGCTTCTAAGATGGAGACGGTTACAACCGTCTTGCTATTAGTGGTACTAGGGACAGTTGTAACCGTCCCCAATATTGATCATTAAAGGGACGGTTTCAACCGTCCGCAGTGGTTTATTAAAAGAGACGTTCGTGAGAACCGTCCCATCTAAGCAAATGAGACGGTGGCAGATGGGACGGTTCTGAGACCGTCCCCTCTGATCAGAAGGGACGGTTATAACTACAAAAAGGACAGTCCTTGACCGTCCCCTTAGAGCCACCGGCCTGTGGTGCAAGACAATCACTTAGATCTAGAGCTTCCTTGGACTAGCAGGTTATTACAGACGCTTCATCAATGGATGTTCTCAAGTTGTTCTTCCTCTGACATGATTAACACAGAAGGAAGTTCCTTTCATTAGGGATGATTCACGTGAGCAAGCATTTAGGACATTGAAGGGAAGATTGATGATTGTGCCAATTCTTGTACTTCCTTCAGGCACCCAGGATTATGCAGTCTATATAGATGCCTTAGGAGAAGGCTTAGGAGCAATGTTGATGCAACGAGGTCGCATGATTACATATGCACCATGTCAACTGATGTTGCATGAGCGGAATTGCCCCACCCATGAATTGGACATGGCGACAGTTGTCTTCACCTTAAAGAGTGCCACTATCTTTGGGGTGAATTTCGAGATTTTCACATATCAAAAGAGTTTGAAGTACATCTTTGATCAGAATGAGCTGAGCATGAGACATCGTGGGTGGCTTGAGCTACCGAAGGATTACGACTGTACAATCTCTTACCACCCCGGAAAGGGAAACATGGTAGCAGATGTGCTTAGCAGGTTAGTCCATGCTGAGGGTACGGAAAATTGACTATACATGTGGGATATGCTCGCAGCTTTGATTGATTGCCATCCTCGGGAGAGTATAACCATATATATTGTTGTATCCTAACGATTCAACGGTCTTTGGGACCGCATAGTAGAAGGACAGAGGATAAATCCTTGGATTCGAGACAGATGTATGCGTGTCGTCGAGGACGAATGTAATGATTTTGTTGTGACATAGTCCATTTTATGGAAGTATAGTCGGGTCGTTGTGCCAATGATGAGCAGTTACGCAAAAATATTCTTGATGAGGCACACAATTCACGATTATCTATTCATCCTGGCAACAGAAAGATGTATCGTGATCTGCGCTAACATTTCGGGTGGGACAGGATGAACGAGATGGGTACATCATGTCAACATATGCTTGACATCAGATGGTTAAAGCTGAGCATAGGAGAGCACCCGGGTTATTACAATCTCTCCCCATTTCCCGAGTGGAAGTGGGAGAGTATCTCTATGGATTTTGTCACTGGACTGCTGATTAACCAAAAAATACGAGGGTCTAAATGTCTCACACAAGGCGGAGACAAAGTCGTTGCGGTGACCCTCGGTAAATCCCGGTTACGTCAACAATTAACCCACAACAATCAAATCAAGCAATGGAAATAGAGGTGGAGTCAAAATTTATTATAACTCTACAAAAATGTGTATAGTGTGCAAGTTTGTAGAGGTCGAACACATGGAGCAAGCAAGATAGATCAAGCGAAAATGTGCAAAATGTGATTGTTATCAAGTGCCTACAAGCAAGCAAATTTTTGTGGGTTTTTAATTTTATAATTTTTATTTGATTTTTACTTTTTATATTTTTATATTTTGCTTTTAAATTCTGATTTTTAAATTTCTTTTTATATTTATATATTTTTATTTTCTTTTTCTATAAATAGAATATATATAAAGTAAGAAAAGAGGAAGATGGAGTATTTATAAAAATAAGGAAAAGTGCTCAAAAATCAAGAAATCAAATGTTTTTGGGCTTTTTATAATTTTATGATGTTTTTATGGTTTTTATAGTTTTTTCTTAATGTTTTTGATATTTTTAAAGGTCAAAATACTAGAAATCAGTGAACTAAGCTACTGGAAGATATTAAAATGAGGATGAAAAATATCAAACAGTGTCAAAAATTCCTCAAATTAATTTTAAAATAAAGGCAATAAAATAGGGAAAATACAAAAATTGAGATGTATTTTTAGGATTTTTCTTGAACCTTTTAGATTTTTATGAAGATTTTTGGAGTTTTCTAATTTTTAGGTTTTTTTGTTTTGAAATTTTTAATGATTTTTGGACAGGAGTTAAAAGACACTAAAATAGATTAAAGGTATTTTTTTGGAATTTTTGAAAGAGTTTTAATATTTTTTTGGTATTTTCTAATGCAAACAGTAGCAAAAATACATGTTTTTGAATTTTTATAAATATGAAATGAAAAAAAAAGCAAAATAAAAATATGGCGTGATAATATGATGCAACAGGAACCTAAGATTATTTTTGTGAATTTTTTAGCAATTTATGGATGCATGAAATACTTAGATACAACAAATAAAAACTACACACAGGCAGGGGGTATAAATGTAATTAACAAGAAACTCCGGGGCTTGCGTGCAATTTTTACACAAAGTAAATAACTAATTAACAAAATTTCAGGACCAATATTAAATAGCCAAAAAATGCAAGGGGTCCTATGCAAAAACGCCAAGATCACGCGCATTGTGCACGTGACCTAGCAGGGACCTTCTTGCAAATACTGAGAGTAAGGGGGTCTTAGTCTAAATATTACAAAAAAATAAAGCTACAGATGAATGTTTTGAGATTATATATTAAATACAAAAAGGCGAGAGGTGTTGGATGCAAAATACCCTGCTGGGAGGATCGGACGGCTATGCGCCATTTACTTAAGACACGTGGCGCCCTCCAGATGCACGATGCCGGTTCGGGAACGGAGGGCTGAGATTAGATCCCAATCCCTGGATCTGACGGTGCTGGCGTCCCTCAATCCGACGGTAGTTGCGCGTCTCCAAGATCAAGCCCTCATCTGACGGCGGCCGAGACAGGACGAAGAACCGAGAAGAACTCCGCTGCGGTGAAGTTCTCCCGGCCAGATAGAGACTCTCCGGCGATCCTGGAAGCTTCAAAAAGGGCAGATCTTCTCCTGCAGGTCTGCTCTAGGTCCTGGGGATTCCAAAACTCCCGGCGGAGCGCGGTGTTGCAGTTGCAAAGACGGCGGAGCTGGATGCTCCAGGTTGCTCCGGTGAGGGGTGAAAACTCGCACCCAGGCGTTCTTCCTTGCTTCTGTCTTTGCAGAGAAGAGTGAAAGATTCGGGGGCAAAATGCCCCGACCCCGTAATGGACGAAAAATGGCGGAGAACAGCGAAAGGGATGCTCGCCGGAGCAAGCTCCGGCGAGGGGGTCGTGAAGGGTGTTCCGATGGATCTGGATCTAAGGTGAAGATGGTACTCGATTCCTAAGGATAAGGCGAGCCTAATGATGCGAGAAAGATAAGCAAAAATGACCTCTAGGGATGTGTACCCGAGATTGGACCTCGACGGCCAGGTGGCCGGAGATGGAGGTGGAAGCCAACCTCAGGCCTTGTCCGTACCTCAACGAGGTGCCGGGAGCACTCCCCTGTCACTGGAGCTCACCAGCAAGCGACCCGGAGATCTAAGTTGGGCCCAAAGTGGTTCAAAATTCAAATGGAAGAGGAGAGGGGTTTTTGAAAGAATGGAGATGGGGCTTCAAAGAATGAGGCGCGGTGGTCAACTCGACGACCCATAGCTCAAGAAGACCCCTGGGCGTGATTCACCATATGTCGAGGAAGAAAAGTTGTTAGACCGCAACATGAAAGGGTGCAAGGTGCACCCTCCAAAATTCGTCGAAATCGAGGAAAAACCTATTCTAACACGCAGCAGAGGGGAAGGTCAGACAGTTGACCAAAGGTCAACTGTCCCAGCCTCCTGGTTGGTCCACGTGGACCAACCAGGAAAAACCTCTGGAAAAAAGATTTAAAAAATCAATTAAAATGGAAAACGAATTTATTAATTTTCAATTATTAAATAAAAAACATTTGTTATTTTCTGTTATTTTATTATGATTTTTAATTATTTTTATGAGGTATAAATTTACAAGTTACCATTTTAGGTCCATATGGGTATATATATCTATGTATTTTATTATTTTGTTTTTATTTTGTGAATATAATTTATTTATTTTTGTTTATTATTTTATAAATTTACAAAGTATTTTTATACACTTAAATATATTTTTATTTTATTTTTCTGAAGTATTTTGTACACTTGATAAAATATAAGTATTAATAATATAAGTATGCGTATAGGTATTATACCTAGGTGTATTATATACAAGTATTTTAATTTATATTTTATTGAGACTTTTATTCTGATTTTACTGTACACAGTTATTATAAATAATATTTACAAAATTATAAAAATATAAAAATAATAAATAATAAATAAATAAAAAGAATATTTTAATCTGTACAAGTATACAATAGGGGTCCCAAAACTCAACTTTCCAACCGTAGCTCCGCCAAATGTGAAACCACCTTCATTAAATAGCTTATTTTGAATTATATACAATTAAAGTGAGTTTGATGCATTTGGAGCTTTTATTAGGGAGATACATGTCTGGGAAGTTGGGATTCTGGATTTTTATTCAGATCATAACTTTTTATCTGTACATTATTTTTGAGTGAAATCAATTTTGTATTTTTCTATATTTAATTATCTGCAACTTTCATGTACAAATTTTTTTATTTGGAGTATAAAAAGTGGAACAAAAAATAGATCCCAAAATGAATAAAGAATGAATAAAATCTTTATTGGTATCTTGCCCTTATCTCCCCCCACTTTATTCCTTGTAGACCTAGTCATCAAGATGCCTAGGTCTCGGGGTTTTGGGTCATAAAATATTTACACTATTTTATTCTGTTTCTTTTCTTTTATTTATTCTATAATTTTAGCTTTAAAAACATTATTTTATACACTATTTACATGCACATGCATTGATGCTAATATGCAGGAATTAAGGGTATTTACATGCATTTGCCAGGATTTTTGAGGCCAAAATGATAGAATAAAGATGATGAAATGTGGATTCATCAACTGCCAAGGATACCAGGTGGCCATAATGTTATTTGGGTTGTTGTCCACAGGTTGACCAAGTCAGCCCATTTCATACATGTCAGCATGACCTACACTCCTTCTAGGTTGGCCATGCTATATGTGCAGAACATTGTCAGACTACACGGTATACCGTGCAAGGTGGTGTCTTTGATAGAGACTTGAGGTTTACATCGCATTACCAACATCAGTTCATGTCAGCGATGCATACAAAACTGAAGATGAGTTCTACGTGCCATTTGCAGACCGACGGACAGAGCGAGCGCACCATTCAAACACTTGAGGATTTTCTACTCATACGTACCCTATAGTGGAAAAGATCCTGGAAGGATCACCTGCCATTGGTATAATTCACGTACAACAACAACCATCATTCCAGTACTGACATGGCATCATTCGAAGCCCTATGCAGGCGGAGATGCCTCATAACCCTCAAGTTGGTGTGAGGTAGGTGATCATGCTCTTTACTTCGTGGATCTCTTGGAGGAGATTGCGAGGATTGTTGATCTTGTGAGGCATATGCTTTTGATAGCTCAAAGTCTCTAAAAGAGTTATGCAGATCGTCGGAGAAGAGACTTAGAGTTTCAGGTAATCCAAACGACCTTCTCTTAACCCATGACTCATGGATATTCAACTTAATCTCAAGTACTGATGAAATTCCTGTAAATACATGCAGGAGATTAGGTGTTTCTACGAGTATCTCCCATGAAGGGAATAAAGAGATTCGGTGTTCATGGCAAGTTGGTGCCTCGATACATTGGACCGTTTGAGATTCTTACTCGTGTTGGGAAGGTGGCCTACCGAGTAGCCCTTCCTCCACATATTTCTGTTATACACGACGTCTTTCACGTATCCAACATGATGAAGTACGTGCACGATCCTCGACACATCATCAACTACAAGAATCTTGACATGGAGCTCGACTTGACATACATGGAGGGGCCAATACAGATAATTGACAGTGCTATGAAGAAGCTTTGTAGCAAGGAGAATCCCTTGGTCAAGGTGTAGTGGCACTGACATGGAGTCGAAGAGGCGACATGGGAAACTGAAGCTGACATGCAAGCACGATACCCACAGCTCTTCTCAGGAAATAATCAAAACTAGCTCATTTAATTAAATTCACGTCGAAAGATTTTGGCTTGTTTCCTCTTTGAGGTTTCTATGGTAGGATAAATCCAACAAAACACATAGTAACCTTACCTCGAGTCTTGAGGATGAGACTCCCTTTGAGGTTTTTATATTTGTAACATCTGGATCATAATAAATCAAATATGATATGATTAAGAGTTTGAAAATTCATTTAATATTCAATTAATATTGAATAACTTCAATTCGATATGTAGATCGTAGATCGAATCTCGTTCAAAAGCAATCAACCAAAAGTCGACCACATTGTAATACTTGCCATCAGAAAAGCCACGACACAAAATCAGAAACCCTAAAACAAACCAAGACCATCAGAATATTCGTCTCAGCGAGATACGATCAACAAGATAGACCGTTCGTCAATCGGAGGTCGTTCAATAATTTAAAATCACAAATTTTAATCATAAATCGAGACCACATCTCATCAATTTAGAAAGAGGAGATTCAAGGTACAAATATGAGCAACTTTGATAGCTTAAATAAATGAGGGAGAGAATAATGTAAAAAAATAAAAAAATAATCAAATTTTCCGTTGTATTGTACAACATACAGCTGCACATTATATCAGCTCTTTCCCCCTCCAAGCATCTCCAAAAGTCCTTCTAATTGGCATCACCTAGCTCCTCCCCTCTCGCTTATTTTATATCAAATCCTTCTCTATTATTTCCTCCCATTCTGTCTCCAAATCTCAACCGAGGAGCTCTCTTTTCTCCTCAAATTCCTACTGGAAACAAGAGCTGCATCCCCTCTCTCCTGCATCCCCTCTCTCCAACTGCTATTGCACCCTTGCCATTCTTGGAGTTCCTCCTCTTCTCTTGGAGCACCCAAAAGCCAGCAACTGTTGGAGCAACTACAGACCCAACCCTATCTTTAATCAAAGTTGTTGTCTAGCAGCTTTGGAGGAGAGCTGCTCCAGCCTTCTCCTCCTATAGATGAAGCCTGATGCTGGAGCTACATCCATTTGGAGCTACTTATTCCCCCTCTTGAAGGAGTTGCATGCAAAGTTTGGTCTCCATGGAGACCCAAAAAAGGTACAATCTAAGTCCTCCTCTTTGTTGCCATACATGATCTTGTAAGCTATAAAACCCCTTTGCTGCTCTGCATTCAATGACTAACTACTATTAAGTTGGGAGATAATATATTTTATATTTGGTTGTAGTACATTTGGCATGCAAGCACGTGACACTCGAGCACATTTCATAATCTCATATGTTCATCTTTTCTTACTCCTGGTTTCTAACTTCTGTAAGTCAAGCGAGGGTTTGAAACTATGGCCAAAAAATTAGATTTGAAATTTAAAATATGAATTTATGCTACTGTTATAATTGTAATATTAAGGGTTTAAAACTACTGCTAAAAAATTAGATTTAAAATTTTAAATCCGAAATTTCTGCTAATGTTATTGCTGAAAGTTTAGTTTAAAAAATTAGATCAAAAGTCTCTACTCAAACTTTTAGATTTAAAAACATAAGAATTTATTTTCATACTACTGTTATATGTATGAAATCGGGGGTTTAAAAATGCTGCCAAAAATTTAGATTTAAAATTTTAAATTCAAATTTTATGCTATTATTGTTGCTCAAAATTTAGTTTAAAAAAGTATATTACTGTTTGTTTGCTTGCTGATCAAAATTTTAGATTTAAAACTTTGAAAGTTTGATTTCTGCTACTGTTGATATTATGAAGTTGAAGGCTTGTAAGTGCAGCTAAAAATTTAGATTAATGTTTAGAAATCCAAATTGCGTGATACTGTTATTTCAAAAAATTATTAAAAGTCCGTAACTATTTGTTTGTCCGTTGCTCATAATTTTAGATTTAAATTTTTCAAAGTTAATTTCTTCTACTGTTAATATTATGAAGTTGAAGGTTTGAAGTCTACTAACATTTTAGATTAGATATTTTTAAATCTGAATACTCTACTACTGTTTACTGATAATTTTTTTGTTCACAAATTGTAGAAAAAAATTCTTATTGTTTACTATTTATTTTTTTGTTAAAAAAGAAAAGATATTGAATTAGGAAATTTGATTCTGCTAATGTGGGTTGTTGTTTAAGTTTTTTTAAATAAGAAAAGTTGAGAATTTATTATTAATCTAAATTTAAGTCTGGATCTAATAAATAGCCTCTAAACTCATGATTTGAAAAATGAGAGCATTCAGGTATTATCGTATAAATGAGTTATAAAAATTTGATCAGTCTTTAGTCGAAGTTTCATAACTTATATAAAGGTTTTGAAATATAATCATTAGACTATTAATACCATTCTATTACGAAACCAACAAGTGATCCATATATCATCATGATTAATAGTCCTCATCAATTACCAACTATATATCATTAATATGACATAATACCTAGAGATGTAAAGTTGAACACACATGAGATTGAGAAAGAATTGAGGAATCAAGTAAATATTGGTGAATCGTTTATGGTAGTAAATTGTGTCGGTCATGGTGATCATTACACTTGACTATGCAAGGGTGCGGTGACCCTCATTTGGGTGGGAAATATGAAGCTCAGTTAGGGCAGCGACTGCCAAGTGCTCGGGTCCAGGATCCTAGTCTTTTCCCGGTTTTTCACAATTTTTCGCCTCGTTGGGATCCGCGGGTTTTCTTTTTGACCAGTTCTGCTGACCTCTATCTTGTAGGGTACCTAGGCTAGAGGACCTTAGTTTTTCTTATGAGCTCGTTTGCCCGTACTGGTCGGGCTGGTTTTTAGAGTGACTCTTCTGGAGAGTCTCTCCCACCAGAATCAGGGGCATGGTTTTGGAGTAGGCCTGGCTCTCTACTGGACCGCACTTCCACTTAGAGGGCAAGATGAAAGAGTCTCTTAGGAGACTTCCTCACCGCTTATGTTTTGATTACCATTATGCCAATAGGTTTAGCGATGTGTTACAGTTAAGAGTTTGGTACAACTGAGTTAGTTACATTTGATCTTGGTATATAAATCATCATTCATTGTCAATCATCAATCGTCGATAATTAATCATATCTTAGAACTACTACTACAAATGTCAGAAGAAAGTAGTGGACATGTTGGGATCTTAGTTATCATGCATTATACTCCATCGCATGCCTACGGAGGCACCCCAACTCTAAGGTATTCTTCACGCCTTAGAGTCGTAGTGTGAGGTCACACTCAAACCAAGACCATAGACTATCCACTAGACTTGAGAAACTAGGCAGAAATAAAAAATCATATCGAAGTCTCATCATCCTCAATACCAACAAGTGATAAAAATATAACAACATATATATGGATCTTTAATTAATATATGAAAATGTTATATACGAAAAGTTTATATGAAAATGTTATATGTGAAAAGTTATGGGGTGATGGGTGATATGGGGACTCACATACATAATAGCTTGAAAATCAAACTTTCATGCAAGTAGCTTGTTAAAAATAAAATTTCAATGTATATCTACTTGCTTTCTTTGGAAAGCACTAGAATACTTGTTACATTAATCTGCTAGATTGTATTCGACCATTGTTGATATTCTATTGTTTCCTATCATGTTTGGCATGCAAGGCACCTGCATCGCAGTAAACTGATAGTTGGGCGCTAAGTTCCGCAGTTCTGCTTACGGTACACATGTTTAGATTTTGTTCAAGATAATTAAATGTCTTTTTCTCTTCTATATTTCAGGATATATATATAACAGATTCTCTTGTTACATGTAGATGTATATAGAAATTATTGAAATGTGAATTGGTGATACTTGTTGTTGGTTCTGTGGTTATTTACATCAATTGTGAACGTCATTCTGAAACGCGAATTTTTCCCTAAATTTTGGTAATCCATTTTGGATATAATACTGCGAGTGATGTGTAAACGGGTAAATCGGATCCGTGGGTGTCACATATAGTGTAGTATGATATTCTAATATAGTGGTCAAAGTGAAGAAAAAGAAAGTGGAAATTTTTATTTAAAAAAAGGAGTTCAAATTGATTTAGTGTATACTAGATAGGCAAAGTAGTATATAGGTGGTATTATATAGGTAAAATGAGGAAAGAAACCAACCAATGAGCTCGAAGAAACACACATGGAAACATAAAATGAAGACGAAATTCAGACTTTCAAAACAAATCAAAGAAACAATAAAAATCCTTGAATAATACAACAAAACCTTGATAGGTAGTTGTGTAAATACCTTAGAAAAATCAAAGGAAAATAAGGTCTCTACATTGTCCAAATATCTCAATGTATATATGGGTACAAGTATAAAAATGTTATGGAAAAGAATAAGGTTTTACGTTTAGTTCCCTACTGAGGGTTCTAAATGCAAATTTTGGAAGCCTCTTCGGCGGGTGTAGATTTCTGGAACTACATAGGTTTAAGGCACACATTTCTTCCCATTCAGCTTGGATGAGTGGGATCAGAATATGAGATGAGATCTCGATCGCACGTCCAGGACATATGTCACACAACTATGGAGATCCTCGATGTTCTTCCCCAAATCTGAAAAGGGAGTGGTGATGGATTGAATTTAGGCAGTGATTTGGTTGATCAACCCTCGATGCGGAGCTGTATCAGCCGAGACAAGGCCGAAAGGGGACCCTCTTTGAGCTCCCCTGCAAGGAGTTGCGTCGAATGAATAAAGAAAATCATTTAGGGTTCCAGATACGAAGTTAGGTCATCCAATCTTGGAGGATATTGAATTGCCTCCAATTGATGCGCGGGAGATGATGCTCATCGCTCCAGATGCTCCTAAAGATTAGCTCCAGCTAATGGATCAACCTACAAGAAGATTAGTGGCTCGATTCTAGACGAATTGACCTGGAAAGATAATGGGATCTTACATGCAACAGAGTTCAGAGCTGGGATTTTAAATTCAAAATTACCAAAGATTTAGTGAGGATTGGAAATGGGTTTTGGCAGTAATAGAAGGTGGAGTAACTGGAGTGTCTAAATAGTGATTCAATAGCTTTAAAAATTGATTAAAAGCCTAATTTTATAATGAAAAATCACATGGCAATAGTAAGTTGTAAGAACTTCGAGGTTTTCACTCGACGAGGCGGTGTCTTCTAGGAGCTACACACGTTGCTAGATGCGATGCAAGACCAGATAAAGCCTTGGAACTCCTTATCGGATCACTCATCTTTCTTGCAGATGGTCTACCTACGTCTTCCGTCACCCTAGGAAGGAACTCAAAGCTATGAAGTTAGGTGATTGGTTAGTTGGAACTGGAGTCTGAAGGAAGTTAGTGTTTTCGTCAACATTAGGTTGCTTAAATAGGGAAGATGATAAGTAGTTAGGGCCATCTGGATGAAGGGTGTGTAGTAGGGTCGATTAAGCTTGAAGATCCGTGGATGAGATTAGGAATTAGCAGATAAACAAAGGCTATAGAAATTGGTGAAGTTGGGGTCGTTACTGTAGTAAACAAAACAACTTCTTGGAGGAGACGAATGTGGTGTTGACATGTATCAGCACCACATAATTCCAAGAGCTTAATCACTTTATAAATTATATAATAAATAATAGATAAGGTTATTTTGAAAAATCATAAAAATAAAAAATGCAGATAATTAATTTATCTAAATTGTGGTATATTTTACATATATAAATAGTATATAGTATGATATATAAATAAATACTAATAAATATACATATAATATATTTTTATAAAAACATTTGTATTTTTAATTAATATTTTAATGAGAAAGGTACTATTTTTATATTTTATTGATTTACATAATAACAAGTAAGATTAGTGTGATTTTTTATGGATTTTAATAGTTTATTCTACATACATTGATATATATATATATGTATACAATGTAGTTCAACTTTACTTATATTTAGGGTTTTATTTTAAAATATTAAATAAAGATCTAATTTTGGATTTTATTTCATAAATAAACTACAATATTAAGAAAATAATTAAAATTTTCTAAATAAGTTATACTATAAATAGTATGTACAGAATATAAATAGCCCAGAAACCTAATTGTCAATAGGTCTAAAAATCAACATTTTTGCAAACAAGATCTGTTTTTGATGAAACTGCTTTCATTAATTAGAGAATTTAATATCTTGAACGTTAAAGATGAGTAGAGTGAAATTAGAATTCGCATGACAAAGTTAGAGGTTTGGAAGTTGAAAAATTAACAAATTGAACTTCTGATTTCTTGGCATATATACACATTAGAATTTTTTAGTTAATTGTATATTTTTACACATATTTTTATCTACATAATGGTAAAGAGTTTGGTGATTAATATATACATGTGAATTAAATAAAATTATGTGAAGATTATATGTATATATATAAATAAAAGGAGTTAATGTGTTATGTTCATGATCAGCTATTTTTGGATTTTCTGCCTTGTCTCTTCTACTATATTGTTCGTCGACCAAGTCATGTTAACCTGGCCTCAGAGATTAGGTTATATAAATATATCTTATAGCTATATTTATATTTTCTAAGTCATTCTGTATGATATTTACAGTCTGTCGTGTTTTCTTTTATTCTTTATATTTTATTTTTAATTTATATATTTTAACACATAATAATGAGGTTTTATGCATGAATATGTTTTTGATAAAAAGTGAATATTAATGCATATTTACATGTATTTGTTACGGATTTTAAGATAAAGTGCGATAAAAACGTTAACGAATTGTGGATTCATCAACCTCTTATACTTAAACTTTGCTAGTCCTTTAGCAAACACTTTGATAGTCCAACTTGCATTCCCAATTCGGTCTTTAACACCCGGGTCCACCACCTCAAAGGCAATGTCGACTCATCATTAATTGAACCGACTATCAACATGATTAGCACTCGCTATGTGCAGTCCAATATCGCCCCAGAAATACGAGGACTCGATATTAGGGTCACTAGCACACGGCCTTACTCTTTAGAGAAGCAAAGAGTCCATGTGTGCTAGAATGCAAGAGTTGCCACTTCAGACAAGCTTCTCCTGAACAAATCGATAGCGAAGCGACGGAACCCTTCGCCTTGACGAGAGACAATGGATATCACTTATGTGATCATCCATATCATGTTCAAAATCTAATTAATTATTATGAATCATATTCACATAATTTATTCTTCCAAGGGAAATAAAATTCCATTCATAATAGAGTATTTTAATTGGATATAAATAAATTAATCATATTAAATCAATTATCAATCCAATTCAATCAACCAACGAATAATCTTGATTGCTTGAAGGATGGTATAATTCAAAATATGTATTATTCAAATTTTAATCATTAGAAAAATACATCATGATCATTCCAAGCACTATCCTTTCCTTTCTCGCTGTCATGCCCAGTACACACAGGATATAGGACAGATAGCTCATGGAGCAACCTGTTTCCCCAACGATCCTCAACTAGACACCATATCCGCCTCAGGTCGGGATAATGCGATTTGATCATTTTGTAATTGAGATGATGTTCAGTCTTTCAACTGAAGTTACAACATATAATATTTATCAAAACTATTTTGATTAATATTATAAGGAGATTTGTTAAACAAATCTCCAATCCTATTCAAGCAACAATGTTTGTTGGAAAGTTCATTATAACCAAATCGATCAAGATCAATTATCTTATCGTGTTGGTTAAATATTTCATAATAGTTAACAACTAATTACTCTAGGAGATTAACCATTATTTTACATGAATTAATTGAATGACAATCAATATATTCTTATTCAAATTTGTTAAGTTTCCAACAGTGACACATGTTTACCAAAACTAACAAATCTTGAACAAATAAACTCCAAATCAGTCAAACTAAATTTTCTTGATTTGATAATTTGATTTGAATCAAAATTCAAGTGATAAACATGCATTTCTAGGCATTTTAAAAACATTTTTATCACTTGAGTCTAAAATCATTATTCCCGTAACAATTGACACATGTCCACTAAAATGATCATAGCTTGAGCAAACGGATCCCAAATCACAAAAACTCAATTCCTGTGGTTTTCTAATAAGACGAAGAATGTAATATAAGTAACAAGATCCCGTTTTAAGATACTAAACAGGGCAAAAAATTGCACAAAATAGGGTTATGGGAAAAATGCGATGAAAATTCACACAACAAAAAATGCCCATGTCATCTTAGGTTTATGGATCATATCTGAAATTTTCTACCCATGGCTATGATATCACTTGAAGGTTATGGAGAAAACCTCAAGCGCATCACAAAAGCATGAAGATTGCATCATATGCGATCGAGAGCGACTAGTCGCACAAGTTGCTTGGGGCATCGGAATTTAAAATTTTTAAAGTGATGAAACCGCATGAACCAAGAACACTTCTCGGATCGTTTCATCTAAATCACAAATAAGATATAGGAATACCTCTTGAAGCATGGTTGTGATCGTGTCTCTAAAGTAAGAGACCTCTTATCTCAAGTCCGATCCAATGGAGGAGACACTTGTGAGCCCGTTGATGAAACGTGTGCTCCTCACAATCCATGTTGATGATCCAAATAGTGAATCTCCTGATCTCGTCTCACGAGATTTGACATTTTTTTCACAAGCGAGGTGCACAAAAAGAGTTGGAGATCTGCGATAAGTCGATCCAACAATACAATGGTGTCGTAGCGACTGTGAGATCCTATAGGTCAATAATATGGACAACCATATTATTGAGAGAGAGAGAGAGAGAGACAACCATGAGAAAATGAGAGAGATATTTTTTTCATCTTGTTCAAAATAAAAGGCTAGTTCTACCCATCTATTTATAATATTTCAGATATCTATAGATCCCAATCTATGTGCACACAAATCCAATGGTTGAGATTGATTCATGCTTCCAATAAATGTTAATGATTTTGTTGTGTTTTAATTACCAACAATAAATAATTAATTTAAAAGAAATTAAATATATTGAATTATATTCAATTAATTTAAAATCAATTAAATCAACTCGTATGGAATATATGGAAAGGAGTATAGTCTCCTTCCATACATAGAGTGGACAACCACCATTGAGAGATTCTCTTGGTGGACGTCCATGCCATGTATGGTGGCCATCTCCTTCAAATTTGGTGAGATCTTATATCTTACGAAATATTCCACATGTGCAGCAACTATTGTTGTAAAATTATTCACCAAAATAATTCCAAATTATTTTTTGATAATTTCAATCACGACGTTGATAATTTGTGAATCATATTCATACATACAAAATAAAATGTAAATTTCATTTATAATTAATAGTTCAATGTTAATCCAATTCACGTCAACTATTAATTCGTAAATATGAATTACAATTATCTCTCTCCAACATATTATAAATCACATTTATAATATATGTGGATAACATATCCACATTATTCACATCATTGATAACTAAATCACATTTAATCATATTGGATGTCCATTCTCATGAGCCCAAATAATATAAATCAAATTCACATTATTCATAATACGTAAATCACATTTAATTATCTATTTCCTCAATGCTCAAATACAATATCAACAATGGAAGTATTCTTGAACTCATTCAAGAATAATGTGCTTTATCCACGGATACTTGGAGATAAGGACATGGTGATTATACGTTCCACGTACAGTGACTTGGATATTGAGATCATATCTCAAATCCAGATCTCAGGGACCTCCCACAGATATTTGATTAAATTAAAACCGTAAATCTAATCTTCTCATTGCATCTGAATCACATTCAAATCACTGTCTAATATTTGGATCAAGATTATATTACTTCTATCGAGAGGAGTCACTAAATTACAAGCCTTTTTCATCATTTCCTTAAAATGGAAGCGTCATGGTTATACAATCATTTATGATCACATCACCCTCAGGTATTTCTAAGACATGTACAACCTGCATACTGGAAGTCCCTTTGATTTTAGCACGACCGACTAGGATCTAAAAAAGCTCCTTTCCCATTTAGATCAATTTAGACTGCCTTCGTCAGGGTTTTATCATTAAGTTTCTCATTTGATTATTGGGAGTTGGTATCGATCATATACTTTCCAAAAGCATATATCATATCTTGGTACCGACCATATACTTTTCAAAAGCATATATCATACCTATGTATTGATCATATACTCTTCAAAAAGCATATATCAAACGTAAAAATTCTGCCAAGCTTCCAAAGTGAGACGAGCATGCACGAGATTTGATCTCAATATCTCATGAGTGAGCTCATGTATTTCGATTCAGTAATGAACCTGTATGATCCATTTGAGATCTCATATTACTAATATGCCCTTGTATGCTGTCCAGTGTGCCGGTATATAGACCTTGACTAGGCCATCAACCTATCGGTCTATAAATGTACATACTAAGACATATAATAACATATATGTCTCCAGTCAGAGGATGTATTCCTATATCATGATAATATATGACAACGGTCTTGGTTATCTCGATCTCGTTAATTTAACTCTTTAACCTAACTTATCTAGCACCTCTGAATCTTTATTCCTATGTAGGGGACCTGCATCAAGAGGTCGTTTATATATCAACCTTCAGAGAAAGGATTGACATCTTCTTCTCAGGCTGGAGATCCTCTTTTAACAATCACTTAACGATGCTTGACGAGTCCTCAATATAACTCTTTATATATCACCCAAACACCAGCCTCTACGATTCAACATTTGAATCAACGGTTGTATGATCATTGAAATGGTCATGGTACACTACCCTAACTGTAGTAAGTGACCTATTATGCAAATTAGTTATTCTCCATTTTAGATCAGGGAATGATTTGCAATAACATTTATTGCATAATGTCTCGTTGTAGGCTCGCATGTCCGAAAATTTCTCTCGCCATCTCAATATGTACCTTCTCTCCATCAATGCAAAAAATAACTTCATAGTATCATAATCAAATAGAGCCTCTGCCATCTGCAACAAAGGTCTCCCGAAAATGATTGGGGCAAGGTGTAACTGTATAGGGTAATCCATGTCTAGAATAGTGAAGTCCATTGGTAATTGCAGACCCTACACGGTTACGATAGTGGTCCTCAAAATGACCCTAGATCTCTTTACTGGTTGATCAATAAGCTGAAGGATTGCACATGATTTATAAACATGACCTAACTCGAGTTTATCAGGTAACAAAGATGGTAAAAAAATTAATGGAGGAACCACTATTTAAGAGAGTGAGATTGAATGTTGGAAATCTAGCATTTAACAAAATGAGCACCCGAATCTCTATTCTTCTTGGGTAACTTGTTCTATATAGCACAAGATGTGTCCTTGGTCAAAATATTCTTCTCAATACGTGTCTTTTTTTCATAAGTGTTGTGCATATATTCTTCAACTGTTGCTTGAGCATAGAAAAATGATCCAAGGCATCATGGAGTGGTATCTTTAAAAAATATGCGATCTTTAAGTAAACTCTCAATTTCTATATGCACACCACTCTTTTGGATTTTTCTTTCCTTTGCCAAATAAAGCATCAGGAAAAAGAACAAATTCAGGAATAAAAAAAATCTCATCTTTATTCATTTCATCAGAATCAACATTTATAAACATGACCTAACTCGAGTTTATCGGGTAACAAAGATGGTAAAAAAATTAATGGAGGAACCACTATTTAAGAGAGTGAGATCGAATGTTGGAAATCTAGCATTTAACATAACGAGCACCCGAATCTCTATTCTTCTTGGGTAACTTGTTCTATATAGCACAAGACGTGTCCTTGGTCAAAATATTCTTCTCAATACGTGTCTTTTTTTTCATAAGTGTTGTGCATATATTCTTCAACTGTTGCTTGAGCATAGAAAAATGATCCAAGGCATCATGGAGTGGTATCTTTAAAAAATATGTGATCTTTAAGTAAACTCTCAATTTCTATATGCACACCACTCTTTTGGATTTTTCTTTCCTTTGCCAAATAAAGCATCAGGAAAAGGAACAAATTCAGGAATAAAAAAAATCTCATCTTTATTCATTTCATCGGAATCAACATGTACATTGAGAGTATCAGAATTATGTACAAAACTCTCAAACACACGGGAAGAAACTTCTTCAAGAGTATCTGCATGGGTTGGTGTGGTATCTTCACCAGAATCGAATGTGTCCATGTCTATCATCTCGGCATCGCTCCCATCTCTGGCATCATCATGGTGATCCTCCCTGGTATCAGATGTGACTCTTCGTGAATGTACAATCACTCCTCATCATGTATGGCTCTCTCCTCAACTGGATAAGGTGCTGGTGGCTGTCTATCGCTCTTGAGACAAATGAAGTTAGCTAAAATTCAGGAAAAGTTACCTTACCATTGATGTTGTCTACATGATATGCATTGTGCTACTTATATTGATTGTTCAAATTTCTCTAGGGATGTGTTGGAAGTAGACCTAGACAAAATTCGGATCGGGCTGAACGTGCCTAGGTTCAAAAACCTCTATCCAAAGCTTGCCATGGGCAGGCCCACGACCCATTTCGTTCTTTTTCCATTGAATTTTTAATGGTATTTAGTACATATAAATGATTTTTTAATATCATTTATACTTTATATAGCTGGTATAAGTAGTTTACATGTTACTTGACATGTAAACTATTAATTTTTATTTAAAACTAGTGTCACATATTAAAATTTGAACTGTATCATATTAATACATGTATTATTTAGATTATATTTATATATTTTTTACGGTCAGATCGGGTCAGTCCATGCCCAAATCTCCTAGCCCAAGCCCAGCCTATGTATGGGCTATAAAGGCGGACCCCCAACCCATTGGCCAGTCTAGCTGGAAGAGTAGTCTCGGGCGTTGTTAACTCATCAATGCGATGGTTAACCCGCTCCATCTCAGTATTTTGTGTTGCCTGGAGCATACTCAATATGATTATAAACTGATTCAAGGCCAAGGATTGTGCTAACCACTCAAGCTCAATAGCCTGTCCATGGCTCTCTGATCTCTCATTCCTAAAAGTGTGCGAGGTTGTGATGTATATTGCTGTAGAGATCCCTGAGGTGTAGAGTGTAGCTCCTAATGTTGGTAATGGTCTCGGATAGGAAGAATGTTGAGAGTTGTGTTGCACAAAAGGTCCTCGATGCTAGTAATGTAGACGACCATGCTGGCGGTGCATCTACTACAATGTTTGGTATACGCTCTGCGGTGTGGTGTGTGGTGGTGACTGGTAAGAAATTGGAGCATACCAGATCCCATTAATGTCAAAGGTGGAAGAAGTATCAACATCATCTGCTACATAAGTAATGATTTGGATATGTCAAATGTGGAGTCCTATTAGAACAACCTGCCTCACCATGTACAAAGTGTACCATATGGGTGGGAGCAGCGAGTAAAGATCTCCATGTGGGTTGGAGTGCAGGTAGTTGCTGGCTCTGCATCTGAATCTCAGCCAACTTCGTTGCCAAATCACTCATCTGCTGAGGTAATGAAGAAAGATTCTCTATCTCTCGCAACTTCTGCAACTCCTGAACTTGCTTCCAAATCACGTCGACTATAGAAAGTTTCTCACAAATCATTCACATGTCAGTAGATCGTGAATCAGACTCGGCTATGTTGGCTACCGTATGATGATCTCGATGATGTGGCGGATATTTGGTCTTCTGATATGCACGAGTGGAATCAAATACTATAGGATTCTCGACCATCCATTTATAGATGGTCTAAACTGACTCGCCATCTTTTTTCCACTAGTAGCTGCCACATGCGATATTAACAATTCCCTGAATATCAAAATGTAGTCCTCCAAATAAATTCTGAACTAGCACCTTCGTGGAATCTCATGATGAGTGCATTTATATGTCATGTCATTGAAGCGCTCCCATGCTTCATGAAAAGACTCATGAGAGTGTTGCATTAAATTCTAAATCTCACTGCTCATCACATTGGTTATTCCAAGAGGCAATATTTATGCAAGAATGTTGATTTAAGATCCTTCAAAGTAGAGATCTCTCCCCCCAGATGATTTAGCCAGTAAAGCACCTTATCTGCTAAGGCAAAGGGAAAAGCCTTGAGGTGAACAACCACCAATGTAACGTTCGAAAAGCTAGCTGTCCCACAAACCATCTCAAACTGTTGTAGAAAGTCAAACGACTCCTCAGTAGTGTTCCCATAGAACTTGGGAAGAAGCGATATTATTCATGGTCTGAGACCATATTGACATTGATTCAGATGCAATCGAATCCAATGTTGTAGCGTACTCATTCTAGGGTCATACTCATCATGTAATGTGGCTACGAGAACAACTGTAGCTGGTGGGTTCCCTCCTTCGGTTCTCAACGTCGCAATCTCAGCTCTCAATTCTTCTTGAACTCTAAACTGCTTTCTAAGTTGTGTACTCGTTTGTTGTAATATGTCTAGAATCCATGCAGTAATATGTGAACCTATATTCGGTTTCTCATTAGCTGGTCTGTGCTCAATTGGTGCTTTTCCTCTTGCTACCATGTTGTCACTCAATTCCCCTCAGAAGGAAAAAGCCTCATAAGCATTGAGTGAAATATGTGCAGGAAAAAAAGAAATGTCGAGGTGAATATCTTCCTCGACTGAAGGGATACGAGGCGAGGGAGTCTGGGTCTGACCCACCTTGTGACTATGTAAAACTGACTTGGGAAGAGGATCATCCTGAGTCTGTGAAGATATACGTATCACGGTGGAAGATCGATGGCTCGTCAAGTCCGAGCATAAAGACTGTCGATACGTCATCTTCGATGCTAAAAAATATAAAATAATAACACAATGTCAATCCAAAAGATAGAAGGAAGGTGTGTCAGATGCAAAGTCACACACACACTACAAACAAACACAATGTCAATCCCCAGCTCACCAACTTCTCACAATGACGATCGTAAGAGTCCGGTCATTTATCTTTTCAGTTTTAAAGTTAGGTGATTCAAGCAGTGACATTAAGCAAACTTACAAGTGGTGTTGCCTTGTTGCCCAGGGTCCGTCTTCACAGTGCCCTGAAATAGTGGTCATTTGCTTGGGTTGCTGCTAGGTTATATCAGGTACAAAGGGAAATACGAAGCAAAATACACCAAAACAACTCTTTATGGTCGGATGCAAGTGCTTGCAGCTGCGACCATGTATCGAAAAGTAATACACATGTGCTTAGTGCACAAGTCCATGAATTTTTTACTCTAATCCTTAAGGCTATGTCGGTAAGTACCCACAACAAAGAGGGGATTGCTCTCCCAAAGCAATTAAGTCAAGTTATTTTTTTCTGGTTGAAGTTCAAAAAGAAAAGGAATATATATATATATATTATTTTATGATTTTCACTTTTTTGTATTTTTCAATAAAATTAACAGGAGTTCGATTTCCATGTTCATTAAAAAATTGTGTCACCCAAGGGAGAATCACAAAATGCAACTTGAAAGTTTGATGCATGTAAAGATAGAAATCATATATGGCTCCAGCACTCTATATACAAGTGATCCATGCAGAAATTTAAACCTAATTCTAACGCATGCAAAAGCGATAAAACCACAACCCTAAATAGACAGTGCTAGGAATTGCTTGATTTCCCAAAGTCATTAGATTTTATGCATAGGTGTGGGTTAGGGTAGTAGGTTTTATATTATTCTTTTAATCAAACAAACATGCACCCCTAAGCTCCACGAAATCATGAGAATAAAGAAAAATGGTCAAGAAAATCGAAAACCATGGTTAGGGTCCCTCGCACCCGTTGGCGAAACAGACCCCCAAAGAAAAGAGTCTAAAGTTCGTGTACAAGTCGGGATGTCCTTAAGGGACCCCTTCTCCAAATGAAAAATGGACAAGTGCCTCTTCCCCTCTCACCAAGAAAATAGGAAAATGGGCAAGTGCCCTAAACACCCTCTTAAAGAAAAATAGAAAATGTAAAAAATATGCTAACTCACATTGCTCCTTGGCAACCGACTCATAGAGGAGCTGATCTCTACACACTCAACTGACTCAGCTTCCAAAGTAGTCGGCTGATCCAGCAAGCCTTGCACCACTTGTCAACACATAAAAATCGTAAATAAAAATGAAAATTGAAAATAAAAAATAATACCGATAAAATTATAAAACATGACAAAAAACAAGAAAAACACAAAAGTATAAGATTCTAAGTATAGCTAGCGTCTCCCCGGTAATAATGCCATTTTGGTAAGTCCCCCCCTCACGGTTATTTGATTCGTCGGATTGTAGCACCTGTGAAAAGAAGTGTGCATCAAAAGAAAATATATAAGAGAGAGAAAATATATATGAATATAAGAGAATAAATCTCTCTCTCTCTCTCACACTCACTCAATATTTACCTGGTAAGTGTCCCTGAGTCGAACAAAAGGAGGCAAGAAGTATACTTAGAAGTAGAGATCGGATTTGTGATCAGATTTCTTCTTTAATAAGTCTTTTTACGGGTGTTATTTTTTCCTTTTTATTTGGTTTTTAAATTTATATTTTATATTTTTATTTTGTAATTGTTATTTTATTTTCAAAATTGAATTGTTTGGAAAAACGTGATACAATATAGTAGGTGGAATATGATGTAGTATACTATTCTAATATAATGGTTAAAGTGAAGAAAAAGAAAGTGGATTTTTTATTTTCAAAAAGGAGAGTATAATTTCAAAATGGTTTACTACATAGTAAATAGATGAAGTAGTATATAGGTGGTGCTATATAGGTGAAACGAGGAAAGAAGCCGATCAACGAGCTCAAAGAAACATACAACAAAGCTCAAAACGAAAAAAAAACTTCAGAAATTCAAAACAAATAAAAGCAACAATAAAAATCCTCGAAAAATACAATAAAATCTTACTAGGGTAGTTGTGTAACTACCCTAGAAAAGTCAAAGGAAAATAAGGTATATATAGTGTCCAGATGTCTCAATGTCTACAAGGGTACAATTGTAAAAAATGTTTTGGAAAAGAATAGTGTTTTGCCTTTAGGTCCATGCAGAGGGACCTAAATGCAACCGCTGAAAGCTTCTACGATGGGTGTAAATTTCTGGAACTGCATGGGTTTTAGGCACTAATTTTCTACCACTTCGGCTTGGACGGTTGGGATTAGAATATGAGATGATATCTCAGTCATACGTCTGTGACATATGTCGTACAACTGCAACGTCTAGAGCTCCTCGATGTTCTTCCCCAAATCTTAAAAGGGGCGACATTGGATTGAATTCAAGCAGAGATTTGGCTTATCAGCAGTTGATGAAGAGCTGGATCAACGGAGACAAGGCTGGAAGGGGAAACACCCCCTCGAGTTCCCCTGCTATGAGGAGTTGCATCGAATGAAGGAAGAAAATCGTTTAGGGTTCTGAATACGAAGTTAGGTCAACTAGTCTTGAAGGATGTTGAATTGCCTCCAATTGATGCGAGGGAGATGATGCTCATCACTCCATATGATCTTGAAGATTAGCTTCAACCAATGGATCAACCTGCAAGAAGATCAGAGGCTCGATTCTAGACGAATCGACCTGGAAAGATACCGTGTTCTTGCATACAACAGAGTTCATAGCTAGGATTATAAACTCAAAATTACCTAAGATTTAGTGCGAATTGGTTAGGGGTTTTTGCAGTAATAGAAGGGGGGGGGGGGTAATTAAGGTGTCTAAACAATGATTCAATGGCTTTAAATCGGATTAAAAACTCAAATTTTGTGAATTAAATCACTCGGGAATAGGAAGTTCTAAGAACTTACAGGTTTTCGCTCGACGAGCCGGTGTCTTCTTGGAGCTACACACATTACCAGACGCGATGCAAGGCTAGGTGAAGCCTTGGAACTCCTTTCCCGATCACCCCTCTTCCTTGTGGATGACCTACCTCCTTCATATGTCAATCGAGGAAGGAACCCAGAGCTATAGAAGTTAGGTGGTTGGTTAGCTGGAATTAAAGTCTGAAGGAAGCTAGTGTTTTTATCAACACTGGATTGCTAAAATAGGGAAGATGATAAGTAGTCAGGGCTGTTTGGATGAAGGGGGTGTATTAGGGTTGATTAAGCTTGAAGGTCCACAGATGATATTGGCGGTTAGTGGGTGATCAAAGGCTATAGAAATTGGTGAAGTTGGGGTCGTTACAAGAGTGAATAGAACAACTTTTTAGGGCAGACGACTATGGTGCCGACACAACACCGCATAATTCCAAGAGCTTAATGGCTTTGTAAGTAATATACTAACTAATAAATAATGTTATTTTGAAATTTGTAAAAAAATGAAAAATGTAGATAGTTAAATTATTGAAATTATGATATATTTTACATATATAAACAATATATTTTATGATATATAAATAAAATACTAATAAATATGCATATAATATACTTTATAGTTTATACATAGCATTTGCAGTTTTAGTTGAATATTTCAATAAATAATGTACTAATTTTATATTTTATTAATTTATATAATAATAAATAAGTTTTGTGAATTTTAATAATTTATTCTACACACATTAATAAATACACATATACAACAATGTAGTTCTATTTTGCATATTTGAAGGGTTTTTAATTTATTTAAAATATTAAATAATGATTTTAATTTTGGATTAAATAGACTACAAGATCAAAAAATAAATAAAAAATGATAAATGAGTTCTACTCTAAATAGTATTTACATACTAAATTAAATTAGCCCGAAAATCCATTTGTCATTAGGTCAAAAATTCAACTTTTTGCAAACAAACTCTGTTTTCGATGAAGCAACCTTCAACTAATTAGAGAATTTAATATATTGATACTTTAAAGGTGAGTAGATTGTAATTAGAGTTCGTATAACGAAGCTATAATGTTCGAAAGTTGGGAAATTGACAATTTAAAGTTATGATTCTTAGCATTTATACAAGTTATATTTTTTGCTTATTTTATATTTTTATACATATTTTTATCTACAAAAAGGTAAAGAGTTTGGTAAAAAAAATATGTATATGTGAATTAAATATAATTATGTGAAGGGTTTGTATATATATAATAAATAAAAGGAATTAATGTGTTACATACATGGTCGATTATTTTTGGGTTTTCTGTCTTATCTCCCTCTACTTCATTATTTGTCGACCAAGTCATGCCGACTTGATTTTCGGTGTTAGGTTATATAAATACATCTTACAACTAGATTTATATTTTTAAGTTATTCTGTAAAATATATACATATTTACAGTCTGTCTTGTTTTCTTATATTTTTTATTTTTAATTTATGTTTTTTAATCCATAAAAAGGAGTTTTTATCCATGAATAAGCTTTTGATAAAAAGTAAATATTAATGCATATTTACATGTATTTATTAACTGTTTTAAGATAAAATACGATATAAAGTTAATGAATCATGGATTCATCAGCGATTAGAACTTTGAACCACTCGAACTATCGGTATATGAATCTTTTAAATCTAGCGTGTTCATAAATAAAAAAGATAGCATCAATAAAAAATGAGAATTGTAAAATTTTTAAGTTTATCATCGTTATATTTAAAATCTAAAAATATCGTTGCATAATGCTTCTAGCTTCATGTATTACTGGGTTAAAATGAAATCGTGAAGAAATTGTTGAACAGATGAACATTTTTCCTTAAGATAATAGGTGAATTCAATCATATCATAACGTACCAAATTCAACAACACATTGCAAGGTTATTAACACTGTAGATTCACGCATTGCACGTCGTACAATCATGCATGTAAAGATAACAACCAATGATCTGTCTCAAATCATAAGTATATCCTTGGGGGATTCAACAGCCAAAGATCCCCATAGTGTAACCAACAGTTTGCGTCCACTATTTTAAACAACTAGTAGGTACCCGTGCGCTGCACGGGTGAAATGATTTGACATCATCATGTTGACCAACGATCGTAGTTCCACTTCAGATCGCTTGGGTTGCTTACCGGTCTAGAAATTGTCTTAGTTTTTCACCAAGAACATAATTCAAATGTCACAAAGTTGAGATTTTTAGAAGAAGAGTATACATCTTCTCAGTTCTCACATTTGATCCTCATGGCCACTCCATATTCGTCGTTCATGTTTCCATTATTTTGTAATAAAAAATCAAGTAGAATGTCAATATATTCAATATTTATTTTAGACTCGATTGTAGTTAAACTAAAAGACAAACCCACAGTTTTTGGAACATGTGGAGGAAAAAAGATCCCAACTTTTGAGGATCAACTCATGATGATTCGCCGTTCACATTTCCATTATTTTGCAATCAAAAGTCAAGTAGAATGTCGACATATTAAGTAATATTTTTAAGATTTGATTGCAAGTAAACTAAAAAACGAACATACAAATATGAATCTTGTAGGAGCAAAATAGATCCCTACTTTGGAGGACCCAACTCATGTTAACACGTGGATTTATATTCGTAGGAAAAATGTGCGAAACCAAATCAGATTTGGGTGTAAGTATCCAAAAGTATTTACTACTAAAAGTAATATGCCCAGAAAGGAAGCAACGCTTAAGAACTTAAAGGGATCAAAATAATATTTGGTGAGACCAACATCATCAAAAATAATAACACATGTACTCAACAATAATCTTGTTGGTGGTTTCATAATGGTTGAAGATGAAGACCTTACCCGATGGTAGCACAGAGGACAAATTCTGCAATGGGACCTTAGCCGATGGTAGGGAGGAAAAATACCTTTCATTGTTTATCGTCGAGATTTCTCTCCATACGATCTCGGTGATGATGCTCAAGCAGCTGATGCCGTTCGATCCCAATAATGGTGATGATGACCGTACTCCAACCATAACAGTGAGTGGCGGAGAGCGATTCGTTGCATCGTCCTTCTGTATAATTGTTTTAATAGTGTCTGGAATATTGATTTTAATTAATCAAACTTGCATCCTCACGATGCATGCACGTTCCTTACCTTTTTCAAAATTACACATTGACTCCTGATTCAAAATTACAGAGTTTCCATTGCATTTGTATTTATTAGTGCTTCTCCTTTTCGTTTTTAACACATGTTCTGTTTCTTTTCAATTTTCACGTGTTCTTGTGCTTCTACCTTTTCCAGGTTATGTTTTCCAACCCTGGTATTTGCCATGTCTCTGATCTTTGGATTGATTGGGTTCTTGATAGGAAGTCTTCTATTATTATATCTACAGTACCGAATCAGTTTTGCTTGAAAGCACAATCTGCTTTATAACCAGCTAGCAAATGATCAATAATTTTGTTGGACTATGGAATGTTATCTGTTTCAGATAGCATGTATTGGAAAAAAAGGGTCAAGCTATTGAGCAAGCTAGTTTCTGTGAAAGCACCGTCTTGCATTGTGAAAACCCATCTTTTTGTGTGACTTTCTGTGTTGATACTGGGGTTGT
This sequence comes from Ottelia alismoides, assembly GCA_037367405.1. Lineage (NCBI taxonomy): Eukaryota > Viridiplantae > Streptophyta > Magnoliopsida > Alismatales > Hydrocharitaceae > Ottelia > Ottelia alismoides. The sequence continues at coordinate 764,060 of JAZKJV010009641.1, read as the reverse complement.
TTAGCATATCTAGATCCAAGTTACCAATTTTGCAAATCTGGTCAGATACTGAGATGTTTTCATGGCACTTGTCAGTGTATCCAATCCTCTGTTGCCCTCAATACTCATGAATTGAAATTACTCGATATATAGCTCGACATCCATTGCTAACTGTGATGTTAATTGTCATTTCGGGTGTTTGGTGTGACATACATACACTTATTATCATGTAACTTGTAAAATACTCAAGATTTTGCTCTAACAAAGGATTAGTAAGATCGGCCATTTTTCAAGGGGCACTTATTTGGATTTGTAATTTTCTATAATCTTCCCTGAATTGTTTCAACTGTCTTTCGTTTTGTTAAAAGATAAATTCTTCTCGGTTACAAAGGAAGATACTTGGGCCAAATCCAAGTTCATGTTACCCATGCCAATCCAGAAAGTCATAATCAAGGAATCACTACGTGGGAGTCCATCCACTATTTATTTGACTTCGACCATGTTCTTTCTACTTCTAGGAGAATTATACTGTAAGACCAAGTTTTAGAAGATTTTGATTTCAGCACTAACATATTCCATTTCACTCATAGTCATCATTACCTAAACATTCTATTCACGATTTTTTATTGGAAATAGAAGATTTTCTTACATAATTTAAAACCGAATGAATACATTTTACCAGTGCAGAGTAGGGATCATACTGGGGGGGGGGGGGCGTCGATCCCGACCTTTGTATCTATTGCCGACGTCGATGGAGTTACAGCGAGAAGGGAAGGAGCTTGGAGAGACGAACTCGGAGGAGGGGATTGACTGAGGAGGCGATGGGTGTCGGCAGCAGAAGGAAAAGGGGAAGCATCGACATCAAGGGTTTCCGTACGAAGTTAGCATCAATGGAGAGAACAGGGGGAAGGGGTGGGGTTGGCGTGTGTAATTCATTGCAAAAGGTGAGGGTATAAATGGAATATCGCTCTGGGACTGACGGTAGGTAAAGTTGAAAGGGTAAAAACGGGATTTTTGGGCAAAAAATAATGCTTTGACGCCTTTTATATATATATATATATAATGGATAGAATTTACAATCATCGGGTAACTATATTATGTGTATCTAAAACAAAACAATCACAAAGATTATTTCAAAGACGAACTTAACTTGCTTGATATTTTCAACTACCAGATTTCTATTTTGGAATGAATCATCTTCCACGTACCCGTAAACAAATTATGTTGCTAATACCGGTTTTCCAACGACATCTGCCAAGGATCACAACAACGAGAGCATATGAAATTTAAATGTAATCTTAATAATAACAATAATATATGTACATACCAACCAAATACGTGTCACAGAAGATTGGTACATTGAGATCGTTGAATTCAACGAATAAGAACTTGTACAATGGTACATTACAAGAAAAACGAGTTGTGGTCACAGAATATGGCTATGGAAACTTGTGGTCACGATAATTGCGTGACCACTAATTTCTCGTAGCTACAATTTTGTGGCCAAAGTTTTCAAATATGTAAGGAGGAAATTCATGCAAGAACTGTGGTCTCGACAACTTCTGTGGTTACTTGTACCACGACATATTTGTAGCTAGAGAGCTCTTGCGACGAGACTTGTAGCTACGACTACATGTCACAAAGTATTGTGGCCAGAGCCCGATTCTGTGGCCACAAACCCCACATCCGTGGACATAGTTCTGTAACCACAACTTGTTTTCCTTGTATTGTTATCACCCGAAGGAGCTCAGGTAAACACCAAACCATTGTTGACCTCCTAAACTCCAAAATACTCTTATTTGCTACCACCCTGAATTCTTGTTCGTTAGGTCAAACCAAGAAATTTGACATAAGATAAATATCATCCACTTGTAAATAGCAGTTGTAATAAAATGAATAGTCAACCTTAACAATTCCTTCCATTGAAGTACTTGTTACATTTTTTTTCAAATCAGTTAATCGAATAATACTATTTCCTATAATGTGTGTCTTAAATAATGCAAGGGAGAAAATGTAATGCACAATATACATATAGTGACGATCGTACCTTCTCATCGACCACCACAAAACCAAGGATTATTATCTCGCTACTATCTGCCATGGTGTAGTAGTTCCAAAGCTGTATCAACCTAATTTTAATGTCAAACTTGATCCCTACCATCTAAAATCTCAAATGTTGTAAAAAAAATAAATTATACAAAGGATAATCTATTAAAATTTATGCATATTTGCATAAGAAAATAATGACAATGTATCCACTGAATTATTTTCTTCCTGATTATCATCTAAACAAATAAACTTGCTTATTGTTAAAACACAAATTATCATAGATTTAACACAAGGGATAAATAAAGTATTATCTCTTACCCCATGAGCATCAAACACATCTACATAAATTACTATATTTAATAAGTAATGACAACTTAGAATTTTAAAAATAAGTTTTTTTTAAAATGCAATTATAACTCACCCATGTATTTTATTAAAATAAAAGATACCATATTAAGGGTGTGTTTGGTACGCGGTTTATGGCGAGTTAAACTGATAGAATGTAACTTGTTTTTGTGTTTTGGTATTTGGATAAAGGGTTAAATCAGAGGTGGGTTGTTGTGATATGATTGTATTAGAGTTTGGAAAAGTGAGTAGTTATTGTGTGTGATTGTCTTGAAGTTTGGATAAGTGAGTAAAATTTGAGTAGTTTATAATTTTTATATGATATGATGGTATAATATATTATTTTTTAATGGAGTGAATGAAAGAGAATTGATTTATTTAATGTATTAAAAAAGAGAAAATATATGACCCACTTTGGAGAGAGAAAGAGTGGGCCAAGGGGGTGTAAACCCCCAAAGGAGAGGTTGACCTGTTTGTCGAACGAACCTAAGAAAAAAAATCGAACACTTATTGTAAAAGAATAGGACATCAAATAATGAAAATGAACATCATGATAAAGAGTATCACAACATCTAACTACCCACATTTCTTGATATCGACCCTTGAGATGTCCATTCAAGAATTATTAAAATCAAAGTAAAAATGATGGCAATGAATGAGAATACCGTAAATGAACATTTGATATATCTGCATCGTATTTAACATTTTTGATAACAACAACAAAATGTATTTTGGAGATAATTAATAGATAGAAACCATCTTCGTACGTTCCAATTAACATCAGGGAAAAATATTCATCAACGTGATGTGTAAAACATTTATTCATAATTCTAGTGGCTAAATGACCACATCCTTATTGCATAAGTTGACCAATCTTGTATGAAATTATAACATCAACAAACAAAGAATACAACAAAAAAACGAAACCAACGTAAGGTTCCAAACTTTACGTTAAAAATTGCACAATAAATATAAAAAAACAACATGCATCGATAATTTCTTTAATAAATATATAAATAAACAGTAACAACAATAACAAACTACCATGAAGAAAGTCATAGGCCTTGTTCAAGAGTGAGCTAAACATAGCATCATGTGCATTTATGTGTAAGCATTTCATCTTAAATATAATCCGTACACATAATCTACGAATATATCTGTACATAGACAATATAGATATTGTATTTAATCTTATTGAAACTTTATGGCGAAATAAATAAATATCAATTTTGAGCAAAAAAGAAGGTAATTATTATATGGCTTAAGAGAGATTTAAATATTTTGTATGATCATTTTGTTGGTTCTCCAATCAAGAAAGTCCGCAATTTGTTTCGCCTTCGAGAGGGAAAATCGAAATTATCTTGTCATCAGTAAAAACAAACAATTAATTGATCAAACAAAGCACCTTACCGAAATTATCGAAATCACAATAAATATGCAAGTTTATAAATATGCAAGTTTATCCTCATTATCTCTCTAGGCATATCTCTAGAGAATGTAAGCAGATATTCACACATTACACAGCCATATCTCTAGGCATGCAACTTAGGATGTTGTAAAAAAATTCAGAATAAAGTACATGATATCGATTAAAGATCAATTTAAAAATCAAGAGAAAATAGGGTATGGTCTAGAGAGACTAAGATTTGTACAATGAGCAAGAAAGGATGCACTTTGGTTTTTCCCTCGAGAGGAAATAAAGAATCCAAACTATCTCAACATTTTTCATAATCAGTAAAAAGGACATTGCGAAGCATAAGCACTATTCAACTTCCTAGTGTTTCTTCATTTGTTATCAGAGTAATCCTGGTTAGGCAATTCAAGAGTAAATACCTTTTTCAACAATGTGTTCAACTAATGTCAACAACTATAATGAGGGGTAGTCAACCAACCAACAACCCTTCTTCATGGCACTAGGGCCTGTTTGGTTACCAGGGTATCTCGGGGTACTCTGGCATACCCCTAGTAACTCCAACCCTGGATTCCTAGGTTGGGATTACTTGTATTGACCCTACAATTTTTTTGGTATAATAATTTTTAACCTTGTTCAAATACACTTATTAACAAAAAAACATATTATAATAATTTGAAAATTGATATAACATATAATTAATGTCAGATCATATCACAATTATCATTCCAACCATCCCAACCCTTCAAACATCTACTATTCCCAAGAGGATACCCCAACCCACCCCAACCCAGTAACCAATGTATGCATTGGAGGAAGAAAGTGACTATCTATTTGAAGCCACCGATATAAATATCTCACTGTGGAAAATCACTGTCGAAATTCATGAAGATGTCAACGAACTTTGGGAATGTTCTATCGCAGATGGAAAGCTATAACGCTATGGGCATTATACGTGTGCTCTATAAAATGATGAATTTAACATGATATCACGTTTGGAAACACATGAGATGTGGATATGTCTTGAGTCCACTCACGAAGGGATTGAGCAAGTCAAGAAATATGAGATCGATGTTTTGGAAAATGAAGTTGAGTATTCCAAGATGAAGTCAAGAGAATCCAAAAAAGAAATGACTACATGGTTCACAAACATCTTAATCCACCTCAAAGGCCTTGGCAAGGATTACTCTATGTAAAATAAAGTTGAGAAATTCATCTAATCTGTAACAAAGCATTTCAAAGATTACCATTACAGAAGAATCCAAACATCTTAGCAAGTTGATACTTGAAAATTGATTATAAATCTGATGGCACATAAAGTCAATTTTGAAAATGATGAAAATAAGACGTCGAAGAAAAAATCCAATAAAGGTAACACTTTATCTTTTAAAGTAAATTCTTTTGATAATGAAACACGAATTGCATATGAGGTGGATATCACCCTCACCTCTTGGCAGTTTTGAAAATATGTGAATGGAAACGAGAAAGAATACGAAATGCCTATCCAAAGTAACCTGTTAAAAAAACAAGGGATTCATGGTTGTTGGATATGTAAGCCCATGACGAGCCATTATATAATTTTTTTGCAATTTATATCATTCCATTATCTGAAAAATATAATTTAGCTTGCATTGTTAAGGTTCCTATATATTAATAGGGACATGCACCGTGGTCGTCTTGATATTCAATTGCTGATATGAAGAGTTATATTTTAGAGATTGATGCATAGTTGTAGATATAAAGAGTTATATCAAGGATACAAGTAACATCGCAAGGTGATATTCAAGAAGGATCTCCGGTCTGAGAAGAGATATCAATCTTCTCTAAAGGTTGATACCCAAATGATACTCTTGATGTAGGTCCTCTACTTAAGGAGATGTCAATCTACTCTAAAGGTTGATAACCAACCAACACTCTTGATGTAGGTCCTCTGCGTAGGAATAGAGTTTTAGAGGTATCAGATGAGTCAACTTAAAGACTTAACTCGATGAGTTTGAGATACCAAAGACGTATATCATACATTATCACAAACAAACACACGTACTTCGATTGGAGACCGATATACATCTATTGTCTAAGTGAGTAATATGGCATACCAATATGTTTATCACCTGACGAGGTCTATATACCAGTGAGCTGGCGTACATACAAGGGAATATGAGTGTATGATCTCTCGAAAGAATCATAAATGTTCAAAGGACATAAAGTCAAATGTTCATTCATGAAGGAATCATAGATGAGTGTATGATCACACTCATCTCTTTGCAATTTTGGAAATATGTGTTGGAAATGAGAAAGAATAAGAAACGTCTATCCAAAGTAATCTGTTACAAAAACAAGGGACTCATGATTGTTAGACATGTAAGCCCATTACGATCCATTATGTAATATTTTTTTTGCAATTTATATCATTCCATTATAAGAAAAACATATTTAAGCTTGCGTTGTTAAGGCTCCTAGATATTAATAGGGATACACACCGTGGTCTTTTTGATATCATACAATTGTTGATCTGAAGAGTTATATTTTAGAGATTGTTGAGAAGCACTCTACTCAGGGGTAGATTAGTCATATTGTAAAGCACTCTACCCATACACCCTAGGGTAGATTAGTCTTCTCATATAGCAATTGTATTGTAACCCTAGGCCTCTCTACCTATATAAAGAGCCCTAGGGATTCCCTTTCTGAATAAGAAAAAGAGTTATCCCTCTCAACTTGGTATCAGACGCCCCCCCTAGCCCGCTCACCGCCGCCGCCGCAATCACCCCCCCACCGCCGCCGCAATCCATCCCCCCGGTCGTCGCCTCCAGTCTCCGCCCTCCGTCCAACATGCAGACCCCCCGGCCACCGCCTCCAGTCTCTGCCTCCGTCCAACCTGCAGAACACCCCCCCCCGTTCTGGTACCCAGCCCCGTTCCCCCCAGCACCCCATTCCCGTACCCCCCGGCTGAGCATCCCGTACCTAGCGCCCCGTTCTCGGTACGCAGCCCCGTTCCCGTAACCCCCCCGCTGAGCATCCCACCCACCCCTCGCACCGTCTCCCGGACCGACCATCTCCCGCACCGCCTCCCGGACCGACCCTCCCCGCACCTATGGCTCACACCTCCCCGCAAAACTCCACCTTCCGCCAACGCCCCCCCACGCCTCCTCCAGAGCCCCCCTCCCCCCCACACCTCCTCTAGGCCCCCCTGGCGGCCCGACTCCCCCCTACGGAGCCCCATCCACCTGTGGATGCCCCTTCTGCGTCTCCCTCCCTTGCAGAGCCTCATACGTGTGGGTCCTCCCCTCCGCGTACCACATGCCTTCCCTTCCGGCTCCAGCCTCCAGGCAACAAGCACCACGTAGCTCTTGGGGATACAGTATTCATCAGCTCTCTGGCATCGACTCCAGCAGAGCCTCCTTGCGGCTCCTGTCTCCTCCAGCCCCTCTTCCGGCGCTCACGCATGCCGTCATTCAGCCTCCGTCTGACATGATTTAGGGATGAGTTGTTATTTCCTACCTTATTTTTAATACAACATGTCTGATTTTCTCTGACATCATGTCACAATAATATGTGACATCACCGAGATATGATGGAGGGGGCACCTGACTCCCCTCATTTGGGTCGATCCCTAAATTGTATGACACCAACTACCCCAAGTGGTCCCGCATATTCCTCATGATCGTACGAGGATACGACAAGGAACACATTCTCTTAGAGTCAGAACCTGCTGAAAAGACAAGCAAAAATGCAACTTGGGACAAAGACAACGGAATGGTCAGTTCTTAGATTATGGTCAGTGTTATTAACCGAATTGCCAATGAACTTGTTTATTACAACACTGACCATGATATGTGGACCTCCCTTCAAGCCACATAAGGTCAGGATAAGAATTCAGCCAGGATGTATCAGATGTACTTTGATATGCTCAACATGAAGCAAGCAGGACACTCCCTACCTGAGTATTTCTCTCTCTTAAAATCTCTTTTTGAGCGATATAATGCTTGTATTCTAGGTTGCACATGTCCAACTTAGAAACAACATCGCCAGCAGATGGCAGTCCTTGTATTTCTTGCCGGACTTGATTCTGGCTACTCGGCTGCTCGTGATTAAATGATCACAACAGCCACTCTCCCCACCATTGAAGAAGCCTACAATACCTTGAGTCATCTTGATATTCCTCATACAAGTGCTAAAGGCACTGATCAGAGGCAAATTTCTGCTCTCGCTGCCCCATCTGGACGAGGAAGTCGTGGCTGTTTCAGGAGCCGTGATCGAGGATGCTTCACTCCAGGGCGAGGTCGTAGCACAATCCAGTGCTCTTACTGTCATAAATTTGGTCACACAGAAGTTGTATGCTACATCAAGCAGGGGTACCCTACTCCTAGTGCTCGAATGGTCAATGAAGGAGATAGTCCTCCAGTGGAGGTCCCTAGACGGGACTTCGATGATCTGATGCAGCGTCTCAACAGGTTACAATCGAACGAGTCCTCTACCTCATATCAGGACAATACTACAGACACTGCAGCAATGGCATGATCAGGTATCTTTATCGCGTCTGCCAATAGAATTACAAAATCAGAATGGTTGATTGATACAGGTGCTTCCACTCATCTGTGTGGCGAACGAACTCTCATACAACAGATGCGTAATGTCCCTCCTGGATGGACTGTACAGGTTGTTGATGGACATTTTTCACCGATAAAAGAAAAGGTGATGTCCATCTAACTCCTAATATCAGACTCAACAATGTTTTATTTGTTCCGGATTTTCCCATTAGTCTCCTTTCTGTTAGCCAGATTTGCAAAGAACTCAACTATCGAGCAATATTTCACGCTATATCTTGTGTGTTTCAGGACATACTAACTTGGAGGATGATTGGTGCGGACTGTGAAGAAGGGGGAGTATATCACCTTGTCCACTCCTCTGACACAACATCTTACTTTGGGGCCACTTTCTCTGCATCCTCTGGTGCTTTTTGGCACCAACGTCTAGGTCATCCTTCTATTCACAAGCTTCGACGAGTTCTTCCCCAGCTCCCTCCCACTGTCAACCTAAAGTGCGAGGCCTGCCAATCGGGGAAACATCACCGGAGTTCCTTTCCTTCGTCGGGTACCATTAATTCTAGTAGTCTATTTGAACTTGTTCATCTTGACATATGGGGACCCAATCGTTATCCTGATTGACTGGGGAATAGATATTACTTGGTTATTATAGACAATTTTCTCGCGTGTCTTGGTCTTTCTTAATGAAAAATAAATCTGATGTCTTTCAAATCATTGTTCGTTTCATACATGAAATAAATAATCAGTTCGGTACCACCATAAAAACCCTTAGATCTGACAATGCTAAGGAGTTGGTCTCACATGACATGCAATCATTCTTAGAATCTCAAGGTATTTTGCATCAAACCACATGTCCTCATACATCCCAGCAGAATGGAGTGGCGGAGCGTAAACATAGACATTCTTGATATTGCTTGTATAATACTCATTGACTATCATGTGCCATCTACATATTGGGGTGATGCGGTACTAACTGCCATATATCTTATTAACCGCATGCCTTCTACTTCTATTGACGAGCAGATACCTATTGAGGTTCTTTTCCCAGAAAAAGCCATCTTTCATGTCCCTCTAAAGGTCTTTGGTTGTGTCGCTTTCGTTCATCTTCTTGATCCTGGTAGGGATAAACTATCAGCCAGAGCAATCAAATGTATTTTTCTAGGATATGCTCAAAATTAGAAAGGTTATAGGTGCTATGACCCACGTTCCAAGAGACACTACATAAGTGCCGATGTTACTTTCTTTGAATCTCTCCCTTATTACTCTTGATCTGGCACTCATGTATCACCTCCCCCGTTACCACTTCTCCTCTTCCTATTCCTCTTCCTCAGGTTGATTACACCCCTTCTGTGCACGCACCATCTCCTCAGGTATGCCCCTCGACTGAGTTATTACAAAGTGAAGACACAGATGCAGATACAGGTATCTCCGCCAGCCCAAGAGAAGCTCCAAGTGACATACCTATCGCTCTTCGGAAGGAACCAAGAAATGTCCGTCACGATGCAGTACGAAGCATCCAATCTCTGTTGTTGTAACCTTTTTCCGGACTCGACCCTACATACAGACAGTTTTCCCAAGCCATCTCGAGTACCATTGTTCCTCGTAATCATATAGAGGCCATTCAGGACTCAAAATGGCGCCTAACAATGGAAGAAGAGATGTATGCCTTGATCTCTTGGAACACCTGGACACTTGAAGATCCACCAGGCGATATTAAAATTGTTGGCTCCAAATGGGTCTTCACTGTGATGTACAATCTAGATGGGTCTATTTCTCGCTACAAAGCCCGACTTATGGCGAAAGGGTTTACGCAAACTTATGGTGTTGATTTCTTTGATACCTTCTCTCCAGTTGCTCGTTTATCCACCATAAGAATTCTCATGGCAGTAGCAGTACAGCTTGATTGGCCCTTGCATCAACTAGATGTGAAAAACGCGTTCCTTTACAGGGACCTCTAAGAAATTATGTATATGCAGCAACCACATGGGTTCGAGATTCAAGGGGAGTGTCAGAAGGTTTGTTTGCTACGCAAGGCCATATATGGTCTCAAGCAAAGTCCTCGCGCATGGTTTTAAAAATTATCAGAAACATTAGAGAATCTGTGCCCCATCTGATCTTCAGCAGATCGTGAATGGAAAAGGAACTGTGGCTATGCTAGTATATGTGGATGACATTATCCTCACAGGAGATGACCATGATGGTATTATAGAAGTAAAGAAATAAATGGGACCTCTAAGATATTTCCTAGGGATTGAAATAGCAAGATCCAAGAGAGGAATTGTTATGTCTCAACGAAAGTACGCTACTGACCTCCTTCAAGAAATAGGGATGCTAGGATCCAATCCAGCTCAGATACCCATGGATCCTAAGGGACGCATCTACGAGGCAGGCGATGTTGAGGATAGTGGTCGATACAGATGCCTAGTGGGTAAGCTACTATATCTTACCATCACCCGACCAGATATCTCTCTTGCTGTCGGAAAACTTAGCCAGTTCATGGACTCACCTACCTCAACCCACTATGGTGCATGCATGATGGTCTTAAAGTACATCAAATCATCTCCAGGAAGAGGACTACTATTCACCAAAGGTAATAGCTTTGACCTCATGGTGTATTCAGATGCAGACTATGGAGGAAACCTGAGCGATAGAAAGTCTACTACAGGGTTCTGCACTTATCTTGCAGGAAAATTAATCACGTGGAGAAGCAAGAAACAAGCTATGGTCTCTCGCTCGAGTGCTAAAAGTGAATACCGAGCCATGGCTCAAGCTGCAACAGAACTTGTATGGGTTTGATTTATACTTACCGATCTTCATACCACTCCTTGAAAGATCATATAACTTAGATGCAACAACCAAGCAACAACACATAGCCAACAATCCTATGTTCCACGAACACACCAAACATGTGGAAATTGACTGCCACTATACTAGATATTTGATACAGAAAGGGCTACTTCGTACTCAGAGCGTACCTTCCTCGGTCAAACGGCATATATATTCACCAAGCCGCTTGCACGTATATAGTTTGAAAAATGTTGCAACAAGCTGAGCATGATTGATATATATGCTCCAGCTTGAAGGGGAGTGTTGAGAAGCACTCTACCTAGGGGTAGATTAGTCATACTATAAAGCACTCTACCCATAAACCCTAGGGGTAGATTAGTCTTCTCATATACCAATTGTATTGTAACCCTAGGCCTCTCTACCTATATAAAGAGACCTAGGGATTCCCTTTCTAAATAAGAAAAAGAGTTATCCCTTTCAACTGAGGTTGATGCATAGTTGTATATATAAAGAGTTATATCAAGGACACAACTAGCATCACAATATGATATTCAAGAAGGATTTCCAGTATGAGAAGAGATGTCAATCTCCTCTAAAGGTTGATAACCAGTTGATACTCTTGATGTAGGTCTTCTACATCGGAAGAGATGTTGATCTATTATAAAGGTTGATAACCAACCAACACTCTTGATATAGGTCCTCTACATAGGACTAGAATACTTGATGTATCATATGAGTTAAGATAAAGACTTAACTCGATGAGTTTTAGATACTAAAGATGTATATCGTATATTATCACAAACAATTACGCATACTTTGATTGGAGACCGATATCCATCTATTATTTGAGTGAGTATATATGGCATACCAATATGTTTATCACCTGACGAGGTCTATATACTAGTGAGATAGTGTGCATACAAGGGAATACGAGTGATCTCTCGAAGGAATCATACATGTTCAAAGGACATAAAGATGAGTGTTCATTCGTGAGATATTGGAGTCAAAATGAATTCCACCAATAGTCATCTTGTTTACAAGGCATGATAACAATTCAAGAACATCAATATATGCTTTTGTAATCATATAATTGATATTTCCTCCTAATGATCGAGGAATCTATTGATAAGATCTTGATGGAGACATTTAAATATGTGATTGAACTTCGGGTTATTAAAAATATTCCTGAGTGTAGGGTGCATAATTATCGGGAATGTTCGAGGTCGATGCAATTATAATAAACTGTATACCACGATGCTTCCATTAAGAGGTAATGATCAAGTTTTTAGTTCATTATCTCTCTTCCATTTTTCATATTCTTCATCCAATTTCTGTTTCATTTTTTGTATGTCTATACTTATGATGACTCGATTTTAAGTATAGGGGGTGGATGCCCTAGTTGCTCATATTTCATTTTGTTCGGTCACTCTTGTTGTTGCCTAAAGGGAGTGACTACGTTTTATTCATCTTCTTTTCATTTCGGTTCGTGCATTCTTTTGTTCTCTTAGTTGTCCCTTAGTTGTTGATTTCTTCTTCTACACTTAGGATACTTTATCCTACGTGTAGAGATGCCAACCTGAGTCGTTGAATGCTCGATTCATTCTCTTCTTATGACCCTCGGGTAGTCAAAATTTCCATCTTCTTGTTTATACTTAGGATATTTTTTTAAAATTTTTAGTAACTATACATAAAATGTGTGTTGTAAAGTTGTGAATAGAACTAATTTAGTCAGTAATAATTTATGAATAAAACTCATGTATATAAAAGATATAAATTATGAACTTGCAAAAATGTGCAAAACATGTAAGAATGTTTATAAAATCATTTATAAAACCATACATATATCTCATAGAAATTGTGAATAAAATTCTTTGTCTATAAGATGCGTAGAAATTGGTATACCATCAAAAATTTAACAAAAAAACAAAAAAAATAAAATTCATAAACTATACAAAAAAGTTCAAAAATCCACTAGCAGTGGCAAAATGTACAAAATCCACATGGAATTTGTAAAACCTGAAATTTGTCTTTAAAAAACATTGTGAATAAATTTAATCCTTGAACCGATCTAGAATAATCCATAGATAGAGTTTAATAAAGCTCTAATCCACTTTATTTCATTGGAACTTCTTATTGGAATTGAATCTTTTTAGATTGGATGGATTAATTCTTTGGTGGATGGATTTTATAGACTTTGCTTGGAGGACAAATGATTAATAATTAATTAGATTAACTCTTGACTCATAGAATAATATTTTAGATCCAACCAGTTGGAAATTGATCAAAAAAGTTTTCAAAGTCAACTGGAGATTTAGTTTTATATTCGATTCAATCAGGAAAACCCAAAGTGTTTTGAATCATGATATTACATATAATTTAATTATCAAGTCATGATACATAGTATATACAATATGATTGATGTTTTCTCTAAGTATTCGCAAATGCAATAGGCAAGTTCAAATTGGATAAGAATCATACATCTGAGAAATTAATAATCAAAATAATATCATTAGGAAATTGTATATGAATATGTAAATATAATTCCCATAGTAGGCGCTTAACCAACGGGGATATATATCCAAAATAATTAGAATTAATGTGATTATGACTCACATAATATGTTAATGTTAATATGGATTGGTCCCATATTCTTCATTAAATAAATGTACATTGGAATTACATTTTATTTTAGACTAATGAATTGGATCGTTAATTAGGAGGATGTTTTGCTAATTAATATAGGATAATTTGTGGTTCTTATTAAGAGAGATAATTCCACCATTATTGAAGATAAATTCCATGAAGTACTTGAATTATAAAATGATTTAATTGTGGAGATAAATTCTCACAATTTCAAGGTGGATGCTCACCATGTTGTCCTATAAAAGAGGAGTCATGCGTCCTCTTTTCATCCATTCAATTTAAGTGCCTCTAGCCTTATTTCCAGAAGAAAAAAAAATAAAACTATCAAAGTTAAACATTTCTACTTCTATCTTGGTGATCGTCCCCTCTATGCTCTCTTTTACCAATGTTTGTCGTCTACCCTATAGCCCTCTACCTTTGGCCTCTCAAGTTTGCCTAAGGCTCATGATTCATCATCATATACACAACAATTGGTGAATCAAACTTGAATAAAAAAGGCCTCTTCTGTTAGGTCTTACATGAGTCATGGGTATAATTCACTTATTTGTGTGATTCACAAACTATGTGGAATAGTTTCCTTATATATGCAATGTCGCATTATTACTCTATGATTACTATATCACTCATATGATAAGTTTATTATTTGTCAAATTTGATTCATATTTTTTACATTTTCATGATGTGTGAGGAAAAACCTCCTATAAAATGAAACCAGAGCCAAGATTGGAGGACTATATTGCATCCATGTGCGATGAAGAAAAGGTAGTATTTTCTCTAATTGCGGGGGCATTGTTTTTCTGTGATATTTCATGTTTCAAACGTTTTACAAACATACAACGTTGATGTTTCTTACCTCATTTTGGACAATAATTTTTAAGGTATTAATGATGTTTAGAATTTCTGAACATATCTACAAAAGGCCCCAACAAAAGTTATCTCCGTGCAAGGATTTAGATGCAGAATGTGCTAGCAATCTCTGATTTTGATAAAAAAAATATAACATATTTTTATGGAATATTTTGCTATTATTTTTGAGTCATATAATACATGAAAACAATAATAAGTAAATCATCAATTCATTCCCCTGTCAATATAATATTTTCTCGTTTGATTTCGATTGTGTTGCTTCGAGAAATTGGATTTCTATGTAGGTGGCATTGGAATAGACTTGATACAAACTAAGGATAATTTTATTTCAGAACATAAAATGGATGTGAATATATTTGATGTATTTATATTTGTAGTTGGACTTAGAATTTATAATATATTGGAATCCACAACAAAATTTAAGTCAACGCTAGAAGGTGTTTTCTAATTTGAAGTGTGATGGTTGCATGTTATGAATTTGGAAATCGAATTCATTTTTTTCCAGATTTGGATCTATGTAATAATTAGGATATATTTTAAGCACTCATGGGAATTAATTTAGGATTAAACTATTAGTAATAGACTAGTTTGCTTATATGTCATTCAACAGAGAGTTTGAACAATCCATTATCCCTTCGTATTCGATGGGGATGGATCCGATTACGTGTCAGTATGAATGATGGGAATGCGTTTTATTTATTACTCTGGCAATATTTTTTGTGTTATGTAGAGTTACGTGAGGGGTTGCATTCTAATTTTAAATGAGAATGCGTGAATGTACGTGCCTTATATGTTGAATGTACATGATGTATGTTTATATGTTCCTATGGTGATATGGACCTTATATATCAAACATTGAAATTATTGAGATAATATTGATTTAATAGTATTAAATTTAAGATGACCTAATGATCTACTTATCACAATAGTTATCGTATTTCCTTAGTCGATTAATTAGGATAATTGAACTCGAAATAATTAATCATCCATTTAAACATGATAAGGATAAAGTCATATGATGACATTCATGGCCTCCCATCGTTGTGACGGGTACCTTTGTCGTGGATTATATTATAGAGTCGTTTTACAAAGACAGTACTCCAAAATATAAACATGCATGCATATACGTAGTGATCCTTATATTGTTCTCTATATACTTGACGTGGTATTGGATTGTGCTTAGAATTTCACTAATTGGTGGTTGATTTAATTAATAACATGTCAACGTCGCCTTCTTAGTGGCAGACATGGGAATTAAAGAATGAAACTTGATAATGCAAGTTGGACCTATAAATTGAAAATAAATCCACGTCTTTCACATACATAACATTTTCGCATTTTATTGGGGTATTGTCAATATGGAAAGGAGTTCTCGAATCTCACTTGAGGTGTTTGATTAGTGTACCTCGTGTTTTGAAAGTTGGAAAGGGGATGGACTTTCAAAATTCTATAATACAATACAACTTTCATTTCAAAATAATTTCATCTTAATCCAAATATAGTAAAGTGCATACTTTTTAAATTTCAGATGAAGTCACTTAACCCACTCAACCAATTAGTCAGAGTCAATCAATTGACATGTCCAAAATACTCATATTGGATCCGTAATTGAGATCACTTGCAACAAAACGCATATGGTGTGCTCTCCACTATCAAGTATGATGAGCCTCATACTGAGGATGCCCTATATAAGTGGGACAAGGATCATTTGTGCCCTCATTGCTACTTTTTATGATCATTATCCAATGTACTTCAGAAGCAACATGCGAATATTGATCCCGCGAAGGATATCCTAATGAATATGACAAAGATGTGAATCACTCTTAGTGATAAAACTAAATAAAAGGCATATTTTGTTGCAAAGTATACGAAGGAAACTGAGTTAGATAATATGCGCTTAAAATATTTAGGCACATCTCTAAGCTATAGATAGGGACACAAAAATGTAGATAAACTTCATTATGCTATCTTCCTCCAAGTCTTTCAACATTTTCATCGTGTCATACCACATTAATAAGTTGCATCTAATTGACATCGAGTTGCTTTATGCTGAAGTACAATGAGGACGTGATGAAGAAAGAGAACCACTCTAGTAGTACAATAGTTGCACATGTCAATGATCTCAAATGGGTCCAATCCAAAAGAACAAAAATAAAGGTCAAATTGTTGGACAACCTTTCTAACTTCCAAGAAGATGGGTGTTTGTCATCATTCAAATAGCCGGGGCATTGGAAGCATAATTTTGCAGAAAACCCGAAGAGCTCATAGAATGGTAATAGTAAAACATTGGCAGGTAATGCATCTATATCCATTGAAGTCAACTTATTGATAGGATGATAATGAAGCTGGATCATTGAGTTTGAGGTTTCTATTCATGCTTGCAATATGTGGCATCTATTTCAAGAAACCATAATACTTGATGAAGTGAGATAGTCATCCATATGGGATCTAATGCACAGTTGTCATAATCGCTATTGAAAATTACATACTATCATTATCTAGTAGAAGAAACCCGAGAATCAGAGAATGTCCATATGTTTCGTATGTTAGAAGGAACTTATTATTTATATTTAAGATAGTTAGAAATAGATATTATTTTCTATTACGCGAAAACTTATCATAATTCATTATGTAAATTAATATTAGATCGTTTCTACTACCTAGAGGACTCTTTGAGTTGAACATAAGTAAATTAGTCACGAATGTTAATACCAATAATAATAATCAAACCCATAAAAGTTTAAGCAAGGATGGAGATCATTTGACAATTGTCAAACATCAAAGACTTGGACATGCGTTTTTTTATATGATCGATATTCTGGTAAAATGTCCATTGCACCCTTCTCCAAGAAAGGTGTAAGATGCAAATGCATACTCGAATTCATGCATAACAATGTGGTCCATTCAGTAATGCAACACGTAATGGACATCAATCTTATTTGGCCTTTGTTAATGATCATCTGCAATACCATTATGTCTTCCTACTACGTCATAAGTTAAAAATCTTTGAAAAGTTCAAAGCGTCCATGGCTTTGGTTGAGAAACAAATATGAAGGAAGATCAAATGAATTCAATCTTAACATGGTGGCAAGTACCCCTTAGATGAAGTCAAGAATACCTTAAAGAGAGTGGATCATATCCAATCTCACTCCTCCAAGTATCCTCAACTCAATGGAGCTATATAGAGACTCAACAAAATCATGTTGGACAAGGTGAGATCAATGACGAGTAAGGCATAATCACCTTTTAGTTTCTTGGAATACGTAGTAGAGACTACAATAGGTATCCTAAATAAGATTCCAAACGAGTCATTACCTAAAAGCCCTCGTGAAGTTTGTTTTGGAACCAAGCCAAGTGTTAGACTGTAAGTATTTGGTTTGTTTAATCCATTCTAATAACATGGATACAATGATGATATAGACAGGTCGGTTTCGATCTAGTTTAATTTGATCGTGTTGAAGTACATGCGGATGAAATTGATTGCTAAAAAATCACACTGAAAATATGTGTACATCTATGAAGAGGTTTAGATTATTCAATAAAATACTTGACTAATTCAATAATATTGAAATCCAACCCCTTATAATTAACTAACCCTAATTATATGTACATAATGACATCACTCGTATTTCTTTATTTCTCGTATTTTCGTAATATTAAAAATACCATAAAGATTAGTTTAATATTGAATATATTTATGTTGTAATTATTTTATAAATCAAAACACCACAAAATTACAAAAGATAAAATTAATCATTTCCAATTACTTAAAAATACTTACAAAAATTCCATCTTATACATATGCTTTATTTTCATTTTGTATTCTCATGAAACTTGTAAATCTCAAAGGATCTACAACTTTCATGTTGAACACGTTTTAACTGAAATTTGTAAATATTTATTTCGTATTTTTTTCTTTATTTTTCATTTTATATTTTCTCTCATTGGACCATGTGGTGCACCCTGGACCGCCTCTTCTTTAGCTACCTACCTCACTCTCCCCCATCCATCGTACTTTGTCCAGATATGATCCCAGTCGCACATCAGTGTCGCACCTCCATGCCGTCTGTTGAGATCACTAGATTTCATCAGGTTCATCTGCTCACACCCTATCCTCGGTTGTTGGATCCATTGATCCAAGGATTGTGCTCCTTCATCAACCTCCTGCTCTGGCACCTCCCACGACATACCCTCACCAGCCCCACCTCTTCTCCCAATTTCCCCACTACACCGGTCCACCTAATCGCCAACCAATTGATCCTATGTCAAGACCTAACTTCCCTAATCCACACATGACACCTAGGTCACCTTCTCATCCAATCGCCGATCGAGAAGGGTGGGGGGGTTAAACCCCCACGATCATCACCTGGAGCTACCCCCAGTTCTCTTTTTATACCTCGTCTCTGGAGCGATTTGCCCCCATCTGCCATATGCGAGAGACTTCAGAGCTTCCTACACCTCATGTGACAGAGAGTGAGGGTTGAGGGACGCGAAGACCATTGTCTTCTCAAGTGTGATCCAAGACACCTTGTCGTAATACTAATAATGTGGATGCTCGAGCTCCACGCAACGCTGATGTGTAGAACGAAAACCAAGAACTCCAAAGCTCCACTCCCACGCTCCTCCTTCCACCATTGACATCCAACTTCATCTCCAGGAAAGCCATCTTCTTCTATTTCTTTGTTTCATATCCAATCATTAATCTCACTCTCATACTCTATTTTTGTTACCAAAGAACACCCTCAACATCCTCATGGATTCGCCTCGCTTTGGGGTTCATGAGCTCACCACTACAGGAGGGTCAACCACTTCATTGGCCGAGAAAATGAGGAATCCCCGATCTCAATCTTCTTCTATGACAGACCTTCATCGCTAGGAGCTTCTATCCGTCCTTAGCCCTCTTTTGCATGTCCACCATCTTTGCGAGGGACACCAGAAGCTCCTCGAACCTCCAATAGTCATGATTGAGCAAGGAGGAGCCAACAACAACACACCGGAGCTACAACACTGATAAATCGCTAAATACGGTCGTTTATTCGCGCACGTTGTAGTACATGTACTTAGCGATTCAGTCAGAACCGAGAGAAGAATCTCCGTGAAGAGTGCCTCAGCTTAATTTATCCCGAGCAAGTCCGGGGTCGAACACAGGGAGGCAAAGGAACAACTTGGGATCAATTTGAAAATTTAGATCTTGATTTCCAAATGCGGATATTTTTTATATTTTTTATGCAAATAGAATGCAAATGCAAGTGAACTATGACACTTAGAAAACACAAACAAGGCCAAATTATTTTAGTGGAAAAGAAGTCCAATTTAGCTAATTCGTATTTTTCCTAGAATCTTAATCCAGTGATGAATGCAAAACATATTTTTTTAGAATTTTAGGGGTTAAAATGCAACAACTAAAAATGCACACTTTTTATGTGTTTTTTTCGCAATTTATCACACACACAGTAAGCAAAAATCACGAAAAATTTAGTAGAACATAAACATGATGCAAATAGACTATAATAATTTGTTTAGAATTTTTTGACAATATATGATTTTTTATGGATTTTTTAGTGAAATCAAAGTGATAGTGAGTAAATAATTCCTAATTAATCTACATTATCAAATTAGATAGAAAGCAAATTATCCTCAATAGATATTCATATAAACAATGCACGGGAGTTGAAATTCCATGAAAAAAATGTATGTGGATTTAACTAAAAATCAAATATGAATTTCACTCTATGATTTATTTTAGCACAAGACAACTCCAATTTGGATGAGATTTGGATAGTAAGTTAAGCACTTATCAAGGCATCATGTCTAATTTTTGTGGAATTTTAGAGCAACTATGAGTTAGTTATCAATTTAAGAGCATAGATTGGGTAAAATATGAAGAATTTCAATTAAACAATTTTTATTAATTACCCACAACTCACAAAAATACAAATAAATATTCAGAATGTATAAAATTAGTTGCTCAACATAGTGGCATTTTTCATTGACTAAAAAGGTGCAAGATTGATGTCCAAATTAACAGGTGAACGTAGGGGTATCCGAGCAAAATGAAAATTGAAAATAAACAACGTAAATATGTACAAGGACATTTTTGTAATTACATAAACTTACAGGGAAACATATGCAATTTTTACAAAATAAAAATGAAAATAAAATTGACCTTTCTTCTTCTTCTTCCTGACGGTGGAGATGGGGAGGTGAACCCAAAGGGGTCGGCGGCGGAGGTGGCGGTGGTGCCGCACTCGGCCGCGTGCGAAGTGGTGGAGAGGCGCGGGACGCAGCCACGGCGGCTGGAGGGTGCGACGGAGAGGCGGAGGCCTGGCGGCCCTCGCGGCGGTGTGAACGGCGGAGAGGACGGCGGTGAGAGGTAGGGGGCAGCGCGCCCAGATTTGGCGGTGGAGAGGGCGGCCCGCGACGGCGGCGGCGGCGCACGTGGCCGCGGAGACGCTGAAGCGGCGGTGGGGGTGGCCGTCGGCTGCTGGGAGGGCCATCCACCTCTGCTGCGTATTATTTATATTTTTTTGTTTTTATTTTTTTAATTTCTTTTTCTGTTGTAATAAAAACCTTTTTTGTTTTAAATTATTTTATTTTTTATTTTTTTTAACCAGGGACTGAAATGAATGTGGAGCAAAAAATATGACGACAGTGGTGTATGATAAAGATAAACAATTGGAGGATGAGTGGTGAATGTGATGTGTTAAAAAAATTGCAAAACTAACAAGATGATAAAATGGGACGAAAAAATACCTACGATAGAGACGATCACCTATGGTGTGCTCACAAGAGCACGGTCTTCGCTCGAATCGCCGGCGTGCGATGACCTCGAGCAGCGTCCGGTTGCGGCTGCGATGTTGGCAGAAAAACCAACGGATCTCACCGGAGAGAGGGTTGTCGTCGCTCGACCGCGGTTGCGTCGATGTCACCGATTCAACTCTGGGAAATATGCTCTCCTCACATAAAGATGGATCAAGTGCAAATTAAGGAGGATGAGATGTATATAAAGAAAATGAAATGAGAGGTTATTAAGTGGTGGGAGGTTATATTATTAATGGAGTTGAATGGGAGGTTTAAAAAATGGTGGGATTGAATGGAGGTTGGTGGTAAAGAGTTGAATGGTGGTTACTGTAGAGAATGTAAAATAAATAATAAAATAAATAATGATATAAAGTAGGATACTTTAAATACAACAAAAATAAAGAAGGGAAAAAGTGGTGAATTTACAAGTGAATACATACAACATGTACATTTTTTATTTGCTTTTCTAATATGTAATGTTTTGTCTTTTTTAAAAAGAGACATTTACAACAGAAAAAATACAATAAAATACTACAATCAAAATACAACACAACCATGATTTTTTGTATTTTTAATAATTGAAAAAGATAAAATAAAAAATGAGGAAAGAATGAATATGTACAAAAATATACAATGTACAACTAGGTCCCAAAACCCAACTTTTGCAAATGAGCTCCGATTTTAATGAAACCACTTCTGTTGGATAGATAATTTTCTAACTTGAACTTTAAAAGTGAGTTTGGTGAATTTGGAATTCATACGGAGTAGGAATTTAGCTTGGAAGTTGGACTTTACGGCTTTTTTTCCCTTTAGGATCTAGGGGCATTTATTTGAGGTGAAATTTGTTTTGTATTTTTGTATTTTTATATACATTTTTATAAACAAGTTGGAGAAAGAATTAGCCAAAAAGGAATTGAAATAAAATTATTAAAAATCCATGAAATTTTAGGCTATTTACAGGTGAAAAACTCCTTTAATTTGCGGCTTTTTAGTGTTAATTTATTTTATACAATCTAATATACAATAATTAATGTATTTTATTTACAAGAGTCATTTTGTTTAATTTATGGATTTTATAAATATTTATTAGGGAATTTACTCATGGATTTTGCTAAGATCAAGATATTGAGATGATGAATCGTAGATTCATCACCCCCCTATACTTAAACTTTGCTAGTCCTCGAGCAAATAAAGAATGAATAAGTTGGGTTAACCCCTGACTGTGCATGTGAATACAAGACTTGATCCGTTCAAGAACTCTCGGTTTTAGAGATCCTAAAATTCTAAGCGGAACCAAGCTCTAGTCAAAAGGTATCCAATTTCCCTAATCATCAGATTCTCTTTGTATACATATATAGTAAGGATATGACTTTAAGTGTAGACTGCAGTTACAAGAGTAGAGTCGTAACGTCACCCAAGGTTCCAGTCCAAGAGCCTCTCCTGAGGACCCGATACTCAACACTAGGGAATAAACCATTTCTTGCATCCAATCCACCGTCTCTTTAGTTTGTCAGACTTAAAAGTGTAGATGGAAGGCCAGTTGATGGAGGGCATAGGATTGTGTCATTTCTTATCTCCCTCTCATTGGAACAAGGATTCTCTCTAGTGCCTTATTACTCAATGCATATTTTTGGTGTTGATCAGTGCGTCCGTCAAGAGAAGTTGGAGCTGTCTGCACTTGTTTTCCTGGGAGTACACCGGGATGTGCCTTTTTTGAGTACCTATCGTACCTTCTACACCCAGACTTGTAGCATTTACGATGCAGAGCCCTTTTTTTGTGCAAGCCCGACTCCTGGTCCTAATAGCGGTGGTCCAAGTGGACACTTTGAAATGGATGGGAGCGCTCGCCTTTGGTGGAAGCTCTTTGATATTTGACTTTGTGGAATGAGAGCTTTTCTTTGATATTTCATTGCTTTGTAATATTTGTGGCTAGCTCCACTGCTTTTACCAAGAGTTGGCGCACATTGATCAACATTTTTTTTATTTTATCACACCCTGGCATATAGGTAAATGTCAAGAGATAGTACAAGAACCATATTCTCATACTGGCTAAAGATGCTGACACTCAGGTTTCATGAAGCCTTCATTGATTTTATCCCATCCTCGAGCATCATCAAATCAAGTCCAAACTCAAATCCCTCATCCCAGTTTCTCAAGTGAAATTTCAACTCATCTCATCATAACTGCAGTCGTGTATGTGAGGTGCTGATCATATTCTTAAGGTAGAGACTAAGCATGCAATATGGCACACAAATCTTTCAAACTAGGGAAATGTGAATAATTAAGTCCAAGGCCCTGATGACTAAGGCTGGTTAACTCAAAATATCAAGACCTCATAAACTAAGTGTTTTTGAACATCACTAGTCTTGTGTGAAAGTGAATTGTGTCAGGGATTAAACCAACTTATTAGTTAGTTTTTTAATGATTTTTTTAAGTTTTAGAAAAGGTTTTTTTTTCAAAAAGTTTTTTTGACAAACAAAGGCAAAGAAGTTTTTTTGTTAGAATAGTTTTGCTTTTTTTTTCAAGAGTTTTTTTGAAAAAGATAGGTAAATAAGAAAGGACCTTTTTTGTGAAAAAGTTTTTTTAGCACATAAGGAAAAAGAGTTTTTTAGAAAAAAAATTTTTTAAGAGATTTTTTTTGAAATTTTTTTGAACTTTTTTTTACCCACCCCATAATTATTGTATAATATATACAAAAATATGTGAAAGTACGAGCTATGGGTAAAGTATATATGTAATATATACACGCCCCCTATACTTAGCATGTGCTATGTCTTCATGGCACAAGAAGCGAGAAAAAGACATAGCTCGTGCTAAGCGTAGGATGGCTAAAATAATAAATAGTATAGAAGTCGATCTACCCCCTATACTTAGGCTCTAGTCAGCCTAAGTGTAGAAGAAGAGCAAAAATGGGGCGGACGAGGTCAAGAGGAGAAATGGATGAGTATATACACATGAAGGGCATCGGTTCCCCCTATACTTAGGCTCTGGTCAGCCTAAGTATAGGACATAGTAAGTGTAAGAACCGATGTGATATGGAGAATATACAAAGAAGGGAGAATGTACACGAGAAATGAATCTTCTAAGATGTTGAATCTTGATGCTGCATCTTCATGAAGAGTAATAAGATGTATTTGCTCTGTGCTCACTCTGCATGAAGTTGATGACCTCGACTTGGACTAACTACTCTTTTGAATAAACAAAATAGCTTCAATAGTTGTCTATTCACCATATGAGATTGTGCACCATCTGTGAGATCAGCTATCTCTACACTTCCATTCTTGTGCACTTTCTTAACAACAAAGGGACTTGTTCATTTAGATTTGAGCTTCCCATGGAACATCTTCAACCTGGCATTGAACAACCATACCTTTTGTCCAGGGACAAAGTCTTTGCACCTAATGTGCTGATCATGCCATCTCTTTACTTTGTCCTTATAAATCAAACTGTTGTCATATGCCCTGTTTCGGATTTCCACGAGCTCGTTCAAGTTCAAGTCTCGACAAAGTTTCCCTAGGTGACAACTCCAGTTAATTTTCTTAATTGCCCACTCGGATTTATGAATCAATTCTGCGGACAAATGGCATGGCTTGCCATAGATCATTCTAAATGGTGAAGTACCAATGGTGTCTTGTAGGCTGTCCTATAGGCCCACAGAACTTGGTCCAGGAGTTGAGACCAGTTCTTCCTATCGGGACGAACCAATTTCTGCAAAATACTCTTCACCTCTCTGTTCGAAACCTCTGCCATGCCGTTGGACTGTGGGTGGTAAGGACTAGTAACTCTATGCTCAAATCCATATTCCTTAGATAAAGATATCATATCCCGGTTCACGAAGTGGCTACCCCCATCAGATATCAAAACTTTTGGCACCCCAAACCTAGCAATAATGTGGTCTCTCACAAACTTACAGACAATCTTGCTATTTGCGGTTCGGGTTGGAATAGCCTCCACCCACCTGGATAAATAATCAACTGCCAACAATATGTACTCATGTCCTTGGCTGTAAGGGACCCATAAAATCTATGCCCCATGCATCAAAAACATCACAAATAATCATCGGTTGCATGGGCATCTCATCTCTCTGTCCAACTGTCCCTCCCATCCTTTGACAGATCGGGCATGACTGTACAAAATCAATAGCATCTCTAAAAAGGGTCGGCCAGTACAATCCATATTGAAGTACTTTGTGAGCGGTTCTTTTTCCCGAATGGTGTCCTCCAACCTCAAGTGAATGTCAATATGTGAGGACACTCTGGTATTCCTCCTGAAGAATACACCTTCTCCAAACACAATCCGGTCCTTCAAAGAAAATGAAAGGATTGTCCCAGTGGTATCTCCTCGAATCCGACTTGAGTCGGTCAATGCTGCTCTTAGTCCAACCATGGGGAACTGATGACACGCCTGAGGGACTCGGGTAAAAGGTAATCAAGGGTCGTTGCGACCCAAGTCACCAAGCGGTGTCAATCGAGAAAAATAGACCACCAAATCGGTTAAAAATCAAACAAACTCAAGTAGCGGTCTCGCTATTATATTAACCTGGTATAGCGACCAGGGTCGAACACAGGGAGCACGTAATGGCCTCGCGGCCTACGAAGTAGTCTAAAAAAAGAAATAAAATAAAAGACAAATATTTTTGGTAGATTTTTAATTTTTATATTTTTTTGGATTTTTAATTAATAAAGAAAATAAAGAAACCAATAAAACAACCAATTACAAACAATTATTTAATCACTCAAAAAGCACTTAAAAATTCAAATAAAAATATTTTTATGTTTTTTATATTTTTTACTGTTTTTGGTTAATTTTTGGTATTTTTCTGATTTTTATTGAATTTTCTAAAAATCAAACAAAAAAAGAAAAGAGAGGTATTGTCCAGTCAGGTGTCAAGGGCCAATTTAAAATACAAAATGGCCCTATTAACACTTGAAGGTAATTTTCCTATATAGTACAAAACACAAGGAAAATTTGGGCACCAGAATTATTATTTTTGGATTTTTCAATTAATTGTTAGATTTTTTATGGGTTTTATGGGGTTTTGTAATTTTTATGGGTTTTATATATCCAAAAATGACCAAAATTGGTCAGAAAAACAAACAAGGCAAAACAACTACTGTCTAATTTTTTGTAATTTTTAGAGGTGTTTTAATATTTTTTGTGTATTTTATAGTTAGACAGTAAAGAAAATGCGTGTTTTTGATTTTTTAAAAATAGTAAATGAAATCAGAAATGTCTCCAAAATTTGGAGAAAATTTTACACTATGGCAGGAGCCATGTATCCAATTTTTATCACATTTGGAGTTGATTTGCTATTTTATTAAAAATCAAAACCAAGGTATAGTGCATAGGGACCTGTACGCAAAAAAGAGAAGTTCCAGGGGGTCCGGTGCAATTTTTCCAAGTAAATACGCGCGAGGCACGTGACCTGGGCACACAGGGACCTAATTGCAAAGAAACTAAGGTTCCTGGACTATTTAATAACAGATATTAAAAGTCTAGGGGCCTCAGTGTAAAATACCCACTAATAAACGCACATGCACAATAAAACCACGCACATGGGTACATCTGCAATTAATAAAAACTTTCATTCATTTCAGTAACACCCTAGAACAATAGGTCTATATATGCAATTAACCCAAACAAACATGTGTCGATGCACGTGATCTACTACATGCAGGGGTATAAAAGCAATTACCAAACACTACAGGGTCCACAATGCAAATTACCAAACGCAAATAAATTATCTAAAATATTTACAGGACTACAGCAGAATTGCTAAGAAACTAAGGGCCTAAGGTGATATTTACCCTTTATTGAGTCGGTCGTCGGATGGGTGCCACGCGTGAAATCCGACGGTCGGGGAGGGGTGGCGCCCAACGCTGGGGTCCTCGGTCCTGATCGAGCGGCTGGAGTCTCGCCACGTGGAGGATCGGTCGGCTGGGAAGCAACGTGGGATGCCCTTGCTGATCGGACGGTCCCGATCAACCCTCCAAGGATCTGACGGTCACTTCTACTCCATGAACGAACGGCTCGATGAAGACCTGGAGCTGGGGCTGAATCGGACGGCTACGGAGGATGGTCGAAGAACAGGGCATCGGCGAGCTTCGCCGGGCTCGTGTACGCGCTGGGGCCCTCCTCGCGGGCTGCTGAAGATCGGAAGAGAAGCTCCTTGGCCTCCCGCGTCGGCTGGTACCCTCCGATGGCTCGACGGAGCTCCTGGGAACTCAGGCGAGGCCGGCGGAGGTCGAGCTGCTGCACCTGGATGTCGAAGCCCTCAGATGGGCTTCCTGGGACATGCAAAGATGTGCAACGAACTCGCGGGTCGAGGGCAAAGTGCCTCGACCCTGTAAGCAGGGGTGAAGGTGGTCGGTGCAGCGGGGCGTAAGGACTCTGGCGATACGACGACGAAGGAGTCCCAATCCCAGCTCCTGTGTGAGCTGGGTTGGATGGAGGGATGGAGAACGTGCGCGGGGAGAAGGCGATCGTGACGGGGTGGTCCGATGGTCGAGACGAAGGCGAGATGGTCGGAATCGAAGATGAATGGCGACTGGGCGATTTGGGCGAAATGCAAAATCAAAGAAATAGAGAAGGAAATAGAGCTACCTACTGGGTGGATTCGACTGTGGAGGAGCAGGGGGTGCTCCCGGTCTTTGCCTCGAGGACCGTCGGTGTCCGAGGCTCTGGCGCTACCTCCAGGCGGCGCAAGCTCGCCGGATCGATGGTCGAGACGTCCCCTCCTCGCTGCAACAATGCCCGGAGCGAGCTGTCACTCTCGCGGAGGCACTGGAGGTCATTGGGTGGAGTGCGAATGAACCAAAGATGCAAGGAATGGAGGCGGAGCTCAGACTTTATACTTTTAGGGGTCCGGCTATCGGAGGGTCGGGCGAGCAGCTCAAAGCGCGGATCCCCAAAATCCACCCCTGGCGTGGATCAGGGATGATCAGGCTCGGATTAGGACCCGGGGTTAACGGATTCCATGAGCGGATCGAGCGTGCAAATTTTCGAGAAGTCGGGTTGCGGGCACGGATCCGGAACTAAGTGGTCCAGGGGGGGGGGGGGGGTTGACCGGGGGGTCAACATCCCCTGTGGACCAATCAGAGAAGGCCACGCCAAAAAGATTTGAAAAATCAATTTAAAATAGGAAATGGCCGAATTATTAAAAACTCAAAACATGAAAAATGTTTATTTTATTTTTTTCTATTTTTGGTGATTTTTAATTAATTTTTTAAAATAAAAAAAGGGTATGTACACTATAGTGCTATACATAGGTATATATACAATATTGAATTTTTATTTTTGATTTTTAATTAATTATTTTTATGCATTTTTATCCCCACTTTATATTTTATTTATTTATAGCCTAAAATTAGGAATAAAAAGATATTTTTATCTTATTTTTATTATTTATATACAAGGGTTAAATAAATAGCTATATATACATGGTATATATATAATGTTATTTTTGGTTTTTAATTTTGTTCTTTTTATTTTATTTTTGTTTTAATGATTTTTATTGTATTTATTCACACCATAAAAGATAGAATATATACAAATTTTATGGGAATTAATTTATTTATTTATAAGGTGAAATAAATATATATAAGTGTTCTTATATACATGGTGAATATGTACAAGGTGAATATTTTCATTTTCTTTTTACTTTTTTTCTATTTTTATTTTGATTTTGTATTTACAAATATTTACAAATATGTACAAGTACCTTTTATTCTATATTTTTAGAGTAAAATATTTTTATTATATTTACAGGTATATTTACATACATGAGCTCCCTATCTCTCCCTACTTTGGCTTTTATGCGGTCAGGCCCATGCGGAGCCTTCCCTTGGGATTAGGTTGCTCAATATTTATTCTAAATATTTCCTCTTTTTCTTTTTATTCTTTATTCTTTATTCTTTTATTTTTGCACAAAAACATGCTAATTATTAGTTTTTACATCATGCATGCTTTTTGCTAATTATTTGTATTTACAAATATATACATGCATTTGCAAAGGTTTTTGTAGCTAAAATATAAGAATAAAGAGTGATGAATGAGTATTCATCACCCCCCTATACTTAACTTTGCTAGTCCCTTAGCAAACACTTATTTTGAAAAAGAAGTGAAAAAGAGAAAGAAAAAGAGAAAAAGGAGAATGTACATGGATCAAGGTTGATTATTAAACTTGCCTTTATTAAATTGAAATATGGAGCTCGATCAGATCTTTGGATTATTAATGTGTCGGAATCTTATTTGGACTTAAGCTTAAAACTCAACAGCCTCTAAGTTCCACTAATCTATAACCAGGACTCCTCAATAATCCAGATCAGAACAAGTCACTAAACACAAACCCTGAAGACCATGAATCTTTCCTTGTACTGTGAATGTGAGGTATAAGCTCTCCACCTCAGAAATGGCAACTTGACAACCCTCCCCAACAAGGTAACTCTATGACCCCAATCTGGCCACTCTTTCCTCGAGGAGCGGGGTATTCCCTTCTAAGTTCAAGTTCAACCGGCTCAAGAAGAGGGGGAAGAAGAGAATGGACCATGGCCAGTGTAGCCATGTATCCTTGGGAGCTGAACCAGTGTAGCTGAGTCTCCCTGCTGCAAGCTACATAAGGTGGGACATGAATCTCAAGCTTTGCTTATTGCACTATATACATACTCCGGTGGGATTATCATTTTCTATCAGACCACCACTTTTTTGGAGTTATTTTCTTTTTGCATATTTTTTTCAAGTGCATCTATACAACATATACATGTGCAGCATATATACAAGGAGTTTTTCCTCTTGAGCCAATAGACTATCCCTCTTTTGAAGCATTATTGCAACCCACAACTCCTGTCGTTAGACCTCATGGCAACCAGATCAAGTTGAGACGCACTTCCTTCACTAAAAGAAGAAGAGAGGTTCCGCCTAGAAGTACTACCCTCATATGCTACCCCAAGTCAAGGAAGACTGCCTCCTCACCACCTCATCCGTAGAGAGCTCGGTGCAAAGTGCGGTGTCCAAGTAAAGCCGTTGTCCATATGAGTCGTGTGTATGTTGTTAAGTGTTCTACTTAGGCTCATTGAGATGACATGTGACCATAGCCTAGTGGACTCAAAGAATTAAGTCACCATGGACCTGAAAAGCCTTAAACCTAAGCCCTATAAGGTTCCTTTTAGAAACTAGGTGGATTAAGATCTTAATCAAGCTCCATTTCCCAATTTAATTCTAGGCTAGTTTAAATGTCAACTATAATCCAGGAAAAACTATATACATATGTACAAAGATTCTGTTTACACAAATTTTACAAATATGCAAAACTTTTGAAAAATGTTTTGAAATCATGAATGGATGAATGCGTGAATGCAAGTTTTGCAAAAGTATTTACACATATTTACACAAGTTTTTTACAAACTTTTGATTTTCAAAACATTTTGGAAAAATTTTGTACTATATATATAATTTTGATATGAAAATATTTACACAAGCTTTACACAAAAGATTTTTGAAAACATTTTTACAAAAATAATTTGTACAATGGCTATTTATGTGCAAATAAAAGAATGATTATGTACATGAAAAAAATTTTAATTTTTGTGAATTTTTGGGGTTTTTAGCCATTTTATTTATTAACACACTCACACAAAGTACGAGTTATGGCTAAATTTTATATGGAATATATACACACCCCCTATACTTAGCTCGAACGATGTCCTCAGAGTCAAGAGCGATGAAGAAGACATAACTCGTGCTATGTATAGGGAAGTGAAAAGGAAGGCTATATACAAAGACGAATAAATGAAATAGAAGATCAGGAAAGTATCGTCTTTTCCCCTATACTTAGGATCAAGTAGTCCTAAGTATAGCAAGTTTTACACCAAGGGAAGACCGAGTGAAGAATGTACAGGGTCTACCCCCCTTATACTTAGGGTCAAACATCCCTAAGTATAGGCAGCAAAACAGGGGTAAAAAGAATCAAAAGAAATATTCAAAAGTCCCACATCCCCCCTATACTTAGGGTAAAGTGCACCCTAAGTATAGCATAATCAAAGATGACAAACGGGATGTGGAACTAAAGAATGTAGTGATATGGACATCTGGATCTATACAGGTCAGAAGATCAGTGAAAATCAGGCGTGAGATGCATTAGATGTGAGTCAAAAGACCACATCTCACGCAAAATGAATAGGGCAACATCAACGACCCGCGGCTCATGATCTAGAAATGGCTTGAGCCGTTGGCCGTTCACTCGAAAGGTACTCTCAGAAGACAACTCGGATATGTCAATGCTACCGTTGTCGTGTACCTTTCTCACCAGATAAGGTCCCTTCCATTTGCTCTGTAGCTTCCCTGGAAATAACCGAAGCCTAGCATCAAACAACCATACTCTCTGTCCAGGCTCAAAATGCTTGTGGCTGATGTGAGAATCATGCCACTCCTTCACTCTCTCCTTATACTGTAGGCTGTTTGAGAAGGCGGTATCTCTAAGCTCCTCTAAGGCTGCTAACTCTGCCCTCCTCTGGTCTCCCACACTATCTGGATCAACAAATATCACAGTGACTGCCCAAAGTGACCTGTGTCTCAGCTCAACAGGCAAATGGCACGGCTTGCCATATACGAGGCGAAAGGGAGATGTACCCAATGGTGCCTTGAAAGACGTCCTATATGCCCACAAGACCGAGTCCAAAAGCTGTGACCAATCCTTTCGGTCAGGGCGGACGACTTTCTGCAAAATAGTCTTGATCTCCCTGTTCGACACCTCGGCTAGACCATTCGTCTGTGGATGGTAAGGAGTAGCAACTCGATGGTCTATGCCGAACTCTCTAGCAAGGGCCTTCACCTGGTCGTTGATGAAATGAGACCCCCCATCTGAAATCAATACTCGAGGTACTCCGAACCGCGTGATGATGTGCTTCCTCAAAAATCTGCAAACTGTCCTCGCATCAACAGTTCGGGCGGGGATAGCCTCAACCCAACGACTTACATAATCAACGGCCAACAGAATGTACTCAAATCCCTGACTCTTAGGAAATGGACCCATGAAATCGATGCCCCATGCGTCAAAAACCTCACAGAAGTGAATGGGCTGCATCGGCATCATATCACGCTGTCCACAAGTACCCATCCTCTGACAGTCAGTACACCTCTTCACGAACTCATCAGAGTCCTTGAAGAGGGTAGGCCACCACAAGCCGGATTGGAGCACTTTCTGTGCCGTTCTCCTCCCAGAATGATGTCCTCCTGCCTCAAGCTTGTGGCAGTAAGTGAGGACGCTATGGTGCTCCTCCTGAGGAATGCACCTACGCCAGACGCTATCCCCTCCTTCGTGGTAAAGGATGGGATCCTCCCAGTGGTAGGACTTGGCCTTCGCAAGGAAGGTCTCAAGCCTCTGCCTGGGCCAATCTTGTGGGACTTTCCCAGCAACGAGAAAGTTCACAATATCGGCATACCACGGGAGTGAGGCGATAGCAAGGATCGCCTCATCTGGGAAGGTCTCATAAATAGGATCAATCGGCTCTGCATCCTCAAGGTGCTCTAATCGGGAGAGATGATCCGCCACCACATTCTTGACTCCAGGCTTATCCTTGATCTCAATGTCGAACTCCTGGAGTAGAAGGATCCATCTAGTCAGTTTGGCCTTGGCATCCTTCTTTGCCATGAGGTACCTGATGGCGGTATGATCAGTAAACAGGGTCACTCTAGATCCAATAATGTACGATCTGAACTTATCTAGGGCGAATACTACAGCTAGCATCTCCTTCTCTGTGACTGTATAATTCCGCTGTGCGGAATCCAATGTGCGGCTAGCGTAGTGGATAGAAAATGGGACTCCATCCCTCCTCTGTCCCAGCACGACCCCCACGGCAAAATCGGAGGCATCCGTCATGATCTCGAATGGGAGAGACCAATCAGGCAGATGGAGAACATGAGCCTCAACAACACTCTGCTTGAGAGTCTCAAAGGACGAAAGACACTTGTCATCGATAAGGAACTCGGTGTCTTTCATCAGTAGGTCAGTCAACGGCCGGGCAATCCTGCTGAAATCATGAATGAATCGTTGGTAGAAACCGACGTGACCCAAGAATGACCGTAACTGCCTCAGATTGGACGGCGGTGCGAGTTTTCTAATGACATCTACCTTGGCCGGATCAACCTCCATGCCCCTGTTGGAGATGATATGGCCAAGCACCGTCCCCTGAGTTACCATAAAGTGACTCTTCTCCCAAGATAGCACAAGGTGTACCTCTATACATCGCTGAAGTACTCGGTCTAGGCAGTCAAGACAGGAGTCGAATCCGTCGCCGTAAACCGAGAAATCATCCATGAAGACCTCCAAGCACTCCCCTACCATGTCCGAAAAGATCGACAGCATGCATCTCTGAAAGGTCGCAGGGGCATTGCATAGCCCAAATGGCATGCGTCAGAAGGCGTATGTGCCGAAGGGACAGGTAAAGGTGGTCTTGTCCTGGTCCTCAGGAGCGATGGCCACCTAATTGTAGCCCGAGTACCCATCCAGAAAACAATAATGGCTCTTCCCTTCCAGTCTGTCAATGATCTGGTCTATAAAGGGTAGGGGGAAATGATCCTTCTTGGTGGCCTGGTTGAGTCTCATGTAGTCAACGCAGACCCACCAAGAAGTGGGTACTCGCGTAGCAATCTCCTCTCCAGACTCACTAATCACTGTAGTGATGCCCGTCTTCTTGGGCACCACATGCAAAGGGCTGACCCACTTGGAGTCAGAGATGGGATAGATGAAATCGGCGCTCCACCATTTCGAGATTTCCTTCATGACAACCTCTCTCAGATTTGGGTTCAGCCGCCGCCGGAACTCACGCGACGGCTTCGCCCCATCCTCGAGATAGATATGGTGGGAGCACAGGGCCGGACTAATCCCCTGGAGATCTGCTACGCTCCATCCGATTGCCTTGCGGTTCTTTTCAAGAACCCCCATCAGACGGGATTCTTGCTCTCCAGTCAGATCGGCGGAGATAATGATTGGGTACATCTCAGGCTCACCCGCAAGGAATCGATACTTCAGCGAAGTAGGGAGCGGCTTCAGCTCTGGACAACTGAGTGCTGGTGGATCTGGCCTCTGAAATGTCTCTGTGAATGCTGCCAAATCTGCATGGGAGAACTGAAACTCTCGGTTACTCTCAAAAATTGGAGAAGGCTGCCCTGATGGACTGTCTCTACTCTGCTCGGCATCTACCTCCTCATCAGTTGTAGGCTCGGTGGGAATCAGGTCTGGCATGTAATCCTCACAATCTGCCCAATCAGACTCTGACTTCGAGGGATCTGCATCACTCAAGGTGGCATCAGTACCATCATCATCACAAAAATCTGTGTCGCGGTCGAGAATCGGCTCTGCTGCCTCTATGGTATCCTGAACCAGGAATGTGCTCTCCAAGCTCTCCTTTGCTGTCATCTCTGCATCAGCGGGGTCTGAAAGTGAGAGGATGGCATGTGTTGCGGGGTCTGCCCAAACTGCCTCATCGTCTGTGATCACAAAGTCACAGTCCTGGTTGATGTCTAGCCCGGCATCTGTCAGCTGCTCTGTGTCTGAAGTGGTCTCTGAGAATGATATGTCTCTGGCTCGGCTGTCCTCGACCGTCTCTATTTGTACACTTTCACCCTCGACGCGAAAGTATACCTTCCCGCTATCATGGTCAGTCACCGCCTTGGCTGTGGCCAAGAACGGACGACCGAGAATGATGGGGGTATCGGTCACTGAATCAGGGATCTCCATGTCCAACACTACGAAGTCCACGGGGAATTGCAGGCCCTGAATAGTGACGACAACGTCTCGCAACAACCCCTTCGGTCTCTTGACAGATCGATCAGCAAACTGAAGGACTGTCCTGCTCTATCTAAGAGTGCCCAACTCGAAGAGGTCGAGAAGGACTGCTGGAAGGAGGTTGATCGACGATCCGCTATCTAATAGAGTACGGTCGAACCTCTACTCTCTGATGTGACACCTGACATAAGGGGCTCCTGAATCTGGCCTCTTGGCTGGCAGGCGGTTCTAGATCATGAAACACGTGGCTTTCGTCAGCACATGGATCTCTGAGTGGTGGTTCCTCATCTTCCTCCTGACTGTGGTCATGTCTCTCAGTGAACACTGAAGAAGGGGAATGTGCTACAGAGCCTCCTGAAGAGTCAGCTGTATGTGAAATCGATCTATCATCTGCTGGCTGAACTCTTCCTGCTCTCTCTTTTTTGGATTTTCTTTTTTCTTCCCCTTCCCCATCTGAAGGGCTCTAGGGAAGGGGATCACTGGGCCCTTCTCAGATAAAGGACTAGGAAAAGGTCTAGACGGCTCGACGACCGGATCCGCACATACATCACGCACCACAGTGGGACCAGAAAAAACCAAACCTTTTCCTTTATTCACAACAGAGTTCCGAGATACATCAGAAGTAGGAAAAACAACAGATCTCTCAAAATGAACACGGGTGGCCTCAGCACCACCCTCGGCTGGATCAACTGGAGAACTCGGGCCTCAGTACCGCGCTCTGGCTTGTCATCAGGGGTGGCCTCAGTACCACCTCCTCCAACTGGTGACATGGCGGCCTCAGTACCGCTGGTGGAATCAGCATCCTTGGTGGCATCAGTACCACCGTCATCATCTCTGGTGGCCTCAGTACCGCTCTCCTTCTCCTCGTCGGGCGCTCTGTGTGTGTCCTCGTGGTGTCGCTCAGACGAGGCGCCGCCTGCTGGCATCCTACCGCTCCTAAGTGCGACAAAACCAGTATCAAAAAGGTCTGCAGACATATCATCAAATGTAGCACTAGGAGTGGCGTACTCAGTGTAAGCTACCTGCTCAGATTTCCTCTTCATGCTGTTGGGGTTCGGCTCGATCTGGGCAGGGATGGCAGCCTTCCCTCTCACAATGTCCCGCATCTCCTGGTGGAACTCGTCCATCTCCCGTCGAAAGGTAGCCTGCTGATCCGTGAGGAGGCGAGCTATATCATCCAAGGCAGGGCTCTCGTAGGGTGGACCATCGGAGCCCGACGGGTAGCCTCTCTGGTAATGAGGCTGCTGGAACTGGTGCTGCTGCTGCTGAGAGGGGTATGGGTGATGATGTTGCTGCTGCTGGTGAGGCTGCTCACGCCTCCAAGACTTTCCCCACTGATAGGGACGAGGACCATAGGACGACTGCTGCTGCTGCTATGGTGGGTATACTGGGGGCTGCTGCTGCTGCTGCGGCTGGTGATCTCTCTGCAGGCTGTACTGGCCACCCTGACCTGACGGCTGCTGCTGGGGCTGGGCACCTCCGGTCCCCCACCGGAATCCGGGATGGTCTCGTCGGATACCGGGCTGAGGGCGGTCGTACCAAATCCCGTTGACATCCATCAACGGCTCTGTGTCGTACTGCGGTGGCGGAAGCACTGCCAGAGGCTGATCCGGCTGGTATACCACCATCTACAAGTCTGGAGATGGTGGTGACTGGTAGGTGGGCTGCGGCTGCTGGTACGGCTCCGCCTGTACAAGGTGAACCTGTCTAGACTGCTGGTGTGAGCTGGAGCGCTGGGACGAGCTGCTGCTGCTGCCGGAGTCGCCTCGCGACTGAAGACGGGGCTGGGAAGCCGTCTATGCCTCCTGGAGACACATGAGCTGGGTCTTCATGTCGCTTAGAGTCTGTGCCATCTGCTCCATCTGAGTGATGCCCTGGCACTGCTTCTTCTCAATCAACTCCATCCGGTCCAACTTCTCGCTAATGATGCCCATGTCCGCAGCTGATGACTCTGCCTGTGCTGCTGCTACTGCGGACGAACTGGAAGGACCGGCGTCGACCCGTGCTATCCTCTGGTACTGCACGGGTTGTGGCTGCTGGGGTCTGCCCTGAGTGTACAACCGGGTCTGGGACATCACCATGTAGTTCTCAGCCATCTCCTCGTAGATGGCCCAGACCTGGTCGTGTTCCTTGGCGAAGTAAGACCTGCCACAAGAAGCGTTCACCAAGCCCTGAAGCTCTGGTGTCAGCCCGCTGAAAAAGCTCTGCACGAGGTTCGGCTTGGAAATGTTGTGGTGCGGGCATCTATCAGTCAGTTCTCTGAACCTCTCCCATACCTCATGGAACTGCTCGTTGGGGAGTGATGAATCCACATTTCATCATCTTTATTCTATCATTTTGGCATCAAAAACCCTAGCAAATGCCTGTAAATAACATTAAATAGAGCATCTTAACATTCATGCATGTGCATCATATTAGTGTATAAAATACTGTATTTAAGGCCAAAATTATAGAATAAATAAAGAAAAAAAAGAAGAATAAAATATTGTAAATATTTTATGACCCGAAACCCCGAGACCTAGGCATCTTGATGAATAGGTCGACAAGGAATAAAGTAAGGGGAGATAAGGTCAGAAATACAGATAAAATACCTATACATTCTATTCATTCTTTATTCATTTTGGGACCTATTTTTGGTTCCACTTTTTATACATCAAATAAAGAAACTTTGTACATGAAAGTTGTAGATAATTTTATAGAGAAAAGTACAAAATTGATTTCACAGAAAAATAATGTACAGATAAAAAGTTATGGTCTAAATAAAAATCCAGAATGCCAACTTCCCAGACCCGTATCTCACAACTGACAACTCCAAATGCAGCATATTCACCTTTAATTGTATATAGAAGAAAATAAGCTAATTATTGGTGGTGGTTTCGCATTTGGCGGAGCTACGGTTTGAAAGTTGAGTTTTGGACCCTCATTGTACATTATACAGAGTAAAATATTCAATTTATTATTTATTTATTATTTTTATAATTTTATATTATTATAATGTTGTAAATATTACTTATAATAATTGTGAATATTAAAATCAGAATAAAAATGTAAATAAAAAATCAAAATAAAAATACTTATATACACAAAACATAGATACAATACCTATATACATACCTATACATACCTGTATATATTTTATTAATTATATAAAACATATCAGAAAAATAAAATAAAAAGATATTTGTGTATATAAAAGTATTTTATGATTTTAGAAAATACTAAATAAAAATAATAAAAATACAAATACAAAATAAAAATAAAAGTAATAAAATATATAGATAATATACCTATATAGGAGTATAAAGGTAACTTGTAAAAGTATACTTCATAAAATAAATTAAAAATCATAATAAAATACTACATAAAATTTTAAGCATTTTTTATTTAATAACCCAAAATTAATTCGACTATTTTCTATTTTTTATTGAATTATCACAGCTTTTCTTAAATCTTTTTCCTGGTTGGTCCACGTGGACCAACCAGGTGCCTCCGATTGTTGACCGGCGGGTCAACAGCCTGTCCTTGATCCCTAGGTCTGTGATTGGCCTCGATTTTTGCCCGATCTTGCGGATTTTTAGAGGCCGCACCGTCCACCTTCTGCTGCCGATCTCTTCTGCGATCTTGTTCACTGTACATCCACCTACCTCGCCGACCTCCAAGATCTACCCAGATCTTCTCCTCTCGCCCGTGACTTCCCCTCGAAGTCACGCACTCGCCACTCTTCAAAAACAAACCCCCACTTCCATCCCCGGTTTGAACCCTCTTGGACCATCCATCCTCCTCCCTTTCATGCTCTTCGGGTAGCCGGAGGTGACAGCTCCACCGCCCTGCCGTTAGGCGAGTCGAGGAAGGCTCGAGGCGTCTCCACCACCTCCGCCAACCGCCGGCGTCGAGGTACCCTTCCCTCGCCCTTTCTGGGCTCGAGGCCGTGTTATCCCTTTTGTTTTCTTTTTCATTTTGTTCCTGGCATCTAGCTCTTCATTTCCCCCCCCATCTACTCGTCTCTTTCGCGCATCGATTCGCTCAATCGATCCTCGCCGGAGCTATCTCCGACCACCGCCATTCTCCGCGCCTCACGCCGCCGCACATCTCCACCCCTTTGCGCCACGTGATCGGGGTATTTTGCCCCCGATCATATCACACCTCTTCTGCAGGTACCCGGAGCATTCGACAGCACCTGGGCGATTTTGTGAGCTCACCGGAGGCATTTTGGGAGCCCTAGCTCCGCCACCTCCTCTGGAGCGCTCGGGTGGACGCTGCCCCTTTTTGAAGCTTCAGGCGGCCAGAGAGGACTCGCAGGAGGAGAGCTTGCCCTTTTTGAGCTACGGAGGACACCGGGGAGGAGCATCGTAGCGGGGAGAATTTCGCTCCGGCGGAGCTTCTTCCCCGTTCATCGACGCTGCTTCCCAGCCGTCGGATCTGGAGCACCGGCCCAGGAGAGCAGGTACCGTTGGATGGAGCGACGCCACCGCCGTCGATTCGCTCTCGATGATCTAATCGTGGCCGTCCTTCCGAAGCGTCATCGCGGGCCGACAAGCTGACACGTGGCAAGTGGGTGGTTTCCAGCCATCCGATCAACCCGCGTGCTTGGGTATTTTGTGCTTTTTGCCCTAGCAGTTTTGTATATTATTAATTAGGATACAAACTTTCATCAGCCGTTTAAAACTTTTTGTAAATTTTGCTAAACACCCCCTGCAGTTTTCTTATTTGTATTTTAACCCTTGCCAGCCCAGCGCACGTGCGTGGCACGTGCGCGTGGACATTTTGTGGACAAGGCCCTTATAGTCTTGGGTTTTAGCTTTTAGTCCAGTAAATGTTTTACCACGTTGTATACTTTTAGGGTAATTTGCATTAAGCCCCCTGGACTTTGTGATATTGCAAATAGGTCCTTGCCAGGTCACGTGCACAGTGCGCGTGACCTTGGCAATTTTGCAGGTCTACCCTTGCGGGTTTAGCATTTGTCATTCACTCCAGGAACTATTTTATTACGTTGAAAACTTTGTGGAAATTTTGCAACTAGCCCCTGGATATTCTGGAAATTGCATGTATGCCCCTGCCAGGCCTGTTTAATGATTGGATGTTTGTTGTAATTAATTAGACCTTCGTTTTAACTCCAAAAATTCCACAAAAATAGGCTTAAGCTCCTGGATGCTTGTATTTTGACGCCCTAAATTTAGTTTTTGATTTTCTCTTATTTTCATATTTATTAAAAATCAAAAACATGGCTTTTATTCACTGTCTAGCTTAGAAAATACCAAAAAAATATTAAATCACCTCTAAAAATTCCAAAAAAAATTCCCTAGAGTCTATTTTAACCTATTTTAGTGTCAGTCCAAAAATCACTAAAAATCTCAAAAGAAAAATACTAAAAATTAGAAAATACATAAAAACTTCAAAAAAATCTATAAAATCAAAGACAACTCCAAAAAATACAAACTCAATTCCTGTTTGTTCTACATTTCATTCTCTTTATTCGAAAATTAGTGTGAAAAATTTTGGTTGCTATTTGCTAATTTTAATTTGCATTTTCCTCACAGCCAGCATATTTTCCACTGTTTTCCTTCATTTCAGTTTTTAAAAATACTAAAAACACCCTGAAAAATCCCCAAAAATCACAAAAATAGTGGAAAAATATAAAAAGACCAAAAAGACTTTATTTGCTAATTTTTGAACATTTTTATCTATTTTTATAAATATCTCTTTCTCCCTTTTATTACATTGCTTATATATTCTATTATTGGAAAAAGAAGTAAAAAATATAAAATAAAAAATTATAAAAATTAGAAAATTAAAAATCAAAGTACAAAATGAAAAATTAAATTAAAATTAAAAAAAATCAAAATTAAAAACCCACAAAAATTTCCTTTGATTGCTTGCTTAGTGTAGACACTTGACACACACACACTCACTTGTGCACATTTGTTTGAACTGCCCTGCTTGCTCCCTGTGTTCGAACTCTCTGCATACTTGCCCTTTACATCATTTGTGCAGAGTTAAAAATAAATTTTAACTCCACATTATTTCTAATCTATTGATCTTTAGTGTGGGTTAATTGTTGATTAAATACAGGTTTCATTTGAGAGTCGCCACAACGACGGTGTCTCACACAAGGCGGAGACAACCGTCGCTGTGGTGACTCTCAAATGAAACCTGTATTTAATCAACAATTAACCCACACTAAAGATCAATAGATTAGAAATAATGTGGAGTTAAAATTTATTTTTAACTCTGCACAAATGATGTAAAGGGCAAGTATGCAGAGAGTTCGAACACAGGGAGCAAGCAGGGCAGTTCAAACAAGTGTGCACAAGTGAGTGTGTGTGTCAAGTGTCTACACTAAGCAAGCAATCAAAGGAAATTTTTGTGGGTTTTTAATTTTAATTTTTTTAATTTTAATTTAATTTTTAATTTTGTACTTTGATTTTTAATTTTCTAATTTTTATAATTTTATATTTTATATTTTTTTAATTCTTTTTCCAATAATAAAATATATAAGCAATGTAATAAAAGGGAGAAAGAGATATTTATAAAAATAGATAAAAATGTTCAAAAATTAGCAAATAAAGTCTTTTTGGTCTTTTTATATTTTTCCACTGTTTTTGTGATTTTTGGGGATTTTTCAGGGTGTTTTTGGTATTTTTAAAAACTGAAATGAAGGAAAACAGTGGAAAATGTGCTGGTTGTGAGGAAAATGCAAATTAAAATTAGCAAACAACAACCAAAATTTTTCACACTAATTTTCAAATAAAGAGAATGAAATGTAGAACAAACAGGAATTGAGTTTGTATTTTTTGGAGTTGTCTTTGATTTTATAGATTTTTTTGAAGTTTTTATGTATTTTCTAATTTTTAGTATTTTTCTTTTGAGATTTTTAGTGATTTTTGGACTGACACTAAAATAGGTTAAAATAGACTCTAGGGAGTTTTTTTTGGAATTTTTAGAGGTGATTTAATATTTTTTTGGTATTTTCTAAACTAGACAGTGAATAAAAGCCATGTTTTTGATTTTTAATAAGTATGAAAATAAAAGAAAATCAAAAACTAAATTTAGGGCGTCAAAATACAAGCATCTAGGAGCTTAAGCCTATTTTTGTGGAATTTTTGGAGTTAAAATGAAGGTCTAATTAATTAGAACAAACATCCAATCATTAAACAGGCCTGGCAGGGGCATACATGCAATTTCCAGAATATCCAGGGGCTAGTTGCAAAATTTCCACAAAGTTTTCAACGTAATAAAATAGTTCCTGGAGTGAATGACAAATGC
The DNA here is from genome assembly GCA_037367405.1 of Ottelia alismoides. Taxonomy (NCBI): domain Eukaryota; kingdom Viridiplantae; phylum Streptophyta; class Magnoliopsida; order Alismatales; family Hydrocharitaceae; genus Ottelia; species Ottelia alismoides. Next base: position 721,588 of record JAZKJV010009641.1, on the reverse strand, counting down.
TAAACCCGCAAGGGTAGACCTGCAAAATTGCCAAGGTCACGCGCACTGTGCACGTGACCTAGCAAGGACCTATTTGCAATATCACAAAGTCCAGGGGGCTTAATGCAAATTACCCTAAAAGTATACAACGTGATAAAACATTTACTGGACTAAAAGCTAAACCCAAGACTACACGGGCCTTGTCCACAAAATGTCCACGCGCACGTGCCACGCACGTGCGCTGGGCTGACAAGGGTTAAAATACAAATAAGAAAACTGCAGGGGGTGTTTAGCAAAATTTACAAAAAGTTTTAAACGGCTGATGAAAGTTTGTATCCTAATTAATAATATACAAAACTGCCAGGGCAAAAAGCACAAAATACCCAAGCACGCGGGTTGATCGGATGGCTGGAAACCACCCACTTGCCACGTGTCAGCTTGTCAGCCCGCGATGACGCTTCGGAAGGACGGCCACGATTAGATCATCGAGAGCGAATCGACGGCGGTGGCGTCGCTCCATCCAACGGTACCTGCTCGCCTGGGCCGGTGCTCCAGATCCGACGGCTGGGAAGCAGCGTCGATGAACGGGGAAGAAGCTCCGCCGGAGCGAAATTCTCCCCGCTACGATGCTCCTCCCCGGTGTCCTCTGTAGCTCAAACAGGGCGAGCTCTCCTCCTGCGAGTCCTCTCTGGCCGCCTGAAGCTTCAAAAAGGGGTGGCGTCCACCCGAGCGCTCCAGAGGAGGTGGCGGAGCTAGGGCTCCCAAAATGCCTCCGGTGAGCTCACAAAATCGCCCAGGTGCTGTCGAATGCTCCGGGTACCTGCAGAAGAGGTGTGATATGATCAGGGGCAAAATGCCCCGATCACGTGGCGCAAAGGGGTGGAGATGTGCGGCGGCGTGAGGCGCGGAGAATGGCGGTGGCCGGAGATAGCTCCGGCGAGGATCGATTGAGCGAATCGATGCGCGAAAGAGACGAGTAGATGGGGGGAAATGAAGAGCTAGATGCCAGGAACAAAATGAAAAAGAAAACAAAAGGGATAACACGGCCTCGAGCCCAGAAAGGGCGAGGGAAGGGTACCTCGACGCCGGCGGTTGGCGGAGGTGGTGGAGACGCCTCGAGCCTTCCTCGACTCGCCTAACGACAGGGCGGTGGAGCTGTCACCTCCGGCTACCCGAAGAGCATGAAAGGGAGGAGGATGGATGGTCCAAGAGGGTTCAAACCGGGGATGGAAGTGGGGGGTTTGTTTTTGAAGAGTGGCGAGTGCGTGACTTCGAGGGGAAGTCACGGGCGAGAGGAGAAGATCTGGGTAGATCTAGGAGGTCGGTGAGGTAGGTGGATGTACAGTGAACAAGATCGCAGAAGAGATCGGCAGCAGAAGGTGGACGACGCAGCCTCGAAAAATCCGCAAGATCGGGCAAAAATCGAGGCCAATCACAGACCTAGGGATCAAGGACTGGCTGTTGACCCGCCGGTCAACAGTCGGAGGCAGCTGGTTGGTCCACGTGGACCAACCAGGAAAAAGATTTAAGAAAAGCTGTGATAATTCGATAAAAAATAGAAAATAGTCGAATTAATTTTGGGTTATTAAATAAAAAATGCTTAAAATTTTATGTAGTATTTTATTATGATTTTTAATTTATTTTATGAAGTATACTTTTACAAGTTACCTTTATACTCCTATATAGGGTATATTATCTATATATTTTATTACTTTTATTTTTATTTTGTATTTGTATTTTTATTATTTTTATTTAGTATTTTCTAAAATCATAAAATACTTTTATATACACAAATATCTTTTTATTTTATTTTTCTGATATGTTTTATATAATTAATAAAATATATACAGGTATGTATAGGTATGTATATAGGTATTGTATCTATGTTTTGTGTATATAAGTATTTTTATTTTGATTTTTTATTTACATTTTTATTCTGATTTTAATATTCACAATTATTATAAGTAATATTTGCAACATTATAAACATATAAAATTATAAAAATAATAAATAAATAATAAATTGAATATTTTACTCTGTACAATGTACAATGAGGGTCCAAAACTCAACTTTCAAACCGTAGCTCCACCAAATGTGAAACCACCACCAATAATTAGCTTATTTTCTTCTATATACAATTAAAGGTGAGTATGCTGCATTTGGAGTTGTCAGTTGTGAGATACGGGTCTGGGAAGTTGGCATTCTGGATTTTTATTCAGACCATAACTTTTTATCTGTACATTATTTTTCTGTGAAATCAATTTTGTACTTTTCTCTATAAAATTATCTACAACTTTCATGTACAAAGTTTCTTTATTTGATGTATAAAAAGTGGAACCAAAAATAGGTCCCAAAATGAATAAAGAATGAATAGAATGTATAGGTATTTTATCTGTATTTCTGACCTTATCTCCCCCTACTTTATTCCTTGTCGACCTATTCATCAAGATGCCTAGGTCTCGGGGTTTCGGGTCATAAAATATTTACAATATTTTATTCTTCTTTTTTTTCTTTTCTTTATTTATTCTATAATTTTGGCCTTAAATACAGTATTTTATACACTAATATGATGCACATGCATGAATGTTAAGATGCTCTATTTAATGCTATTTACAGGCATTTGCTAGGGTTTTTGATGCCAAAATGATAGATGATGAAATGTGGATTCATCATCCCCCCATACTTTACCTTTGCTAGTCCCTAGCAAACACTTATGCAATAAGTGCAAAAAAAGAAGAAGAAAGAAAAGAAAAAAGAAGAAATGTGGATTTTATTTGATTGTCAACCTTGTCTTCGCAAAATCAAAGTTTGGAGCTTAAGGAGGACCTTTAGAATTTTAGTGCGGGCGGAACCTTAGTGAGAACCGTGTTTGAAATTCAACAGTCCTTGAGAATCCCAAAACTCTGTCCAAGTCTCCTCAATAGCCAGGTCAGAAATACTTCAACTCATACGCAAACTCTTACGACTATGAATCTGACTCGTACAGTGTAAGTGATGGTGGCTCTCCCCAACTAGAATGACAAAGAGACTGACTTCTCCAGCATGACAACCCAATGATTCCCCAATCCAATGAATCCATCCTCGAGGAGCGGGGTATTCCCTTCTAAGTTCAAGTAGCAACTAGCTCAAGAGGAGGGGGTGAAGAGAAGAATGGACGGTAGCCAGTGTAGCTACCTATCCTGGGATGCAAGACCAGTGTAGTCAAGTCATCCTGCTGCAGGCTCACATGATATAACTTTGGAACTCAAGCTTGCTTATTGACTTTGTACATACTTGCATGCTTTTTATTTTTGTACATGCCTGAGCTTTTTTTTTTGAATACTATATACAGCAGCATTTACATAAGGAGTTTTTCCTCTTGAGCCAGTAGACTATCCCTCTTTTGAAGCTTTATCGCAACCCACAGCCTCCTGTCTTTAGACTTCCTAATCACTGGACGGGTTGGGGTGCACTTCCCTCCCTAGAGGAGGACAAATGTTTCCACTTGTGTGCGTCTCATACCGGCAAATCCAATCCCCTCATCACTCCAACTGAGTCGAGCCATGTGAAAGGTGCAAGTGTCCAAGTTAGGTCATTATCAACAAGAGTCGTGTGTGTGCTCCGAAATACTCTACTTAAGCAGTCAAGAATCCATTGAACTAAGTCTCGTAATCCTCAAAGAATTAAGTCAACTAGACCTGAAGTACCTCAAACCCAGTTCCTATAAGGTTCCTGTTATTAGGTAGATTTTAAGGTCCAATGAAGCTCCAATCTCCGGATTTTACTTAGACTCGTTCAACTATCAAACTCAATCCGAAAAATGCGAATGCTATGCAATGCAATGCAGAAAATATTTTTGTGATGCAATTTTCAAAGATTTTGAACTTTTTATGGATTTTTTTTGAAAAGATGATGATGAATATGCAGATGCATTTTTTTGTATTTTTCAAAAAGATTTTTCAAATGTTTTTGGATTTTAATTTTGCAAATGTTTTTGGGAATTTTTTGAAAAGAAGATTTTGGCTGAAAACTAGGTTAAAATATGTACACGGGAGTGCTTCTTATATTTACAAGAAGCGGATTTTCAGAATTTACAGGGTAAGTGGTCAATTTTATACATATATATAGTGGATTTTGGTGTGATGTAAGTATTCCTCAAACTTATTTGACACAAGATTTTCACACAATTTTTGAAAACTATAGTCCAAAATAATTTTTACAAACATTTTTGCAAACATGTACACACATTTGAAAATCATTTTGCAAAGGTTTTTCAAACAGTATATATAGATTTTTCAAAATATTTTTGCAATCATTTTTCAAACCATTTGCAAATCATTTTTCAAAAATTTTATTTCACACAAAGAAAAGAAATTTTACAATCCACACATTTTACACAGGTTGAAAACATGTAACAAAATATTTTCAAAATAGTTTTCAATAGATGTTCACAAAGATTTTCAAACTATTTTTCAAACATTTTGCAAAAAACATTTTCACCTGATTTATTAATCAGTAAATACAAAAAGAATTTGAGGAACAAAACACCTTTTTATTAAAGATTTTTAATGAATTGTAAAGAATTATTAGCCATATTATTAATAAAATACGAAAGTACGAGTTATGGCTAAAGTATATACATAGTATATACGACCCCCCTATACTTAGATTGAGCTAGGGAGCATGGAGAAGTTGCTGATCAGGGCTCTCGCGGCATTGGTCCGCCCGAGTGGATAGTACTTATGCAAGTACTCGGTGCGGAGCTGCTCCCAAGTGTAGACAAACTTCCCCAGATGCTTCAGCCAGGTGGCTGCTCTATCTGTCAAAGAGAAGGGGAAGGCAATCATCCTGATGGTGTCCTGGTCCACCTGACGATCGTGGACAGTACTGCAAATCATAAGGAACTCCTGGAGGTGGAGATGGGGCTCCTCGGTGGCGAGCCCGTGGAAACGGGGGAGGAGCTGCAAGGTGTTCGGGGGGAACTTGAAGTCCCCCACGATGGCTGGTAGCACTACCCAGTGGTGCATCAGTGTCGATCCGGGGTTGTGCAACTCCCGCATCGGTCTCGGGCTGCTCTCCTGCTCCTGCCGCGACGGCTGCCGCTGCGGCGGCGGCCGCTGCGGTTGCTGCGGCTGCATCATCTGGGACTCTCGGCCCGTCTCTACGCTGCTCTCGCTCTGCTCTCATCTACTCCATCTCTCTCCTCACATCCAACATAAACGCTCCCTGATCCCTCAACTGTTGCTGTACCGTCTCGAGGGAGGCGATCGGGGTGGAGTTGATCGCACCCTGGTCCAAAACAAAGTGCTCGGGCTGTGGACCTCTAGAGCGATCATCGGAACTGCTGGCCATGGTCTCTGCAAAATCAAACGATCCAAACTCAGGTGCCGATAAATATGCTAATCTCTCCTCTGGCACTAGCCTCTCGGAACCGAAAGAAAGGGGGTCGAAGGGGAACAGGGTGGAATCATACTCGAGTTCGGAGAGCGGGTCTCGGCTCTCGCAAACCAACCTAGATGAACGAGTAGATGTGCCCAAAAGCGGTGCAGCCAGAGGCTGCCTAAGAGATCGTCTGCCCATCATCTTGATGTGGCGAGTAAGGCGGATGAGATCTGGAGAAACTATGATCACAAGCAAAACCCCTCAGTTCACCAACGCAACACGAGCTGAAGACCGTAAAGGCTCGGTCAAATTATCTTGTCAATTTTATTATGGTGAACAATCAAGATATCAGAACGATTACGTGACCTGCTGGGATACCCGATACTCTCCCAACCGACTGTCCCGCACAGAAGAAGTCGGTAATCAGTCGAGAGTAGTACCGGAGGGCTCTACCTAGTGTTCGAGTCACTCTCTCGCACAATCAAACCAAACAATGAGGGGGTTGCTCTCCCCAAGACAGATTTTTAAGTCAAGTGTCTTTTAGGGTCAATAGTTTTAGCAGTCCCAATTTTATTGTTTTTCTTTTTAGATCTTTTTCAATAAAAACAAAAGGTTTAACGAATTTTTCGATTCTCCTGATTATTAAGTCAAAAACAGGGGGGAGGAAGACGAAAAAGCCGATGCGCGATGAAATCAATGATGCATGCAAAATCAGAAATGCGTCTCCAACACTCTACATGCAAGATGATCCGCGTAGAATTAAAAGACAGAAAATAAACTACCTATATGGTGCAGCGGAAAAAGCCGAGTCCCTAAACAGGCAAACCCTACTCGAGAGAACCGTCTAACCGGTCACCAATCCTTCGATCCAAAGGGTCCGGTCTTGGTCTACCCCTCCTCCTCCCGACACATCGGGTTCAGGAGCAGTGCTTGGCAGGGCAGGCTACGGCACGTAGGCTCGAAGGGAGTGAGTCAGTTATTTTTATTATTCTTTTATTAGTAAGTCCAATTAACGATCTATAAGTGCAGGCGGTCTATTAGGTGTTTGGATCCTACTCGGTACGTCACAGTCAAACAGAAAGTCCTAAATCTAGGGGCTCGAGAAAAAACCGCGTAAACCGTAAAAGGCAGCGGAAAAATAAAAAGCCGTGAAGAAAAAGCCGCGAAAAACCTAAGGGTCCCCCCGAGCACACCGGTGCTCGACGAAACAGACCCGCTAAAGAGTCCAAGTCCAAGCTGAGTGTCCCTGTATTATTACAACAGTTCTAATCAAATGACAGAAATGAAATCTAATCTACTCCTCGCTCACTCAGCTACTCTCTCACGCTCTCCTGCGGCTCCGTGCAGAAGGGAGCCGCCTCTGAATCCCGCGGTTGCGCCGACTTCTCGAAAGTCACCGCCTCGGTCCTCGGGCCCTCGCAAGAAAGCAGATAAAGTGTCACAGACCAAAATAGAATAATCAAGTAAAAGCAGAAAACTAAACAGAGGTATATGTGCAAAAATGACAAATAAAATAAACAAGCAAAATCAATCAAAAAACAAAAATAAAAGAAAATAAAATAAAACAAAATAAGAAAAAAGCCGCGAAAAGCCGCGGACTCAGAAAAAGCCGCGGAAAGCCACGAAAAGAAAATGAAAAGAAAACAAAAAATAAAAATAAAAAGAAGACTACTAAGCCGTGCTCCCCGGCAATGACGCCATTCTGATGACACGCCAGAGGGACTCGGGTAAAGATAATCAAGGGTCGTTGCGACCCAAGTCATCAAGCGGTGACAATCGAGAAAAATAGACCACCAAATCGGATAAAAATCAAACAAACTCAAGTAGCGGTCTCGCTATTATATTAATCTGGTATAGCGACCAGGGTCGAACACAAGGGAGCACGTAATGGCCTCGCGGCCTACGAAGTAGTCTAAAAAAAGAAATAAAATAAAAGACAAATATTTTTGGTGGATTTTTAATCTTTATAATTTTTGGATTTTTAATTAATAGAGAAAATAAAGAAACCAATAAAACAACCAACTACAAACAATTATTTAATAACTCAAAAAGCACTCAAAAATTCAAATAAAAATATTTTTATGTTTGTATATTTTTACTATTTTTGCCAATTTTTGGTATTTTTCTGATTTTTATTGAATTTTTCTAAAAGCCAAACAAAAAAAAGAAAAGAGAGGTACTGTCCAGTCAGGTGTCAAGGGCCAATTTAAAATACAAAATGGCCCTATTAACACCTGAGGTAATTTTCCTGTATAGTACGAAACACAAGGAAAATTTAGGCACCAGAAGTATTATTTTTGGATTTTTCAATTAATTGTTAGATTTTTTATGGGTTTTATGGGGTTTTGTAATTTTTATGGGTTTTATATACCCAAAAATGACCAAAATTGGTCAGAAAATCAAACAAGGCAAAACAACTACTGTCTAATTTTTTTGTAATTTTTAGAGGTGTTTTATTATTTTTTGTGTATTTTAAAGTTAGACAATAAAGAAAATGCGTGTTTTTGATTTTTTAAAAATAGTAAATGAAATCAGAAATGTCTCCAAAATTTGGAGAAAATTTTACACTATGGCAGGAGCCATGTGTCCAATTTTTATCACATTTGAAGTTGATTTGCTATTTTATTAAAAATCAAAACCAAGGTATAGTGTACAGGGACCTGTACGTAAATAAGAGAAGTTTCAGGGGGTCAGGTGCAATTTTTCCAAGTAAACACGCGCGAGGCGCGTGACCTGGGCACACAGGGACCTAATTGCAAAGAAACTAAGGTTCCTGGACTATTTAATAACAGATATTAAAAGTCTAGGGGACTCAGTGTAAAATACCCACTAAATAAACGCACATGCACAATAAAACCACGCACATGGGTACATCTGCAATTAATAAAAACTTTCATTCATTTCAGTAACACCCTAGAACAATAGGTCTGTATATGCAATTAACCCAAACAAACACGTGTCGATGCACGTGATCTACTACAGGCAGGGGTATAAAAGCAATTACCAAACACTACAGGGTCCACAATGCAAATTACCAAACGCAAATAAAATATCTAAAATATTTACAGGACTACAGCAGAACTACTAAGAAACTAAGGGCCTAAGGTGATATTTACCCTTTATTGCGTCGATCGTCGGATGGGCGCCACGCGTGAAATCCGACGGTCGGGGAAGGGTGGCGCCCAATGCTGGGGTCCTCGGTCCTGATCGAGCGGCTGGGGTCTCGCCACGTGGAGGATCGGTCGGCTGGGAAGCAACATGGGATGCCCTCGCTGATCGGACGGTCCCGATCAACCCTCCAAGGATCTGACGGTCACTGCTACTCCATGAACGAACGGCTCGATGAAGACCTGGAGCTGGGGCTGAATCGGACGGCTACGGAGGATGGTCGAAGAACAGGGCACCGGCGAGCTTCGCCGGGCTCGTGTACGCGCTGGGGTCCTCCTCGCGGGCTGCTGAAGATCGGAAGAGAAGCTCCTTGGCCTCCCGCATCGGTTGGTACCCTCCGATGGCTCGACGGAGCTCCTGGGAACTCAGGCGAGGCCGGCGGAGGTCGAGCTGCTGCACCTGGATGTCGAAGCCCTCAGATGGGCTTCCTGGGACCTGCAAAGATGTGCAACGAACTCGCGGGTCGATGGCAAAGTGCCTCGACCCTGTAAGCGGGGGTGAAGGTGGTCGGTGCGGCGGGGCGTAAGGACTCCGGTGATACGACGGCGAAGGAGTCCCAATCCCAGCTCCTGTGCGAGCTGGGTTGGATGGAGGGATGGAGAACGTGCGCGAGGAGAAGGCGATCGTGACGGGGTGGTCCGATGGTCGAGACGAAGGCGGAGATGGTCGGAATCGAAGATGAACGGCGACTGGGCGATTTTGGCGAAATGCAAAATCAAAGAAATAGAGAAGGAAATAGAGCTACCTACTGGGTGGATTCGACTGTGGAGGAGCAGGGGGTGCTCCTGGTCTTTGCCTCGAGGACCGTCGATGTCTGAGGCTCTGGCGCTACCTCTAGGCGGCGTACGGCGGCGCAAGCTCGTCGGATCGATGGTCGAGACGTCCCCTCCTCGCTGCAACAATGCCCGAGCGAGCTGTCACTCTCGCGGAGGCACTGGAGGTCACTGGGTGGAGTGCGAATGAACCAAAGATGCAAGGAATGGAGGCGGAGCTCAGACTTTATACTTCTAGGGGTCCGGCTATCAGGGGGTCGGGCGATCAGCTCAAAGCGCGGATCCCCAAAATCCACCCCGGGCGTGGATCATGGATGATCAGGCTCAGATTAGGACCCGGGGTTAACGGATTCCATGAGCGGATCGAGCGTGCAAATTTTCGAGAAGTCGGGGTGCGGGCACGGATCCGGAACTAAGTGGTCCAGAGGGGAGGGAGTTGACCGGGGGGTCAACATCCCCCGTGGACCAATCAGAGAAGGCTACGTCAAAAAGATTTGAAAAATCGATTTAAAATAGGAAATGGCCGAATTATTAAAAACTCAAAACATGAAAAATGTTTATTTTTTTCTATTTTTTGGTGATTTTTAATTAATTTTTCAAAATAAAAAAAGGGTATGTACACTATAGTGCTATACATAGGTATATATACAATATTGAATTTTTATTTTTGATTTTTAATTAATTATTTTTATGCATTTTTATCCCCATTTTATATTTTATTTATTTATAGCCTAAAATTAGGAATAAAAAGATATTTTTATTTTATTTTTATTATTTATATACTAGGGTTAAATAAATAGCTATATATATACATGGTATATATACAATGTTATTTTTGGTTTTTAATTTTGTTCTTTTTATTTTATTTTTATTTTAATGATTTTTATTTTATTTATTTATAAGGTGAAATAAATATATATAAGTGTTCTTATTTACATGGTGAATATGTACAAGGTGAATATTTTCATTTTCTTTTTACTTTTTTTCTATTTTTATTTTGATTTTGTATTTACAAATATTTACAAATATGTACAAGTACCTTTTATTCTATATTTTTAGAGGAAAATATTTTTATTATATTTACATGTATATTTACATACATGAGCTCCCTATCTCTCCCTACTTTGGCTTTTATGCGGTCAGGCCCATGCTGAGCCTTCCCTTGGGATTAGGTTGCTCAATATTTATTCTAAATATTTCTTCTTTTTCTTTTTATTCTGCATCTCTCACAAGATCAGACAACACCTGGCAAACTGCATCATCCACTATGCCCTTTTCAGATGAAAGGGACTCGCTCTGTCCTGAAGGAATCTGTCCCTAAATCCCAACTATGCTAATCGTATTGCAATCTGCCTCCGATGATGAGTACTCTGTACTACTCTCTGAATCGGGTCGCTGACACTTGGTTTGCTTCATCTTAAGGTTCACCTCTCCGCCTAGAGAACGGAACTTCATCATTCCCGTACCATAATCGAAAGCTGCACCTGCAGTCCTAAGGAAGGGCTGCCCGAGAATGATCTGAGATTCTCTCCAATGATTGGGGGTTTCCATGTCCAAGACTGTGAAGTCAACCTGATAGTTCTGCCCCTCAATCGAGATACGACGTTCTTCACTTCTCCCTTAGGTCTCTTCACTGAACAATCTGTAAATTGGAGTAAAGCTCTAGATTTGCGAAGTGGTCCCAACTCCAATTTCTGATATAATGATAAGGGAAGTAAGTTGATCGAAGAACCATTATCTAAGAGTGTGCGTGCAAACACAATGTCGTCAATACGACTCTCCACATAGTGAGCACCCATGTCTCTCTTTTTCTTTGGCAAAGTCTGATTCTTGAGACAATAGGTTGTGGCTACTGATAAGACATGTGTCTTTATATTTCGGTTATCTTTCTTCCTGCTAACCCTTGTAGGTGTGCATCTTACCTAAAGGTATTTTTGAAATGCATGATGGTTAGCCACATATTCATCAAATGGCACCTTTACAATGATGTTTTCTTTATAAAACCGTGCCATATCGGGGTCATCTTTCTGAATATTTTTTATGCGCTTTCCTACCATAAGAGCACGGGGGAAAGGGATTGAAGCTAGGGAAACAGAGGATGAAGAGTCTGAATCATGAACTGAAAGATCATTCTTTGCATTAACGAAAACAGAGTTCTTCATACATGAATCTTTTTGATGCAACATGGAATCAAAATCTAGACTATATACTAAAGGTTGTGGAATAGAAGCTGGAGTGGTATCCGCCACAACCGAAGATGCAAGGTCCTCCGTAGACTCAGAAGAATATCCATGCTAACGATGTTGCATACGCGCTCTCCTTCTCCTCTCGGCTCCCTGAGTGGAAGTCCTCGAATGGTGCTGATGGGGCTCCAAAATATGATGCCTCTCCTCCTCGTCCTCTGAAGACACCTCAGGTAGAGTTCCAGAAATGCCCCTCCTTGTGTCCCTTGCCCGGTCAGGTACGACCACGGTCCTTCCGCTCCTGAGTGACAAGTGGTTAGCCTCGTTACACGAAAGAATCTCATGTTCAGATTTAGGAGATGCTGAATAGTATACCTGACTAAAGTGCTGCTGAGAACTAGAACGGTTCAGGCTACTATTGGGGTTAGCCTGAACTTGGGCTAGGATAGAGGTAAAGGGTGCAGTCTGCTCGTCTCGCCATCTGGACAGGCGGTTGACATCCACCCGTAAGTCATGAATCTCATTCCTGTAGGAACGGAGCTCGTCGAGTATCTGCTGCTGAATATCCACGGGACCAGACGAAGAAGGAAGTTGATAAGACTGTGAAAAAGAACAGGAAGACTGGCCCTGCTGGCCAATGTACTGCCTCTGCTGCTGCTGTTGTTGGGGTTGCGGGCCCTGCTGGCCTGCCTGGTAATTGCTCTGTTGGCCATACTGCTGGTACTGCTGCCTCTGCTGCTGGGGTGGCTGGAATCCAGGGCTCTGCTGTGAAGGAGGTGGTGCGGAGGTGAATGCGGTATTGTGAAAGGTCGGGGGGAGGCTGATAGGTCTGTCGGTCTCCCGTACTTCCCTGCCCGGCAGGGTCCTGAGTATACCATATCCCATTCACCTCCCAAACTGGTGGAGGCTCCTCCTGGACTGTCTCTGCTAATGGAGGTGGCTGCTGGAAAGAGTGGGCATAGGATTGGTCCTGCTCTCACGGCTGGGGTTGCCCTGACACCAACTGCTCCTGAACATGGTGAATTCGGTAAACGGGAGCAGCGGGTGCAGTCAAGGCAGGTATCTTTAACTTAGATACCTTCTCAGTCAACTCCTCCATCTGTTTTGGAAGTTTGGAGACGTTCCATCTAACTCATCAATCCTCCTGTCGATCCTCTCGACTAAAGTAAGCTTGTCAGTAAGTAGTCCCATGCTAGGGATCACATTTTGAGAGAGATCGACTACAGCTGATTTTCCCCCTCCAGATGAGAGTGAACTGGGGGATGGTGTATAGGCCCTGCTGGCCATCTGTGAGCGGCTAGTTTCAGCCATCTGCTCGAATACCCTCCAGACGGTATCTGCTCCTCGTGATGTATAGCTGCCTCCACAGGAAGCGCTCACTAAACCCTGCATCTCAGGGTTGAGACCAGTGAAGAATGATTGGATCAAGATGTTATCATCTAAATTGTGACATGGACACTTCTGTAGGATGTCCTTGAATCTTTCCCAAGCATCACAGAAGGATTCATGGGGTAATTGGGAAAAACTCGTAATTCGCGTCCTCATCATGTTAGTTCTACTCAATGGGTAGAACTTCTTTAGGAATAGGTCCTTGAACTGGGCATAAGTGGTGACGATGATTCCAAGATTCTTCACCTAGTAATCGGCTTTTCCAACCAAGGTAAATAGAAGGGCTTTAAGCCTAATATAATCCTGCTAACATTATTATGTTTGAGGTTAGCATAGATGAACTCAAAGTCCCTTAGGAATGCATATGGCTCCTCAGAAGCATTCCCATCAAAGTGTGGCAGCAGGTTCAGAAAATGCGGCATCAACTCAAAATCAACATTGGGTTCGATCGGACTCAAGTAGTTATGAATTTGATATTGTCCGGGGTTGTATGCCGCATCCATTGGTGGTTCGACCCCAACATTTAGTTGCCCTAGCTGAGCTCGGAGTAGTGCGTATTGCTGCCCAGATGCAGCTAATCTGGCTAGTACCATTCTCAATGGGTCTTCATGGTTCTCTTCTTCCTCTTCTTTCTTCTTTGGAGGCATTTTTCTTGTGTCTTCTTTAGGTCCTGAATCAACAAGGTGTTCTTGATTAGAAGAGGATTTATGAATCAAGATATTCTCACCGAGGTGAAGGTCTTCCTCGGTGAGGTGGGAAGAGAGAAAGGGAATGGTTTGAGAGTAACCATCCCGAGAGTGGGTGATCCTGGGCTCAAGAGGGTCATGAGTCCAGGTTGGTCCAAGTTGCGCTTGGACCTTTGAAGACATACTTTTTGAAGGGTTCAACGAGAGATTCGCAAAGTCCGAATAAATATCCCCCCAATCAGTCATCTTCGATGTCAAAAGAGCCGATTAGATCACGATAGTCAATGAGGCACTAGTTCTATGGTGCACTTAAATGTGCGGAGTGAACTCACACAATACAAACGCAATTCAAACCCTCAATTTCACCAACTCAACACGTGATGGCCGTAAGAGTTCGGCCGAATTATCTGATCAATTTTAGTTGGTGAGAATACAATCTTGGAAAGATTAACGAGCTGTTAGGTGCCCGTATTTTCCTACAGACTGGCCCGGTTCTTACGACTAGTTTGACCTACTTTCAGCCAGTATAGGAGTAAGTACGGACCGTATAAGTACGTCTACCCGTTCCTTGAGGACTAACACGTCCTCTAAACCTCCCACTCTGCTAAGGAAGTCCGGATCGTTTATGGGCTACCCGTAAATCCTCACTGAAAAGTAGCTAATTGCCTAAAAAGAAAGAACCATTAGTAAGTAAGAAATCCAGGCTTGGCTCTATCATAGGGTCGTCTCTCTCTCTCACTTGCAAGTAAATCAAACAATGAGGGCTTTATGCACCCGAGAACAAAGGTTCTTTTTTATTCCAATTAATTAAATCGGCCTGCTAAATTCAGTCCAATTTTAGAGTTAGGATATCACTTGAGATTAATCTGAACACAAAAGCACGTCTACCGTTCAGTCCCGATTTTCTTTTAACCTTATGTTGTAAAACAAGAAGGGAGTCGGAAATCAGAATGCAAATGAGAAACTATGATGCATGCTCAGAAGAAGGTATACTTACAGTGAATCCCAACACTCTTCATGCGTTATGCAGAACAGAATTTGTAAATTTTACCCTAAATGCATGCAGATCGAGAAAACCGCACCTAAATAGTATACTATTAGCAGGGAAGAATTAATTGAATTTGAGCTAAGTAGTACGTGTCTATGTGCGTATCATTATGAATCTTATAAGATAAGTGAATCTTTTAAGATATGTGTGGCCTAATTTATGATGGGCACATACAAGTTTGAATCTAAACTACCGTGTGCCTAATCCTTAATTTCGCCACTCAAGTCGAGCCCCACCCTCACCGGAGAGTGAAACAGTTCTCGACACACCACAAATAATGTCCAAGTCTCTTTTACATGCACGAGCTCTCAAACAAGAGCCGCTATAAAGGAGCAAACTAAATAATTACAACAATTTACTAAAATTCTCTCGAAGATAAAAGAATTATCCTCGCACTTCAGCAGTCGGCGCGCATCGCGTCCGTCGACCTCCGATGCACTCCAAGTCCACCGGGCCCTCGCAAGGAAAATAAGATTTATATTAAAGAGATAAAAACAAAATATATATACAAGAATATGAAGAGAAATAATTGTGAAAAGAAAAAAATGGAATAAATACAAGTGGCTCGGGGGTCAGACTACCCGAGTAAGTGAAATCTAAATCCAAAATTTTAAATTAGTCCCTAAGCCGTTTGCCTCCCCGGCAATGACGCCATCTGATAAATCGCTAAATGTGGTCGCTAATTCGTGCACGTTGTAGTACGTGTACTTAGCGATTCAATCAGAACCGAGAGAAGAATCTCTGTGAAGAGTGTCTCAGCTTAATTTATCCCAGGCAAGTCTGGGGTCGAACACAGGGAGGTAAATGAACAACTTGGGATCAATTTGAAAATTTAGATCTTGATTTCCAAATGTGGATATTTTTTATATTTTTATGCAAATAGAATGCAAATGCAAGTGAATTATGACACTTAGAAAACACAAACAAGGCCAAATTAATTTTAATGGAAAAGAAGTCCAATTTAACTAATTCATATTTTTCCTAGAATCTTAATCTAGTGATGAATGCAAAACACATTTTTTTAGAATTTTAGGGGTTAAAATGCAACAACTAAAAATACACACTTTTTATGGGGTTTTCGCAATTTATCACACAAATAGTAAGAAAAAATCATGAAAAATTTACTGGAACATAAACATGATGCAAGTAGACTAGAATAATTTGTTTAGAATTTTTTGACAATATATGAATTTTTTATGGATTTTTTAGTGAAATCAGAGTGACAGTGAGTAATCCTAATTAATCCATATTATCAAATTAGACAGAAAGCGAATTATCCTCAATAGATATTCATATAAACAATGCACGGGAGTTGAAATTTCATGAAAAAAAATGTATGTGGATTTAATTAAAAATCAAATATGAATTTCACTCTATATTTATTTCAGGCACAAGACAACTCCAATTTGGATGAAATTTTGATAGTAAGTTAAGCACTTATCAAGGCATCATGTCTAATTTTTGTGAAATTTTTAGAGCAACTATGAGTTAGTTATCAATTTAAGAGCATAGATTGGGTAAAATATGAAGAATTTCAATTAAAAAATTTTAATTAATTACCCACAACTCACAAAAATACAAATAAATATTCAAAATGTATAAAATTAGTTGCTCAACATAGTGGCATTTTTCATTGACTAAAAAGGTGCAAGATGGATGTCCAAATTAATTGGTGAACGTAGGGGTATCCGTGCAAAATGAAAATTGAAAATAAACAACGCAAATATGTGCAAGGACGTTTTTGTAATTACATAAACTTACAGGGAAACATATGCAATTTTTACAAAAAAATGAAAATAAAATTGACCTTTCTTCTTCTTCTTTCTGAAGGTGGAGATGGGGAGGTGAACCCAAAGGGGTCGGCGGCGACGGTGCCGCGCTCGGCCGTACGCGAAGCGGCGGAGAGGCGCGGGGCGCGGCCATGGCGGCTGGAGGGTGCGATGGAGAGGCGGAGGCCTGGCGGCCCTCGCGACGGTGTGAACGGCAGAGAGGACGACGGTGGGAGGTAGGGGGCGGCACGCCGAGACGTGGCGGTGGAGAGGGCGGCCCACGACGACGGCGGCACCATGCGTGGCCGCGGAGGCGCTGAAGCGGCAGTGGGTGTGGCCGTCGACTGCTGGGAGGGCCGGCCACCTCTGCTGCATATTATTATTATTTTTTATTTTTTTGAATTTCTTTTTCTGCTGTAATAAAAACCTTTTTTGTTTTATTTTTTTATTTTTTTTAATTTTCTTTAACCAGGGACTGAAATGAATGTGGAGCAAAAAAATGTGATGATAGTGGTGTATGATAAAGATAAAAAAAATGGAGGATGAGTGGTGAATGTGATGTGTTAAAAAAATTGCAAAACTAACAAGATGATAAAATGGGACGAAAAATTACATACGATGGAGACGATCGCCTATGGTGTGCTCACGAGAGCACGGTCTTCTCTCAAATCGCCGGCGTGCGATGAGATCGAGCAGCGTGCGGTTGCGGCTGCGATGTTGGCCGAAAAACCAACGGATCTCACCGGAGAGAGGGTTGTCGTCTTTCGACCGCGGTTGCGTCGCTGTCACCGATTCAACTCTGGGAACTAGGCTCTCCTCACATAAAGATGGATCAAGTGCAAATTGAGGAGGATGGGATGTGTATCATTGAAGGCCATGTCGTGATATATCGACGATATATCGCCGATATATCGATATCGACATGGGACTGATATCGAAATTGATATATCGATATATCCGATTTTCAGGCATTTCCTTCAGAAAGATTCCTGACATAGCGATATATCGGCGATATATCGTCGATATATCGATATCGACACGATATCGAAACGATATCGATATCGATATTTCCTTTTTATGATGTATATAAAGAAGATGAAATGAGAGGTTATTAAGTGGTGGGAGGTTATATTATTAATGGAGTTGAATGGGAGGTTTGAAAAATGGTGGGGTTGAATGGAGGTTGGTGGTAAAGAGTTGAATGGTGGTTATTGTAGAGAATGTAAAATAAATAATAAAATAAATAATGATACAAAGTAGGCTACTTTAAATACAACAAAAATAAAGAAGGGAAAAAAGTACTGAATTTACAAGTGAATACATACAACATGTACATTTTTTATTTGCTTTTCTAATATGTAATTTTTTTGTCTTTTTAGTAAGAGATATTTACAACAAAAAAATAAAATAAAATACTACAATCAAAATACAACACAAACATGATTTTTTTGTATTTTCAATAATTGAGAAAGATAAAATTAAAAATGAGGAAAGAATGAATATGTACAAAAATATACAATGTACAACTAGGTCCCGAAACTCACCTTTTGTAAATGAGCTCCGATTTTAATGAAACCACTTCCGTTGGATAGATAATTTTCTAACTTGAACTTTAAAAGTGAGTTTGATGAATTTGGAATTCATACGGAGCAGGAATTTAGTTTGGAAGTTGGACTTTACGGCTTTTTTTCCCTTTAGGATCTAGGAGCATTTATTTGAGGTGAAATTTGTTTTGATTTTTGTATTTTTATATACATTTTTATAAATAAGTTGGAGAAAGAATTAGACAAAAATGAATTGAAATAAAGTTATTAAAAATCCATGAAGTTTTGGGCTATTTCTAGGTGAAAAACTCCTTTAATTTGCAGCTTTTTAGTGTTAATTTATTTTATACAATCTAATATATAAATTAATGTATTTTATTTACAAGAGTTATTTTGTTTAATTTATGGATTTTATAAATATTTATTAGGGAATTTACTCGTGGATTTTGCTAAGATCAAGATATTGAGATGATGAATCGTGGATTCATCAGATGCGCTCGGAGAGGAGGGAGGAACTCGACCAGCAACTGCCGTTGGATCTGATATAGCAGCCCAACTCTGGCCCCGAAGCGATGTTTCATACCAAAGGGTCAGGCGCCTGAGCTAGCCATTGAAGCCCCCGAGTGCACTGCGTAGCTCGAGCCAAAGATGTGGGCACATGTCTGCAGGGGACTTTGCAGATTTTGGGACATATTTTGCCATATTTTCAGTTTGGTCCTTCAACCCCATGGGTAACACACGCGTCGCTTGGAGCTTTCGTAAGCTAAGGCCTCACGCCTTTTCATTATTATATTTTTTATTACCATGCAAGGTTTATTTGCATTATCAACTCTTGCGACTTTTGTAATTGCATTTATGACCATATTTTGGACTATTTTAATAAATTTTCTTATGTTTTAATTACAATTATGCCCCTATATTTATTGGTGGATATCTCGTGAACCACGACTCCAAATATAATGAAATTTATCATGTCTTAAAGCCAATTTCATGCTCTTTCATGCTCTTATTTAATCTCTGATGTGACTTATTGATGATGATATAAATCCCAGAGAGATATTGTGGCTTTTAAACTTGATATTTTGAGTTGAAAATGGCATGATATAGTATTAAATGCTAAATTGAACCCCCCCCTTATTACCTTCGAATCATTTTACATAATCAACTTGTTTAAATAAGCTTTTATGTATTGGTTCATGTTTTGGTTTCAACTTAAGGAGTTTGATTCATTATTTGTTACACTGGTCCTTAAATTAAGTTGGATATTTACATGAATTGAATTGTTAACTCATTTAGTGTAACTTTGGACCGATTTAAACATGATGATCTAGATTGTTAATTCATTAATTCAAAATCTAAATTGTGATCGTGTGTTTGTGTGAATAATTAGTATTGTGACTAGCATTTATGATCATTTTGTCGCTTAAAAATACTGAAAAAAACCATAAAAATCATGCATCCATTTTGTGCATTTCTGCATAGCTTGACCTAGATAGCTTCTTAGAGTTGCCTATCACCCACCTTAGGACCTAATTAGATAATTTAATCGATAGTATCTATGTGTTCGATCATGTACTTATCCAGTAGAAATTAGACCGAGCCACTCTTCGCATAGATTCTCGCTCGGTCTCTAATAGACCTGTAATTAGTCGCATTACAATGAGCTGACATTATCTTAGCTGATTATAGGCTTAGTAGTGGTGTATTTTTTACTTTACTTGACAAGTATATCAAGGTTGAACTCAAGGAGAGCGTGAAAATCCTATATGTGGTTTAAGCCATTTTAATGTATTTAAATAATGTGTTGATATATCTCTAATGTATGTTGTACAAACACGAACGAATGCAAAAAATGCATGTTATATGTGAAAATGCAATAATATTAAGTGAAACATTTTTATGATTTAATTTATGTTATGCAAATTTTTAGTTATCTTTAAATTTTTTATTAATAGAAAACATAATCAAAAAATGTGATATAATATATAAGGGTGACCAAACAACTATTTTCATTATTTTTAAATGGTGTTAGTGATATAATAAAATAAAACAATTATTTTGGGGGATTTCTAGGGTTTTGTGGTATTTTGGATACTTTCTCAAAACATAAATAAAAATTGAATAAAACAAACCAAAATAAAATGTTGAATTTTTTTAAAGGAAAATAGGGTTATTTTGCAAAAGAGGGTTTTATTTAAATTAGGCATAAAATCTTTAAAAAAATACCTAAAGCTTTATCTAATAATAAAAAAAATACTTTTTTTTATTTTTCAATAAGAATAAATTAAATATGATGCATGCGATATGTTTGGTCTTTTTCAATTAAAAGTGCGATAATACAATATTTTGCAAATTAATATTATGGGATGCCTAGAAGTGTAAATGCAACCTAATATGATTTTTTTGGAATTTTTAAATTTAAAGTGAATTAAAAAATGACAATGCAAGGTCCATATTTTGATGTATTTCATTTTTTGAGCAATGTAAACGACATCAATTGGTTCCACGAAGATAATTAGTAATAGCACATATAGAGAGACATTCAGAAGTAATTTTATTTCATGACACCATTGCAATATGGCCCTTATGAAATCTATTAAGGAATTCATAAATTATTCTATTTATACAATAATTATTAATTAAATTCAATAACCCAAGTGTCGAAAGTTTTTTTGCATCAAAGATAAGGAATGTGTATTTTTGCATAATTTCGAGGCACTTATGTGAATTGATATTGATATCATTAACATAAAACATAGGTTCCATCCCAGAATTCTTAATAAAACCATTTTAAATCCAACAAATGCCGGCATTATATCATAATTTAGGGAATCAATAGTCATCAAAATGAAACTAATTTCACAATTTTCAATCTTGTAGTTGAAAGTTCTTGAGCATGCAATATAGGGGTCAAAATCAAATTTATAGAATAAAAATAACTTTAAAAATGCTTTATTTGGACATATACACAATTATCATTAACTAGCATGATTCTTCTGAAAAATAACATACAGAGGTGGGGTTCTCTCTATGATATTCAGAAGCTTGAATAACATCTCGTCAAATTGCCCAAGCTATGTGAGTGCTTCACATGACCATGTGGTTGAAAGGATGGTCGAGATGTCTTGATTTTGTGGCTTGGCTTACATGTGGTTGCAACAGATGAAATCGGGCTTTTCCGATCAAATAATATGATGCGTCGAACGGGATCGGACGATGGATGGTCCTTTTATGAATAACTGATGATTTGAGAAGCTCTTGATCGAAGGGGATGGATATGGGGGGTAGATGGGAACTGTGGAAATCTGAAGGCGGATGTATTGGGCATAATGGAGTCGGGTTTGCTGAACTCAAATCGGAGGAGGAGGAATGTTGAAGGAGGAGGAGAAAAAGAAAGGCATTTACTAGGAAGTTTTCTTTGTTCAGTTGAAGGGAGAATAACTCAAGCATAGTTGTCTCCAGTGGTTAAGGGACCGGTAGAAATGGATCTTGGCGAGCATAGTTGAGCTCGCAATGGTGGCTCTTACCATTGGATCCCGCTTGAGAAGATGAAGACTTGTCGCCGTTGTCGATCATACCCACATTGTCACACAGGGGTTCCGGAAGCTATAACTTCTTATTTGTATTGGCGGATTAAGGATGCAAAGATGGGTCGTGGAGAAGTTTTATATAAGAGAAGCTTGAGATCACGGGATAGTAATTTACGAGGATCAGCTAGAGATTGGTGTGGTTGAGGTTGCCGAGATGATTAGGTGGAGACAGTAATGGGTTGTCGGATGGTGGTATGAAGGCGCGAAAGATCCGAAGGAGGTGAGTTGGGTTTGATGATTGTGGAGATCACGTAGAGGAGAACGCAATGAGATAGAGATGGGAGGGGGTGGGGTCAGTAGTTAGGTATTGGAAAGGATATGGCTCCGGTGGTAGCCGGTGATGCAAGGTGATTGCCCGAGTATTGAGGATTAATTCGCGACGATTGCAGGCATAGAGATGATGGAAGAATTGGCTGGAGTATCGTTGGCAAGGAGGATCCGATGCGAGAAAATATGGGGAGAAGATGGCGTTGACCCGACTTCCTTCGACACCCCCTCCGCACAGCCCACATCTATATGCCACCGACTTCCACCACAAGATCCGAGTCGATATCATGATGATGCAAATCCAAGCTTTATCTTACGACGACTATACCCTAAGGCTACATGTTCTTAATCAAGTGACGGAGGAACCGAGCTTCGACGCCATCGGCAGTTTTGCAGGGAAAGTTCGGCAACATGGAGCTATTATGGGGTCTTCACAACAAACGACTCGTCCAAGAAGAACGTAGCTCCGACAATACCCGTATCTACTACTATTCTAATGGTCCTCCGGTTCATGTCTTCTCAATTAGTCGAGTGCAGAGAGCAGCTCCATGAGATGACCAACACTAACGAATCAAGGACTAATCGGTACTTATAAGCAGAAGCTGGTAAGGTAGACTCCACGAGCAAAAGATCTATTCTGCTTTAAGAACATGTACAAGAGATGAAAGGCAATCGATGTACAACGGGAATCTGGAGCATCAATTGAGTAGGATTATATCAAGTTAACTAGTTGCATCGATATAGGAGACAAGTAGTCAATAAGCTGTGTCACTAGTTCTTTTTGAATTGCAAAGCCAGTTCTTCTAAACACTATATCCATAAACCTATGAATCTTAATATTACTGCTCATGACATTATGTACACTCTTCAAACGCTTAACATCTATTGTTAAAAAATCAAAAGTATCAAAACCAAAGGATGAATACATGTTGATTCTCAATGCATGCTTTCTCATGCTTCACCACTTTTGTTGAGGCAACTTTAAAGGCAGCATGCCCCACTATGAAGGTCCCACTCTTCAACTCCATCATTGGAGAAACTCCTGTCAAATCTACACAAGCATGTTTCCTCTGACCCAACCAAAAATCAAAATATCAGTAAGTCTAAGTATGGATCTTCCCTCCGGTAGATCAGTTGAAAAGTTCACAGGCACCTCTTTCGTAGTAGCACCACTTGCACGTCTAAGTACATCAAATAAAACATCTCCAACAAGATCGTGTATGTACTTCAAACCTGGAAACTCTCTGTAATGAGTTGCACGATCCCTAGAAGTGTCTAAGGATGCCTTACGACAAACTGAGCATATCTCATCAGGCATAAATAAAGGAATCATGAGACGATATTTGATGATACTACGATATTCCACTAGTGACATGTGCAGATCAAGTATGTCAATATGAATATCGAGGAGAGAAACCTGAGCATGATCATCTTGAAGACAAACAATTATCTTATATCTAACAATCATGTCAAATTCACTACAGGCGGGTGGGTCTAAGGGACGGTCAAAGACCGTCCCCTTTGTCTGTATAACCGTCCCCTTTGATCAAAGGGGACGGTTTTCAAACCGTCCCTTCAGCCACCGTCTCATTTGACTAAATGGGACGCTTCTGACAACCGTCTCATTTAATAAACCATTGGGGACGGTTGTAACCGTCCCGTACACGATTACTATTAGAGACGGGTGCAACTGTCCCTACTACCTATTGTATTAGAGACGGTTAACAACCGTCCCTAATGGTCAACAACATTTTGAGACGACCCCAGAAAACTTTTGGGGACGGTTATCACTGTCGCATACGTTTGGTTGTAGGGACGGTTGTAACCGTCCCTTCTACTCTGCAGGTCTTTTGCGACGCCAACAGAAGCCTGGAAGATTCTATAGCGACGCCAACAGAAGAGTATTAGGGACGGTTCTAACCGTCCCCTCTTCTAATAGCGTCTATAGCGACGCCAACAGAAGGGTATAAGGGACGGTTTCAACCGTCCCATCTGCGCTTTGTTAGCGACGCCAACATTACCGTAATGGGGACGGTTATAACCGTTCCCAAAAGTCTCCGTGAACTGTTCTGGCTGGGAGGACGTTTCTGTAGCTCTATAGGCAGGGACGAAGACAGAATATTTTTTAGGAGGGGGCACGAGGTTTTAAAAAAATATGTCTATCAATTACAGTACAATCATATTCAGTATATAACATTAATTGTTATGGACAAATAATGTCTATAGTTGTCATGTATATTTTTCATCAATTTTGAACTTACTCATTATATGGTAATAGTCAATTTTGAACTTATTTTTTAATCAACTATAGCTTTTTATTCAATTTTACATAAATTGGTATCAAATATGTTTCACAATGTCAGGATTTTTTGTGAATGATATTTATATCTTTTTTAAAAAAGTAAGTTATATTCAAGTATTTTAATTGTTTTAGATTCAGTATACGGAATTTAGCGAATCCACAGTCACCACCCTCGTAAAATCCGATATTTAGGCGAGTAACATCGCAAGGAAGGCTGTTGATGCAGGTCCAACAGGAGAGGAAAGGGGTGATGGGCGGCGACAGAAGAGTGGACGAAGGCGATGCGAGGTGGGGGTCGTGGAAGAGGAGGGGGCGGAGGCACCTGTGGGCGGAGAAGGAGCAGGGGCAGGAGAGGCTGAGGCTGAGGAGGGAGAAGAGGTGTGAGGCGAGGAAGATGATGGCGGCAGCGAGGCGTCAACATCGACGAAGGCGCCCACAAGGGCCGGGAAGCTCCAGCTGTGGAGCTCGTGGCATGACATGCCTTCCTTCACAGAGAGAGAAAGTAACTTGAGTCTCCTGCTTCTGAAGAGAAAAAGGAGGCAAGTTTTTTTTCCGTTTTTTTCTTAATCCATCCGTTATATCGTGGATCCGTTAGATTAACTCACTCGTATGGTTGAGTTAATGAACTAAATTAACGAAAGGTTATGGGTGTAAAACAGAGCATTAATTTAGGGTCCTAGGTTCGTGATTATAGAATGTTTTTGGGGTAATTACGATATTACTCAGGATTATGGGTGTAAATTTCCCTATTATCTATTGGTAAAAATTATTGAACTTTTTCTAAAAAAATGAAGGGGGCATGTACGAGTTTTACCCTCAAAAATCCAAATGAGGCATTATAATTATGAAATATTATGATTATTTTTACCTTAAAAATCTATAGGAAAAAAAATTACATATGCATATATTAATCCCAAAATTTAGGGGGGGCACTTGCCCCTCCTTGCCCCCCCTTAAATCCGTCCTTGTCTATAGGGGACGGTTACAACCGTCCCCAATACACCATGACAGGAAAAAAAATCATATATTCTTGGTTTCTTCCCTACATCCTCTGCAAAACAACTAACCACAACATTCAACATCCAAACATTATGAATATCATAAACTCAACATTCAACAACACAACATGAAGAATCAAACAACACAACATGAATATCATTATGAAGAAACACAATCATAAACTCAACATGAAGAATCCTTACAATCATAAACTCAACATTAAGAAACGTTAAAAAGTCTACATAATGTTAGGCATTAATAAAAAACATTACAATAAAAAGATCAAAATTAAACTAAGATGTACTACATCCATGCTACCTACTCAGATGCGCCACTCCCGTCACTCTCATTGGTCTCCTCCTCACTCTCCTCATCGTCGCCGAGATGTGCAGGTTGTACAGGGGGCGTGGCTTGGCTTTGAAGACGGCTTATTAAGGACATGACATTCGCCATGTCCATACGCATCTGGGTCATCTCTGCATCTTGTGCAGTCATCTTTGCCTTTACTTCGCGCAGCTCCCTCTCCATCTCTCTTTCTCTTTGGCTTCCCTGCGAGGAAGACTGCGACCCACCTGCACCACCCATTCCGTACCATGTACGGATCGTTTCGCCACGTCCTCCGCAATGGATGCGTCCACTGTGTTCTGGACCAGTGGCTTGACGGTAGGCATCATCGGCCGTCAACAGGGGAGTGCTCGTCCCCGTGCTATCCAGCGAGGAGGTGGTAGAGAGCCTAATCATTTCTTCCTGCATATAAGAAATATAAAATAATTTCAATATATTACCATAAGTAAATTTATAAGTAAAAATTGCATTTATACTTACATGAATTGGCGCGTAGGCGTCATCAACCCACTGCACCTCTCCTCCTAAGTCTCGGCTCTTTGACCTAGCAAAAACCTCTATGCGGGTCATTTCTCTTTCATTTTCCCTCAACTTTAAAAAGTAAAAAAATTTCTTAAAATTGGCTCAAAATTAATCGTTGTAAACATTTTTAAATACTTACAAAGTCGTCCTTCAGTTGGTTGGTGTTCTTCCTTCCCATCTTATGCGTCGACCTAAACCCTTTCGAACGATTCGCCGTATTCTTGGAAGAAATCGACTGAAATTTAACAAAGTCAGTATCAAAATAAAACAAATAATTAAGAAAACTATATACATACCGCAAAATCCTCACTGGACCAAAAATTAATCAGCTCCCTCCATTGCTCTGGTGTAACACCAGGTGGGATATTCTGCACAAGCTGCTCATATGGAATCTGGGGGTTGAAATACTACAAATGGAGAAATAAATATCGTCAATATCTAAATCTTTTGATATTAAATTATAATAAAAATTTTACCTTAGCCTTTATGCGTCCCTTGTATCGACGCAACAACTCAGCAGCATGGGATAGAATCTGAGAATCGACATGGGTATTTCGTTCCCATGTAAATACAGCCTGATACAACAAATATAATAACGATTAGCTCAATAAAATTAAAAAAATGTTTTAAGATTTTAGAATACCTCCAGATCAGCAAGTATGGCAGCCTTGACAGCATAAGGAAGCCGTCGGAAGTCGTGGGTGGTGATGGGGACGCGCACACGGGCAACCTGGCCAAGGTAGCTCTGAAACTCCGTGGAGTTCTCTCCTACCGCATCTCCGCCAACAATGCGTACATGTAACGTCTGCCCTGGTGTAAGACGGTCCAAGAATTTACACTGAGACAGTCCACGTCGTCTCTGTGTAGCTCCACTACCTGCATCAGAAGAACCATCCTGTGGTTGCTGGGGAGGTTCAGGGACCTCCCGAATACGTCTAGGTCTAGGAGCCATACCTGTAATTCAAAAGTGGTTATTTTAAACAAATTATTTACATATATCCGAATAAATTCAGTTATTTTAAGAGAAATAA
Source organism: Ottelia alismoides (assembly GCA_037367405.1). Lineage (NCBI taxonomy): Eukaryota > Viridiplantae > Streptophyta > Magnoliopsida > Alismatales > Hydrocharitaceae > Ottelia > Ottelia alismoides. The sequence continues at coordinate 694,632 of JAZKJV010009641.1, read as the reverse complement.
GAAATAGTTAAAAAATTCATTACCTATTGTTACTTGTGCCAATGTCGTTGTCTAATACTTCATCAATAAATTCAGTTGAGTTACTTTGATATGCAACATCATTTTCTACGTAATCTTCCTCTTCGTTAACATCGAAGAAATCTCTCGGGGTTGTTCTAATGGGTATAATCCATCCACAAGCTGAGTTATCTTGAACATAGAAGACCTGTTCTACCTGACTAGCAAGCATATACGGCTCATTGGTCTGCAACCGACCTGTTTGCTTAAAAGAAAGAACTCCATTTATATCCTTCTTGTAACCTAATCCAACACGACCCACATCGAACCATATGCAATGAAACAGAACACATCTTGCATCATGTGTAAAACTGATTTCTAAAATATCAATAATCTCGCCATAGTATCCAACTTCACCACTAAGATCGGCCTTCACAATTACTCCAGAAAGCTGTGATGTTTTATTTTCATCAAATGACTTTTTCCGAAATCTGAATCCATTCACAATATAGCCAGAATGCGAAACTACTAATGAGTACGGACTCTTGTGGAATATATCGAGATTTGTGTTCCACCGTTCATCTTTGGTTACTTTAAATAATTTTATTTTATCCCCGAACCATTTAATAAATTCTGACTTGCTACTGGTTGTTGACCGAAACTCTTCAAAGAAAGAATCAACCTCGTCTACTTGCATCAGAATATAATAATGGATAAGGTCTCTTTCATCGTCTGAAATACTACGACAAGTACTCTTTAAGATAGGTCGTCCATTTTGTTAAAAAATCCAAAGTTTGTTTGGATCTTCTGTCCACAATTCACCATCATTATTTCGTTCAAACCGGTCGAATCTAATACTCTTACCGTCATCCATATACATGTCACAAAATGTGATACATTCTTCACATAAATATCCCTCGGCAATGCAACCTTCAGGTGTGGCTTTGTTAAAAACCATATTCTTTAATTTTCGTAAGTATCTTTCAATTGGATACATCCAAGATACTATACAGGACCACATATTCGAGCTTCGCTGGCAAGATAAATAATAAGATGTACCATTATATCGAAAAATGTAGGTGGAAAGAGCTGCTCTAGCTTACATAAAGTGATAGCAATATATGTCTCTAGTCTGAACAATACTTCAGGATCTAAATTCTTCGAACACAATATTTTAAAAAACTGACTCAGTTCAATTAATGGCTGCAAGACATCGGGATGTACAACTCCTCTAATAGCCAACGGGAAATGAACTTGCATCAATACATGACAATCGTGACTTTTTAATGACGATATCTTGCTTTCAGCCAGATTTACACATCTGCCTATTTGAGATGAGAATCCATCTGATACTCTAATTGATTTAATAAAATTGAGTATCTTATCTTTGTCAGCACTGGATAAAGTATACATTGTTTCTGGAATTATAATTTTAGAATTCTCTGACTCTATCGGATGTAGTTCGGGACGGATACCCAACTGTATTAGATCACGTCTGGCTCGCAAACTGTCTTTAGCAGTACTAGAAATATTTAGAATCCCCAAAATATTTTCCATAACAGTATTCTCTATATGCATCACGTCCAAGTTATGACGGACCTGTAAAGTATGCCAATAGGGTAGCTCCTGAAAGAATATACTCTGTTTTTGCCATCCACCGGATGCCTTCCTCTTGAATAATCGACATAGAGAGTGGTTGCCCAAATTTTGTTCTTCTATCCACAATGCACTTCCTGATCGGCGTATCAGACTTAACCAACGTCCAAACGATTGTCCATCAAACTTGAAATTGTTTTCACTTCTTAATCATCTATGACTTACGGGTAAGAAACGACGATGTTCCAAATAACAATGCTTCATACTCGTTGTTAGCCATGTCGAATGTTTTTTATCCATACAAATCGGATATGCGAGTTTACCCTTCGTACTCCATCCCGATAAATTGGCATATGCGGGAAAGTCATTAATTGTCCACAATAAAGAAGCATGTATTGTAAAGAACTCTTTCTTTGCCGCGTCATACGTACGCACTCCAGAATTCCACAGAATCTTTAATTCATCAATCAGCGGTTGCAGATATGTATCTATCGCATTACCTGGTCCCCTTGGGCCAGTACCAATAACGTCATCATCATAAAGGAAGATGCCATTGACATCAATGGTGGCAAATTATATGTAACAATTACCACTGGCTAAATAGAGTAACTCGTACTCATACTTCCGAATGGATTAAAACCATCGGAAGAAAGACCTAAACGTACGTTTCTTACTTCTTCCGAAAACGATGGATACATTTCATCGAATTTCCCCCACTCTTCTGAATCAGACGGATGTCGCATAACACCAGTTATATCTTTCTTTTTGATATTACTGTGCCATATCATCATCTTTGCTGTTCTTTCATATGAATATAATCGCTGTAATCTAGGAATCAAAGGAAAGAATCGTAAAATCTTCTCCGATTTTTTCCTTTTCGAATCATGGCACAAATTTTTATATCTGCTACTTTTGCAGTCAGGACATGTATCTAGATTTGAGTAATCCTTCCAATATAAAATGCAGTCATTCGGACATGCGTCAATTTTCTCGTAATTTAATCCAAGTGCCCGAAATCTGGATTTAGCATCCTTCCAATCCTTTGGAAAATTTTATGGATTATTTAATAATGTCCTAATCAATTATAAGACATCTGTCATCGTAACCGCTGTACACCGATTCTTCACTTTTATCTTAAACATTTCCAGAAGAAAACGCAACCGAGACATTTTGACTCCGTCACATAATGGCTTTTCTGCATCTTCTATTTTTTCAAGTAAGGAATCCGGAGGTGAATCCATCAGTTCATCAGTGTTATGTCCTCGAATGTTATATATCAACTCAAACATAGCATCACGGCCAGGTACTCTTTCAGGGACATCTCTTTCATTATCAACTTGGTCATTAATTTCTTCGTCCAAAATAATTCCTTCACCATGATACGTCCAATTTGTATAATGGAGCCAAAAACCATTTAAAATCAAATGTTCGTAAACCATGGTTCGATTTTGTGTCAAAGTATTCTTGCATCTTATGCACGGACAATGTATCTTATCTCCTTCAGCTCCTACAATATGATAGAGCAACTCAAATCGAAATGCCCAGTCTAAGAATCCCATAACCCCTTGGTTATATGTCCGATAATCATCGAATCTTTTATTCATCCAACTTTTGTCCATTGCCTATAGATAACATCCAAAGTTAATAACTATGTTTTACTATTATGTTTGTAATATAACTATGTTTTAAAACAAGACTTACAAGCATTTACCTAAATTAATAATCTTTTTATCACTATAAGCATTTAATCTTAATCAAGATTAATCTACTATCTTAAACATTTCTAATAAGCATTTTTCACAATTAAGCATTTATCCAATATTTTTTAATCTACTATATTAAGCATTTTACTAAACTAATAAGTATATTAAGAAAATATGCAATCATAAGCATGAATGAATGAATATACAAAAAAAATAATAACAAAACTTACAACCGAGTAATGCGACGGGCAAGGCTAAGGAAGTACGGCGTGCGGACGGGCACTAGTTGAGGCCGAGGAGGAGGGCGGCGGCGAGAGGGAGGAGGAGGGCGGCGGCGAGAGGGAGGAGGAGGAGGTGGGCGGTGGCGAGAGGGAGGAGGAGGAGGAGGAGGTGGGCGGCGACGAGAGGGAGGAGGTGGGCGGCGGCGGCTTGAGGGAGGAGGAGGAGGAGGGCGGCGGCGGCTTGAGGGAGGAGGAGGAGGAGGGCGGCGGCTTGAGGGAGGAGGAGGAGTGAGGAGGGCGGCGGCGAGAGAGAGGAGGAGGAGGAGGACGGTGGCGGTGAGAGGGAGGAGGAGGCAGGAGGTCGGCGGCGACAAGCTTTGGAGAGGGAGGAGGGCGACTCGCGTGAGAATGAGGAAGACTCGCATCACCGGAGGGTATATTACCATCGGGGACGGTCGCACAACCGTCCCCTTTATGAATGATCGGGGACGGTATGAGTGAACCGTCCCCTTTTAGTAGGGCAGAGGGGACGGTTTTTGCAACCGTCCCCTATAACAAACTATCGGGGACGGTTACAACCGTCCTCTATAGTTTTGTATAGGCGACGGGCACAATGGAGTAATGGGGACGGTTATAACCGTCCCCCTACAGTTCCCGGGCTAACTAAAAAACATAGCCTATTTAGGGACGGGAAAGTAACCGTCCCTAAAGGTTTTTCGTATAGGCGACGGGCACAGTGGAGTAATGGGGACGGTTATAACCGTCCCCTACAGTTCCCGGGTTGACAAAAAACAAACAGGGGCTAACATATTTAGGGACGGGTAAAGAACCGTCCCTAAAGGTCACTTAATGGCGACGGTCGATATTAACCGTCGCTATTACATTCGAAAGATGACGGTTTGCTACTAACCGTCCCCGATATTGTTATTAGGGACGGTTACTTCTTGACCGTCCCCAATAAGCGTCCCCAAAGGACGTCCAGTTTGTAGTGATTTCACCTCCATGTCCTCAATTAGGTCTTTGGAGGGACAATATCCTTTCTAGAGTAACAACTGAGGTCGAATGATTCAATCGTGCCATGAGGTCGATGAAGAGCATGATCAAATAATGAGTCCGTATTGTAAATATCACTGTTTCGCAGGATATGAACCTGAAGCTCCCAGGATTGTGCCTTGGAAGCCACAAAAGTAAACGAAGAAGCCTTAACTACTGAAAGTAGTCCCAAACTGCCAAGTTGAATGGGCGATGAAGCCATCCTCCACTGGAGATCTACAAAAAAAGGAGCATTCACAAACAACAGTGTCTTCAATATACTATCGTAAGCTTCTGTCGAATAATATTGTTGCCTCCTCCATGTGCATAGGTTAACAAGTCTTCAAGCAAAATAAAAGTTTTGCAATACCCATACAAGAACGGAGTAAAAGAAGCTCACTTTGTGGATCACCCCCAATTGAGGAAGAAGATGCATCAACTTCACATCTTTAGCAGTCCTCTCTAAGGCCAAACCTTCAATGAATTTTTTACCCCTATTAACCGTTTCACCAAGAAATTTCACGCCTAATGAAGGTCTTCCAATACATATTGGGAACAACCCTTTGCGAAGCTTCCTACCATCACGTGTAGGCCAAAAGTGTTCAATTTTATGAACATTTAAAACTAAACCTAAGTCTGGCCCACACTGTTGGATGATACCAGAACCTTGGCCACCTCAACTGTGTTTCCAATAACTATACCATCATTAATATACTAAGAACGAAGAAGTAACTTGCAATTATCCTTGATATAATGGATAAACATGTGTAGTACGAGGGAAAAAAATGAGTTACCCTAGAGGATCACCATGTTTCACTCTAGTGGATGACCATATATATCTATCTCCAAGGCATAACCTTGTTGACTGTCTATATAAGAACACCACCCACAAAGAGACAGCTGGGCATCTCGCTCTCACATGGCATAATAAGGCAAACATATCAACCATATTGAAGGCATTACAAAAATCCACTCTGAGCATGGAAAGAGAACTATCGTTACGACGAGCGTCCATCACTCTGTTGACACTGTGTAGAATAGTCGCAGCTCCACTAGAAACCCCCACTCCAAATTGGAAATCATTCAAATATTTGGACACATCTTTACTTACTCCCACCATATCAACTTTAGACACTAGCTACCTCCAAATAGTGCCAACTGCAATAGGATGGATGCTATTATCTGGCTTAAGCAATGGTGTAAGGGGTACAAATGCTATAAATTCTGACAAGCACAAGATACATCTCCCTCCCAACCATAATTAACCACAAGGGTGATGGCATGTAAAAGGTCCATGACCACGATAGACTGCTCTCCACGCACAGGTGTTGGGCCCTCAAACCATCTCCACCGCATGAAGTCCATTTAGGGAAAGACTTGATACACCCAAGAACGATGTCAACTTCTGCAACAAGAGGAGCTTCAGAAAGTGGATAACCTGGCAGGGACGGAGGTGAATTTCAACAGTGTTTTGCCTCAAAATTCCTAATGGTATCTCCATTGAAAGGTGTCGCAATAGAGGAATATAAAACTTTTACCTCCATTATAAAATGGCCATCTACAACCTTACAAAGGTATTGCCAAATGTTAGGATTTGATTTTTTTATCTCCCTCCTTATCCACCGTTATGGTCTATATCCACAAGCACATGAGCATTTAACACATGCCTGCTAGCTTAGCAATATTGCTGGTTTCTCCCCAGATAGAGAGTGAGTTAAGGATAAGACATTATTGTATAGACTTTATGTTGCCAGACCTACAATCATGTCTGTTTTGATGATGAAGCACTTGCAAAGTACAACGTGAAAGAAGCAAAAACACCACCCACACATAAATGAATCCTAGCTCAATGATTACTTTATAACGAGATGCCTTCAAAACCTGAAAGAAGGCAAGTTGACAACTAAGATGGATGCTCTTCACTGTCAAGATAGGTACTCTAAAGACCCGATCGAGAAGCCAACCATCAAGGACCAGTCCCTCCAAAGCAGTAGAAAGCTCGTGACTCTTCTGGAGAGGCATATGGATGCCAACAAGACGACTTTCAATCTCTCCAGTCTCCTTAGTTACCCCGAGTGATACCATCATCGTGATGGCATGCTCGACTCCTTGCTTGTATCTTCATACACTTCCCACATAATCAATGTTCAAGGACCCTCAAGGTCTCATCCACAACAAGAAATAAGTCACAATTTTTTAGAAGATCTCTCTGCAATGAGGTACAACGCTCTTTACTAGAGAGATGTACCCTTTTGAGATGGAAGATCAAACGTTTAAAGCCTTTGCTACCCTCTCTACCATCCGTGCAATAATGAAAATCCTTGATGGACACAATAAGTTCCCTTTTTCAAGAGGGCACAACGAAGGTAGTTGCCGGTTGGGTGCAAGAAGCACATATCTAGGAATTTATCCTTCTTCTAAATCATACATACTCTAGACTCGATGAATGTGTGAGGGAGAGATGGAACAACAGAAGCTTCGGCTGGGGTTTACATCAGCATTTGATGGTAGAGCTCTAGTATGATGTACTGGGTGTCATTCTAGGAGTAATCACGGATTAGGACAAAAGGAAAGGTTTATTATGAAGGCAATTTTCTAACATGTGACGTGCATGGCAGAGGTGGCCACAAGCGGCATAGAGGGTGACGAGTTTGGTGGAGATGGGGGTGTGGGAGGCGAGGTCGGAGAGGATGAGATCGGCGAGGAGCACAACCAACAGGGAAGGTAGGATGCAACACCTTGAACCTAATCACAGGTAGTTGATGAACGCGAAATTCACCTCTTTAATAATGTGAAATAAGTCGTAGTATAGGAGGCGAATTCGGTTCAGCAAAAACCACGGTCGTTTGAATGCTGTAGAATATTTTTACTTGGAAAGTCTACCAAGGTCGAACACAGGGACACGGTTACCTAATATGTTTATTGAATCTTAATTCATGAAGCACAATGTGAGTTAATTTCAATTTCTGGTCCTCATGAAGAATTATGCTATTTACAAAGCGATGCCATGATGCGTGCATTTTTATAATTGATTTTTATGCAAGTTAAAGTGATGCATGAGCAAATATGCAAGAGATATTATATGAAGATTAAAGAATACAATTATACCCTAAAAATCATGAGCAACAAAATATAAAATGAAATCAGAGTCAATTTTGAATACACATGAACAACGGTCATCAGATCAAAGCAAGACAAGGAGAGCAGGGTCCCATTTTTCACTTAAAAAGTCACTTTAATTAAAACAGTGGCAAATGAGATAATTAAACATGCTAAGATGTAGAGGACAAAATAAGGATCAAAACGACACTAAAACCATGCAATTTGGACCTACGATGCTCAAGTTATGCTAAAAACAGTGCAGGGGCATAAATGTAATAAAAATGCAAGAAAAATAAAGGATAAATATTGCATTTAGGTCCCTAGAAGGACCTAAATGCAATTAATAAAAAGAGCCTGTGCCTTTATGCAATTTCACCATTGCGCGCAGGGGCATTTCTGCAATATATGAAACCTTGGAGGGGCTCCCTGTAAAATACCCAGGCACGCACGTGAGGCACGTGCCTGGGGACCAAAGTGTAATTCCATAAAACTTTCGGATCTTTTCTGCAAAATACCCAACACTTCACGTGCGCTGCACGTGAGGGGCCAGGCTCGGGTCAGCTCCTGTGGCTCGGGATACGTGGCAACATATGGAGGTTCGTCTTGAGGCTAGGACCACCCAAGCCTATAGGGTCAGCGTGGAGGCTCAAGTGGAGGTTGGGGCTGCCACATGGCTTGATCATAGCCGTCCGATCGGATGATCGGACGACACCTGTGTTGTCTTCTTCCGGTGTGGCCCACCGGAGAAGGCGGGTCTTCGACGAGGCCTTTAAAGCTCCACCGTGCTCCTGCTGCTCATCTGAAGATCGGAAAAGTTTGCTCGCAGCCTGGCGGAGGTCCTGGAGCCATTGCAAAGCTACGTTGATGTCTGGAGCTCCCCGTCGGAGCATGATCGTCGGAGGAGAATTTCGAGATCGACGGGGAGGCACGAGCTCCGACCATTGAGGATACTTGCAAGGGTTAGATGTAGCCGAAGCAAGTGCAAGTGGGTGCGAAGGTTTTGTGAGTGAGTGGAGGCCGTGGAGGCGTCGAGAGCGGTGGCCGGTGGCTTCTTCGTGGCGGAGCGGGAGAAGAAGGGGATCGGAGCGGGGGAGGATCTGGAGAAGGGAGAGGGGGTCCGCGTGAAGGAGGGTGGCGTTGCGAAGCTGATGAAGAGGTTAGATTAAGGTGGAGGTGACGATCGGCGGAGGGAAAAATTCGAGAAAAACAAGAACAAAAATCACCTCGCCGGAGCGAGGTGTTGGCGGGGGAAATAGCTTGGGCTGAGGCTCATGGGTCTTCATGGTTCTCTTCTTCCTCTTCTTTCTTCTTTGGAGGCATTTTTCTTGTGTCTTCTTTAGGTCCTGAATCAACAAGGTGTTCTTGATTAGAAGAGGATTTATGAATCAAGATATTCTCACCGAGGTGAAGGTCTTCCTCGGTGAGGTGGGAAGAGAGAAAGGGAATGGTTTGAGAGTAACCATCCCGAGAGTGGGTGATCCTGGGCTCAAGAGGGTCATGAGTCCAGGTTGGTCCAAGTTGCGCTTGGACCTTTGAAGACATACTTTTTGAAGGGTTCAATGAGAGATTCGCAAAGTCCGAATAAATATCCCCCCAATCAGTCATCTTCGATGTCAAAAGAGCCGATTAGATCACGATAGTCAATGAGGCACTAGTTCTATGGTGCACTTAAATGTGCGGAGTGAACTCACACAATACAAACGCAATTCAAACCCTCAATTTCACCAACTCAACACGTGATGGCCGTAAGAGTTCGGCCGAATTATCTGATCAATTTTAGTTGGTGAGAATACAATCTTGGAAAGATTAACGAGCTGTTAGGTGCCCGTATTTTCCTACAGACTGGCCCGGTTCTTACGACTAGTTTGACCTACTTTCAGCCAGTATAGGAGTAAGTACGGACCGTATAAGTACGTCTACCCGTTCCTTGAGGACTAACACGTCCTCTAAACCTCCCACTCTGCTAAGGAAGTCCGGATCGTTTATGGGCTACCCGTAAATCCTCACTGAAAAGTAGCTAATTGCCTAAAAAGAAAGAACCAATAGTAAGTAAGAAATCCAGGCTTGGCTCTATCATAGGGTCGTCTCTCTCTCTCACTTGCAAGTAAATCAAACAATGAGGGCTTTATGCACCCGAGAACAAAGGTTCTTTTTATTCCAATTAATTAAATCGGCCTGCTAAATTCAGTCCAATTTTAGAGTTAGGATATCACTTGAGATTAATCTGAACACAAAAGCACGTCTACCGTTCAGTCCCGATTTTCTTTTAACCTTATGTTGTAAAACAAGAAGGGAGTCGGAAATCAGAATGCAAATGAGAAACTATGATGCATGCTCAGAAGAAGGTATACTTACAGTGAATCCCAACACTCTTCATGCGTTATGCAGAACAGAATTTGTAAATTTTACCCTAAATGCATGCAGATCGAGAAAACCGCACCTAAATAGTATACTATTAGCAGGGAAGAATTAATTGAATTTGAGCTAAGTAGTACGTGTCTATGTGCGTATCATTATGAATCTTATAAGATAAGTGAATCTTTTAAGATATGTGTGGCCTAATTTATGATGGGCACATACAAGTTTGAATCTAAACTACCGTGTGCCTAATCCTTAATTTCACCACTCAAGTCGAGCCCCACCCTCACCGGAGAGTGAAACAGTTCTCGACACACCACAAATAATGTCCAAGTCTCTTTTACATGCACGAGCTCTCAAACAAGAGCCGCTATAAAGGAGCAAACTAAATAATTACAACAATTTACTAAAATTCTCTCGAAGATAAAAGAATTATCCTCGCACTTCAGCAGTCGGCGCGCATCGCGTCCGTCGACCTCCGATGCACTCCAAGTCCACCGGGCCCTCGCAAGGAAAATAAGATTTATATTAAAGAGATAAAAACAAAATATATATACAAGAATATGAAGAGAAATAATTGTGAAAAGAAAAAAATGGAATAAATACAAGTGGCTCGGGGGTCAGACTACCCGAGTAAGTGAAATCTAAATCCAAAATTTTAAATTAGTCCCTAAGCCGTTTGCCTCCCCGGCAATGACGCCATCTGATAAATCGCTAAATGTGGTCGTTAATTCGTGCACGTTGTAGTACGTGTACTTAGCGATTCAATCAGAACCGAGAGAAGAATCTCTGTGAAGAGTGTCTCAGCTTAATTTATCCCAGGCAAGTCTGGGGTCGAACACAGGGAGGTAAATGAACAACTTGGGATCAATTTGAAAATTTAGATCTTGATTTCCAAATGTGGATATTTTTTATATTTTTATGCAAATAGAATGCAAATGCAAGTGAATTATGACACTTAGAAAACACAAACAAGGCCAAATTAATTTTAATGGAAAAGAAGTCCAATTTAACTAATTCATATTTTTCCTAGAATCTTAATCTAGTGATGAATGCAAAACACATTTTTTTAGAATTTTAGGGGTTAAAATGCAACAACTAAAAATACACACTTTTTATGGGGTTTTCGCAATTTATCACACAAATAGTAAGAAAAAATCATGAAAAATTTACTGGAACATAAACATGATGCAAGTAGACTACAATAATTTGTTTAGAATTTTTTGACAATATATGAATTTTTTATGGATTTTTTAGTGAAATCAGAGTGACAGTGAGTAAATAATTCCTAATTAATCCATATTATCAAATTAGACAGAAAGCGAATTATCCTCAATAGATATTCATATAAACAATGCACGGGAGTTGAAATTTCATGAAAAAAAATGTATGTGGATTTAATTAAAAATCAAATATGAATTTCACTCTATATTTATTTCAGGCACAAGACAACTCCAATTTGGATGAAATTTGGATAGTAAGTTAAGCACTTATCAAAGCATCATGTCTAATTTTTGTGAAATTTTTAGAGCAACTATGAGTTAGTTATCAATTTAAGAGCATAGATTGGGTAAAATATGAAGAATTTCAATTAAAAAATTTTAATTAATTACCCACAACTCACAAAAATACAAATAAATATTCAAAATGTATAAAATTAGTTGCTCAACATAGTGGCATTTTTCATTGACTAAAAAGGTGCAAGATGGATGTCCAAATTAATTGGTGAACGTAGGGGTATCCGTGCAAAATGAAAATTGAAAATAAACAACGCAAATATGTGCAAGGACGTTTTTGTAATTACATAAACTTACAGGGAAACATATGCAATTTTTACAAAAAAAATGAAAATAAAATTGACCTTTCTTCTTCTTCTTTCTGAAGGTGGAGATGGGGAGGTGAACCCAAAGGGGTCGGCGGCGACGGTGCCGCGCTCGGCCGTACGCGAAGCGGCGGAGAGGCGCGGGGCGCGGCCATGGCGGCTGGAGGGTGCGATGGAGAGGCGGAGGCCTGGCGGCCCTCGCGACGGTGTGAACGGCAGAGAGGACGACGGTGGGAGGTAGGGGGCGGCACGCCGAGACGTGGCGGTGGAGAGGGCGGCCCACGACGGCGGCGGCACCATGCGTGGCCGCGGAGGCGCTGAAGTGGCAGTGGGTGTGGCCGTCGACTGCTGGGAGGGCCGGCCACCTCTGCTGCATATTATTATTTTTTTTATTTTTTTGAATTTCTTTTTCTGCTGTAATAAAAACCTTTTTTGTTTTATTTTTTTATTTTTTTTAATTTTCTTTAACCAGGGACTGAAATGAATGTGGAGCAAAAAAATGTGATGATAGTGGTGTATGATAAAGATAAAAAAAATGGAGGATGAGTGGTGAATGTGATGTGTTAAAAAAATTGCAAAACTAACAAGATGATAAAATGGGACGAAAAATTACATACGATGGAGACGATCGCCTATGGTGTGCTCACGAGAGCACGGTCTTCTCTCAAATCGCCGGCGTGCGATGAGATCGAGCAGCGTGCGGTTGCGGCTGCGATGTTGGCCGAAAAACCAACGGATCTCACCGGAGAGAGGGTTGTCGTCTTTCGACCGCGGTTGCGTCGCTGTCACCGATTCAACTCTGGGAACTAGGCTCTCCTCACATAAAGATGGATCAAGTGCAAATTGAGGAGGATGGGATGTATATCATTGAAGGCCATGTCGTGATATATCGACGATATATCGCCGATATATCGATATCGACATGGGACTGATATCGAAATTGATATATCGATATATCCGATTTTCAGGCATTTCCTTCAGAAAGATTCCTGACATAGCGATATATCGGCGATATATCGTCGATATATCGATATCGACACGATATCGAAACGATATCGATATCGATATTTCCTTTTTATGATGTATATAAAGAAGATGAAATGAGAGGTTATTAAGTGGTGGGAGGTTATATTATTAATGGAGTTGAATGGGAGGTTTGAAAAATGGTGGGGTTGAATGGAGGTTGGTGGTAAAGAGTTGAATGGTGGTTATTGTAGAGAATGTAAAATAAATAATAAAATAAATAATGATACAAAGTAGGCTACTTTAAATACAACAAAAATAAAGAAGGGAAAAAAGTACTGAATTTACAAGTGAATACATACAACATGTACATTTTTTATTTGCTTTTCTAATATGTAATTTTTTTGTCTTTTTAGTAAGAGATATTTACAACAAAAAAATAAAATAAAATACTACAATCAAAATACAACACAAACATGATTTTTTTGTATTTTCAATAATTGAGAAAGATAAAATTAAAAATGAGGAAAGAATGAAATATGTACAAAAATATACAATGTACAACTAGGTCCCGAAACTCACCTTTTGTAAATGAGCTCGGATTTTAATGAAACCACTTCCGATTGGATAGATAATTTTCTAACTTGACTTTAAAAGTGAGTTTGATGAATTTGGAATTCATACGGAGCAGGAATTTAGTTTGGAAGTTTGGACTTTAACGGCTTTTTCCCTTTAGGATCTAGGAGCATTTATTTGAGGTGAATTTTTTTGATTTTTGTATTTTATATACATTTTTATAAATAAGTTGGAGAAAGAATTAGACAAAAATGAATTGAAATAAAGTTATTAAAAATCCATGAAGTTTGGGCTATTTTCTAGGTGAAAAATCCTTTAATTTGCAGCTTTTTAGTGTTAATTTATTATACAATCTAATATATAAATTAATGTATTTTATTTACAGAGTTATTTTGTTTAATTTATGGATTTTATAAATATTTATTAGGAATTTACTCGTGGATTTTGCTAAGATCAAGATATTGAGATGATGAATCGTGGATTCATCAGATTCGCTCGGGAGAGGAGGGAGGAACTCGACCAGCAACCTGCCGTTGGATCTGATATAGCAGCCCAACTCTGGCCCCGAAGCGATGTTTCATACCAAAGGGTCAGGCCGCCTGAGCTAGCCATTGAAGCCCCCGCCAGTGCCGCGTAGCCTCGAGCCAAAGATGTGGCACATGTCTGCAGGGGACTTTGCAGATTTTGGGACATATTTTGCCATATTTTCAGTTTGGTCTTCAACCCCATGGGTAACACACGCGTCGCTTGGAGCTTTCGTAAGCTAAGGCCTCACGCCTTTTCATTATTATATTTTTATTACCATGCAAGGTTATTTGCATTATCAAACTCTTGCGACTTTTGTAATTGCATTTTATGACCATATTTTGGACTATTTTAAATAAATTTTCTTATGTTTTAATTACAATTATGCCCCTATATTTATTGGTGGATATCTCGTGAACCACGACTCCAAATATAATGAAATTATCATGTCTTAAAGCCAATTTCATGCTCTTTCATGCTCTTATTTAATCTCTGATGTGACTTATTGATGATGATATAAATCCCAGAGAGATATGTGGCTTTAAAACTATGATATTTTGAGTTGAAAATGGCATGATATAGTATTAAATGCTAAATTGAACCCCCCCCCTTATTACCTTCGAATCATTTTACATAATCAACTTGTTTAAATAAGCTTTTATGTATTGGTTCATGTTTTGGTTTCAACTTAAGGAGTTTGATTCATTATTTGTTAACACTGGTCCTTAAATTAAGTTGGATATTTTACATGAAATTGAATTGTTAACTCATTTTAGTGTAACTTTGGACCGATTTAAACATGATGATCTAGATTGTTAATTCATTAATTCAAAATCTAAATTGTGATCGTGTGTTTGTGTGAATAATTAGTATTGTGACTAGCATTTATGATCATTTTGTCGCTTAAAAATACTGAAAAAAACCATAAAAATCATGCATCCATTTTGTGCATTTCTGCATAGCTTGACCTAGAATAGCTTCTTAGAGTTGCCTATCACCCACCTTAGGACCTAATTAGATAATTAATCGATAGTATCTATTGTTCGATCATGTACTTATCCAGTAGAAATTAGACCGAGCCACTCTTCGGCATAGATTCTCGCTCGGTCTCTATAGACCTGTAATTAGTCGCATTACAATGAGCTGACATTATCTTAGCTGATTATAGCTTAGTAGTGGTGTATTTTTTACTTTACTTGACAAGTATATCAAGTTGAACTCAAGGAGAGCGTGAAAATCCTATATGTGGTTTAAGCCCATTTTAATGTATTTAAATAATGTGTTGATATATCTCTAATGTATGTTGTACAAACACGAACGAATGCAAAAAAATGCATGTTATATGTGGAAAATGCAAGAATATTAAGTGAAACATTTTTATGATTTAATTTATGTTATGCAAATTTTTAGTTATCTTTAAATTTTTTATTAATAGAAAACATAATCAAAAATGTGATATAATATATAAGGGTGACCAAACAACTATTTTCATTATTTTTAAATGGTGTTAGTGATATAATAAAATAAAACAATTATTTTGGGGATTTCTAGGGTTTTGTGGTATTTTGGATACTTTCTCAAAACATAAATAAAAATTGGAATAAAACAAACCAAAATAAAATGTTGAATTTTTTTAAAGGAAAATAGGGTTATTTTGCAAAAGAGGGTTTTATTTAAATTAGGCATAAAATCTTTAAAAAAATACCTAAAGCTTTATCTAATAATAAAAAAATACTTTTTTTATTTTTTCAATAAGAATAAATTTAAATATGATGCATGCGATATGTTTGGTCTTTTTCAATTAAAAGTGCGATAATACAATATTTTGCAAATTAATATTATGGGATGCCTAGAAGTGTAAATGCAACCTAATATGATTTTTTTGGAATTTTTAAATTTAAAGTGGAATTAAAAAATGACAATGCAAGGTCCATATTTTGATGTATTTCATTTTTTGAGCAATGTAAACGACATCAATTGGTTCCACGAAGATAATTAGTAATAGCACATATGGAGAGACATTCAGAAGTAATTTTTATTTCATGACACCATTGCAATATGGCCCTTATGAAAATCTATTAAGGAATTCATAAATTATTCTATTTATACAATAATTTATTAATTAAATTCAATTAACCCAAGTGTCGAAAGTTTTTTTGCATCAAAGATAAGGAATGTGTATTTTTGCATAATTTCGAGGCACTTATGTGAATTGATATTGATATCATTAACATAAAACATAGGTTCCATCCCAGAATTCTTAATAAAACCATTTTAAATCCAACAAATGCCGGCATTATATCATCATTTAGGGGAATCAATAGTCATCAAAATGAAACTAATTTCACAATTTTCAATCTTGTAGTTGAAAGTTCTTGAGCATGCATATAGGGGTCAAAATCAAATTTATATGAATAAAAATAACTTTTAAAAATGCTTTATTTGGACATATACACATTTATCATTAACTAGCATGATTCTTCTGAAAAATAACATACAGAGGTGGGGTTCTCTCTATGATATTCAGAAGCTTGAATAACATCTCGTCAAATTGCCCAAGCTATGTGAGTGCTTCACATGACCATGTGGTTGAAAGGATGGTCGAGATGTCTTGATTTGTGGCTTGGCTTACATGTGGTTGCAACAGATGAATCGGGCTTTCCGATCAAATAATATGATGCGTCGAACGGGATCGGACGATGGATGGGTCTTTTATGAATAACTGATGATTTTGAGAAGGCTCTTGATCGAAGGGGATGGATATGGGGGGTAGATGGGAACTGGGGAAATCTGAAGGCGGATGTATTGGGCATAATGGAGTCGGGTTTGGCTGAACTCAATCGGAGGAGGAGGAATGTTGAAGGAGGAGGAGAAAGAGAAAGGCATTTACTAGGAAGTTTTCTTTGGTTCAGTTGAAGGGAGAATAACTCAAGCATAGTTGTCTCCAGTGGTTAAGGGACCGGTAGAAATGGATCTTGGCGAGCATAGTTGAGCTCGCAATGGTGGCTCTTACCATTGGATCCCGCTTGAGAAGATGAAGACTTGTCGCCGTTGTCGATCATACCCACATTGTCACACAGGGGTTCCGGAAGCTATAACTTCTTATTTGTATTGGCGGATTAAGGATGGCAAAGATGGGTCGTGGAGAAGTTTTTATATAAGAGAAGCTTGAGATCACGGGATAGTAATTTACGAGGATCAGCTAGAGATTGGTGTGGTTGAGGTTGCCGAGATGATTAGGTGGAGGACAGTAATGGTTGTCGGAGATGGTGTATGAGGCGCGAAAGATCCGAAGGAGGTGAGTTGGGTTTGATGATTGGTGGAGATCACGGTAGAGGAGAACGCAATGAGATAGAGATGGGAGGGGGTGGGGTCAGTAGTTAGGTATTGGAAAGGATATGGCTCCGGTGGTAGCCGGTGATACAAGGTGATTGCCCGAGTATTGAGGATTAATTCGCGACGATTGCAGGCATAGAGATGATGGAAGAATTGGCTGGAGTATCGTTGGCAAGGAGGATCCGATGCGAGAAAATATGGGGAGAAGATGGCGTTGACCCGACTTCCTTCGACACCCCCTCCGCACAGCCCACATCTATATGCCACCGACTTCCACCACAAGATCCGAGTCGATATCATGATGATGCAAATCCAAGCTTTATCTTACGACGACTATACCCTAAGGCTACATGTTCTTAATCAAGTGACGGAGGAACCGAGCTTCGACGCCATCGGCAGTTTTGCAGGGAAAGTTCGGCAACATGGAGCTATTATGGGGTCTTCACAACAAACGACTCGTCCAAGAAGAACGTAGCTCCGACAATACCCGTATCTACTACTATTCTAATGGTCCTCCGGTTCATGTCTTCTCAATTAGTCGAGTGCAGAGAGCAGCTCCATGAGATGACCAACACTAACGAATCAAGGACTAATCGGTACTTATAAGCAGAAGCTGGTAAGGTAGACTCCACGAGCAAAAGATCTATTCTGCTTTAAGAACATGTACAAGAGATGAAAGGCAATCGATGTACAACGGGAATCTGGAGCATCAATTGAGTAGGATTATATCAAGTTAACTAGTTGCATCGATATAGGAGACAAGTAGTCAATAAGCTGTGTCACTAGTTCTTTTTGAATTGCAAAGCCAATTCTTCTAAACACTATATCCATAAACCTATGAATCTTAATATTACTGCTCATGACATTATGTACACTCTTCAAACGCTTAACATCTATTGTTAAAAAATCAAAAGTATCAAAACCAAAGGATGAATACATGTTGATTCTCAATGCATGCTTTCTCATGCTTCACCACTTTTGTTGAGGCAACTTTAAAGGCAGCATGCCCCACTATGAAGGTCCCACTCTTCAACTCCATCATTGGAGAAACTCCTGTCAAATCTACACAAGCATGTTTCCTCTGACCCAACCAAAAATCAAAATATCAGTAAGTCTAAGTATGGATCTTCCCTCCGGTAGATCAGTTGAAAAGTTCACAGGCACCTCTTTCGTAGTAGCACCACTTGCACGTCTAAGTACATCAAATAAAACATCTCCAACAAGATCGTGTATGTACTTCAAACCTGGAAACTCTCTGTAATGAGTTGCACGATCCCTAGAAGTGTCTAAGGATGCCTTACGACAAACTGAGCATATCTCATCAGGCATAAATAAAGGAATCATGAGACGATATTTGATGATACTACGATACTCCACTAGTGACATGTGCAGATCAAGTATGTCAATATGAATATCGAGGAGAGAAACCTGAGCATGATCATCTTGAAGACAAACAATTATCTTATATCTAACAATCATGTCAAATTCACTACAGGCGGGTGGGTCTAAGGGACGGTCAAAGACCGTCCCCTTTGTCTGTATAACCGTCCCCTTTGATCAAAGGGGACGGTTTTCAAACCGTCCCTTCAGCCACCGTCTCATTTGACTAAATGGGACGCTTCTGACAACCGTCTCATTTAATAAACCATTGGGGACGGTTGTAACCGTCCCGTACACGATTACTATTAGAGACGGGTGCAACCGTCCCTACTACCTATTGTATTAGAGACGGTTAACAACCGTCCCTAATGGTCAACAACATTTTGAGACGACCCCAGAAAACTTTTGGGGACGGTTATCACTGTCGCATACGTTTGGTTGTAGGGACGGTTGTAACCGTCCCTTCTACTCTGCAGGTCTTTTGCGACGCCAACAGAAGCCTGGAAGATTCTATAGCGACGCCAACAGAAGAGTATTAGGGACGGTTCTAACCGTCCCCTCTTCTAATAGCGTCTATAGCGACGCCAACAGAAGGGTATAAGGGACGGTTTCAACCGTCCCATCTGCGCTTTGTTAGCGACGCCAACATTACCATAATGGGGACGGTTATAACCGTTCCCAAAAGTCTCCGTGAACTGTTCTGGCTGGGAGGACGTTTCTGTAGCTCTATAGGCAGGGACGAAGACAGAATATTTTTTAGGAGGGGGCACGAGGTTTTAAAAAAATATGTCTATCAATTACAGTACAATCATATTCAGTATATAACATTAATTGTTATGGACAAATAATGTCTATAGTTGTCATGTATATTTTTCATCAATTTTGAACTTACTCATTATATGGTAATAGTCAATTTGAACTTATTTTTTAATCAACTATAGCTTTTTATTCAATTTTACATAAATTGGTATCAAATATGTTTCACAATGTCAGGATTTTTTGTGAATGATATTTATATCTTTTTTAAAAA
Source organism: Ottelia alismoides (assembly GCA_037367405.1). Taxonomy (NCBI): domain Eukaryota; kingdom Viridiplantae; phylum Streptophyta; class Magnoliopsida; order Alismatales; family Hydrocharitaceae; genus Ottelia; species Ottelia alismoides. The sequence goes on along the minus strand of JAZKJV010009641.1, from coordinate 674,991 downwards.
AGTAAGTTATATTCAAGTATTTTAATTGTTTTAGATTCAGTATACGGAATTTAGCGAATCCACAGTCACCACCCTCGTAAAATCCGATATTTAGGCGAGTAACATCGCAAGGAAGGCTGTTGATGCAGGTCCAACAGGAGAGGAAAGGGGTGATGGGCGGCGACAGAAGAGTGGACGAAGGCGATGCGAGGTGGGGGTCGTGGAAGAGGAGGGGGCGGAGGAACCTGTGGGCGGAGAAGGAGCAGGGGCAGGAGAGGCTGAGGCTGAGGAGGGAGAAGAGGTGTGAGGCGAGGAAGATGATGGCGGCAGCGAGGCGTCAACATCGACGAAGGCGCCCACAAGGGCCGGGAAGCTCCAGCTGTGGAGCTCGTGGCATGACATGCCTTCCTTCACAGAGAGAGAAAGTAACTTGAGTCTCCTGCTTCTGAAGAGAAAAAGGAGGCAAGTTTTTTTTCCGTTTTTTTCTTAATCCATCCGTTATATCGTGGATCCGTTAGATTAACTCACTCGTATGGTTGAGTTAATGAACTAAATTAACGAAAGGTTATGGGTGTAAAACAGAGCATTAATTTAGGGTCCTAGGTTCGTGATTATAGAATGTTTTTGGGGTAATTACGATATTACTCAGGATTATGGGTGTAAATTTCCCTATTATCTATTGGTAAAAATTATTGAACTTTTTCTAAAAAAATGAAGGGGGCATGTACGAGTTTTACCCTCAAAAATCCAAATGAGGCATTATAATTATGAAATATTATGATTATTTTTACCTTAAAAATCTATAGGAAAAAAATTACATATGCATATATTAATCCCAAAATTTAGGGGGGGCACTTGCCCCTCCTTGCCCCCCCTTAAATCCGTCCTTGTCTATAGGGGACGGTTACAACCGTCCCCAATACACCATGACAGGAAAAAAAATCATATATTCTTGGTTTCTTCCCTACATCCTCTGCAAAACAACTAACCACAACATTCAACATCCAAACATTATGAATATCATAAACTCAACATTCAACAACACAACATGAAGAATCAAACAACACAACATGAATATCATTATGAAGAAACACAATCATAAACTCAACATGAAGAATCCTTACAATCATAAACTCAACATTAAGAAACGTTAAAAAGTCTACATAATGTTAGGCATTAATAAAAAACATTACAATAAAAAGATCAAAATTAAACTAAGATGTACTACATCCATGCTACCTACTCAGATGCGCCACTCCCGTCACTCTCATTGGTCTCCTCCTCACTCTCCTCATCGTCGTCGAGATGTGCAGGTTGTACAGGGGGCGTGGCTTGGCTTTGAAGACGGCTTATTAAGGACATGACATTCGCCATGTCCATACGCATCTGGGCCATCTCTGCATCTTGTGCAGTCATCTTTGCCTTTACTTCGCGCAGCTCCCTCTCCATCTCTCTTTCTCTCTGGCTTCCCTGCGAGGAAGACTGCGACCCACCTGCACCACCCATTCCGTACCATGTACGGATCGTTTCGCCACGTCCTCCGCAACGGATGCGTCCACTGTGTTCTGGACCAGTGGCTTGACGGTAGGCATCATCGGCCGTCAACAGGGGAGTGCTCGTCCCCGTGCTATCCAGCGAGGAGGTGGTAGAGAGCCTAATCATTTCTTCCTGCATATAAGAAATATAAAATAATTTCAATATATTACCATAAGTAAATTTATAAGTAAAAATTGCATTTATACTTACATGAATTGGCGCGTAGGCGTCATCAACCCACTGCACCTCTCCTCCTAAGTCTCGGCTCTTTGACCTAGCAAAAACCTCTATGCGGGTCATTTCTCTTTCATTTTCCCTCAACTTTAAAAAGTAAAAAAATTTCTTAAAATTGGCTCAAAATTAATCATTGTAAACATTTTTTAAATACTTACAAAGTCGTCCTTCAGTTGGTTGGTGTTCTTCCTTCCCATCTTATGCGTCGACCTAAACCCTTTCGAACGATTCGCCGTATTCTTGGAAGAAATCGACTGAAATTTAACAAAGTCAGTATCAAAATAAAACAAATAATTAAGAAAACTATATACATACCGCAAAATCCTCACTGGACCAAAAATTAATCAGCTCCCTCCATTGCTCTGGTGTAACACCAGGTGGGATATTCTGCACAAGCTGCTCATATGGAATCTGGGGGTTGAAATACTACAAATGGAGAAATAAATATCGTCAATATCTAAATCTTTTGATATTAAATTATAATAAAAATTTTACCTTAGCCTTTATGCGTCCCTTGTATCGACGCAACAACTCAGCAGCATGGGATAGAATCTGAGAATCGACATGGGTATTTCGTTCCCATGTAAATACAGCCTGATACAACAAATATAATGACGATTAGCTCAATAAAATTAAAAAAATGTTTTAAGATTTTAGAATACCTCCAGATCAGCAAGTATGGCAGCCTTGACAGCATAAGGAAGCCGTCGGAAGTCGTGGGTGGTGATGGGGACGCGCACACGGGCAACCTGGCCAAGGTAGCTCTGAAACTCCGTGGAGTTCTCTCCTACCGCATCTCCGCCAACAATGCGTACATGTAACGTCTGCCCTGGTGTAAGACGGTCCAAGAATTTACACTGAGACAGTCCACGTCGTCTCTGTGTAGCTCCACTACCTGCATCAGAAGAACCATCCTGTGGTTGCTGGGGAGGTTCAGGGACCTCCCGAATACGTCTAGGTCTAGGAGCCATACCTGTAATTCAAAAGTGGTTATTTTAAACAAATTATTTACATATATCCGAATAAATTCAGTTATTTTAAGAGAAATAAGAAATAGTTAAAAAATTCATTACCTATTGTTACTTGTGCCCATGTCGTTGTCTAATACTTCATCAATAAATTCAGTTGAGTTACTTTGATATGCAACATCATTGTCTACGTAATCTTCCTCTTCGTTAACATCGAAGAAATCTCTCGGGGTTGTTCTAATGGGTATAATCCATCCACAAGCTGAGTTATCTTGAACATAGAAGACCTGTTCTACCTGACTAGCAAGCATATACGGCTCATTGGTCTGCAACCGACCTGTTTGCTTAAAAGAAAGAACTCCATTTATATCCTTCTTGTAACCTAATCCAACACGACCCACATCGAACCATATGCAATGAAACAGAACACATCTTGCATCATGTGTAAAACTGATTTCTAAAATATCAATAATCTCGCCATAGTATCCAACTTCACCACTAAGATCGGCCTTCACAATTACTCCAGAAAGCTGTGATGTTTTATTTTCATCAAATGACTTTTTCCGAAATCTGAATCCATTCACAATATAGCCAGAATGCGAAACTACTAATGAGTACGGACTCTTGTGGAATATATCGAGATTTGTGTTCCACCGTTCATCTTTGGTTACTTTAAATAATTTTATTTTATCCCCGAACCATTTAATAAATTCTGACTTGCTACTGGTTGTTGACCGAAACTCTTCAAAGAAAGAATCAACCTCGTCTACTTGCATCAGAATATAATAATGGATAAGGTCTCTTTCATCGTCTGAAATACTACGACAAGTACTCTTTAAGATAGGTCGTCCATTTTGTTAAAAAATCCAAAGTTTGTTTGGATCTTCTGTCCACAATTCACCATCATTATTTCGTTCAAACCGGTCGAATCTAATACTCTTACCGTCATCCATATACATGTCACAAAATGTGATACATTCTTCACATAAATATCCCTCGGCAATGCAACCTTCAGGTGTGGCTTTGTTAAAAACCATATTCTTTAATTTTCGTAAGTATCTTTCAATTGGATACATCCAACGATACTATACAGGACCACATATTCGAGCTTCGCTGGCAAGATAAATAATAAGATGTACCATTATATCGAAAAATGTAGGTGGAAAGAGCTGCTCTAGCTTACATAAAGTGATAGCAATATATGTCTCTAGTCTGAACAATACTTCAGGATCTAAATTCTTCGAACACAATATTTTAAAAAACTGACTCAGTTTAATTAATGGCTGCAAGACATCGGGATGTACAACTCCTCTAATAGCCAACGGGAAATGAACTTGCATCAATACATGACAATCGTGACTTTTTAATGACGATATCTTGCTTTCAGCCAGATTTACACATCTGCCTATTTGAGATGAGAATCCATCTGATACTCTAATTGATTTAATAAAATTGAGTATCTTATCTTTGTCAGCACTGGATAAAGTATACATTGTTTCTGGAATTATAATTTTAGAATTCTCTGACTCTATCGGATGTAGTTCGGGACGGATACCCAACTGTATTAGATCACGTCTGGCTCGCAAACTGTCTTTAGCAGTACTAGAAATATTTAGAATCCCCAAAATATTTTCCATAACAGTATTCTCTATATGCATCACGTCCAAGTTATGACGGACCTGTAAAGTATGCCAATAGGGTAGCTCCTGAAAGAATATACTCTGTTTTTGCCATCCACCGGATGCCTTCCTCTTGAATAATCGACATAGAGAGTGGTTGCCCAAATTTTGTTCTTCTATCCACAATGCACTTCCTGATCGGCGTATCAGACTTAACCAACGTCCAAACGATTGTCCATCAAACTTGAAATTGTTTTCACTTCTTAATCATCTATGACTTACGGGTAAGAAACGACGATGTTCCAAATAACAATGCTTCATACTCGTTGTTAGCCATGTCGAATGTTTTTTATCCATACAAATCGGATATGCGAGTTTACCCTTCGTACTCCATCCCGATAAATTGGCATATGCGGGAAAGTCATTAATTGTCCACAATAAAGAAGCATGTATTGTAAAGAACTCTTTCTTTGCCGCGTCATACGTACGCACTCCAGAATTCCACAGAATCTTTAATTCATCAATCAGCGGTTGCAGATATGTATCTATCGCATTACCTGGTCCCCTTGGGCCAGTACCAATAACGTCATCATCATAAAGGAAGATGCCATTGACATCAATGGTGGCAAATTATATGTAACAATTACCACTGGCTAAATAGAGTAACTCGTACTCATACTTCCGAATGGATTAAAACCATCGGAAGAAAGACCTAAACGTACGTTTCTTACTTCTTCCGAAAACGATGGATACATTTCATCGAATTTCCCCCACTCTTCTGAATCAGACGGATGTCGCATAACACCAGTTATATCTTTCTTTTTGATATTACTGTGCCATATCATCATCTTTGCTGTTCTTTCATATGAATATAATCGCTGTAATCTAGGAATCAAAGGAAAGAATCGTAAAATCTTCTCCGATTTTTTCCTTTTCGAATCATGGCACACATTTTTATATCTGCTACTTTTGCAGTCAGGACATGTATCTAGATTTGAGTAATCCTTCCAATATAAAATGCAGTCATTCGGACATGCGTCAATTTTCTCGTAATTTAATCCAAGTGCCCGAAATCTGGATTTAGCATCCTTCCAATCCTTTGGAAAATTTTATAGATTATTTAATAATGTCCTAATCAATTATAAGACATCTGTCATCGTAACCGCTGTACACCGATTCTTCACTTTTATCTTAAACATTTCCAGAAGAAAACGCAACCGAGACATTTTGACTCCGTCACATAATGGCTTTTCTGCATCTTCTATTTTTTCAAGTAAGGAATCCGGAGGTGAATCCATCAGTTCATCAGTGTTATGTCCTCGAATGTTATATATCAACTCAAACATAGCATCACGGCCAGGTACTCTTTCAGGGACATCTCTTTCATTATCAACTTGGTCATTAATTTCTTCGTCCAAAATAATTCCTTCACCATGATACGTCCAATTTGTATAATGGAGCCAAAAACCATTTAAAATCAAATGTTCGTAAACCATGGTTCGATTTTGTGTCAAAGTATTCTTGCATCTTATGCACGGACAATGTATCTTATCTCCTTCAGCTCCTACAATATGATAGAGCAACTCAAATCGAAATGCCCAGTCTAAGAATCCCATAACCCCTTGGTTATATGTCCGATAATCATCGAATCTTTTATTCATCCAACTTTTGTCCATTGCCTATAGATAACATCCAAAGTTAATAACTATGTTTTACTATTATGTTTGTAATATAACCATGTTTTAAAACAAGACTTACAAGCATTTACCTAAATTAATAATCTTTTTATCACTATAAGCATTTAATCTTAATCAAGATTAATCTACTATCTTAAACATTTCTAATAAACATTTATCACTAATAAGCATTTTTCACAATTAAGCATTTATCCAATATTTTTTAATCTACTATATTAAGCATTTTACTAAACTAATAAGTATATTAAGAAAATATGCAATCATAAGCATGAATGAATGAATATACAAAAAAAATAATAACAAAACTTACAACCGAGTAATGCGGCGGGCAAGGCTAAGGAAGTACGGCGTGCGGACGGGCACTAGTTGAGGCCGAGGAGGAGGGCGGCGGCGAGAGGGAGGAGGAGGGCGGCGGCGAGAGGGAGGAGGAGGAGGTGGGCGGTGGCGAGAGGGAGGAGGAGGAGGAGGAGGTGTGCGGCGACGAGAGGGAGGAGGTGGGCGGCGGCGGCTTGAGGGAGGAGGAGGAGGAGGGCGGCGGCGGCTTGAGGGAGGAGGAGGAGGAGGGCGGCGGCTTGAGGGAGGAGGAGGAGTGAGGAGGGCGGCGGCGAGAGAGAGGAGGAGGAGGAGGACGGTGGCGGTGAGAGGGAGGAGGAGGCAGGAGGTCGGCGGCGACAAGCTTTGGAGAGGGAGGAGGGCGACTCGCGTGAGAATGAGGAAGACTCGCATCACCGGAGGGTATATTACCATCGGGGACGGTCGCACAACCGTCCCCTTTATGAATGATCGGGGACGGTATGAGTGAACCGTCCCCTTTTAGTAGGGCAGAGGGGACGGTTTTTGCAACCGTCCCCTATAACAAACTATCGGGGACGGTTACAACCGTCCTCTATAGTTTTGTATAGGCGACGGGCACAATGGAGTAATGGGGACGGTTATAACCGTCCCCCTACAGTTCCCGGGCTAACTAAAAAACATAGCCTATTTAGGGACGGGAAAGTAACCGTCCCTAAAGGTTTTTCGTATAGGCGACGGGCACAGTGGAGTAATGGGGACGGTTATAACCGTCCCCTACAGTTCCCGGGTTGACAAAAAACAAACAGGGGCTAACATATTTAGGGACGGGTAAAGAACCGTCCCTAAAGGTCACTTAATGGCGACGGTCGATATTAACCGTCGCTATTACATTCGAAAGATGACGGTTTGCTACTAACCGTCCCCGATATTGTTATTAGGGACGGTTACTTCTTGACCGTCCCCAATAAGCGTCCCCAAAGGACGTCCAGTTTGTAGTGATTTCACCTCCATGTCCTCAATTAGGTCTTTGGAGGGACAATATCCTTTCTAGAGTAACAACTGAGGTCGAATGATTCAATCGTGCCATGAGGTCGATGAAGAGCATGATCAAATAATGAGTCCGTATTGTAAATATCACTGTTTCGCAGGATATGAACCTGAAGCTCCCAGGATTGTGCCTTGGAAGCCACAAAAGTAAACGAAGAAGCCTTAACTACTGAAAGTAGTCCCAAACTGCCAAGTTGAATGGGCGATGAAGCCATCCTCCACTGGAGATCTACAAAAAAAGGAGCATTCACAAACAACAGTGTCTTCAATATACTATCGTAAGCTTCTGTCGAATAATATTGTTGCCTCCTCCATGTGCATAGGTTAACAAGTCTTCAAGCAAAATAAAAGTTTTGCAATACCCATACAAGAACGGAGTAAAAGAAGCTCACTTTGTGGATCACCCCCAATTGAGGAAGAAGATGCATCAACTTCACATCTTTAGCAGTCCTCTCTAAGGCCAAACCTTCAATGAATTTTTTACCCCTATTAACCGTTTCACCAAGAAATTTCACGCCTAATGAAGGTCTTCCAATACATATTGGGAACAACCCTTTGCGAAGCTTCCTACCATCACGTGTAGGCCAAAAGTGTTCAATTTTATGAACATTTAAAACTAAACCTAAGTCTGGCCCACACTGTTGGATGATACCAGAACCTTGGCCACCTCAACTGTGTTTCCAATAACTATACCATCATTAATATACTAAGAACGAAGAAGTAACTTGCAATTATCCTTGATATAATGGATAAACATGTGTAGTACGAGGGAAAAAAATGAGTTACCCTAGAGGATCACCATGTTTCACTCTAGTGGATGACCATATATATCTATCTCCAAGGCATAACCTTGTTGACTGTCTATATAAGAACACCACCCACAAAGAGACAGCTGGGCATCTCGCTCTCACATGGCATAATAAGGCAAACATATCAACCATATTGAAGGCATTATAAAAATCCACTCTGAGCATGGAAAGAGAACTATCGTTACGACGAGCGTCCATCACTCTGTTGACACTGTGTAGAATAGTCGCAGCTCCACTAGAAACCCCCACTCCAAATTGGAAATCATTCAAATATTTGGACACATCTTTACTTACTCCCACCATATCAACTTTAGACACTAGCTACCTCCAAATAGTGCCAACTGCAATAGGATGGATGCTATTATCTGGCTTAAGCAATGGTGTAAGGGGTACAAATGCTATAAATTCTGACAAGCACAAGATACATCTCCCTCCCAACCATAATTAACCACAAGGGTGATGGCATGTAAAAGGTCCATGACCACGATAGACTGCTCTCCACGCACAGGTGTTGGGCCCTCAAACCATCTCCACCGCATGAAGTCCATTTAGGGAAAGACTTGATACACCCAAGAACGATGTCAACTTCTGCAACAAGAGGAGCTTCAGAAAGTGGATAACCTGGCAGGGACGGAGGTGAATTTCAACAGTGTTTTGCCTCAAAATTCCTAATGGTATCTCCATTGAAAGGTGTCGCAATAGAGGAATATAAAACTTTTACCTCCATTATAAAATGGCCATCTACAACCTTACAAAGGTATTGCCAAATGTTAGGATTTGATTTTTTTATCTCCCTCCTTATCCACCGTTATGGTCTATATCCACAAGCACATGAGCATTTAACACATGCCTGCTAGCTTAGCAATATTGCTGGTTTCTCCCCAGATAGAGAGTGAGTTAAGGATAAGACATTATTGTATAGACTTTATGTTGCCAGACCTACAATCATGTCTGTTTTGATGATGAAGCACTTGCAAAGTACAACGTGAAAGAAGCAAAAACACCACCCACACATAAATGAATCCTAGCTCAATGATTACTTTATAACGAGATGCCTTCAAAACCTGAAAGAAGGCAAGTTGACAACTAAGATGGATGCTCTTCACTGTCAAGATAGGTACTCTAAAGACCCGATCGAGAAGCCAACCATCAAGGACCAGTCCCTCCAAAGCAGTAGAAAGCTCGTGACTCTTCTGGAGAGGCATATGGATGCCAACAAGACGACTTTTAATCTCTCCAGTCTCCTTAGTTACCCCGAGTGATACCATCATCGTGATGGCATGCTCGACTCCTTGCTTGTATCTTCATACACTTCCCACATAATCAATGTTCAAGGACCCTCAAGGTCTCATCCACAACAAGAAATAAGTCACAATTTTTAGAAGATCTCTCTGCAATGAGGTACAACGCTCTTTACTAGAGAGATGTACCCTTTTGAGATGGAAGATCAAACGTTTAAAGCCTTTGCTACCCTCTCTACCATCCGTGCAATAATGAAAATCCTTGATGGACACAATAAGTTCCCTTTTTCAAGAGGGCACAACGAAGGTAGTTGCCGGTTGGGTGCAAGAAGCACATCTCTAGGAATTTATCCTTCTTCTAAATCATACATACTCTAGACTCGATGAATGTGTGAGGGAGAGATGGAACAACAGAAGCTTCGGCTGGGGTTTACATCAGCATTTGATGGTAGAGCTCTAGTATGATGTACTGGGTGTCATTCTAGGAGTAATCACGGATTAGGACAAAAGGAAAGGTTTATTATGAAGGCAATTTTCTGACATGTGACGTGCATGGCAGAGGTGGCCACAAGCGGCATAGAGGGTGACGAGTTTGGTGGAGATGGGGGTGTGGGAGGCGAGGTCGGAGAGGATGAGATCGGCGAGGAGCACAACCAACAGGGAAGGTAGGATGCAACACCTTGAACCTAATCACAGGTAGTTGATGAACGTGAAATTCACCTCTTTAATAATGTGAAATAAGTTGTAGTATAGGAGGCGAATTCGGTTCAGCAAAAACCACGGTCGTTTGAATGCTGTAGAATATTTTTACTTGGAAAGTCTACCAAGGTCGAACACAGGGACACGGTTACCTAATATGTTTATTGAATCTTAATTCATGAAGCACAATGTGAGTTAATTTCAATTTCTGGTCCTCATGAAGAATTATGCTATTTACAAAGCGATGCCATGATGCGTGCATTTTTATAATTGATTTTTATGCAAGTTAAAGTGATGCATGAGCAAATATGCAAGAGATATTATATGAAGATTAAAGAATACAATTATACCCTAAAAATCATGAGCAACAAAATATAAAATGAAATCAGAGTCAATTTTGAATACACATGAACAACGGTCATCAGATCAAAGCAAGACAAGGAGAGCAGGGTCCCATTTTTCACTTAAAAAGTCACTTTAATTAAAACAGTGGCAAATGAGATAATTAAACATGCTAAGATGTAGAGGACAAAATAAGGATCAAAACGACACTAAAACCATGCAATTTGGACCTACGATGCTCAAGTTATGCTAAAAACAGTGCAGGGGCATAAATGTAATAAAAATGCAAGAAAAATAAAGGATAAATATTGCATTTAGGTCCCTAGAAGGACCTAAATGCAATTAATAAAAAGAGCCTGTGCCTTTATGCAATTTCACCATTGTGCGCAGGGGCATTTCTGCAATATATGAAACCTTGGAGGGGCTCCCTGTAAAATACCCAGGCACGCACGTGAGGCACGTGCCTGGGGACCAAAGTGTAATTCCATAAAACTTTCGGATCTTTTCTGCAAAATACCCAACACTTCACGTGCGCTGCACGTGAGGGGCCAGGCTCGGGTCAGCTCCTGTGGCTCGGGATATGTGGCAACATATGGAGGTTCGTCTTGAGGCTAGGACCACCCAAGCCTATAGGGTCAGCGTGGAGGCTCAAGTGGAGGTTGGGGCTGCCACATGGCTTGATCATAGCCGTCCGATCGGATGATCGGACGACACCTGTGTTGTCTTCTTCCGGTGTGGCCCACCGGAGAAGGCGGGTCTTCGACGAGGCCTTTAAAGCTCCACCGTGCTCCTGCTGCTCATCTGAAGATCGGAAAAGTTTGCTCGCAGCCTGGCGGAGGTCCTGGAGCCATTGCAAAGCTACGTTGATGTCTGGAGCTCCCCGTCGGAGCATGATCGTCGGAGGAGAATTTCGAGATCGACGGGGAGGCACGAGCTCCGACCATTGAGGATACTTGCAAGGGTTAGATGTAGCCGAAGCAAGTGCAAGTGGGTGCGAAGGTTTTGTGAGTGAGTGGAGGCCGTGGAGGCGTCGAGAGCGGTGGCCGGTGGCTTCTTCGTGGCGGAGCGGGAGAAGAAGGGGATCGGAGCGGGGGAGGATCTGGAGAAGGGAGAGGGGGTCCGCGTGAAGGAGGGTGGCGTTGCGAAGCTGATGAAGAGGTTAGATTAAGGTGGAGGTGACGATCGGCGGAGGGAAAAATTCGAGAAAAACAAGAACAAAAATCACCTCGCCGGAGCGAGGTGTTGGCGGGGGAAATAGCTTGGGCTGAGGCTCATGGGTCTTCATGGTTCTCTTCTTCCTCTTCTTTCTTCTTTGGAGGCATTTTTCTTGTGTCTTCTTTAGGTCCTGAATCAACAAGGTGTTCTTGATTAGAAGAGGATTTATGAATCAAGATATTCTCACCGAGGTGAAGGTCTTCCTCGGTGAGGTGGGAAGAGAGAAAGGGAATGGTTTGAGAGTAACCATCCCGAGAGTGGGTGATCCTGGGCTCAAGAGGGTCATGAGTCCAGGTTGGTCCAAGTTGCGCTTGGACCTTTGAAGACATACTTTTTGAAGGGTTCAACGAGAGATTCGCAAAGTCCGAATAAATATCCCCCCAATCAGTCATCTTCGATGTCAAAAGAGCCGATTAGATCACGATAGTCAATGAGGCACTAGTTCTATGGTGCACTTAAATGTGCGGAGTGAACTCACACAATACAAACGCAATTCAAACCCTCAATTTCACCAACTCAACACGTGATGGCCGTAAGAGTTCGGCCGAATTATCTGATCAATTTTAGTTGGTGAGAATACAATCTTGGAAAGATTAACGAGCTGTTAGGTGCCCGTATTTTCCTACAGACTGGCCCGGTTCTTACGACTAGTTTGACCTACTTTCAGCCAGTATAGGAGTAAGTATGGACCGTATAAGTACGTCTACCCGTTCCTTGAGGACTAACACGTCCTCTAAACCTCCCACTCTGCTAAGGAAGTCCGGATCGTTTATGGGCTACCCGTAAATCCTCACTGAAAAGTAGCTAATTGCCTAAAAAGAAAGAACCATTAGTAAGTAAGAAATCCAGGCTTGGCTCTATCATAGGGTCGTCTCTCTCTCTCACTTGCAAGTAAATCAAACAATGAGGGCTTTATGCACCCGAGAACAAAGGTTCTTTTTATTCCAATTAATTAAATCGGCCTGCTAAATTCAGTCCAATTTTAGAGTTAGGATATCACTTGAGATTAATCTGAACACAAAAGCACGTCTACCGTTCAGTCCCGATTTTCTTTTAACCTTATGTTGTAAAACAAGAAGGGAGTCGGAAATCAGAATGCAAATGAGAAACTATGATGCATGCTCAGAAGAAGGTATACTTACAGTGAATCCCAACACTCTTCATGCGTTATGCAGAACAGAATTTGTAAATTTTACCCTAAATGCATGCAGATCGAGAAAACCGCACCTAAATAGTATACTATTAGCAGGGAAGAATTAATTGAATTTGAGCTAAGTAGTACGTGTCTATGTGCGTATCATTATGAATCTTATAAGATAAGTGAATCTTTTAAGATATGTGTGGCCTAATTTATGATGGGCACATACAAGTTTGAATCTAAACTACCGTGTGCCTAATCCTTAATTTCACCACTCAAGTCGAGCCCCACCCTCACCGGAGAGTGAAACAGTTCTCGACACACCACAAATAATGTCCAAGTCTCTTTTACATGCACGAGCTCTCAAACAAGAGCCGCTATAAAGGAGCAAACTAAATAATTACAACAATTTACTAAAATTCTCTCGAAGATAAAAGAATTATCCTCGCACTTCAGCAGTCGGCGCGCATCGCGTCCGTCGACCTCCGATGCACTCCAAGTCCACCGGGCCCTCGCAAGGAAAATAAGATTTATATTAAAGAGATAAAAACAAAATATATATACAAGAATATGAAGAGAAATAATTGTGAAAAGAAAAAAATGGAATAAATACAAGTGGCTCGGGGGTCAGACTACCCGAGTAAGTGAAATCTAAATCCAAAATTTTAAATTAGTCCCTAAGCCGTTTGCCTCCCCGGCAATGACGCCATCTGATAAATCGCTAAATGTGGTCGTTAATTCGTGCACGTTGTAGTACGTGTACTTAGCGATTCAATCAGAACCGAGAGAAGAATCTCTGTGAAGAGTGTCTCAGCTTAATTTATCCCAGGCAAGTCTGGGGTCGAACACAGGGAGGTAAATGAACAACTTGGGATCAATTTGAAAATTTAGATCTTGATTTCCAAATGTGGATATTTTTTATATTTTTATGCAAATAGAATGCAAATGCAAGTGAATTATGACACTTAGAAAACACAAACAAGGCCAAATTAATTTTAATGGAAAAGAAGTCCAATTTAACTAATTCATATTTTTCCTAGAATCTTAATCTAGTGATGAATGCAAAACACATTTTTTTAGAATTTTAGGGGTTAAAATGCAACAACTAAAAATACACACTTTTTATGGGGTTTTCGCAATTTATCACACAAATAGTAAGAAAAAATCATGAAAAATTTACTGGAACATAAACATGATGCAAGTAGACTACAATAATTTGTTTAGAATTTTTTGACAATATATGAATTTTTTATGGATTTTTTAGTGAAATCAGAGTGACAGTGAGTAAATAATTCCTAATTAATCCATATTATCAAATTAGACAGAAAGCGAATTATCCTCAATAGATATTCATATAAACAATGCACGGGAGTTGAAATTTCATGAAAAAAAATGTATGTGGATTTAATTAAAAATCAAATATGAATTTCACTCTATATTTATTTCAGGCACAAGACAACTCCAATTTGGATGAAATTTGGATAGTAAGTTAAGCACTTATCAAAGCATCATGTCTAATTTTTGTGAAATTTTTAGAGCAACTATGAGTTAGTTATCAATTTAAGAGCATAGATTGGGTAAAATATGAAGAATTTCAATTAAAAAATTTTAATTAATTACCCACAACTCACAAAAATACAAATAAATATTCAAAATGTATAAAATTAGTTGCTCAACATAGTGGCATTTTTCATTGACTAAAAAGGTGCAAGATGGATGTCCAAATTAATTGGTGAACGTAGGGGTATCCGTGCAAAATGAAAATTGAAAATAAACAACGCAAATATGTGCAAGGACGTTTTTGTAATTACATAAACTTACAGGGAAACATATGCAATTTTTACAAAAAAAATGAAAATAAAATTGACCTTTCTTCTTCTTCTTTCTGAAGGTGGAGATGGGGAGGTGAACCCAAAGGGGTCGGCGGCGACGGTGCCGCGCTCGGCCGTACGCGAAGCGGCGGAGAGGCGCGGGGCGCGGCCATGGCGGCTGGAGGGTGCGATGGAGAGGCGGAGGCCTGGCGGCCCTCGCGACGGTGTGAACGGCAGAGAGGACGACGGTGGGAGGTAGGGGGCGGCACGCCGAGACGTGGCGGTGGAGAGGGCGGCCCACGACGACGGCGGCACCATGCGTGGCCGCGGAGGCGCTGAAGCGGCAGTGGGTGTGGCCGTCGACTGCTGGGAGGGCCGGCCACCTCTGCTGCATATTATTATTATTTTTTATTTTTTTGAATTTCTTTTTCTGCTGTAATAAAAACCTTTTTTGTTTTATTTTTTTATTTTTTTTAATTTTCTTTAACCAGGGACTGAAATGAATGTGGAGCAAAAAAATGTGATGATAGTGGTGTATGATAAAGATAAAAAAAATGGAGGATGAGTGGTGAATGTGATGTGTTAAAAAAATTGCAAAACTAACAAGATGATAAAATGGGACGAAAAATTACATACGATGGAGACGATCGCCTATGGTGTGCTCACGAGAGCACGGTCTTCTCTCAAATCGCCGGCGTACGATGAGATCGAGCAGCGTGCGGTTGCGGCTGCGATGTTGGCCGAAAAACCAACGGATCTCACCGGAGAGAGGGTTGTCGTCTTTCGACCGCGGTTGCGTCGCTGTCACCGATTCAACTCTGGGAACTAGGCTCTCCTCACATAAAGATGGATCAAGTGCAAATTGAGGAGGATGGGATGTATATCATTGAAGGCCATGTCGTGATATATCGACGATATATCGCCGATATATCGATATCGACATGGGACTGATATCGAAATTGATATATCGATATATCCGATTTTCAGGCATTTCCTTCAGAAAGATTCCTGACATAGCGATATATCGGCGATATATCGTCGATATATCGATATCGACACGATATCGAAACGATATCGATATCGATATTTCCTTTTTATGATGTATATAAAGAAGATGAAATGAGAGGTTATTAAGTGGTGGGAGGTTATATTATTAATGGAGTTGAATGGGAGGTTTGAAAAATGGTGGGGTTGAATGGAGGTTGGTGGTAAAGAGTTGAATGGTGGTTATTGTAGAGAATGTAAAATAAATAATAAAATAAATAATGATACAAAGTAGGCTACTTTAAATACAACAAAAATAAAGAAGGGAAAAAAGTACTGAATTTACAAGTGAATACATACAACATGTACATTTTTTATTTGCTTTTCTAATATGTAATTTTTTTGTCTTTTTAGTAAGAGATATTTACAACAAAAAAATAAAATAAAATACTACAATCAAAATACAACACAAACATGATTTTTTTGTATTTTCAATAATTGAGAAAGATAAAATTAAAAATGAGGAAAGAATGAATATGTACAAAAATATACAATGTACAACTAGGTCCCGAAACTCACCTTTTGTAAATGAGCTCCGATTTTAATGAAACCACTTCCGTTGGATAGATAATTTTCTAACTTGAACTTTAAAAGTGAGTTTGATGAATTTGGAATTCATACGGAGCAGGAATTTAGTTTGGAAGTTGGACTTTACGGCTTTTTTTCCCTTTAGGATCTAGGAGCATTTATTTGAGGTGAAATTTGTTTTGATTTTTGTATTTTTATATACATTTTTATAAATAAGTTGGAGAAAGAATTAGACAAAAATGAATTGAAATAAAGTTATTAAAAATCCATGAAGTTTTGGGCTATTTCTAGGTGAAAAACTCCTTTAATTTGCAGCTTTTTAGTGTTAATTTATTTTATACAATCTAATATATAAATTAATGTATTTTATTTACAAGAGTTATTTTGTTTAATTTATGGATTTTATAAATATTTATTAGGGAATTTACTCGTGGATTTTGCTAAGATCAAGATATTGAGATGATGAATCGTGGATTCATCAGATGCGCTCGGAGAGGAGGGAGGAACTCGACCAGCAACTGCCGTTGGATCTGATATAGCAGCCCAACTCTGGCCCCGAAGCGATGTTTCATACCAAAGGGTCAGGCGCCTGAGCTAGCCATTGAAGCCCCCGAGTGCACTGCGTAGCTCGAGCCAAAGATGTGGGCACATGTCTGCAGGGGACTTTGCAGATTTTGGGACATATTTTGCCATATTTTCAGTTTGGTCCTTCAACCCCATGGGTAACACACGCGTCGCTTGGAGCTTTCGTAAGCTAAGGCCTCACGCCTTTTCATTATTATATTTTTTATTACCATGCAAGGTTTATTTGCATTATCAACTCTTGCGACTTTTGTAATTGCATTTATGACCATATTTTGGACTATTTTAATAAATTTTCTTATGTTTTAATTACAATTATGCCCCTATATTTATTGGTGGATATCTCATGAACCACGACTCCAAATATAATGAAATTTATCATGTCTTAAAGCCAATTTCATGCTCTTTCATGCTCTTATTTAATCTCTGATGTGACTTATTGATGATGATATAAATCCCAGAGAGATATTGTGGCTTTTAAACTTGATATTTTGAGTTGAAAATGGCATGATATAGTATTAAATGCTAAATTGAACCCCCCCCCCCTTATTACCTTCGAATCATTTTACATAATCAACTTGTTTAAATAAGCTTTTATGTATTGGTTCATGTTTTGGTTTCAACTTAAGGAGTTTGATTCATTATTTGTTACACTGGTCCTTAAATTAAGTTGGATATTTACATGAATTGAATTGTTAACTCATTTAGTGTAACTTTGGACCGATTTAAACATGATGATCTAGATTGTTAATTCATTAATTCAAAATCTAAATTGTGATCGTGTGTTTGTGTGAATAATTAGTATTGTGACTAGCATTTATGATCATTTTGTCGCTTAAAAATACTGAAAAAAACCATAAAAATCATGCATCCATTTTGTGCATTTCTGCATAGCTTGACCTAGATAGCTTCTTAGAGTTGCCTATCACCCACCTTAGGACCTAATTAGATAATTTAATCGATAGTATCTATGTGTTCGATCATGTACTTATCCAGTAGAAATTAGACCGAGCCACTCTTCGCATAGATTCTCGCTCGGTCTCTAATAGACCTGTAATTAGTCGCATTACAATGAGCTGACATTATCTTAGCTGATTATAGGCTTAGTAGTGGTGTATTTTTTACTTTACTTGACAAGTATATCAAGGTTGAACTCAAGGAGAGCGTGAAAATCCTATATGTGGTTTAAGCCATTTTAATGTATTTAAATAATGTGTTGATATATCTCTAATGTATGTTGTACAAACACGAACGAATGCAAAAAATGCATGTTATATGTGAAAATGCAATAATATTAAGTGAAACATTTTTATGATTTAATTTATGTTATGCAAATTTTTAGTTATCTTTAAATTTTTTATTAATAGAAAACATAATCAAAAAATGTGATATAATATATAAGGGTGACCAAACAACTATTTTCATTATTTTTAAATGGTGTTAGTGATATAATAAAATAAAACAATTATTTTGGGGGATTTCTAGGGTTTTGTGGTATTTTGGATACTTTCTCAAAACATAAATAAAAATTGAATAAAACAAACCAAAATAAAATGTTGAATTTTTTTAAAGGAAAATAGGGTTATTTTGCAAAAGAGGGTTTTATTTAAATTAGGCATAAAATCTTTAAAAAAATACCTAAAGCTTTATCTAATAATAAAAAAAATACTTTTTTTTATTTTTCAATAAGAATAAATTAAATATGATGCATGCGATATGTTTGGTCTTTTTCAATTAAAAGTGCGATAATACAATATTTTGCAAATTAATATTATGGGATGCCTAGAAGTGTAAATGCAACCTAATATGATTTTTTTGGAATTTTTAAATTTAAAGTGAATTAAAAAATGACAATGCAAGGTCCATATTTTGATGTATTTCATTTTTTGAGCAATGTAAACGACATCAATTGGTTCCACGAAGATAATTAGTAATAGCACATATGGAGAGACATTCAGAAGTAATTTTATTTCATGACACCATTGCAATATGGCCCTTATGAAATCTATTAAGGAATTCATAAATTATTCTATTTATACAATAATTATTAATTAAATTCAATAACCCAAGTGTCGAAAGTTTTTTTGCATCAAAGATAAGGAATGTGTATTTTTGCATAATTTCGAGGCACTTATGTGAATTGATATTGATATCATTAACATAAAACATAGGTTCCATCCCAGAATTCTTAATAAAACCATTTTAAATCCAACAAATGCCGGCATTATATCATAATTTAGGGAATCAATAGTCATCAAAATGAAACTAATTTCACAATTTTCAATCTTGTAGTTGAAAGTTCTTGAGCATGCAATATAGGGGTCAAAATCAAATTTATAGAATAAAAATAACTTTAAAAATGCTTTATTTGGACATATACACAATTATCATTAACTAGCATGATTCTTCTGAAAAATAACATACAGAGGTGGGGTTCTCTCTATGATATTCAGAAGCTTGAATAACATCTCGTCAAATTGCCCAAGCTATGTGAGTGCTTCACATGACCATGTGGTTGAAAGGATGGTCGAGATGTCTTGATTTTGTGGCTTGGCTTACATGTGGTTGCAACAGATGAAATCGGGCTTTTCCGATCAAATAATATGATGCGTCGAACGGGATCGGACGATGGATGGTCCTTTTATGAATAACTGATGATTTGAGAAGCTCTTGATCGAAGGGGATGGATATGGGGGGTAGATGGGAACTGGGGAAATCTGAAGGCGGATGTATTGGGCATAATGGAGTCGGGTTTGCTGAACTCAAATCGGAGGAGGAGGAATGTTGAAGGAGGAGGAGAAAGAGAAAGGCATTTACTAGGAAGTTTTCTTTGTTCAGTTGAAGGGAGAATAACTCAAGCATAGTTGTCTCCAGTGGTTAAGGGACCGGTAGAAATGGATCTTGGCGAGCATAGTTGAGCTCGCAATGGTGGCTCTTACCATTGGATCCCGCTTGAGAAGATGAAGACTTGTCGCCGTTGTCGATCATACCCACATTGTCACACAGGGGTTCCGGAAGCTATAACTTCTTATTTGTATTGGCGGATTAAGGATGCAAAGATGGGTCGTGGAGAAGTTTTATATAAGAGAAGCTTGAGATCACGGGATAGTAATTTACGAGGATCAGCTAGAGATTGGTGTGGTTGAGGTTGCCGAGATGATTAGGTGGAGACAGTAATGGGTTGTCGGATGGTGGTATGAAGGCGCGAAAGATCCGAAGGAGGTGAGTTGGGTTTGATGATTGTGGAGATCACGTAGAGGAGAACGCAATGAGATAGAGATGGGAGGGGGTGGGGTCAGTAGTTAGGTATTGGAAAGGATATGGCTCCGGTGGTAGCCGGTGATGCAAGGTGATTGCCCGAGTATTGAGGATTAATTCGCGACGATTGCAGGCATAGAGATGATGGAAGAATTGGCTGGAGTATCGTTGGCAAGGAGGATCCGATGCGAGAAAATATGGGGAGAAGATGGCGTTGACCCGACTTCCTTCGACACCCCCTCCGCACAGCCCACATCTATATGCCACCGACTTCCACCACAAGATCCGAGTCGATATCATGATGATGCAAATCCAAGCTTTATCTTACGACGACTATACCCTAAGGCTACATGTTCTTAATCAAGTGACGGAGGAACCGAGCTTCGACGCCATCGGCAGTTTTGCAGGGAAAGTTCGGCAACATGGAGCTATTATGGGGTCTTCACAACAAACGACTCGTCCAAGAAGAACGTAGCTCCGACAATACCCGTATCTACTACTATTCTAATGGTCCTCCGGTTCATGTCTTCTCAATTAGTCGAGTGCAGAGAGCAGCTCCATGAGATGACCAACACTAACGAATCAAGGACTAATCGGTACTTATAAGCAGAAGCTGGTAAGGTAGACTCCACGAGCAAAAGATCTATTCTGCTTTAAGAACATGTACAAGAGATGAAAGGCAATCGATGTACAACGGGAATCTGGAGCATCAATTGAGTAGGATTATATCAAGTTAACTAGTTGCATCGATATAGGAGACAAGTAGTCAATAAGCTGTGTCACTAGTTCTTTTTGAATTGCAAAGCCAATTCTTCTAAACACTATATCCATAAACCTATGAATCTTAATATTACTGCTCATGACATTATGTACACTCTTCAAACGCTTAACATCTATTGTTAAAAAATCAAAAGTATCAAAACCAAAGGATGAATACATGTTGATTCTCAATGCATGCTTTCTCATGCTTCACCACTTTTGTTGAGGCAACTTTAAAGGCAGCATGCCCCACTATGAAGGTCCCACTCTTCAACTCCATCATTGGAGAAACTCCTGTCAAATCTACACAAGCATGTTTCCTCTGACCCAACCAAAAATCAAAATATCAGTAAGTCTAAGTATGGATCTTCCCTCCGGTAGATCAGTTGAAAAGTTCACAGGCACCTCTTTCGTAGTAGCACCACTTGCACGTCTAAGTACATCAAATAAAACATCTCCAACAAGATCGTGTATGTACTTCAAACCTGGAAACTCTCTGTAATGAGTTGCACGATCCCTAGAAGTGTCTAAGGATGCCTTACGACAAACTGAGCATATCTCATCAGGCATAAATAAAGGAATCATGAGACGATATTTGATGATACTACGATACTCCACTAGTGACATGTGCAGATCAAGTATGTCAATATGAATATCGAGGAGAGAAACCTGAGCATGATCATCTTGAAGACAAACAATTATCTTATATCTAACAATCATGTCAAATTCACTACAGGCGGGTGGGTCTAAGGGACGGTCAAAGACCGTCCCCTTTGTCTGTATAACCGTCCCCTTTGATCAAAGGGGACGGTTTTCAAACCGTCCCTTCAGCCACCGTCTCATTTGACTAAATGGGACGCTTCTGACAACCGTCTCATTTAATAAACCATTGGGGACGGTTGTAACCGTCCCGTACACGATTACTATTAGAGACGGGTGCAACCGTCCCTACTACCTATTGTATTAGAGACGGTTAACAACCGTCCCTAATGGTCAACAACATTTTGAGACGACCCCAGAAAACTTTTGGGGACGGTTATCACTGTCGCATACGTTTGGTTGTAGGGACGGTTGTAACCGTCCCTTCTACTCTGCAGGTCTTTTGCGACGCCAACAGAAGCCTGGAAGATTCTATAGCGACGCCAACAGAAGAGTATTAGGGACGGTTCTAACCGTCCCCTCTTCTAATAGCGTCTATAGCGACGCCAACAGAAGGGTATAAGGGACGGTTTCAACCGTCCCATCTGCGCTTTGTTAGCGACGCCAACATTACCATAATGGGGACGGTTATAACCGTTCCCAAAAGTCTCCGTGAACTGTTCTGGCTGGGAGGACGTTTCTGTAGCTCTATAGGCAGGGACGAAGACAGAATATTTTTTAGGAGGGGGCACGAGGTTTTAAAAAAATATGTCTATCAATTACAGTACAATCATATTCAGTATATAACATTAATTGTTATGGACAAATAATGTCTATAGTTGTCATGTATATTTTTCATCAATTTTGAACTTACTCATTATATGGTAATAGTCAATTTTGAACTTATTTTTTAATCAACTATAGCTTTTTATTCAATTTTACATAAATTGGTATCAAATATGTTTCACAATGTCAGGATTTTTTGTGAATGATATTTATATCTTTTTTAAAAAAGTAAGTTATATTCAAGTATTTTAATTGTTTTAGATTCAGTATACGGAATTTAGCGAATCCACAGTCACCACCCTCGTAAAATCCGATATTTAGGCGAGTAACATCGCAAGGAAGGCTGTTGATGCAGGTCCAACAGGAGAGGAAAGGGGTGATGGGCGGCGACAGAAGAGTGGACGAAGGCGATGCGAGGTGGGGGTCGTGGAAGAGGAGGGGGCGGAGGCACCTGTGGGCGGAGAAGGAGCAGGGGCAGGAGAGGCTGAGGCTGAGGAGGGAGAAGAGGTGTGAGGCGAGGAAGATGATGGCGGCAGCGAGGCGTCAACATCGACGAAGGCGCCCACAAGGGCCGGGAAGCTCCAGCTGTGGAGCTCGTGGCATGACATGCCTTCCTTCACAGAGAGAGAAAGTAACTTGAGTCTCCTGCTTCTGAAGAGAAAAAGGAGGCAAGTTTTTTTTCCGTTTTTTTCTTAATCCATCCGTTATATCGTGGATCCGTTAGATTAACTCACTCGTATGGTTGAGTTAATGAACTAAATTAACGAAAGGTTATGGGTGTAAAACAGAGCATTAATTTAGGGTCCTAGGTTCGTGATTATAGAATGTTTTTGGGGTAATTACGATATTACTCAGGATTATGGGTGTAAATTTCCCTATTATCTATTGGTAAAAATTATTGAACTTTTTCTAAAAAAATGAAGGGGGCATGTACGAGTTTTACCCTCAAAAATCCAAATGAGGCATTATAATTATGAAATATTATGATTATTTTTACCTTAAAAATCTATAGGAAAAAAATTACATATGCATATATTAATCCCAAAATTTAGGGGGGGCACTTGCCCCTCCTTGCCCCCCCTTAAATCCGTCCTTGTCTATAGGGGACGGTTACAACCGTCCCCAATACACCATGACAGGAAAAAAAATCATATATTCTTGGTTTCTTCCCTACATCCTCTGCAAAACAACTAACCACAACATTCAACATCCAAACATTATGAATATCATAAACTCAACATTCAACAACACAACATGAAGAATCAAACAACACAACATGAATATCATTATGAAGAAACACAATCATAAACTCAACATGAAGAATCCTTACAATCATAAACTCAACATTAAGAAACGTTAAAAAGTCTACATAATGTTAGGCATTAATAAAAAACATTACAATAAAAAGATCAAAATTAAACTAAGATGTACTACATCCATGCTACCTACTCAGATGCGCCACTCCCGTCACTCTCATTGGTCTCCTCCTCACTCTCCTCATCGTCGTCGAGATGTGCAGGTTGTACAGGGGGCGTGGCTTGGCTTTGAAGACGGCTTATTAAGGACATGACATTCGCCATGTCCATACGCATCTGGGCCATCTCTGCATCTTGTGCAGTCATCTTTGCCTTTACTTCGCGCAGCTCCCTCTCCATCTCTCTTTCTCTCTGGCTTCCCTGCGAGGAAGACTGCGACCCACCTGCACCACCCATTCCGTACCATGTACGGATCGTTTCGCCACGTCCTCCGCAACGGATGCGTCCACTGTGTTCTGGACCAGTGGCTTGACGGTAGGCATCATCGGCCGTCAACAGGGGAGTGCTCGTCCCCGTGCTATCCAGCGAGGAGGTGGTAGAGAGCCTAATCATTTCTTCCTGCATATAAGAAATATAAAATAATTTCAATATATTACCATAAGTAAATTTATAAGTAAAAATTGCATTTATACTTACATGAATTGGCGCGTAGGCGTCATCAACCCACTGCACCTCTCCTCCTAAGTCTCGGCTCTTTGACCTAGCAAAAACCTCTATGCGGGTCATTTCTCTTTCATTTTCCCTCAACTTTAAAAAGTAAAAAAATTTCTTAAAATTGGCTCAAAATTAATCATTGTAAACATTTTTTAAATACTTACAAAGTCGTCCTTCAGTTGGTTGGTGTTCTTCCTTCCCATCTTATGCGTCGACCTAAACCCTTTCGAACGATTCGCCGTATTCTTGGAAGAAATCGACTGAAATTTAACAAAGTCAGTATCAAAATAAAACAAATAATTAAGAAAACTATATACATACCGCAAAATCCTCACTGGACCAAAAATTAATCAGCTCCCTCCATTGCTCTGGTGTAACACCAGGTGGGATATTCTGCACAAGCTGCTCATATGGAATCTGGGGGTTGAAATACTACAAATGGAGAAATAAATATCGTCAATATCTAAATCTTTTGATATTAAATTATAATAAAAATTTTACCTTAGCCTTTATGCGTCCCTTGTATCGACGCAACAACTCAGCAGCATGGGATAGAATCTGAGAATCGACATGGGTATTTCGTTCCCATGTAAATACAGCCTGATACAACAAATATAATGACGATTAGCTCAATAAAATTAAAAAAATGTTTTAAGATTTTAGAATACCTCCAGATCAGCAAGTATGGCAGCCTTGACAGCATAAGGAAGCCGTCGGAAGTCGTGGGTGGTGATGGGGACGCGCACACGGGCAACCTGGCCAAGGTAGCTCTGAAACTCCGTGGAGTTCTCTCCTACCGCATCTCCGCCAACAATGCGTACATGTAACGTCTGCCCTGGTGTAAGACGGTCCAAGAATTTACACTGAGACAGTCCACGTCGTCTCTGTGTAGCTCCACTACCTGCATCAGAAGAACCATCCTGTGGTTGCTGGGGAGGTTCAGGGACCTCCCGAATACGTCTAGGTCTAGGAGCCATACCTGTAATTCAAAAGTGGTTATTTTAAACAAATTATTTACATATATCCGAATAAATTCAGTTATTTTAAGAGAAATAAGAAATAGTTAAAAAATTCATTACCTATTGTTACTTGTGCCCATGTCGTTGTCTAATACTTCATCAATAAATTCAGTTGAGTTACTTTGATATGCAACATCATTGTCTACGTAATCTTCCTCTTCGTTAACATCGAAGAAATCTCTCGGGGTTGTTCTAATGGGTATAATCCATCCACAAGCTGAGTTATCTTGAACATAGAAGACCTGTTCTACCTGACTAGCAAGCATATACGGCTCATTGGTCTGCAACCGACCTGTTTGCTTAAAAGAAAGAACTCCATTTATATCCTTCTTGTAACCTAATCCAACACGACCCACATCGAACCATATGCAATGAAACAGAACACATCTTGCATCATGTGTAAAACTGATTTCTAAAATATCAATAATCTCGCCATAGTATCCAACTTCACCACTAAGATCGGCCTTCACAATTACTCCAGAAAGCTGTGATGTTTTATTTTCATCAAATGACTTTTTCCGAAATCTGAATCCATTCACAATATAGCCAGAATGCGAAACTACTAATGAGTACGGACTCTTGTGGAATATATCGAGATTTGTGTTCCACCGTTCATCTTTGGTTACTTTAAATAATTTTATTTTATCCCCGAACCATTTAATAAATTCTGACTTGCTACTGGTTGTTGACCGAAACTCTTCAAAGAAAGAATCAACCTCGTCTACTTGCATCAGAATATAATAATGGATAAGGTCTCTTTCATCGTCTGAAATACTACGACAAGTACTCTTTAAGATAGGTCGTCCATTTTGTTAAAAAATCCAAAGTTTGTTTGGATCTTCTGTCCACAATTCACCATCATTATTTCGTTCAAACCGGTCGAATCTAATACTCTTACCGTCATCCATATACATGTCACAAAATGTGATACATTCTTCACATAAATATCCCTCGGCAATGCAACCTTCAGGTGTGGCTTTGTTAAAAACCATATTCTTTAATTTTCGTAAGTATCTTTCAATTGGATACATCCAACGATACTATACAGGACCACATATTCGAGCTTCGCTGGCAAGATAAATAATAAGATGTACCATTATATCGAAAAATGTAGGTGGAAAGAGCTGCTCTAGCTTACATAAAGTGATAGCAATATATGTCTCTAGTCTGAACAATACTTCAGGATCTAAATTCTTCGAACACAATATTTTAAAAAACTGACTCAGTTCAATTAATGGCTGCAAGACATCGGGATGTACAACTCCTCTAATAGCCAACGGGAAATGAACTTGCATCAATACATGACAATCGTGACTTTTTAATGACGATATCTTGCTTTCAGCCAGATTTACACATCTGCCTATTTGAGATGAGAATCCATCTGATACTCTAATTGATTTAATAAAATTGAGTATCTTATCTTTGTCAGCACTGGATAAAGTATACATTGTTTCTGGAATTATAATTTTAGAATTCTCTGACTCTATCGGATGTAGTTCGGGACGGATACCCAACTGTATTAGATCACGTCTGGCTCGCAAACTGTCTTTAGCAGTACTAGAAATATTTAGAATCCCCAAAATATTTTCCATAACAGTATTCTCTATATGCATCACGTCCAAGTTATGACGGACCTGTAAAGTATGCCAATAGGGTAGCTCCTGAAAGAATATACTCTGTTTTTGCCATCCACCGGATGCCTTCCTCTTGAATAATCGACATAGAGAGTGGTTGCCCAAATTTTGTTCTTCTATCCACAATGCACTTCCTGATCGGCGTATCAGACTTAACCAACGTCCAAACGATTGTCCATCAAACTTGAAATTGTTTTCACTTCTTAATCATCTATGACTTACGGGTAAGAAACGACGATGTTCCAAATAACAATGCTTCATACTCGTTGTTAGCCATGTCGAATGTTTTTTATCCATACAAATCGGATATGCGAGTTTACCCTTCGTACTCCATCCCGATAAATTGGCATATGCGGGAAAGTCATTAATTGTCCACAATAAAGAAGCATGTATTGTAAAGAACTCTTTCTTTGCCGCGTCATACGTACGCACTCCAGAATTCCACAGAATCTTTAATTCATCAATCAGCGGTTGCAGATATGTATCTATCGCATTACCTGGTCCCCTTGGGCCAGTACCAATAACGTCATCATCATAAAGGAAGATGCCATTGACATCAATGGTGGCAAATTATATGTAACAATTACCACTGGCTAAATAGAGTAACTCGTACTCATACTTCCGAATGGATTAAAACCATCGGAAGAAAGACCTAAACGTACGTTTCTTACTTCTTCCGAAAACGATGGATACATTTCATCGAATTTCCCCCACTCTTCTGAATCAGACGGATGTCGCATAACACCAGTTATATCTTTCTTTTTGATATTACTGTGCCATATCATCATCTTTGCTGTTCTTTCATATGAATATAATCGCTGTAATCTAGGAATCAAAGGAAAGAATCGTAAAATCTTCTCCGATTTTTCTTTTCGAATCATGGCACACTTTTTTATATCTGCTACTTTTGCAGTCAGGACATGTATCTAGATTTGAGTAATCCTTCCAATATAAAATGCAGTCATTCGGACATGCGTCAATTTTCTCGTAATTTAAATCCAAGTGCCCGAAATCTGGATTTAGCATCCTTCCAATCCTTTGAAAATTTTGATGGATTATTTAATAATGTCCTAATCAATTATAAGACATCTGTCATCGTAACCGCTGTACACCGATTCTTCACTTTTATCTTAAACATTTCCAGAAGAAAACGCAACCGAGACATTTTGACTCCGTCACATAATGGCTTTTCTGCATCTTCTATTTTTTCAAGTAAGGAATCCGGAGGTGAATCCATCAGTTCATCAGTGTTATGTCCTCGAATGTTATATATCAACTCAAACATAGCATCACGGCCAGGTACTCTTTCAGGGAACATCTCTTTCATTATCAACTTGGTCATTAATTTCTTCGTCCAAAATAATTCCTTCACCATGATACGTCCAATTTGTATAATGGAGCCAAAAACCATTTAAAATCAAATGTTCGTAAACCATGGTTCGATTTTGTGTCAAAGTATTCTTGCATCTTATGCACGGACAATGTATCTTATCTCCTTCAGCTCCTACAATATGATAGAGCAACTCAAATCGAAATGCCCAGTCTAAGAATCCCATAACCCCTTGGTTATATGTCCGATAATCATCGAATCTTTTATTCATCCAACTTTTGTCCATTGCCTATAGATAACATCCAAAGTTAATAACTATGTTTTACTATTATGTTTGTAATATAACCATGTTTTAAAACAAGACTTACAAGCATTTACCTAAATTAATAATCTTTTTATCACTATAAGCATTTAATCTTAATCAAGATTAATCTACTATCTTAAACATTTCTAATAAACATTTATCACTAATAAGCATTTTTCACATTTAAGCATTTATCCAATATTTTTTAATCTCTATATTAAGCATTTTACTAAACTAATAAGTATATTAAGAAAATATGCAATCATAAGCATGAATGAATGAATATACAAAAAAAATAATAACAAAACTTACAACCGAAGTAATGCGGCGGGCAAGGCTAAGGAAGTACGGCGTGCGGACGGGCACTAGTTGAGGCCGAGGAGGAGGGCGGCGGCGAGAGGGAGGAGGAGGGCGGCGGCGAGAGGGAGGAGGAGGAGGTGGGCGGTGGCGGAGAGGGAGGAGGAGGAGGAGGGGAGTGTGCGGCGACGAGAGGGAGGAGGTGGGCGGCGGCGGCTTGAGGGAGGAGGAGGAGGAGGGCGGCGGCGGCTTGAGGGAGGAGGAGGAGGAGGGCGGCGGCTTGAGGGAGGAGGAGGAGTGAGGAGGGGCGGCGGCGAGAGAGAGGAGGAGGAGGAGGACGGTGGCGGTGAGAGGGAGGAGGAGGCAGGAGGTCGGCGGCGACAAGCTTTGGAGAGGGAGGAGGGCGACTCGCGTGAGAATGAGGAAGACTCGCATCACCGGAGGGTATAATACCATCGGGACGGTCGCACAACCGTCCCCTTTATGAATGATCGGGGACGGTATGAGTGAACCGTCCCCTTTTAGTAGGGCAGAGGGACGGTTTTTGCAACCGTCCCCTATAACAAACTATCGGGGACGGTTACAACCGTCCTCTATAGTTTTGTATAGGCGACGGGCACAATGGAGTAACTGGGGACGGTTATAACGTCCCCCTACAGTTCCCGGGCTAACTAAAAACATAGCCTATTTAGGGACGGGAAAGTAACCGTCCCTAAAGGTTTTTCGTATAGGCGACGGGCACAGTGGAGTAATGGGGACGGTTATAACCGTCCCCTACAGTTCCCGGGTTGACAAAAAACAAACAGGGGCTAACATATTTAGGGACGGGTAAAGAACCGTCCCTAAAGGTCACTTAATGGCGACGGTCGATATTAACCGTCGCTATTACATTCGAAAGATGACGTTTGCTACTAACCGTCCCCGATATTGTTATTAGGGACGGTTACCTTCTTGACCGTCCCCAATAAGCGTCCCCAAAGGACGTCCAGTTTGTAGTGATTTCACCTCCATGTCCTCAATTAGGTCTTTGGAGGGACAATATCCTTTCTAGAGTAACAACTGAGGTCGAATGATTCAATCGTGCCATGAGGTCGATGAAGAGCATGATCAAATAATGAGTCCGTATTGTAAATATCACTGTTTCGCAGGATATGAACCTGAAGCTCCCAGGATTGTGCCTTGGAAGCCACAAAAGTTAAACGAAGAAGCCTTAACTACTGAAAGTAGTCCCAAACTGCCAAGTTGAATGGGCCGATGAAGCCATCCTCCACTGGAGATCTACAAAAAAAGGAGCATTCACAAACAACAGTGTCTTCAATATACTATCGTAAGCTTCTGTCGAATAATATTGTTGCCTCCTCCATGTGCATAGGTTAACAAGTCTTCAAGCAAAATAAAAGTTTTGCAATACCCATACAAGAACGGAGTAAAAGAAGCTCACTTTGTGGATCACCCCCAATTGAGGAAGAAGATGCATCAACTTCACATCTTTAGCAGTCCTCTCTAAGGCCAAACCTTCAATGAATTTTTTACCCCTATTAACCGTTTCACCAAGAAATTCACGCCTAATGAAGGTCTTCCATACATAATGGGAACAACCCTTTGCGAAGCTTCCTACCCATCACGTGTAGGCCAAAAGTGTTCAATTTTATGAACATTTAAAACTAAACCTAAGTCTGGCCCACACTGTTGGATGATACCAGAACCTTGGCCACCTCAACTGTGTTTCCAATAACTATACCATCATTAATATACTAAGAACGAAGAAGTAACTTGCAATTATCTTGATATAATGGATAAACATGTGTAGTACGAGGGAAAAAAATAGAGTTACCCTAGAGGATCACCATGTTTCACTCTAGTGGATGACCATATATATCTATCTCCAAGGCATAACCTTGTTGACTGTCTATATAAGAACACCACCCACAAAGAGACAGCTGGGCATCTCGCTCTCACATGGCATAATAAGGCAAACATATCAACCATATTGAAGGCATTATAAAAATACCACTCTGAGCATGGAAAGAGAACTATCGTTACGACGAGCGTCCATCACTCTGTTGACACTGTGTAGAATAGTCGCAGCTCCACTAGAAACCCCACTCCAAATTGGAAATCATTCAAATATTTGGACACATCTTTACTTACTCCCACCATATCAACTTTAGACACTAGCTACCTCCAAATAGTGCCAACTGCAATAGGATGGATGCTATTATCTGGCTTAAGCAATGGTGTAAGGGGTACAAATGCTATAAATTCTGACAAGCACAAGATACATCTCCCTCCCAACCATAATTAACCACAAGGGTGATGGCATGTAAAAGGTCCATGACCACGATAGACTGCTCTCCCACCGCACAGGTGATTGGGCCCTCAAACCATCTCCACCGAGAAGTCCATTTAGGGAAAGACTTGATACACCCAAGAACGATGTCAACTTCTGCAACAAGAGGAGCTTCAGAAAGTGGATAACCTGGCAGGGACGGAGGTGAATTTCAACAGTGTTTTGCCTCAAAATTCCTAATGGTATCTCCATTGAAAGGTGTCGCAATAGAGGAATATAAAACTTTTACCTCCATTATAAAATGGCCATCTACAACCTTACAAAGGTATTGCCAAATGTTAGGATTTGATTTTTTTATCTCCCTCCTTATCCACCGTTATGGTCTATATCCACAAGCACATGAGCATTTAACACATGCCTGCTAGCTTAGCAATATTGCTGGTTTCTCCCCAGATAGAGAGTGAGTTAAGGATAAGACATTATTGTATAGACTTTATGTTGCCAGACCTACAATCATGTCTGTTTTGATGATGAAGCACTTGCAAAGTACAACGTGAAAGAAGCAAAAACACCACCCACACATAAATGAATCCTAGCTCAATGATTACTTTATAACGAGATGCCTTCAAAACCTGAAAGAAGGCAAGTTGACAACTAAGATGGATGCTCTTCACTGTCAAGATAGGTACTCTAAAGACCCGATCGAGAAGCCAACCATCAAGGACCAGTCCCTCCAAAGCAGTAGAAAGCTCGTGACTCTTCTGGAGAGGCATATGGATGCCAACAAGACGACTTTTAATCTCTCCAGTCTCCTTAGTTACCCCGAGTGATACCATCATCGTGATGGCATGCTCGACTCCTTGCTTGTATCTTCATACACTTCCCACATAATCAATGTTCAAGGACCCTCAAGGTCTCATCCACAACAAGAAATAAGTCACAATTTTTAGAAGATCTCTCTGCAATGAGGTACAACGCTCTTTACTAGAGAGATGTACCCTTTTGAGATGGAAGATCAAACGTTTAAAGCCTTTGCTACCCTCTCTACCATCCGTGCAATAATGAAAATCCTTGATGGACACAATAAGTTCCCTTTTTCAAGAGGGCACAACGAAGGTAGTTGCCGGTTGGGTGCAAGAAGCACATCTCTAGGAATTTATCCTTCTTCTAAATCATACATACTCTAGACTCGATGAATGTGTGAGGGAGAGATGGAACAACAGAAGCTTCGGCTGGGGTTTACATCAGCATTTGATGGTAGAGCTCTAGTATGATGTACTGGGTGTCATTCTAGGAGTAATCACGGATTAGGACAAAAGGAAAGGTTTATTATGAAGGCAATTTTCTGACATGTGACGTGCATGGCAGAGGTGGCCACAAGCGGCATAGAGGGTGACGAGTTTGGTGGAGATGGGGGTGTGGGAGGCGAGGTCGGAGAGGATGAGATCGGCGAGGAGCACAACCAACAGGGAAGGTAGGATGCAACACCTTGAACCTAATCACAGGTAGTTGATGAACGCGAAATTCACCTCTTTAATAATGTGAAATAAGTCGTAGTATAGGAGGCGAATTCGGTTCAGCAAAAACCACGGTCGTTTGAATGCTGTAGAATATTTTTACTTGGAAAGTCTACCAAGGTCGAACACAGGGACACGGTTACCTAATATGTTTATTGAATCTTAATTCATGAAGCACAATGTGAGTTAATTTCAATTTCTGGTCCTCATGAAGAATTATGCTATTTACAAAGCGATGCCATGATGCGTGCATTTTTATAATTGATTTTTATGCAAGTTAAAGTGATGCATGAGCAAATATGCAAGAGATATTATATGAAGATTAAAGAATACAATTATACCCTAAAAATCATGAGCAACAAAATATAAAATGAAATCAGAGTCAATTTTGAATACACATGAACAACGGTCATCAGATCAAAGCAAGACAAGGAGAGCAGGGTCCCATTTTTCACTTAAAAAGTCACTTTAATTAAAACAGTGGCAAATGAGATAATTAAACATGCTAAGATGTAGAGGACAAAATAAGGATCAAAACGACACTAAAACCATGCAATTTGGACCTACGATGCTCAAGTTATGCTAAAAACAGTGCAGGGGCATAAATGTAATAAAAATGCAAGAAAAATAAAGGATAAATATTGCATTTAGGTCCCTAGAAGGACCTAAATGCAATTAATAAAAAGAGCCTGTGCCTTTATGCAATTTCACCATTGTGCGCAGGGGCATTTCTGCAATATATGAAACCTTGGAGGGGCTCCCTGTAAAATACCCAGGCACGCACGTGAGGCACGTGCCTGGGGACCAAAGTGTAATTCCATAAAACTTTCGGATCTTTTCTGCAAAATACCCAACACTTCACGTGCGCTGCACGTGAGGGGCCAGGCTCGGGTCAGCTCCTGTGGCTCGGGATACGTGGCAACATATGGAGGTTCGTCTTGAGGCTAGGACCACCCAAGCCTATAGGGTCAGCGTGGAGGCTCAAGTGGAGGTTGGGGCTGCCACATGGCTTGATCATAGCCGTCCGATCGGATGATCGGACGACACCTGTGTTGTCTTCTTCCGGTGTGGCCCACCGGAGAAGGCGGGTCTTCGACGAGGCCTTTAAAGCTCCACCGTGCTCCTGCTGCTCATCTGAAGATCGGAAAAGTTTGCTCGCAGCCTGGCGGAGGTCCTGGAGCCATTGCAAAGCTACGTTGATGTCTGGAGCTCCCCGTCGGAGCATGATCGTCGGAGGAGAATTTCGAGATCGACGGGGAGGCACGAGCTCCGACCATTGAGGATACTTGCAAGGGTTAGATGTAGCCGAAGCAAGTGCAAGTGGGTGCGAAGGTTTTGTGAGTGAGTGGAGGCCGTGGAGGCGTCGAGAGCGGTGGCCGGTGGCTTCTTCGTGGCGGAGCGGGAGAAGAAGGGGATCGGAGCGGGGGAGGATCTGGAGAAGGGAGAGGGGGTCCGCGTGAAGGAGGGTGGCGTTGCGAAGCTGATGAAGAGGTTAGATTAAGGTGGAGGTGACGATCGGCGGAGGGAAAAATTCGAGAAAAACAAGAACAAAAATCACCTCGCCGGAGCGAGGTGTTGGCGGGGGAAATAGCTTGGGCTGAGGCTCATGGGTCTTCATGGTTCTCTTCTTCCTCTTCTTTCTTCTTTGGAGGCATTTTTCTTGTGTCTTCTTTAGGTCCTGAATCAACAAGGTGTTCTTGATTAGAAGAGGATTTATGAATCAAGATATTCTCACCGAGGTGAAGGTCTTCCTCGGTGAGGTGGGAAGAGAGAAAGGGAATGGTTTGAGAGTAACCATCCCGAGAGTGGGTGATCCTGGGCTCAAGAGGGTCATGAGTCCAGGTTGGTCCAAGTTGCGCTTGGACCTTTGAAGACATACTTTTTGAAGGGTTCAACGAGAGATTCGCAAAGTCCGAATAAATATCCCCCCAATCAGTCATCTTCGATGTCAAAAGAGCCGATTAGATCACGATAGTCAATGAGGCACTAGTTCTATGGTGCACTTAAATGTGCGGAGTGAACTCACACAATACAAACGCAATTCAAACCCTCAATTTCACCAACTCAACACGTGATGGTCGTAAGAGTTCGGCCGAATTATCTGATCAATTTTAGTTGGTGAGAATACAATCTTGGAAAGATTAACGAGCTGTTAGGTGCCCGTATTTTCCTACAGACTGGCCCGGTTCTTACGACTAGTTTGACCTACTTTCAGCCAGTATAGGAGTAAGTATGGACCGTATAAGTACGTCTACCCGTTCCTTGAGGACTAACACGTCCTCTAAACCTCCCACTCTGCTAAGGAAGTCCGGATCGTTTATGGGCTACCCGTAAATCCTCACTGAAAAGTAGCTAATTGCCTAAAAAGAAAGAACCATTAGTAAGTAAGAAATCCAGGCTTGGCTCTATCATAGGGTCGTCTCTCTCTCTCACTTGCAAGTAAATCAAACAATGAGGGCTTTATGCACCCGAGAACAAAGGTTCTTTTTATTCCAATTAATTAAATCGGCCTGCTAAATTCAGTCCAATTTTAGAGTTAGGATATCACTTGAGATTAATCTGAACACAAAAGCACGTCTACCGTTCAGTCCCGATTTTCTTTTAACCTTATGTTGTAAAACAAGAAGGGAGTCGGAAATCAGAATGCAAATGAGAAACTATGATGCATGCTCAGAAGAAGGTATACTTACAGTGAATCCCAACACTCTTCATGCGTTATGCAGAACAGAATTTGTAAATTTTACCCTAAATGCATGCAGATCGAGAAAACCGCACCTAAATAGTATACTATTAGCAGGGAAGAATTAATTGAATTTGAGCTAAGTAGTACGTGTCTATGTGCGTATCATTATGAATCTTATAAGATAAGTGAATCTTTTAAGATATGTGTGGCCTAATTTATGATGGGCACATACAAGTTTGAATCTAAACTACCGTGTGCCTAATCCTTAATTTCACCACTCAAGTCGAGCCCCACCCTCACCGGAGAGTGAAACAGTTCTCGACACACCACAAATAATGTCCAAGTCTCTTTTACATGCACGAGCTCTCAAACAAGAGCCGCTATAAAGGAGCAAACTAAATAATTACAACAATTTACTAAAATTCTCTCGAAGATAAAAGAATTATCCTCGCACTTCAGCAGTCGGCGCGCATCGCGTCCGTCGACCTCCGATGCACTCCAAGTCCACCGGGCCCTCGCAAGGAAAATAAGATTTATATTAAAGAGATAAAAACAAAATATATATACAAGAATATGAAGAGAAATAATTGTGAAAAGAAAAAAATGGAATAAATACAAGTGGCTCGGGGGTCAGACTACCCGAGTAAGTGAAATCTAAATCCAAAATTTTAAATTAGTCCCTAAGCCGTTTGCCTCCCCGGCAATGACGCCATCTGATAAATCGCTAAATGTGGTCGTTAATTCGTGCACGTTGTAGTACGTGTACTTAGCGATTCAATCAGAACCGAGAGAAGAATCTCTGTGAAGAGTGTCTCAGCTTAATTTATCCCAGGCAAGTCTGGGGTCGAACACAGGGAGGTAAATGAACAACTTGGGATCAATTTGAAAATTTAGATCTTGATTTCCAAATGTGGATATTTTTTATATTTTTATGCAAATAGAATGCAAATGCAAGTGAATTATGACACTTAGAAAACACAAACAAGGCCAAATTAATTTTAATGGAAAAGAAGTCCAATTTAACTAATTCATATTTTTCCTAGAATCTTAATCTAGTGATGAATGCAAAACACATTTTTTTAGAATTTTAGGGGTTAAAATGCAACAACTAAAAATACACACTTTTTATGGGGTTTTCGCAATTTATCACACAAATAGTAAGAAAAAATCATGAAAAATTTACTGGAACATAAACATGATGCAAGTAGACTACAATAATTTGTTTAGAATTTTTTGACAATATATGAATTTTTTATGGATTTTTTAGTGAAATCAGAGTGACAGTGAGTAAATAATTCCTAATTAATCCATATTATCAAATTAGACAGAAAGCGAATTATCCTCAATAGATATTCATATAAACAATGCACGGGAGTTGAAATTTCATGAAAAAAAATGTATGTGGATTTAATTAAAAATCAAATATGAATTTCACTCTATATTTATTTCAGGCACAAGACAACTCCAATTTGGATGAAATTTGGATAGTAAGTTAAGCACTTATCAAAGCATCATGTCTAATTTTTGTGAAATTTTTAGAGCAACTATGAGTTAGTTATCAATTTAAGAGCATAGATTGGGTAAAATATGAAGAATTTCAATTAAAAAATTTTAATTAATTACCCACAACTCACAAAAATACAAATAAATATTCAAAATGTATAAAATTAGTTGCTCAACATAGTGGCATTTTTCATTGACTAAAAAGGTGCAAGATGGATGTCCAAATTAATTGGTGAACGTAGGGGTATCCGTGCAAAATGAAAATTGAAAATAAACAACGCAAATATGTGCAAGGACGTTTTTGTAATTACATAAACTTACAGGGAAACATATGCAATTTTTACAAAAAAAATGAAAATAAAATTGACCTTTCTTCTTCTTCTTTCTGAAGGTGGAGATGGGGAGGTGAACCCAAAGGGGTCGGCGGCGACGGTGCCGCGCTCGGCCGTACGCGAAGCGGCGGAGAGGCGCGGGGCGCGGCCATGGCGGCTGGAGGGTGCGATGGAGAGGCGGAGGCCTGGCGGCCCTCGCGACGGTGTGAACGGCAGAGAGGACGACGGTGGGAGGTAGGGGGCGGCACGCCGAGACGTGGCGGTGGAGAGGGCGGCCCACGACGACGGCGGCACCATGCGTGGCCGCGGAGGCGCTGAAGCGGCAGTGGGTGTGGCCGTCGACTGCTGGGAGGGCCGGCCACCTCTGCTGCATATTATTATTATTTTTTATTTTTTTGAATTTCTTTTTCTGCTGTAATAAAAACCTTTTTTGTTTTATTTTTTTATTTTTTTTAATTTTCTTTAACCAGGGACTGAAATGAATGTGGAGCAAAAAAATGTGATGATAGTGGTGTATGATAAAGATAAAAAAAATGGAGGATGAGTGGTGAATGTGATGTGTTAAAAAAATTGCAAAACTAACAAGATGATAAAATGGGACGAAAAATTACATACGATGGAGACGATCGCCTATGGTGTGCTCACGAGAGCACGGTCTTCTCTCAAATCGCCGGCGTACGATGAGATCGAGCAGCGTGCGGTTGCGGCTGCGATGTTGGCCGAAAAACCAACGGATCTCACCGGAGAGAGGGTTGTCGTCTTTCGACCGCGGTTGCGTCGCTGTCACCGATTCAACTCTGGGAACTAGGCTCTCCTCACATAAAGATGGATCAAGTGCAAATTGAGGAGGATGGGATGTATATCATTGAAGGCCATGTCGTGATATATCGACGATATATCGCCGATATATCGATATCGACATGGGACTGATATCGAAATTGATATATCGATATATCCGATTTTCAGGCATTTCCTTCAGAAAGATTCCTGACATAGCGATATATCGGCGATATATCGTCGATATATCGATATCGACACGATATCGAAACGATATCGATATCGATATTTCCTTTTTATGATGTATATAAAGAAGATGAAATGAGAGGTTATTAAGTGGTGGGAGGTTATATTATTAATGGAGTTGAATGGGAGGTTTGAAAAATGGTGGGGTTGAATGGAGGTTGGTGGTAAAGAGTTGAATGGTGGTTATTGTAGAGAATGTAAAATAAATAATAAAATAAATAATGATACAAAGTAGGCTACTTTAAATACAACAAAAATAAAGAAGGGAAAAAAGTACTGAATTTACAAGTGAATACATACAACATGTACATTTTTTATTTGCTTTTCTAATATGTAATTTTTTTGTCTTTTTAGTAAGAGATATTTACAACAAAAAAATAAAATAAAATACTACAATCAAAATACAACACAAACATGATTTTTTTGTATTTTCAATAATTGAGAAAGATAAAATTAAAAATGAGGAAAGAATGAATATGTACAAAAATATACAATGTACAACTAGGTCCCGAAACTCACCTTTTGTAAATGAGCTCCGATTTTAATGAAACCACTTCCGTTGGATAGATAATTTTCTAACTTGAACTTTAAAAGTGAGTTTGATGAATTTGGAATTCATACGGAGCAGGAATTTAGTTTGGAAGTTGGACTTTACGGCTTTTTTTCCCTTTAGGATCTAGGAGCATTTATTTGAGGTGAAATTTGTTTTGATTTTTGTATTTTTATATACATTTTTATAAATAAGTTGGAGAAAGAATTAGACAAAAATGAATTGAAATAAAGTTATTAAAAATCCATGAAGTTTTGGGCTATTTCTAGGTGAAAAACTCCTTTAATTTGCAGCTTTTTAGTGTTAATTTATTTTATACAATCTAATATATAAATTAATGTATTTTATTTACAAGAGTTATTTTGTTTAATTTATGGATTTTATAAATATTTATTAGGGAATTTACTCGTGGATTTTGCTAAGATCAAGATATTGAGATGATGAATCGTGGATTCATCAGATGCGCTCGGAGAGGAGGGAGGAACTCGACCAGCAACTGCCGTTGGATCTGATATAGCAGCCCAACTCTGGCCCCGAAGCGATGTTTCATACCAAAGGGTCAGGCGCCTGAGCTAGCCATTGAAGCCCCCGAGTGCACTGCGTAGCTCGAGCCAAAGATGTGGGCACATGTCTGCAGGGGACTTTGCAGATTTTGGGACATATTTTGCCATATTTTCAGTTTGGTCCTTCAACCCCATGGGTAACACACGCGTCGCTTGGAGCTTTCGTAAGCTAAGGCCTCACGCCTTTTCATTATTATATTTTTTATTACCATGCAAGGTTTATTTGCATTATCAACTCTTGCGACTTTTGTAATTGCATTTATGACCATATTTTGGACTATTTTAATAAATTTTCTTATGTTTTAATTACAATTATGCCCCTATATTTATTGGTGGATATCTCGTGAACCACGACTCCAAATATAATGAAATTTATCATGTCTTAAAGCCAATTTCATGCTCTTTCATGCTCTTATTTAATCTCTGATGTGACTTATTGATGATGATATAAATCCCAGAGAGATATTGTGGCTTTTAAACTTGATATTTTGAGTTGAAAATGGCATGATATAGTATTAAATGCTAAATTGAACCCCCCCCTTATTACCTTCGAATCATTTTACATAATCAACTTGTTTAAATAAGCTTTTATGTATTGGTTCATGTTTTGGTTTCAACTTAAGGAGTTTGATTCATTATTTGTTACACTGGTCCTTAAATTAAGTTGGATATTTACATGAATTGAATTGTTAACTCATTTAGTGTAACTTTGGACCGATTTAAACATGATGATCTAGATTGTTAATTCATTAATTCAAAATCTAAATTGTGATCGTGTGTTTGTGTGAATAATTAGTATTGTGACTAGCATTTATGATCATTTTGTCGCTTAAAAATACTGAAAAAAACCATAAAAATCATGCATCCATTTTGTGCATTTCTGCATAGCTTGACCTAGATAGCTTCTTAGAGTTGCCTATCACCCACCTTAGGACCTAATTAGATAATTTAATCGATAGTATCTATGTGTTCGATCATGTACTTATCCAGTAGAAATTAGACCGAGCCACTCTTCGCATAGATTCTCGCTCGGTCTCTAATAGACCTGTAATTAGTCGCATTACAATGAGCTGACATTATCTTAGCTGATTATAGGCTTAGTAGTGGTGTATTTTTTACTTTACTTGACAAGTATATCAAGGTTGAACTCAAGGAGAGCGTGAAAATCCTATATGTGGTTTAAGCCATTTTAATGTATTTAAATAATGTGTTGATATATCTCTAATGTATGTTGTACAAACACGAACGAATGCAAAAAATGCATGTTATATGTGAAAATGCAATAATATTAAGTGAAACATTTTTATGATTTAATTTATGTTATGCAAATTTTTAGTTATCTTTAAATTTTTTATTAATAGAAAACATAATCAAAAAATGTGATATAATATATAAGGGTGACCAAACAACTATTTTCATTATTTTTAAATGGTGTTAGTGATATAATAAAATAAAACAATTATTTTGGGGGATTTCTAGGGTTTTGTGGTATTTTGGATACTTTCTCAAAACATAAATAAAAATTGAATAAAACAAACCAAAATAAAATGTTGAATTTTTTTAAAGGAAAATAGGGTTATTTTGCAAAAGAGGGTTTTATTTAAATTAGGCATAAAATCTTTAAAAAAATACCTAAAGCTTTATCTAATAATAAAAAAAATACTTTTTTTATTTTTCAATAAGAATAAATTAAATATGATGCATGCGATATGTTTGGTCTTTTTCAATTAAAAGTGCGATAATACAATATTTTGCAAATTAATATTATGGGATGCCTAGAAGTGTAAATGCAACCTAATATGATTTTTTTGGAATTTTTAAATTTAAAGTGAATTAAAAAATGACAATGCAAGGTCCATATTTTGATGTATTTCATTTTTTGAGCAATGTAAACGACATCAATTGGTTCCACGAAGATAATTAGTAATAGCACATATAGAGAGACATTCAGAAGTAATTTTATTTCATGACACCATTGCAATATGGCCCTTATGAAATCTATTAAGGAATTCATAAATTATTCTATTTATACAATAATTATTAATTAAATTCAATAACCCAAGTGTCGAAAGTTTTTTTGCATCAAAGATAAGGAATGTGTATTTTTGCATAATTTCGAGGCACTTATGTGAATTGATATTGATATCATTAACATAAAACATAGGTTCCATCCCAGAATTCTTAATAAAACCATTTTAAATCCAACAAATGCCGGCATTATATCATAATTTAGGGAATCAATAGTCATCAAAATGAAACTAATTTCACAATTTTCAATCTTGTAGTTGAAAGTTCTTGAGCATGCAATATAGGGGTCAAAATCAAATTTATAGAATAAAAATAACTTTAAAAATGCTTTATTTGGACATATACACAATTATCATTAACTAGCATGATTCTTCTGAAAAATAACATACAGAGGTGGGGTTCTCTCTATGATATTCAGAAGCTTGAATAACATCTCGTCAAATTGCCCAAGCTATGTGAGTGCTTCACATGACCATGTGGTTGAAAGGATGGTCGAGATGTCTTGATTTTGTGGCTTGGCTTACATGTGGTTGCAACAGATGAAATCGGGCTTTTCCGATCAAATAATATGATGCGTCGAACGGGATCGGACGATGGATGGTCCTTTTATGAATAACTGATGATTTGAGAAGCTCTTGATCGAAGGGGATGGATATGGGGGGTAGATGGGAACTGGGGAAATCTGAAGGCGGATGTATTGGGCATAATGGAGTCGGGTTTGCTGAACTCAAATCGGAGGAGGAGGAATGTTGAAGGAGGAGGAGAAAAAGAAAGGCATTTACTAGGAAGTTTTCTTTGTTCAGTTGAAGGGAGAATAACTCAAGCATAGTTGTCTCCAGTGGTTAAGGGACCGGTAGAAATGGATCTTGGCGAGCATAGTTGAGCTCGCAATGGTGGCTCTTACCATTGGATCCCGCTTGAGAAGATGAAGACTTGTCGCCGTTGTCGATCATACCCACATTGTCACACAGGGGTTCCGGAAGCTATAACTTCTTATTTGTATTGGCGGATTAAGGATGCAAAGATGGGTCGTGGAGAAGTTTTATATAAGAGAAGCTTGAGATCACGGGATAGTAATTTACGAGGATCAGCTAGAGATTGGTGTGGTTGAGGTTGCCGAGATGATTAGGTGGAGACAGTAATGGGTTGTCGGATGGTGGTATGAAGGCGCGAAAGATCCGAAGGAGGTGAGTTGGGTTTGATGATTGTGGAGATCACGTAGAGGAGAACGCAATGAGATAGAGATGGGAGGGGGTGGGGTCAGTAGTTAGGTATTGGAAAGGATATGGCTCCGGTGGTAGCCGGTGATGCAAGGTGATTGCCCGAGTATTGAGGATTAATTCGCGACGATTGCAGGCATAGAGATGATGGAAGAATTGGCTGGAGTATCGTTGGCAAGGAGGATCCGATGCGAGAAAATATGGGGAGAAGATGGCGTTGACCCGACTTCCTTCGACACCCCCTCCGCACAGCCCACATCTATATGCCACCGACTTCCACCACAAGATCCGAGTCGATATCATGATGATGCAAATCCAAGCTTTATCTTACGACGACTATACCCTAAGGCTACATGTTCTTAATCAAGTGACGGAGGAACCGAGCTTCGACGCCATCGGCAGTTTTGCAGGGAAAGTTCGGCAACATGGAGCTATTATGGGGTCTTCACAACAAACGACTCGTCCAAG
Organism: Ottelia alismoides; assembly: GCA_037367405.1. NCBI lineage: Eukaryota > Viridiplantae > Streptophyta > Magnoliopsida > Alismatales > Hydrocharitaceae > Ottelia > Ottelia alismoides. The sequence goes on along the minus strand of JAZKJV010009641.1, from coordinate 632,035 downwards.
AAGAACGTAGCTCCGATAATACCCGTATCTACTACTATTCTAATGGTCCTCCGGTTCATGTCTTCTCAATTAGTCGAGTGCAGAGAGCAGCTCCATGAGATGACCAACACTAACGAATCAAGGACTAATCGGTACTTATAAGCAGAAGCTGGTAAGGTAGACTCCACGAGCAAAAGATCTATTCTGCTTTAAGAACATGTACAAGAGATGAAAGGCAATCGATGTACAACGGGAATCTGGAGCATCAATTGAGTAGGATTATATCAAGTTAACTAGTTGCATCGATATAGGAGACAAGTAGTCAATAAGCTGTGTCACTAGTTCTTTTTGAATTGCAAAGCCAATTCTTCTAAACACTATATCCATAAACCTATGAATCTTAATATTACTGCTCATGACTTTATGTACACTCTTCAAACGCTTAACATCTATTGTTAAAAAATCAAAAGTATCAAAACCAAAGGATGAATACATGTTGATTCTCAATGCATGCTTTCTCATGCTTCACCACTTTTGTTGAGGCAACTTTAAAGGTAGCATGCCCCACTATGAAGGTCCCACTCTTCAACTCCATCATTGGAGAAACTCCTGTCAAATCTACACAAGCATGTTTCCTCTGACCCAACCAAAAATCAAAATATCAGTAAGTCTAAGTATGGATCTTCCCTCCGGTAGATCAGTTGAAAAGTTCACAGGCACCTCTTTCGTAGTAGCACCACTTGCACGTCTAAGTACATCAAATAAAACATCTCCAACAAGATCGTGTATGTACTTCAAACCTGGAAACTCTCTGTAATGAGTTGCACGATCCCTAGAAGTGTCTAAGGATGCCTTACGACAAACTGAGCATATCTCATCAGGCATAAATAAAGGAATCATGAGACGATATTTGATGATACTACGATACTCCACTAGTGACATGTGCAGATCAAGTATGTCAATATGAATATCGAGGAGAGAAACCTGAGCATGATCATCTTGAAGACAAACAATTATCTTATATCTAACAATCATGTCAAATTCACTACAGGCGGGTGGGACTAAGGGACGGTCAAAGACCGTCCCCTTTGTCTGTATAACCGTCCCCTTTGATCAAAGGGGACGGTTTTCAAACCGTCCCTTCAGCCACCGTCTCATTTGACTAAATGGGACGCTTCTGACAACCGTCTCATTTAATAAACCATTGGGGACGGTTGTAACCGTCCCGTACACGATTACTATTAGAGACGGGTGCAACCGTCCCTACTACCTATTGTATTAGAGACGGTTAACAACCGTCCCTAATGGTCAACAACATTTTGAGACGACCCCAGAAAACTTTTGGGGACGGTTATCACTGTCGCATACGTTTGGTTGTAGGGACGGTTGTAACCGTCCCTTCTACTCTGCAGGTCTTTTGCGACGCCAACAGAAGCCTGGAAGATTCTATAGCGACGCCAACAGAAGAGTATTAGGGACGGTTCTAACCGTCCCCTCTTCTAATAGCGTCTATAGCGACGCCAACAGAAGGGTATAAGGGACGGTTTCAACCGTCCCATCTGCGCTTTGTTAGCGACGCCAACATTACCGTAATGGGGACGGTTATAACCGTTCCCAAAAGTCTCCGTGAACTGTTCTGGCTGGGAGGACGTTTCTGTAGCTCTATAGGCAGGGACGAAGACAGAATATTTTTTAGGAGGGGGCACGAGGTTTTAAAAAAATATGTCTATCAATTACAGTACAATCATATTCAGTATATAACATTAATTGTTATGGACAAATAATGTCTATAGTTGTCATGTATATTTTTCATCAATTTTGAACTTACTCATTATATGGTAATAGTCAATTTTGAACTTATTTTTTAATCAACTATAGCTTTTTATTCAATTTTACATAAATTGGTATCAAATATGTTTCACAATGTCAGGATTTTTTGTGAATGATATTTATATCTTTTTTAAAAAAGTAAGTTATATTCAAGTATTTTAATTGTTTTAGATTCAGTATACGGAATTTGGCGAATCCACAGTCACCACCCTCGTAAAATCCGATATTTAGGCGAGTAACATCGCAAGGAAGGTTGTTGATGCAGGTCCAACAGGAGAGGAAAGGGGTGATGGGCGGCGACAGAAGAGTGGACGAAGGCGATGCGAGGTGGGGGTCGTGGAAGAGGAGGGGGCGGAGGCACCTGTGGGCGGAGAAGGAGCAGGGGCAGGAGAGGCTGAGGCTGAGGAGGGAGAAGAGGTGTGAGGCGAGGAAGATGATGGCGGCAGCGAGGCGTCAACATCGACGAAGGCGCCCACAAGGGCCGGGAAGCTCCAGCTGTGGAGCTCGTGGCATGACATGCCTTCCTTCACAGAGAGAGAAAGTAACTTGAGTCTCCTGCTTCTGAAGAGAAAAAGGAGGCAAGTTTTTTTTCTGTTTTTTTCTTAATCCATCCGTTATATCGTGGATCCGTTAGATTAACTCACTCGTATGGTTGAGTTAATGAACTAAATTAACGAAAGGTTATGGGTGTAAAACGGAGCATTAATTTAGGGTCCTAGGTTCGTGATTATAGAATGTTTTTGGGGTAATTACGATATTACTCAGGATTATGGGTGTAAATTTCCCTATTATCTATTGGTAAAAATTATTGAACTTTTTCTAAAAAAATGAAGGGGGCATGTACGAGTTTTACCCTCAAAAATCCAAATGAGGCATTATAATTATGAAATATTATGATTATTTTTACCTTAAAAATCTATAGGAAAAAAAATTACATATGCATATATTAATCCCAAAATTTAGGGGGGGCACTTGCCCCTCCTTGCCCCCCCTTAAATCCGTCCTTGTCTATAGGGGACGGTTACAACCGTCCCCAATACACCATGACAGGAAAAAAAATCATATATTCTTGGTTTCTTCCCTACATCCTCTGCAAAACAACTAACCACAACATTCAACATCCAAACATTATGAATATCATAAACTCAACATTCAACAACACAACATGAAGAATCAAACAACACAACATGAATATCATTATGAAGAAACACAATCATAAACTCAACATGAAGAATCCTTACAATCATAAACTCAACATTAAGAAACGTTAAAAAGTCTACATAATGTTAGGCATTAATAAAAAACATTACAATAAAAAGATCAAAATTAAACTAAGATGTACTACATCCATGCTACCTACTCAGATGCGCCACTCCCGTCACTCTCATTGGTCTCCTCCTCACTCTCCTCATCGTCGCCGAGATGTGCAGGTTGTACAGGGGGCGTGGCTTGGCTTTGAAGACGGCTTATTAAGGACATGACATTCGCCATGTCCATACGCATCTGGGCCATCTCTGCATCTTGTGCAGTCATCTTTGCCTTTACTTCGCGCAGCTCCCTCTCCATCTCTCTTTCTCTCTGGCTTCCCTGCGAGGAAGACTGCGACCCACCTGCACCACCCATTCCGTACCATGTACGGATCGTTTCGCCACGTCCTCCGCAACGGATGCGTCCACTGTGTTCTGGACCAGTGGCTTGACGGTAGGCATCATCGGCCGTCAACAGGGGAGTGCTCGTCCCCGTGCTATCCAGCGAGGAGGTGGTAGAGAGCCTAATCATTTCTTCCTGCATATAAGAAATATAAAATAATTTCAATATATTACCATAAGTAAATTTATAAGTAAAAATTGCATTTATACTTACATGAATTGGCGCGTAGGCGTCATCAACCCACTGCACCTCTCCTCCTAAGTCTCGGCTCTTTGACCTAGCAAAAACCTCTATGCGGGTCATTTCTCTTTCATTTTCCCTCAACTTTAAAAAGTAAAAAAAATTCTTAAAATTGGCTCAAAATTAATCGTTGTAAACATTTTTTAAATACTTACAAAGTCGTCCTTCAGTTGGTTGGTGTTCTTCCTTCCCATCTTATGCGTCGACCTAAACCCTTTCGAACGATTCGCCGTATTCTTGGAAGAAATCGACTGAAATTTAACAAAGTCAGTATCAAAATAAAACAAATAATTAAGAAAACTATATACATACCGCAAAATCCTCACTGGACCAAAAATTAATCAGCTCCCTCCATTGCTCTGGTGTAACACCAGGTGGGATATTCTGCACAAGCTGCTCATATGGAATCTGGGGGTTGAAATACTACAAATGGAGAAATAAATATCGTCAATATCTAAATCTTTTGATATTAAATTATAATAAAAATTTTACCTTAGCCTTTATGCGTCCCTTGTATCGACGCAACAACTCAGCAGCATGGGATAGAATCTGAGAATCGACATGGGTATTTCGTTCCCATGTAAATACAGCCTGATACAACAAATATAATAACGATTAGCTCAATAAAATTAAAAAAATGTTTTAAGATTTTAGAATACCTCCAGATCAGCAAGTATGGCAGCCTTGATAGCATAAGGAAGCCGTCGGAAGTCGTGGGTGGTGATGGGGACGCGCACACGGGCAACCTGGCCAAGGTAGCTCTGAAACTCCGTGGAGTTCTCTCCTACCGCATCTCCGCCAACAATGCGTACATGTAACGTCTGCCCTGGTGTAAGACGGTCCAAGAATTTACACTGAGACAGTCCACGTCGTCTCTGTGTAGCTCCACTACCTGCATCAGAAGAACCATCCTGTGGTTGCTGGGGAGGTTCAGGGACCTCCCGAATACGTCTAGGTCTAGGAGCCATACCTGTAATTCAAAAGTGGTTATTTTAAACAAATTATTTACATATATCCGAATAAATTCAGTTATTTTAAGAGAAATAAGAAATAGTTAAAAAATTCATTACCTATTGTTGCTTGTGCCAATGTCGTTGTCTAATACTTCATTAATAAATTCAGTTGAGTTACTTTGATATGCAACATCATTGTCTACGTAATCTTCCTCTTCGTTAACATCGAAGAAATCTCTCGGGGTTGTTCTAATGGGTATAATCCATCCACTAGCTGAGTTATCTTGAACATAGAAGACCTGTTCTACCTGACTAGCAAGCATATACGGCTCATTGGTCTGCAACCGACCTGTTTGCTTAAAAGAAAGAACTTCATTTATATCCTTCTTGTAACCTAATCCAACACGACCCACATCGAACCATATGCAATGAAACAGAACACATCTTGCATCATGTGTAAAACTGATTTCTAAAATATCAATAATCTCGCCATAGTATCCGTCAACTTCACCACTAAGATCGGCCTTCACAATTACTCCAGAAAGCTGTGATGTTTTATTTTCATCAAATGACTTTTTCCGAAATCTGAATCCATTCACAATATAGCCAGAATGCGAAACTACTAATGAGTACGGACTCTTGTGGAATATATCGAGATTTGTGTTCCACCGTTCATCTTTGGTTACTTTAAATAATTTTATTTTATCCCCGAACCATTTAATAAATTCTGACTTGCTACTGGTTGTTGACCGAAACTCTTCAAAGAAAGAATCAACCTCGTCTACTTGCATCAGAATATAATAATGGATAAGGTCTCTTTCATCGTCTGAAATACTACGACAAGTACTCTTTAAGATAGGTCGTCCATTTTGTTAAAAAATCCAAAGTTTGTTTGGATCTTCTGTCCACAATTCACCATCATTATTTCGTTCAAACCGGTCGAATCTAATACTCTTACCGTCATCCATATACATGTCACAAAATGTGATACATTCTTCACATAAATATCCCTCGGCAATGCAACCTTCAGGTGTGGCTTTGTTAAAAACCATATTCTTTAATTTTCGTAAGTATCTTTCAATTGGATACATCCAAGATACTATACAGGACCACATATTCGAGCTTCGCTGGCAAGATAAATAATAAGATGTACCATTATATCGAAAAATGTAGGTGGAAAGAGCTGCTCTAGCTTACATAAAGTGATAGCAATATATGTCTCTAGTCTGAACAATACTTCAGGATCTAAATTCTTCGAACACAATATTTTAAAAAACTGACTCAGTTCAATTAATGGCTGCAAGACATCGGGATGTACAACTCCTCTAATAGCCAACGGGAAATGAACTTGCATCAATACATGACAATCGTGACTTTTTAATGACGATATCTTGCTTTCAGCCAGATTTACACATCTGCCTATTTGAGATGAGAATCCATCTGATACTCTAATTGATTTAATAAAATTGAGTATCTTATCTTTGTCAGCACTGGATAAAGTATACATTGTTTCTGGAATTATAATTTTAGAATTCTCTGACTCTATCGGATGTAGTTCGGGACGGATACCCAACTGTATTAGATCACGTCTGGCTCGCAAACTGTCTTTAGCAGTACTAGAAATATTTAGAATCCCCAAAATATTTTCCATAACAGTATTCTCTATATGCATCACGTCCAAGTTATGACGGACCTGTAAAGTATGCCAATAGGGTAGCTCCTGAAAGAATATACTCTGTTTTTGCCATCCACCGGATGCCTTCCTCTTGAATAATCGACATAGAGAGTGGTTGCCCAAATTTTGTTCTTCTATCCACAATGCACTTCCTGATCGGCGTATCAGACTTAACCAACGTCCAAACGATTGTCCATCAAACTTGAAATTGTTTTCACTTCTTAATCATCTATGACTTACGGGTAAGAAACGACGATGTTCCAAATAACAATGCTTCATACTCGTTGTTAGCCATGTCGAATGTTTTTTATCCATACAAATCGGATATGCGAGTTTACCCTTCGTACTCCATCCCGATAAATTGGCATATGCGGGAAAGTCATTAATTGTCCACAATAAAGAAGCATGTATTGTAAAGAACTCTTTCTTTGCCGCGTCATACGTACGCACTCCAGAATTCCACAGAATCTTTAATTCATCAATCAGCGGTTGCAGATATGTATCTATCGCATTACCTGGTCCCCTTGGGCCAGTACCAATAACGTCATCATCATAAAGGAAGATGCCATTGACATCAATGGTGGCAAATTATATGTAACAATTACCACTGGCTAAATAGAGTAACTCGTACTCATACTTCCGAATGGATTAAAACCATCGGAAGAAAGACCTAAACGTACGTTTCTTACTTCTTCCGAAAACGATGGATACATTTCATCGAATTTCCCCCACTCTTCTGAATCAGACGGATGTCGCATAACACCAGTTATATCTTTCTTTTTGATATTACTGTGCCATATCATCATCTTTGCTGTTCTTTCATATGAATATAATCGCTGTAATCTAGGAATCAAAGGAAAGAATCGTAAAATCTTCTCCGATTTTTTCCTTTTCGAATCATGGCACAAATTTTTATATCTGCTACTTTTGCAGTCAGGACATGTATCTAGATTTGAGTAATCCTTCCAATATAAAATGCAGTCATTCGGACATGCGTCAATTTTCTCGTAATTTAATCCAAGTGCCCGAAATCTGGATTTAGCATCCTTCCAATCCTTTGGAAAATTTTATGGATTATTTAATAATGTCCTAATCAATTATAAGACATCTGTCATCGTAACCGCTGTACACCGATTCTTCACTTTTATCTTAAACATTTCCAGAAGAAAACGCAACCGAGACATTTTGACTCCGTCACATAATGGCTTTTCTGCATCTTCTATTTTTTCAAGTAAGGAATCCGGAGGTGAATCCATCAGTTCATCAGTGTTATGTCCTCGAATGTTATATATCAACTCAAACATAGCATCACGGCCAGGTACTCTTTCAGGGACATCTCTTTCATTATCAACTTGGTCATTAATTTCTTCGTCCAAAATAATTCCTTCACCATGATACGTCCAATTTGTATAATGGAGCCAAAAACCATTTAAAATCAAATGTTCGTAAACCATGGTTCGATTTTGTGTCAAAGTATTCTTGCATCTTATGCACGGACAATGTATCTTATCTCCTTCAGCTCCTACAATATGATAGAGCAACTCAAATCGAAATGCCCAGTCTAAGAATCCCATAACCCCTTGGTTATATGTCCGATAATCATCGAATCTTTTATTCATCCAACTTTTGTCCATTGCCTATAGATAACATCCAAAGTTAATAACTATGTTTTACTATTATGTTTGTAATATAACTATGTTTTAAAACAAGACTTACAAGCATTTACCTAAATTAATAATCTTTTTATCACTATAAGCATTTAATCTTAATCAAGATTAATCTACTATCTTAAACATTTCTAATAAACATTTATCACTAATAAGCATTTTTCACAATTAAGCATTTATCCAATATTTTTTAATCTACTATATTAAGCATTTTACTAAACTAATAAGTATATTAAGAAAATATGCAATCATAAGCATGAATGAATGAATATACAAAAAAATAATAACAAAACTTACAACCGAGTAATGCGGCGGGCAAGGCTAAGGAAGTACGGCGTGCGGACGGGCACTAGTTGAGGCCGAGGAGGAGGGCGGCGGCGAGAGGGAGGAGGAGGGCGGCGGCGAGAGGGAGGAGGAGGAGGTGGGCGGTGGCGAGAGGGAGGAGGAGGAGGAGGTGGGCGGCGACGAGAGGGAGGAGGTGGGCGGCGGCGGCTTGAGGGAGGAGGAGGAGGAGGGCGGCAGCGGCTTGAGGGAGGAGGAGGAGGAGGGCGGCGGCTTGAGGGAGGAGGAGGAGTGAGGAGGGCGGCGGCGAGAGAGAGGAGGAGGAGGAGGACAGTGGCGGTGAGAGGGAGGAGGAGGCAGGAGGTCGGCGGCGACAAGCTTTGGAGAGGGAGGAGGGCGACTCGCGTGAGAATGAGGAAGACTCGCATCACCGGAGGGTATATTACCATCGGGGACGGTCGCACAACCGTCCCCTTTATGAATGATCGGGGACGGTATGAGTGAACCGTCCCCTTTTAGTAGGGCAGAGGGGACGGTTTTTGCAACCGTCCCCTATAACAAACTATCGGGGACGGTTACAACCGTCCTCTATAGTTTTGTATAGGCGACGGGCACAATGGAGTAATGGGGACGGTTATAACCGTCCCCCTACAGTTCCCGGGCTAACTAAAAAACATAGCCTATTTAGGGACGGGAAAGTAACCGTCCCTAAAGGTTTTTCGTATAGGCGACGGGCACAGTGGAGTAATGGGGACGGTTATAACCGTCCCCTACAGTTCCCGGGTTGACAAAAAACAAACAGGGGCTAACATATTTAGGGACGGGTAAAGAACCGTCCCTAAAGGTCACTTAATGGCGACGGTCGATATTAACCGTCGCTATTACATTCGAAAGATGACGGTTTGCTACTAACCGTCCCCGATATTGTTATTAGGGACGGTTACTTCTTGACCGTCCCCAATAAGCGTCCCCAAAGGACGTCCAGTTTGTAGTGATTTCACCTCCATGTCCTCAATTAGGTCTTTGGAGGGACAATATCCTTTCTAGAGTAACAACTGAGGTCGAATGATTCAATCGTGCCATGAGGTCGATGAAGAGCATGATCAAATAATGAGTCCGTATTGTAAATATCACTGTTTCGCAGGATATGAACCTGAAGCTCCCAGGATTGTGCCTTGGAAGCCACAAAAGTAAACGAAGAAGCCTTAACTACTGAAAGTAGTCCCAAACTGCCAAGTTGAATGGGCGATGAAGCCATCCTCCACTGGAGATCTACAAAAAAAGGAGCATTCACAAACAACAGTGTCTTCAATATACTATCGTAAGCTTCTGTCGAATAATATTGTTGCCTCCTCCATGTGCATAGGTTAACAAGTCTTCAAGCAAAATAAAAGTTTTGCAATACCCATACAAGAACGGAGTAAAAGAAGCTCACTTTGTGGATCACCTCCAATTGAGGAAGAAGATGCATCAACTTCACATCTTTAGCAGTCCTCTCTAAGGCCAAACCTTCAATGAATTTTTTACCCCTTTTAACCGTTTCACCAAGAAATTTCACGCCTAATGAAGGTCTTCCAATACATATTGGGAACAACCCTTTGCGAAGCTTCCTACCATCACGTGTAGGCCAAAAGTGTTCAATTTTATGAACATTTAAAACTAAACCTAAGTCTGGCCCACACTGTTGGATGATACCAGAACCTTGGCCACCTCAACTGTGTTTCCAATAACTATACCATCATTAATATACTAAGAACGAAGAAGTAACTTGCAATTATCCTTGATATAATGGATAAACATGTGTAGTACGAGGGAAAAAAATGAGTTACCCTAGAGGATCACCATGTTTCACTCTAGTGGATGACCATATATATCTATCTCCAAGGCATAACCTTGTTGACTGTCTATATAAGAACACCACCCACAAAGAGACAGCTGGGCATCTCGCTCTCACATGGCATAATAAGGCAAACATATCAACCATATTGAAGGCATTATAAAAATCCACTCTGAGCATGGAAAGAGAACTATCGTTACGATGAGCGTCCATCACTCTGTTGACACTGTGTAGAATAGTCGCAGCTCCACTAGAAACCCCCACTCCAAATTGGAAATCATTCAAATATTTGGACACATCTTTACTTACTCCCACCATATCAACTTTAGACACTAGCTACCTCCAAATAGTGCCAACTGCAATAGGATGGATGCTATTATCTGGCTTAAGCAATGGTGTAAGCGGTACAAATGCTATAAATTCTGACAAGCACAAGATACATCTCCCTCCCAACCATAATTAACCACAAGGGTGATGGCATGTAAAAGGTCCATGACCACGATAGACTGCTCTCCACGCACAGGTGTTGGGCCCTCAAACCATCTCCACCGCATGAAGTCCATTTAGGGAAAGACTTGATACACCCAAGAACGATGTCAACTTCTGCAACAAGAGGAGCTTCAGAAAGTGGATAACCTGGCAGGGACGGAGGTGGATTTCAACAGTGTTTTGCCTCAAAATTCCTAATGGTATCTCCATTGAAAGGTGTCGCAATAGAGGAATATAAAACTTTTACCTCCATTATAAAATGGCCATCTACAACCTTACAAAGGTATTGCCAAATGTTAGGATTTGATTTTTTTATCTCCCTCCTTATCCACCGTTATGGTCTATATCCACAAGCACATGAGCATTTAACACATGCCTGCTAGCTTAGCAATATTGCTGGTTTCTCCCCAGATAGAGAGTGAGTTAAGGATAAGACATTATTGTATAGACTTTATGTTGCCAGACCTACAATCATGTCTGTTTTGATGATGAAGCACTTGCAAAGTACAACGTGAAAGAAGCAAAAACACCACCCACACATAAATGAATCCTAGCTCAATGATTACTTTATAACGAGATGCCTTCAAAACCTGAAAGAAGGCAAGTTGACAACTAAGATGGATGCTCTTCACTGTCAAGATAGGTACTCTAAAGACCCGATCGAGAAGCCAACCATCAAGGACCAGTCCCTCCAAAGCAGTAGAAAGCTCGTGACTCTTCTGGAGAGGCATATGGATGCCAACAAGACGACTTTCAATCTCTCCAGTCTCCTTAGTTACCCCAAGTGATACCATCATCGTGATGGCATGCTCGACTCCTTGCTTGTATCTTCATACACTTCCCACATAATCAATGTTCAAGGACCCTCAAGGTCTCATCCACAACAAGAAATAAGTCACAATTTTTTAGAAGATCTCTCTGCAATGAGGTACAACGCTCTTTACTAGAGAGATGTACCCTTTTGAGATGGAAGATCAAACGTTTAAAGCCTTTGCTACCCTCTCTACCATCCGTGCAATAATGAAAATCCTTGATGGACACAATAAGTTCCCTTTTTCAAGAGGGCACAACGAAGGTAGTTGCCGGTTGGGTGCAAGAAGCACATCTCTAGGAATTTATCCTTCTTCTAAATCATACATACTCTAGACTCGATGAATGTGTGAGGGAGAGATGGAACAACAGAAGCTTCGGCTGGGGTTTACATCAGCATTTGATGGTAGAGCTCTAGTATGATGTACTGGGTGTCATTCTAGGAGTAATCACGGATTAGGACAAAAGGAAAGGTTTATTATGAAGGCAATTTTCTAACATGTGACGTGCATGGCAGAGGTGGCCACAAGCGGCATAGAGGGTGACGAGTTTGGTGGAGATGGGGGTGTGGGAGGCGAGGTCGGAGAGGATGAGATCGGCGAGGAGCACAACCAACAGGGAAGGTAGGATGCAACACCTTGAACCTAATCACAGGTAGTTGATGAACGCGAAATTCACCTCTTTAATAATGTGAAATAAGTCGTAGTATAGGAGGCGAATTCGGTTCAGCAAAAACCACGGTCGTTTGAATGTTGTAGAATATTTTTACTTGGAAAGTCTACCAAGGTCGAACACAGGGACACGGTTACCTAATATGTTTATTGAATCTTAATTCATGAAGCACAATGTGAGTTAATTTCAATTTCTGGTCCTCATGAAGAATTATGCTATTTACAAAGCGATGCCATGATGCGTGCATTTTTATAATTGATTTTTATGCAAGTTAAAGTGATGCATGAGCAAATATGCAAGAGATATTATATGAAGATTAAAGAATACAATTATACCCTAAAAATCATGAGCAACAAAATATAAAATGAAATCAGAGTCAATTTTGAATACACATGAACAACGGTCATCAGATCAAAGCAAGACAAGGAGAGCAGGGTCCCATTTTTCACTTAAAAAGTCACTTTAATTAAAACAGTGGCAAATGAGATAATTAAACATGCTAAGATGTAGAGGACAAAATAAGGATCAAAACGACACTAAAACCATGCAATTTGGACCTACGATGCTCAAGTTATGCTAAAAACAGTGCAGGGGCATAAATGTAATAAAAATGCAAGAAAAATAAAGGATAAATATTGCATTTAGGTCCCTAGAAGGACCTAAATGCAATTAATAAAAAGAGCCTGTGCCTTTATGCAATTTCACCATTGCGCGCAGGGGCATTTCTGCAATATATGAAACCTTGGAGGGGCTCCCTGTAAAATACCCAGGCACGCACGTGAGGCACGTGCCTGGGGACCAAAGTGTAATTCCATAAAACTTTCGGATCTTTTCTGCAAAATACCCAACACTTCACGTGCGCTGCACGTGAGGGGCCAGGCTCGGGTCAGCTCCTGTGGCTCGGGATACGTGGCAACATATGGAGGTTCGTCTTGAGGCTAGGACCACCCAAGCCTATAGGGTCAGCGTGGAGGCTCAAGTGGAGGTTGGGGCTGCCACATGGCTTGATCATAGCCGTCCGATCGGATGATCGGACGACACCTGTGTTGTCTTCTTCCGGTGTGGCCCACCGGAGAAGGCGGGTCTTCGACGAGGCCTTTAAAGCTCCACCGTGCTCCTGCTGCTCATCTGAAGATCGGAAAAGTTTGCTCGCAGCCTGGCGGAGGTCCTGGAGCCATTGCAAAGCTACGTTGATGTCTGGAGCTCCCCGTCGGAGCATGATCGTCGGAGGAGAATTTCGAGATCGACGGGGAGGCACGAGCTCCGACCATTGAGGATACTTGCAAGGGTTAGATGTAGCCGAAGCAAGTGCAAGTGGGTGCGAAGGTTTTGTGAGTGAGTGGAGGCCGTGGAGGCGTCGAGAGCGGTGGCCGGTGGCTTCTTCGTGGCGGAGCGGGAGAAGAAGGGGATCGGAGCGGGGGAGGATCTGGAGAAGGGAGAGGGGGTCCGCGTGAAGGAGGGTGGCGTTGCGAAGCTGATGAAGAGGTTAGATTAAGGTGGAGGTGACGATCGGCGGAGGGAAAAATTCGAGAAAAACAAGAACGAAAATCACCTCGCCGGAGCGAGGTGTTGGCGGGGGAAATAGCTTGGGCTGAGGCTCAAGGAGCCTCGGGTCGTCGCCCGACGAGGTCAGCCGGGCCTCGGGGCTCGGCGGAGCCTAATGGCGTCCGCTACTCGGCGGAGGAACGCAGAGGGTCGACACCAGGCTTAAGCCATCGTCACCTCGATGCCCCACCTCCTCCGCTGTCACCAGAGGGACGGGGGAGACTGGGCTTAAGCCCAAAATGGTGGACCAGGTCTTTGGTGGCGGGGAAGGAGGTTAAATAGGCGGAGGCACTCGGGGGTTATGTTGATGGCGAGGCGTTTTTCACTGGAGGTTTAATGGTGAGGGGGTAATGGTAGTGAGTAATGGAGGTAGCGCGAGGATGGCGGAGGGGAGGGTGACGTGGGGTGGCCGTTAGGAGAGAGAGGGATGGCCGGAGGTGGCAGTCAAAAAGGGAAGGGGGCGCTGGGTTGGTGACGCGTAACGGTAGGGGGAGGGTGTTACGCGAGGAGGAAGATGGTAGGAGAGCCGTCGGATCATGAGATCCAACAGCTAGGATGCGGGCGCGGATGGTTGGCTAGGATCAGATCCATTGATCTGATCGAACGACCGAGGTGAGGTGCGAACGAGTGGCTAAGATGGAGAGTCTGGAGAGATCCAACGGTGAGATGTAAAGGGGTGACGTGGCATGTGGAAGGCCGTGGGATAGGAAGCAGATCGGAGGGCTGAGATGGAGGGGCGACGTGGAGGGCTGAGGGGCTTTGGATGGGGATGAGATCGGAGGGCTGGCGTTTAGGCGCTAGTGTGCGGTTGAGATCAGATATGAATATCAGATCCGACGGTTGAGAACAAAGCGATGATGGACGGCGGAGATGGAGGCAGGGCGAATAGATCCAACGGCCCAGGAGGGTTGCCGGGTGGCAGCAGCTGGGAGAGGCCACGTGGACGACTCTGAGGGCGCCACATGGCCCAATCAGAAAATTTCAAAGTAAAAATACAAAGATAAATAGAAAAGAAATAGTTAGAGGTTGAATTAAGAAAAAGTTAAAACATGAAAGTTGCTCGTCTCGACGAGATCTACAACTATCATGTTTGTCAAAAAGCCAAAAGAGGTCAACTGTATAAAACATATTTTTGGGGGTATTTTTAGGGGGATAAAAAAACACTGATTTTGTCTTTATTTTGTTTTTGTATTTTTTAGTGCTTTTAATGGTTAGTGATTTATAGACAATTACTCTACCTAATTTTTAGGGATTTTTGAGGATAAAATAATTTTAAGAAAATAAAGGGAATTAAATACAATAATTTAATGGTAAATTATACACAATATAATACAGTATAATAATAAAGAATTGATGGGTATTTTTATTGGATTGATTAAGCAGAGGGTTTAATTAGCAGCTTTTAGCATGATGAATACGAGATTCATCATACCCCTATACTTAAACCATGCTCGTCCTCGGGCATCTAAAGAATGAAGGAGTCGGATTAATTCCTGATAGTGCGCGTGAATTTTTCAAGGCTCGATCTTTCGAAGACCCTCGACCTAAGTGATCCTAAAATTCTGGGTTTATCCAAGCCTTAGTCAGAAGGAATCCAACTTTCTAATTATCATACTCTCTTTTTGTACATAGAATATAAGGATATGACATTTAGCATACTGCATTTCATGAGAGTCGAGTCGATGCATCACTCAAAGTTCCAGTCCCAAAGACTCTCCTCTAGACCTAATCCTCAATACTAGGGAATAAGTCTATTCTTTCTTCGGTCAACCGTCTCATTAGTTTGTCAGACTTGAAATGTTGATGGACGGCCAGATGATGGAGGTAATGGGATGGCGTCTATTTTTCTCACCCTCACATTAGAACAAGGGGCCTCTCGAGTGCCTTTTTACTCAACACATATAAATTTTAATTTTGTTGATCAATATGTTCGTCAAGAGAGTTGGAGTCGTCTGCACTTGTTTTTCTGGGAGTACACCGAGGTGTGTCTTTTCTTAGTATCTAAGATACCTTCGACACCCAGACTTGTATCGCTTATGATGCAGGGCCCTTTTTGTGGTGTCAGCCCGACTCCTTGGTCCTAATTAGCTCTTGGTCCAAGTGGACACTTTGAAAATGTTTGGAAGTTCTTGCCATTGGTGAAAGCTCATTTGTAATTTGACTTTGGTATTTAGAGTTTTTCCTTTGACATTTCATTTCTTTTGTTGGCTAGCTCCACTGCTTTTACCAAAAGTTGGCGCACACTGATCAACAAATTCCTTTAAGTTTCATCACACCCTGGTACATAGGTAAATATCAAAGAGATAACATATGAATCTTGTTCACATAGTGGCTAGGGTTTTGCTGACACTCAGGTTTTCTGAAGCCTTCATTAACTTTATCCCATCCTCGAATATCATTAGATCGGGTCTAAACTCAAATCTCTGGTCCTAGTTCCTCAAGTGATACCTCAACTCAACTCATCAATCATGCAGTTGTGGAAGTGACCGTGCTGATCATATTTTCTTGAAGGTAGAGATGAAGAGTGCAATATAGCACTCAAATCTTTCAAACCAGGGAAGTGTGGATATTTAAGTCTTTAAAAACCCTAATGGCTAAGGCATGTTAACTCAGACTCTCAAGATCACAGAAATCCAGTGTCCTTAAAATCCTCAAGCCTTGAGGGAGTGTGAATGTGTCAGGAATACAGGACGGGTCCATATGCGATGTCCTCTAAACCACCCACTCTGCTAAGGGAGACCGAGGTTTCCTCACCGAAAATATCTACTAAGCCTAGTAGTCAGAGTCAAATTCCAAAAAAGATTTTTAATTTTTAATTTTTTTAATCAAGAATATTTACAAAAATGAATCCCTCAATTTTAATAAACAATTCTTACAGGTTTTTACAACACTCAGTTCACAAGTTTACCAAAACCCAGCCCGATAATAAATTTTAAAAAGTTTTAAAAAAACACGAGCTAAGGCTAAAGTAAATATACAATAATATACGGTATACCCCCTATACTTAAATTTTGCTATGTCCTCATAGCACCAGTTCCATGAAGCCAAGGCTCGGTTCAAATATAGGGTGATATAGCGGAATTGAGGAGGAGGGCCCCCCTATACTTAGGTCAAAAATGACCTAAGTACAAGAAGACAGAGGGATGAGCAGGCGGGTCCCCCCTATACTTAGGCTACAAATAGCCTAAGTAAGGTCTGAATTAGGGGGAGGGTGTTCTATGATACAAGGGTGAGGGGGAGGGGGTCCGTGAAATATACACAGAGATAGATAGAGAGAGAGAGAGTGAAATATACAGGGGGATGGTGGGAGTGAGTGTGTATGTGCAAGTGTGCGTGTGTATGTGGGGGGGGGGTAGATCATCAAGTGATCTACTCTCTTTTTTTCTTTTTCCTTTTTTTTCTTTTTTTTGTACAACATGCAAAACTGGAAGTAAATATGCAGATGCAATTTTTTTTACAATAATACAAGCTGTCTGATCTAAAACTCCTAAAATTTCTTCCTGAATTCTTTTGCGGCCTTTTCAGCGGAAGCTCACGACTTCACGCCTCCATGAGGATCAAGCGTCCTCGATCGTCATGGGCCCGGCCACAAAAGAGAAAAGTTAGACACACTGAGAAATTAAATCAACAGATGCAAAAATTGATGCATGAAACGAGGACCTAAAATTTATTAACAAAGAAAATTAGATTTCAATAATTAAGCAAAGCAGTGTCCCCGGCAACGACGCCATTTGATGAACGCGAAATTCACCTCTTTAATAATGTGAAATAAGTTGTAGTATAGGAGGCGAATTCGGTTCAGCAAAAACCACAGTCGTTTGAATGCTGTGGAATATTTTTACTTGGAAAGTCTACCAAGGACGAACACAGGGATACGGTTACCTAATATGTTTATTGAATCTTGATTCATGAAGCACAATGTGAGTTAATTTCAATTTCAGGTCCTCGTGAAGAATTATGCTATTTACAAAGCGATGCCATGATGCATGCATTTTTTAATTGATTTTTATGCAAGTTAAAGTGATGTATGAGCAAATATGCAAGAGAAATTATATGCAGATTAAAGAATACAATTATATCCTAAAAATTATGAGCAACAAAATATAAAATGAAATCAGAGTCAATTTTGAATACACATGAACAACGGTCATCATATCAAAGAAAGATAAGGAGAGCAGGGTCCCATTCTTCACTTAAAAAGTCACTTTAATTAAAACAGTGGCAAATGAGACAATTAAACATGTTTAGATGTAGATGACAAAATAAGGATCAAAACGACACTAAAATCATGCAATTTGGACCTACGATGCTCAAGTTATGCTAAAAACAGTGTAGAGGCATAAATGTAATAAAAATGCAAGAAAAATAAAGGATAAATATTGCATTTAGGTCCCTGGAAAGACCTAAATGCAATTATTAAAAAGAGCCTGGGCCCTTATGCAATTTCACCATTGCGCATGAGCATTTCTACAATATCTGAAACCTTGGAGGGGCTCCCAGTAAAATACCCAGGCACACATGTGAGGCACGTGCCTGGGGACCAAAGTGTAATTCCATAAAACTTCTAGGTCTTTTCTGCAAAATACCCAACACTTCACGTGCGCTGCACGTGAGGGGTCAGGCTCGGGTCAGCTCTTGTGGCTCGGGATACGTGGCAGCATCTGGAGGTTCGTCTCGAGGCTAGGACCACCCAAGCTTATAGGGTCAGCGTGGAGGCTCGGGTGGAGGCTGGGGCTGGCACGTGGCTTGATCATAGCCGTCTGATCGGATGATCGGACGGCACCTATGTTGTCTTCTTCCGCCATGGCCCACCGGAGAAGGCGGGTCTCCGGCGAGCCCTTTAAATCTCCACCGTGCTCCTGCTGCTCGTCTGAAGATCGGATAAGTTTGCTCGCAACCTGGCGGAGGTCCTTGAGCCATTGCAAAGCTCTGTTGATGTCTAGAGCTCCCCGTCGGAGCATGATCGTCGGAGGAGAATTTCGAGATCGACGGGGAGGCACGAGCTCTGGCCATTGAGTATACCTGCAAGGGTTAGATGTAGCCGAAGCTAGTGTAAGTGGGTGTGAAGGTTTTGTGAGTGAGTGGAGGCCGTGGAGGCATCGAGAGCGGTGGTCGGTGGCTTATTCGCCGGCAGAGCGGGAGAAGAAGGGGATCGGAGCGGGGGAGGATCTGGAGAAGGGAGAGGGGGTCCGCGTAAAGGAGGGTGGCGTTGCGAAGCTGATGAAGAGGTTAGATTAAGGTGGAGGTGACGATCGGCAGAGGGAAAAATTTGAGAAAAACAAGAACAAAAATCACCTCACCAAAGGGAGGTGTTGGCGGGGGAAATAGCTTGGGCTGAGGCTCAAGGAGCCTCGGGTCGTCGCCCGGCGAGGTCAGCCGGGCCTCGGGGCTCGGCGGAGCCTAATGGCGTCCGCTACTCGGCGGAGGAATGTCTAGGGTCGACACCAAGCTTAAGTTGTCGTCGCCTCGACGCCCCGCCTCCTCCGTTGTCACCGGAGGGACGGGGGAGACTGGGCTTAAGCCCAAAATGGTGGACCAGGTCTTTGGTGGCAGGGAAGGAGGTTAAATAGGCGGAGGCGCTCGGGGGTTATGTTGATGGCGAGGCGTTTTTCACTGGAGGTTTAATGGTGAGGGGGTAATGGTAGTGAGTAATGGAGGTAGCGCGAGGATGGCGGAGGGGAGGGTGATATGGGGCGGCCGTTAGGGGAGAGAGGGATGGCCAGAGGTGGCGGCCAAAAAGGGAAGGGGGCGCTGGGTTGGTGACGTGTAACGGCAGAGGGAGGGTGTTACGTGATGAATCCACATTTCATCATCTTTATTCTATCATTTTGGCATCAAAAACCCTAGCAAATGCCTGTAAATACCCTTAAATAGAGCATCTTAGCATTCATGCATGTGCATCTATATAGTATATAAAATGTTGTAATTAAAGCCAAAATTAGAGAATAAATAAAGAAAATAAAAAGAATAAAATATTGTAAATATTTTATGACCCGAAACCCCGAGACCTAGGCATTTTGATGAATAGGTCGACAAGGAATAAAGTAGGGGGAGATAAGGTCAGAAATACAGATAAAATACCTATAGTTTTTATTCATTCTTTATTCATTTTGGGACCTATTTTTGGTTCCACTTTTTATACATCAAATAAAGTAAATTTGTACATGAAAGTTGTAGATAATATTACAAAGAAAAATACAAAATTGATTTCACAGAAAAATAATGTACAGATAAAAAGTTATGGTCTGAATAAAAATCCAGAATCCCAACTTCCCAGACCCGTATCTCACAACTGAAAACTCCAAATGCAGCATACTCACCTTTAATTGTATATAGAAGAAAATAAGCTATTTAATGGCAGTGGTTTCGCATTTGCCGGAGCTACGGTTTGAAAGTTGAGTTTTGGACCCACATTGTATACTTGTACACATTAGAATATTCAATTTATTATTTATTTATTATTTTTATATTTTTATATTTTTACAGTGTTGTAAATATTACTTATAATAATTATATGCGTTAAAATTAGAATAAAAATGCAAAGAAAATACAAAATAAAATACATACATATTTGACACATAGGTATTATACCTGTACTTATATCTATGTAAAATATACTTCTATTTTATTAATTATACAAATTATATCAGAAAAATAAAATAAAAATATATTTGTGAACATAAAAGCATCTTATAATTTTAGAAAATAATAAATAAAAATAATGAAATTAAAATACACAAAATAAAAATTAAGTGCTTAAATACATAGGTATTATACCTATCTAAGGCTAAAAAGTGAACTCCTAAAAATATACCTCATAAAATTAATTAAAATTCATAATAAAATACTACATAAAATAATGAATATTTTTTATTTTATAACCATTAATTAATTCGGCCTTATTCTATTTTTAATTGATTTTACAAAATAATTATCAGAGATTTTTCCTGATTGGTCCACGTGGACCAATCAGGAGATGGTCCCAGTTGACCTAGGTCAACTGGTCGTCCTTCCCACCTACCCCTGTCAGAAGACTTGGTTTTTGAGCCGTTTTCTCGGCTTTTTCCCAACCATTCCTTTCACCCTTTCGTCTTGATTCCTTCTGCATTTTTCTCCATCGATCATCCCTCTTGCCCGCCATGTGTTTACATCGGGCCAAGGATCACTGAGGCGCTCCAGGCACCTTGATCTTTGGAGCACGATGGTCAGGGGTCAAACCAAATAAAACGACCCTCCATTTTTCCTTTTGATTTTGAACACTCTCTGGTCCACCCCTCGCGCCTAATCCTATCTCCAGAGCTTCCTGGAGGTGACAGCTCCACCGCGAAGCCATCAGCCAAGGCAGCCGAGGTCGGAGGTGCTTCCACCACCTCCTGCGAGTACGTCGGTTGAGGTACCCTTCTTCCCTCTAGCCCCGGCCATTGAGGGTTCACCCTGCCTTTTTATTTATGTCATTTTGTTCCTGTCAGCCTTAGCATGAAAAACCCTCAAAAAACTTGAAGTTCCATCGATCATCTCGCCAAATCAAGCACTTTGGCCGGAGCGCACCTCCGGCCGTGCACCCCCATCTCGATCCACGAGTCCCCATGACCATCCAAGGGTCCAGGCAGTTTGACCTGGACCCTTTGACCATTTTTGCAGGTCAAAGCTGAAGTGAAGACACCTGGAGCTCGAGTTTTGAGCTCGTCGGAGCCAATGAAGCCTCACAGCTCCGCCAGCCCCCAGCGAGCACCACGGCCACCGCCGTGGCTTTTTGACGACTCCAGGAGGTAGAGAAGACCCCAGGACGCTCCACGTCCATTTTGAGTCCTAGACGTCGCCGGAGGACCGCGATCGAGGGCGGCGAAGTTCACCCTCGCCGGTATTCTTCGCTGTTCTTCCAGAGTGCTCCGCAGCCGTTGGATCTTGGAGCGAGCCCAGATCGTGCAGCCACCGTCGGATCTTCCCGCACCTCGACCGTTGATCATCCTCGAAGATCTGATCATAGCCGCCCATCTGCGAACCGTCATCGCGCCCGGAGAAGGCGCCACGTGGATAAGTGGCGTGTCCTACGCTGCTGGATCGCGCCCGAACGCCCAACCGTTGGATGTCCGCCACGTGTCATCAGCTTCGTCGCCGTCGTCGGATCGCCTAAGCGAGGGTATTTTGCAGTCAACCCCCGCTTGTTTTGTAATTTCTATTTAGTCCAGAAACTTTATTGCGTAGTTTAAATATTTTGTAAAAATTGCAAAAAGACCCTCGTTTTTATTTTATTTGCGTTTAGGTCCCCTACCACGTCACCTCACGTGACCTGTACACGTGAGGTGGGGGCATTTTGCAGAGGGGCCCTCGGCCTTTGGTGTATTTTGTTTTAGTACCAAAAATTTCATATCACATGTTATATTTTTGGACAAATTGCAAGTAAGCCCCCAGGATTTTGGAGTATTACATTTTGGCCCTCGCCAGGCGCGTGCAAGTCACGCGCCCTGGGGGGTAATTTATATCGACACCCAGGCGGGTTTTGTAATTGCTGTTTGGCCCTAAAAATTGAATATTTAGTTTAAAATTTTGTGGAAAATTGTATTTGAGCCCCTGGATGTTTATGAAATTGCAAATATACCCCTGCCAAGCCTGTTAATTATTTGGATGCTTGTTCTAACTATTTAAATTATCATTTTAAGCCCAAAAATTCCACAAAAATAGGGTTTAGCTCCTGTTAACTTGTGCTTCCACGCTATCAATTTAGTTTTTGATTTTACTTTGATCTTATATTTATTAAAAATCAAAAACATGCTTTTTCTCTACTGTCTAGCTTAGAAAATGCCAAAAAATAATAAAACCTCTCGAAAAATTCCACAAAAATTCCCTAGTGTCTATTTTACCATATTTTAGTTTCAGTCCAAAAATCACTAAAAATCTCAAAAGAAAAACACTAAAAATTTAAAAACACTCAAAAACTTCAAAAAAATATAGAAAATCCTAGAAAACTCCAAAAAATAAAACTTAGTTCATGTTTGTTCTATATTTTGTTCTCTTTATTTGAAAATTAGTGTGAAAAATTTTGATTGCTGTTTGCTATTTTTAACTTCCATTTTATTCACAGCCAGCACTCATTTCACTGTTTGGCCTTATTTCAGTATTTAAAAATACCAAAAGCACTTTGAAAAATCCTCAAAAATCACAAAAACAGTAAAAAAAACACTAAAAATGTCAAAAACATTTTATTTCTGAATTTTTGGTTATTTTTTCATATTTTTATACATATTTTGTCTTATCTTTTATTACATTGTCTTTATTTTCCAATATTGAAAATTAAAAAATATATAAAATATAAAATTATAAAAATCAGAAAAGTAAAAATCAAAATACAAAATTAAAAATTTAATTAAGATAAAAAAATTTAAAATTAAAAACCCACAAAAATTGCTTTGTTTGCTTGCTTAGTGTAGACACTCGACACACTCATTCACTTGAGCACATTATTTTGAACTACCCTGTTTGCTCCCTGTGTTCGAACTCTCTGCATACTTGCCCTTTACATCATTTGTGTAGAGTTAAAAATAAATTTTAACTCCATATTATTTCTAATTTATTGATCTTTAGTGTGGGTTAATTGTTGACTTTAGTCCAGATTTAGTGTGGTTAATACACCGACTGAGTTCACGCTTTGTGTTGAACTTACGACCACCCATTTTTTGGCTAAATCAAATGGCGCCGTTGCCGGGGAGCAACAGCGTGTAGCTCATATTTTGTTTGCTTGTGTTTGTTATTTACCATAGCTTCATTTCATCTCTCTTGCACTTTTGATACATATATTGATTGAGCTATTCTGACCATCCTTTCTTGTCTTCTTGCGAGGGGACCGCGGAGCGAGGCGGATCGCTTAGGTGACCCGGAGCATCCTTGGGAAGCGGAGCCGGCCTTCTTAGGTCAAGCCGGCAGGAGAGAGCAAGAAGAGTGAGAGAGAGAGTGCTTAGTTTAGTTGCATTTATTTTTGTGAGAGAGTGGTCTTATTAATTTGTAATAATACAGGTACATTGGACACTTGGACTCTTGGACACTACCGGGCCTAATTACCGGGTGTTTGTTCACCCGGGGGCTCACCGCGGTTTTCTCGTGTTTTCTCGCTTGTCATTTTCCGGTTTTGTTTTCCTTTTTCCTTTCTTTTGTGGATTGAGCCCTTAGTAGTAGGTCCTGCTTGATTCGATTAGAATAAGTCCAAACACACTAATTATCTTGCATGCTCCTATAGTTCGTTGTTGGACTTAGACTAATTAAGTAGTTGATCATTGGCTTTCGATCCGCGCGCCGCGAGCTCACTCCACACAAGCGCATTCTCCTAACTCAAATGTGTTGAGCAGAGGAGGAGTGAGCCTAGACCGGACACTAGGATTGAGAGTTAGCGGTTAACTCGTGGTTCTTCACGCTAGCAGTTGCCTATTCTAGGACGATTTCCGCTTTGCATATCGCCATACAGCATAGGTTTACAAATTCTGCTTTGCATCCCGCATGGAGAGAGCTGGGATTCGCTGTAAGTCTTCTTACTTTGCATGCATCATTTAGGCACAAAGGTGAGATTTCCACCTTGGTGTCGACTTGCACGGCTTTTCCGACTCTATTCTCCCTCTGTTTTTGGAACAAAGTAGGATCAAGAAAATACAAAAACCGTTAGGCGCTTGTTTGAATCTACTCAAAAGAAGCGATAACACCAAAAAAATTAAAAAAGGGACTGCTAAGAAAACTTGACCAAAAATAAAATCGGTAATTGGATTCATTGCTTGGGGAGAGTAACACCCTCACTTGTATTCAGGTAGCATGGGAAGGTCTCCTTCCAATTGAGGTGAGCGCTTCGTAAGGATTAGAGCCAAAAACCCAACTTGTGGCTACCTTGTGTATCGCCTGGATTTCCGAAGTATTGGTGCTACTATCGTACGTAGTCGAGTAGGACTTGGTCGCCATTGGTGACTCACTATTGTGTGAGCGCCGACCTTGTCCGAAGTACCGAGCTTAGGCCACGGCTTCACGGGTGTGTCTGTCTCACCGGCTACGTCCGAGTAGGACCTTGTACGCTCACGGGTGATTCCGTTGCGAGCGAGGTCCGAAGTATCGGTTTTGCCTATCGGCTTCCTCCCTCTATTTCATTGGCTGAGTAGGGATCCAGGAAGGGTTACAAGGACCTCAAAAAGCGCAAGTTACAGGTTACACATGAGGAGGACAAGTACGGGGACACTTTCCTGGCAGTACTCTCTCTCCTTTAGGCGTAGCGTTCTAAGGACTCATGAAAAGATAACTTCCTGAATCAAGATAAAATTGACAAGATAAAAGCCGAACCTTCACGGCTTCACGTGTTGAGTTGGTGAACTTACCCCTGCTTTGTGTTTGATTGCTAGATTTGTTTAGGTCAAGATCAAAAACACAGCACAATTGTGTGCGATTTTGTTGCATCTCATTTCATTCTTCTTCTTCTTCTCTTGCATTTTCCCTGCTCTTCCCAAATAATCAAGATGATGGGACGGAGATCTCTTAGGCCGACCTTGTCGGCACCGCTATCCAGCACTCCTCCTTATTCATCTAGGAATACCTCGGAGAGTCCGCTCTCCGAGCCTGAGTTTACATCCACCCTGTTCCCCCTCGACCACCCTTCCCATTCTCCCTCTCTCAGTCCAATTGTTTCAGAATTCAGTGCATCACAGAGTTCGGCTTATTCAACAACACTTGAGATGGCCTCTTTTGCTTTTTCAGAAAATCCAGTGATGGCAGACAGAGGCGAGCACCCAGATGACCATGATCACCCTCCGTTCATAATTGATCAGGTGGCCATCAACAACTCCTTGTTAGCATCCCTGGAGACCATGCAGATTCAGATCCATGACCAGGGAACATTCATGGGTGAACTGATGAGAGAGATAGCTCAGATGAGAGAGAACCGACCTGGGGGGCGGTGGCGGTGGAGGTGGAGGAGGAGGAGGACCTGATGCAGGAGGAGGCGATCCAGATGCTGAGAGACCACCACAGACCATCATGAGGGAATTGCACAACCCATCTGCATCCCTCACTCATCGTTGGATCCGACTCCCGCCCATTCACGGAGATTTCGAGCTTCGGCCCCACACAATCCAGCTTCTACCCAAGTTCCATGGGTTGCCGATCGAAGAGCCGCACCTCCACCTCCAGGAATTCGAGATGATATGAGGCACCATCCATGATCGGTTGATGACCGAGGACACCATTAAGATGATCGCCTTTCCATTCTCTTTGGTTGACAGAGCCGCCTACTGGCTCAAACACCTTGGGCGATTCGTCGACACATGGGCAGATCTCCGGACCGCGTACCTGAAGAAGTACTACCCTCTCGGCCGGACCAATGCAGCAAGAGCCATGATCAGTAACTTCGTCATGATCCCAAATGAACAATTCCATGAAGCCTGGGATCGATTCAGAGAGCTCATCGACCGGTGTCCACATCATGACATCTCCAAGCCCAATCTCGTGCAGAGTTTCTTCTGTGGGCTGACACCGGAGCTGCAGGGGCTTGTCAACGCCTCTTGCGGTGGATCTTATTTTTCCAAGGGTGAAGACGACGTCTGGGCCATCTACGAAGGCATGGCAGAAAACTCCACAGTGATGGCCCAAGCCCGAGTCTACACACAGCAGAAGCCCCCGCAAGGAGCGGGATCATTTCAGAGGATCGCCCGCATCGATGCCGGTCCCAACACAGTGTCAGCTGCCGCAGCTCAAGCTGAATCAGCCGCAGCCGACATGGGCATCATTAGTGAGAAGCTGGACCGCCTCGAGATCCTCGAGAAGAAGCAGATGCAAGGCATGGCCCAGATGGACCAGATCGCCAAGTCCATGAGTGAACTGAAGACGCAGATCTTGTGCATCCAGGAGGCACAAACTCAGTCCCAACAGCCTCCCAGATCACGTGCTGATCCGAGTAGCAGCAATTCCAACCAGGCATCTACCTCATACCGCCAGGTGAATCACATTCAGGCAGAGCCGGTTCCCTTGCTGCAGTACTATCCATCTCAACCGCCATCTTCGGACACGCAGATGGTGGTCTATCAGCCGGAGCAGCCCCTGGCCGTTCTTCCTCCACCCTCCTTCGAGCAGGACCCGTTGATGGAAGTCAATGGGATTTGGTACGACCGGTACCCTCAGCCCGGGATCCGTCGTGATCACCCCGGATTCTGTTGGGGCAATGGTGGATCCTCATCCCAACAGCAGAACCCTGCCCAAGGACATCAGAACAGCCAGCCACAACAGCAACACTAGCAGCCCCAATATGCCCAGCCACAACAGTATCAGAGTGGTCCTCATCCCGCCTATCAGGGACAGCAGTGGAGGCAGTGACAGCAGCCTCAGCAATCTTATACCCAGCCAACCCAGAACTATCTGTACCAGCAACACCAGCAGCAACCCCATTTCCAGCAGGGACAACCATCCGGTTCTCAGGGTTCCACCTTTGAGAACCCAGCTCTCGATGATCTTTCCCGCTTGCTATCTGAACAACGAGCATCTTTCAGGCAAGAAATGGATGAATTCCGACAGGAGATGAGGGACATCATAAAAGGCAAGGCTGCCATACCCGCTCATATCGAACCTAACCCTGATAATCTAAAAAGAAAGTCTTGAGCAGGTAGAGTTTACAGAGGATACGCCTCCTAGTGACGATTTGAATGATATGTCTTATTCTTTGAATGATGATGATTTTGTGACTACTAGGAGCGGTTGGATGCCAGCCGCCGGCATCTCTTCTGAGCGACAACCACCAGCTGAACCAGGAGCGCCAGAGGAGCAGAGTAGCGGTGCTGATGCCGCTAATGATGATGTTGAAGACGATGGTGCTGATGCCACCCATGATGGAGTCCAGGACGACGGTGCTGATGCCGTCGTGATACCAGTTGCAGACGGTGGTGCTGATGCCACCATTTTGGATGATGAACCAAAGCGCGGTGCTGATGCCGCGAAGACCGGTGCTAGTGGTGGTGCTGAGGCCACCACATCTACTTTTGTTGAGCCAGCATCTGTGATGTTGCCACATTTTGTTCCTGAGGACTGTGGGAACAAAAAGAAAAATAAAAATATGAATAAAGGAAAGGTTTCTGTTCACATTGCGGATCCATATGTGGTGGATGATGATTATTGTATGGATTCTCCTTCTTCCCAGGCACAGGGACCGATTCCTAGACCTCCATCTGTGGAGGCCCCTACCATCCCCTTCCCTGAGGCACTCCACCGAGCGAATGGGAATAAAAGAGAAAATCCCAAAAAAGAGCAACAGGTAGAGTTCGGCAACCAAATGATTGACAGATTTCACATTCAGCTGGCTCTACGGGAAGCATTTGAGCATATCCCCTTCTTCAAAAAGAACCTGAAGGAGACAACTACCGTCCGAAGGAAGAAGAGGCATAGAGATCAAATCCATAAGCTCACTCATGACACTTGCTGCGCCATTCAGAACACATTGCCAGCCAAGCGACCCGATACAGGAGCTTCCTATGTCAGATGCGAGATCCAAGAGCAGCGGTTCGATCGTACGCTATTAGACAGCGGGTCTTCGATCAACCTCCTTCCGGCAGCCTTACTCAAGCAATTCGAGTTTGGCCCTCTTCTTCGAAGCAGAACAGTCCTTCAGTTTGCTGACAGGTCGACTAAGAGGCCGAAGGGGTTGTTGAAGGACGTGGTCGTTACCATTCAGGGCCTGAAATTCCCAGAGGACTTTGTTGTATTGGACATGGAGATCCCTGAGTCGGTAACCGATGCCCCCATCATACTTGGACGCCCATTCTTGGCCACTGCCAAGGCGGTATCCGACCATGACAGTGGGACGGTATGTTTTCGCGTAGAGGGCGAAAGCATACAAATAGATACGATCGACCAAACCAGAGCCAGAGAGTTGGCATGCTCAGAGCAATCCAACGAAGCCGAGCAGATGACAGAGGAAGAGCTAGACATCCACCAGGTTTGTGATTTTGAGATGACTGATGATGAATCCAACTGGAAAGATCCCGTAGCACCGACTCTCGCCTTGCCTACAGATTCACTATATCTAAAGCTTATGGCAGTCGAGAGCCGGGAGAGCACACCCCTGGATGAGGATACACATGAAGCTGACAGTGTTGTGATGAGTGGTGCCGATGATTTTCATTCATGCTCATCTTCTTCTGATCCCTCGGATTCAGACATTGACTGGGATGACTTTGATGATTATTTACCTTGTCTGATTCCTTCTGAGCCAACAACCATAATAGAGTGCGAGCCAGTGCAGTTTATTGATGATTCAGCAGGCCGCCCTTCGTCAGAAATTCATGCAGAGCGAGAGTTCTCCCATGCAGACCTGGTAGCATTTACACAGACATATCAGAAGCCAGATCTGCCACCTCCCAGTTGTCCAGAACAGAAACCTCTGCCGCAGTCGATGACATACAGATTCCTTACGGGTGAGCTAGAAATGTACCCAGTCATTATCTCAGCAGATTTGACTGGAGAACAAGAATCTCGTCTGATGGAGGTTCTTGAAAGAAACCGCAAGGCAATCGGTTGGAGTATAGCTGATCTCCAGGGGCTGAGCCCAAATCTTTGCTCTCACCACATCTATCTTGAGGATGACGCTAAGCAGTCGCGTGAGTTCCAACGACGGCTGAACCCGAATCTTCGAGACGTCGTCATGAAAGAAATTTCAAGGTGGTGGAGCGCCGATTTCATCTATCCCATCTCCGACTCCAAATGGGTAAGTCCGCTACATGTGGTACCAAAGAAGACGGGTATCACTACAGTTGTCAACGAGTCTGGAGAGGAGATCGCTACCAGAGTGCCCACTTCTTGGAGGGTCTGTGTGGACTACAGACGATTGAATGAGGCCACCAAGAAGGATCACTTCCCGCTACCCTTCATTGATTAGATTATCGAGCGGTTAGCTGGGAAGAGTCATTATTGTTTCCTTGACGGGTACTCTGGATACAATCAAGTGGCCATTGCGCCCGAAGACCAGGAGAAAACGACATTCACCTGTCCGTTTGGGACGTATGCTTTCAGACGGATGCCCTTTGGTCTATGTAACGCTCCGGCGACATTCCAAAGGTGCATGTTGTCCATATCCTCGGACATGGTGGGTGACTGTTTAGAGGTCTTCATGGATGACTTCTCGGTCTATGGCGACGGGTTCGACGCTTGTCTTGACTGCCTAGACCGTGTGCTCAAGCGCTGCATTGAGGTCAACCTTGTTTTATCCTGGGAGAAGAGTCATTTTATGATGACTCAGGGGACGGTCCTTGGTCATATCGTCTCCAACAAGAGCATGGAGGTCGATCCTGCCATGGTGGATATCATCAGAAAACTCAATCCGCCGTCCAACTTGCGTCAGTTGCGGTCTTTTCTGGGGCATGTCGGTTTCTACCGACGGTTCATTCAGGACTTCAGTCGAATTGCCCGACCGCTCACTGACTTGCTGACAAAAGACACCGAGTTTATTGTCAATGATAAGTGTCTTGAATCTTTTGAAACTCTCAAAAATATGGTTGTTTCAGCTCATGTCCTTCAGCCACCCGATTGGTCTCTCCCATTCGAGATCATGACGGATGCTTCAGATTTTGCCGTTGGGGCTGTGCTTGGACAGAGGAGGGATGGATTACCTTTTGCCATTCACTATGCCAGCCAGACTTTGGATGCCGCGCAACGGAATTATACTGTGACTGAGAAAGAGATGCTGGCCGTAGTCTTTGCTCTTGATAAGTATCGATCTTACATTCTCGGATCTAGAGTAACCATCTACACTGATCACACCGCCATCCGGTACCTAATGTCTAAGAAGGATGCCAAAGCACGTCTCACCAGATGGATCCTTCTACTCCAGGAATTTGATATTGAGATTAAGGATAAGCCTGGAGTCAAGAATGTGGTGGCGGATCATCTCTCCAGATTGGAGAATCTTGAGGAATCTGAGCCCAGCGCACCTATCACAGAGACATTTCCAGATGAGGCGATCTTGGATGTCACCTCGCTCCCGTGGTATGCTGACATTGTGAACTATCTTGTAGCCAAGACGGTCCCACAAGGTTGGCCCAGGCAGAAACTCGAGACCTTCCTGGCGAAGGCCAAATTTTACCATTGGGAGGATCCCGTTCTTTATCATGAAGAAGGGGATAGTATCTGGAGGAGGTGCATTCCTCAAGAAGAGCATCATAGCGTCCTCACATTCGGCCACAAGCTTGAGGCAGGAGGACATCATTCTGGAAAAAGAACGGCACAGAAGGTGCTTCAATCCGGCCTATGGTGGCCTACTCTCTTCAAGGACTCTGATGAGTTCGTGAAGAGATGTACTGACTGTCAGAAAATGGGAACCTGCGGACAGAGAGACATGATGCCCATGCAACCCATTCACTTTTGTGAGGTTTTTTATGCATGGGGTATTGATTTCATGGGCCCATTCCCTAAGAGTCAGGGATTCGAGCATATCCTGCTCGCTGTTGATTATGTCGGCCGATGGATTGAGGCCATCCCCGCCCGAGCCGCAGATGCTAAAACCGTTTGCAAATTTTTGAGGAAAAATATCATTTCACGGTTCGGGGTACCTAGAGTCTTGATTTCAGACGGGGGGTCTCATTTCATCAATGACAAGGTTAGGGCCCTTGCAGACGAGTTCGGCATTGACCATCGGGTTGCCACACCGTATCACCCTCAGACTAATGGTCTTGCCGAAGTTTCGAATCGGGAGATAAAGACTATCTTGCAGAAAGTTGTCCGCCCAGACCAAAAGGATTGGTCACAGCTTTTGGACTCGGTCTTGTGGGCCTATCGGACTTCTTTCAAGAATCCATTGGGGACATCTCCCTTTCG
Source organism: Ottelia alismoides (assembly GCA_037367405.1). Classification (NCBI taxonomy): domain Eukaryota; kingdom Viridiplantae; phylum Streptophyta; class Magnoliopsida; order Alismatales; family Hydrocharitaceae; genus Ottelia; species Ottelia alismoides. The sequence goes on along the minus strand of JAZKJV010009641.1, from coordinate 600,589 downwards.
TCTCGTCTATGGCAAGCCGTGCCATCTGCCAGTGGAGATCAAGCACAAATCTTTCTGGGCAGTCACTGAGTTACTTTTAGATCCTGAGAGTATAGGAGACCAGAGAAGAGCAGAATTGGCAGCCCTGGAAGAACTTAGAGACACAGCCTTTTCCAACAGCCTACAGTACAAGGAGAAAGTGAAGACATGGCACGATTCGCATATCAGCCATAAACAGTTTGAGCCAGACCAGAGAGTATGGTTGTTTGATTCCAGGCTAAAATCATTCCCAGGGAAGTTGCAGAGCAAGTGCAAAGGTCCGTATGTGGTCAGGAAGGTACATGACAATGGCAGCATCGACATATCCGAACCGTCATCTTCCTCTACCTTCTGCGTCAATGGTCAACGCCTGAAGCTATATCTAGATCATGATCCGCCGACCATTGACGTTGCCCCCATTCTTCTGGTATGAGACGTGTCCTTTGACTCTCATCAGCTGCATCTCATACATGGTGATCAATTCCATCTTATGCTGTACAGATCCATCTGTTCATATCACTCTTTCATCTGTTGATTTATTTTCTTCTTTTCTTCTTTTCTTCTTTTCCATTTCTATCTTCTGTATCTATCAAAAAGGTGCTGCCTTGTAGACATTCTTCCTTACTTAGGACATACCTTGTCCTAAGTATAGGGGGGTGTGCACCCCGAGTTTCTCTATTCTTTTCGATCCTCTCCATTGTCTCCTCTTCTTGTCTATACTTAGGGATATTTTACCCTAAGTATAGGGGGAGACAATCTGAGTACGATCTGTTCATTCCCACCCTTGACCCTCCCTGCGTTGTGTACAGTCTGCTATACTTAGGATTATTTGATCCTCAGCATAGGGGGGACGGTCAACTTCTCATTCATTGATTCCTTCATTAGTTTGTGATTCTTTAGGCTTGCCTATACTTAGTACGAGTTATGTCTTCTCTTTTCTCTCCGATCTATGAGGACATAGCTCAAGCTAAGTATAGGGGGGTCGTATATACTATGTATATACTTCAGCCATAACTCGTACTTTCGTATTTTCCTAATAACATGGCTAATAATTCTTTAAATTTCATTAAAAATCATTAATAAAAAGGTGTTTTGTTTCTCAAATTCTTTTGTGTATTTACTGATTAATAAATCAGGTGAAAATGTTTTTTGCAAAATGTTTGAAAAATAGTTTGAAAATCTTTGTGAACATCTATTGAAAACTATTTTGAAAATATTTTGTTACATGTTTCCAACCTTTGTAAAAATGTGTGAGTTGTAAAAATTTATTTTCTTTGTGTGAAATAAAATGTTTGAAAAATGATTTGCAAATGGTTTGAAAAATGGTTGCAAAAATATTTTGAAAAATCTATATATACTGTTTGAAAAACCTTTGCAAAATGATTTTCAAATGTGTGTACATGTTTGTAAAATGTTTGTAAAAATTATTTTGGACTATAGTTTTCAAAAATTGTGTGAAAAGCTTGTGTCAAATAAGTTTGATGAATACATACATCACACCAAAATCCATCTTATTTATATGTATAAAATTGATCACTTACCCTTGTAGATTCTTAAAATCCACTTCTTGTAAATATAAGAAGCACTCCCGTGTACATACTTTAACCTATTTTTCAGCCAAAATCTTTTTGTTTTCAAAAAGCCCAAAAACATTTGCAAAATTAAAATCCAAAAAACATTTGAAAATCTTTTTGAAAAAGACAAAAAAACGCATATGCATACATGCATCATGTTTTCAAAAATCCATAAAAAGTTCAAAATCTTTGAAAATTGCATCACAAAAATATTTTCTGCATTCTTCATATCATTTGCATAGCATGAGCATTTTTCGGATTGAGTTTGATAGTTGAACGAGTCTAAGTAAAATCCGGAGATTGGAGCTTGATTGGACCTTAAAATCTACCTAATAACAGGAACCTTATGGGAACTGGGTTTGAGGTACTTCAGGTCTAGTTGACTTAATTCTTTGAGGATCACGGGACTTGGTTCATTGGATTCTTGACTGCCTAAGTAGAGTATTTCGGAGCACACGCACGACTCTTATTGATAATGACCTAACTTGGACACCTGCACCTTTCACATGGCTCAACTCAGTTGGAGTGGTGAGGGGATTGGATTTGTCGGTATGAGACGCACACAAGTGGAAACACTTGTCCTCCTCTAGGGAGGGAAGTGCACCCCAACCCGTCCAGTGATAAGGAAGTCTAAAGACAGGAGGTTGTGGGTTGCGATAAAGCTTCAAAAGAGGGATAGTCTACTGGCTCAAGAGGAAAAACTCCTTATGTACATGCTGCTGTATATAGTATTTAAAAAAAAGTTCAGGCATGTAAAAAAATAAAAAGTCTGCAAAGTATGTGAATATGTTGATAAGCAAGCTTGAGCATCAAAGTCATATCATGTGAGCCTGCAGCAGGATGACTTGCTACACTGGTCTTGCATCCCAGGATAGGTAGCTACACTGGCTACCGTCCATTCTTCTCTTCACCCCCTCCTCTTGAGCTGGTTGCCACTTGAACTTAGAAGGGAATACCCCGCTCTTCGAGGATGGAGTCATTGGATTGGGGAATCATTGGGTTGTTGTACTGGAGAAGTCAGTTTCTTTGTCATTCTAGTTGGGGAGAGCCACCATCACTTACACTGTACGAGTCAGATTCATAGTCGTAAGAGTTTGCGTATGAGTTGAAGTATTTCTGACCTGGCTATTGAGGAGACTTGGACAGAGTTTTGGGATTCTCAAGGACTGTTGGATTTCAAATTCGGTTCTCAATAAGGTTCCGCCCGCACTAAAATTCCAAAGGTCCGACTTAAGCTCCAAACTTTGATTTTGTGAAGACAAGTTTGATAATTAAATTTAGTCCATCTTTCTTCTTTTTCTTTTCTTTATTTTTCTTTTTCTGCACTTATTGCATAAGTGTTTGCTAGGGACTAGCAAAGGTAAAGTATAGGGGGATGATGAATCCACATTTCATCATCTTTATTCTATCATTTTGGCATCAAAAACCCTAGCAAATGCCTGTAAATACCCTTAAATAGAGCATCTTAGCATTCATGCATGTGCATCTATATAGTGTATAAAATGCTGTAATTAAAGCCAAAATTATAGAATAAATAAAGAAAAGAAAAAGAATAAAATATTGTAAATATTTTATGACCCGAAACCCCGAGACCTAGGCATTTTGATGAATAGGTCGACAAGGAATAAAGTAGGGGGAGATAAGGTCAGAAATACATATAAAATACCTATAGTTTTTATTCATTCTTTATTCATTTTGGGACCTATTTTTGGTTCCACTTTTTATACATCAAATAAAGTAACTTTGTACATGAAAGTTGTAGATAATATTACAAAGAAAAATACAAAATTGATTTCACAGAAAAATAATGTACATATAAAAAGTTATGGTCTGAATAAAAATCCAGAATCCCAACTTCCTAGACCCGTATCTCACAACTGAAAACTCCAAATGCAGCATACTCACCTTTAATTGTATATAGAAGAAAATAAGCTATTTAATGGCGGTGGTTTCGCATTTGGCGGAGCTACGGTTTGAAAGTTGAGTTTTGGACCCACATAGTATACTTGTACATATTAGAATATTCAATTTATTATTTATTCATTACTTTTATATTTTTATATTTTTATAATGTTGTAAATATTACTTATAATAATTATGTGCATTAAAATTAGAATAAAAATGCAAAGAAAATACAAAATAAAATACATACATATTTGACACATAGGTATTATACCTGTACTTATATCTATGTAAAATATACTTCTATTTTATTAATTATACAAATTATAACAGAAAAATAAAATAAAAATATATTTGTGAACATAAAAGCATCTTATAATTTTAGAAAATAATAAATAAAAATAATGAAATTAAAATACACAAAATAAAAATTAAATGCTTAAATACATATGTATTATACCTATCTAAGGCTAAAAAGTGAACTCCTAAAAATATACCTCATAAAATTAATTAAAATTCATAATAAAATACTACATAAAATAACGAATATTTTTATTTTATAACCATTAATTAATTCGGCCTTATTCTATTTTTAATTGATTTTACAAAATAATTATCAGGGATTTTTCCTGATTGGTCCACGTGGACCAATCAGGAGATGGTCCCAGTTGACCTAGGTCAATTGGTCGTCCTTCCCACCTACCCCTGTCAGAAGACTTGGTTTTTGAGCCGTTTTCTCGGCTTTTTCTCAACCATTCCTGTCACCCTTTCGTCTTGATTCCTTCTGCATTTTTCTCCATCGATCATCCCTCTTGCCCGCCATGTGTTTACATCGGGCCAAGGATCACTGAGGCGCTCCAGGCACCTTGATCTTTGGAGCACGATGGTCAGGGGTCAAACCAAATAAAACGACCCTCCATTTTTCCTTTTGATTTTGAACACTCTCTGGTCCACCCCTCGCGCCTAATCCTATCTCCAGAGCTTCCTGGAGGTGACAGCTCCACCGCGAAGCCATCAGCCAAGGCAGCCGAGGTCGGAGGTGCTTCCACCACCTCCCGCGAGTACGCCGGTTGAGGTACCCTTCTTCCCTCTGGCCCCGGCCATTGAGGGTTCACCCCGCCTTTTTGTTTATGCCATTTTGTTCCTGTCAGCCTTAGCATGAATAACCCTCAAAAAACTTGAAGTTGCATCGATTATCTCGCCAAATCAAGCACTTTGGCCGGAGCGCACCTCCGGCCGTGCACCCCCATCTCGATCCACGAGTCCCTACGACCATCCAAGGGTCCAGGCAGTTTTCCCTGGACCCTTTGACCATTTTTGCAGGTGAAAGCTGAAGTGAAGACACCTGGAGCTCGAGTTTTGAGCTCGCCGGAGCCAACGAAGCCTCACAGCTCCGCCAGCCCCCAGCGAGCACCACGGCCACCGCCGTGGCTTTTTGACGACTCCAGGAGGTAGACGAAGACCCCAGGACGCTCCACGTCCATTTTGAGTCCTAGACGTCGCCGGAGGACCGCGATCGAGGGCGGCGAAGTTCACCCTCGCCGGTGTTCTTCGCTGTTCTTCCAGAGTGCTCCGCAGCCGTTGGATCTTGGAGCGAGTCCAGATCGTGCAGCCACCGTCGGATCTTCCCGCACCTCGACCGTTGATCATCCTCGAAGATCTGATCATAGCCGCCCATCCGCGAACCGTCATCGCGCCCGGAGAAGGCGCCACGTGGATAAGTGGCGTGTCCTACGCTGCTGGATCGCGCCCGAACGCCCAACCGTCGGATGTCCGCCACGTGTCATCAGCTTCGCCGCCGTCGTCGGATCGCCTAAGCGAGGGTATTTTGCAGTCAACCCCCGCTTGTTTTGTAATTTCTATTTAGTCCAGAAACTTTATTGCGTAGTTTAAATATTTTGTAAAAATTGCAAAAAGACCCTCGTTTTTATTTTATTTGCGTTTAGGTCCCCTGCCACGTCACCTCACGTGACCTGTACACGTGAGGTGGGGGCATTTTGCAGAGGGGCCCTCGGCCTTTGGTGTATTTTGTTTTAGTACCAAAAATTTCATATCACGTGTTATATTTTTGGACACATTGCAAGTAAGCCCCCAGGATTTTGGAGTATTACATTTTGGCCCTCGCTAGGCGCGTGCAAGTCACGCGCCCTGGGGGGTAATTTTTATCGACACCCAGGCGGGTTTTGTAATTGATGTTTGGCCCTAAAAATTGAATATTTAGTTTAAAATTTTGTGGAAAATTGTATTTGAGCCCCTGGATGTTTATGAAATTGCAAATATACCCCTGCCAAGCCTGTTAATTATTTGGATGCTTGTTCTAACTATTTAAATTATCATTTTAAGCCCAAAAATTCCACAAAAATAGGGTTTAGCTCCTGTTAACTTGTGCTTCCACGCTATCAATTTAGTTTTTGATTATACTTTGATCTTATATTTATTAAAAATCAAAAACATGCTTTTTCTCTACTGTCTAGCTTAGAAAATGCCAAAAAATATTAAAACCTCTCGAAAAATTCCACAAAAATTCCCTAGTGTCTATTTTACCATATTTTAGTTTCAGTCCAAAAATCACTAAAAATCTCAAAAGAAAAACACTAAAAATTTAAAAACACTCAAAAACTTCAAAAAAATATAGAAAATCCTAGAAAACTCCAAAAAATACAAACTTAGTTCCTGTTTGTTCTATATTTTGTTCTCTTTATTTGAAAATTAGTGTGAAAAATTTTGATTGCTGTTTGCTATTTTTAACTTCCATTTTATTCACAGCCAGCACTCATTTCACTGTTTGGCCTTATTTCAGTATTTAAAAATACCAAAAGCACTTTGAAAAATCCTCAAAAATCACAAAAACAGTAAAAAAAACTAAAAATATCAAAAACATTTTATTTCTGAATTTTTGGTTATTTTTGCATATTTTTATACATATTTTGTCTTATCTTTTATTACATTGTCTTTATTTTCCAATATTGAAAATTAAACAAATATATAAAATATAAAATTATAAAAATCAGAAAATTAAAAATCAAAATACAAAATTAAAAATTAAATTAAGATAAAAAAAATTAAAATTAAAAACCCACAAAAATTGCTTTGTTTGCTTGCTTAGTGTAGACACTTGACACACACATTCACTTGAGCACATTATTTTGAACTACCCTGTTTGCTCCATGTGTTCGAACTCTCTGCATACTTGCCCTTTACATCATTTGTGCAGAGTTAAAAATAAATTTTAACTCCACATTATTTCTAATTTATTGATCTTTAGTGTGGGTTAATTGTTGACTTTAGTCCAGATTTAGTGTGGTTAATACACTGACTGAGTTCACGCTTTGTGTTGAACTTACGACCACCCATTTTTTGGCTAAATCAAATGGCGCCGTTGCCGGGGAGCAACAGCGAGTAGCTCATATTTTGTTTGCTTGTGTTTGTTGTTTACCATAGCTTCATTTCATCTCTTTTGCACTTTTGATACATATATTGATTGAGCTATTCTGACTATCCTTTCTTGTCTTCTTGCGAGGGGACCGCGGAGCGAGGCGGATCGCTTAGGTGACCCGGAGCATCCTTGGGAAGCGGAGCCGGCCTTCTTAGGTCAAGCCGGTAGGAGAGAGCAAGAAGAGTGAGAGAGAGTGCTTAGTTTAGTTGCATTTATTTTTGTGAGAGAGTGGTCTTATTAATTTGTAATAATACAGGTACATTGGACACTTGGACTCCTGGACACTACCGGGCCTAATTTCCGGGTGTTTGTTCACCCGGGGGCTCACCGCGGTTTTCTCGTGTTTTCTCGCTTGTCATTTTCCGGTTTTGTTTTCCTTTTTCCTTTCTTTTGTGGATTGAGCCCTTAGTAGTAGGTCATGCTTGATTCGATTAGAATAAGTCCAAACACACTAATTATCTTGCATGCTCCTATAGTTCGTTGTTGGACTTAGACAATTAAGTAGTTGATCATTGGCTTTCGATCCGCGCGCCGCGAGCTCACTCCACACAAGCGCATTCTCCTAACTCAAAAGTGTTGAGCAGAGGAGGAGTGAGCCTAGACCGGACACTAGGATTGAGAGTTAGTGGTTAACTCGTGGTTCTTCACGCTAGCAGTTGCCTATTCTAGGACGATTTCCGCTTTGCATATCGCCATACAACATATGTTTACAAATTCTGCTTTGCATCCCGCATGGAGAGAGCTGGGATTCGCTGTAAGTCTTCTTACTTTGCATGCATCATTTAGGCACAAAGGTGAGATTTCCACCTTGGTGTCGACTTGCACGGCTTTTCCGACTCTATTCTCCCTCTGTTTTTGGAACAAAGTAGGATCAAGAAAATACAAAAACCGTTAGGCGCTTGTTTGAATCTACTCAAAAGAAGCGATAACACCAAAAAAATTAAAAAAAGGGACTGCTAAGAAAACTTGACCAAAAATAAAATCGGTAATTGGATTCATTGCTTGGGGAGAGTAACACCCTCACTTGTATTCAGGTTGCATGGGAATGTCTCCTTCCAATTGAGGTGAGCGCTTCGTAAGGATTAGAGCCAAAAACCCAACTTGTGGCTGCCTTGTGTATCGCCTGGATTTCCGAAGTATTGGCGCTACTATCGTACGTAGTCGAGTAGGACTTGGTCGCCATTGGTGACTCACTATTGTGTGAGCGCCGACCTTGTCCGAAGTACCGAGCTTAGGCCACGCCTTCACGGGTGTGTCTGTCTCACCGTCTACGTCCGAGTAGGACCTTGTACGCTCACGGGTGATTCCGTTGCGAGCGAGGTCCGAAGTATCGGTTTTGCCTATCGGCTTCCTCCCTCTATTTCTTTGGCTGAGTAGGGATCCAGGAAGGGTTACAAGGACATCAAAAAGCGCAAGTTACAGGTTACACATGAGGAGGACAAGTACGGGGACACTTTCCTGGCAGTACTCTCTCTCCTTTAGGCGTAGCGTTCTAAGGACTCATGAAAAGATAACTTCCTGAATCAAGATAAAATTGACAAGATAAAAGCCGAACCTTCACGGCTTCACGTGTTGAGTTGGTGAACTTACCCCTGCTTTGTGTTTGATTGCTAGATTTGTTTAGGTCAAGATCAAAAACACAGCACAATTGTGTGCGATTTTGTTGCATCTCATTTCATTCTTCTTCTTCTTCTCTTGCATTTTCCCTGCTCTTCCCAAATAATCAAGATGATGGGACGGAGATCTCTTAGGCCGACCTTGTCGGCACCGCTATCCAGCACTCCTCCTTATTCATCTAGGAATACCTCAGAGAGTCCGCTCTCCGAGCCTGAGTTTACATCCACCCTGTTCCCCCTCGACCACCCTTCCCATTCTCCCTCTCTCAGTCCAATTGTTTCAGAATTCAGTGCATCACAGAGTTCGGCTCATTCAACAGCACTTGAGATGGCCTCTTTTGCTTTTTCAGAAAATCCAGTGATGGCAGACAGAGGCGAGCACCCAGATGACCATGATCACCCTCCGTTCATAATTGATCAGGTGGCCATCAACAACTCCTTGTTAGCATCCCTGGAGACCATGCAGAGACAGATCCGTGACCATGGAACATTCATGGGTGATCTGATGAGAGAGATAGCTCAGATGAGAGAGAACCGACCTGGGGGCGGTGGCGGTGGAGGTGGAGGAGGAGGAGGACCTGATGCAGGAGGAGGCGATCCAGATGCTGAGAGACCACCACAGACCATCATGAGGGAATTGCACAACTCAGCTGCATCCCTCACTCATCGTTGGATCCGACTCCCGCCCATTCACGGAGATTTCGAGCTTCGGCCCCACACAATCCAGCTTCTACCCAAGTTCCATGGGTTGCCGACCGAAGAGCCGCACCTCCACCTCCAGGAATTCGAGATGATATGCGGCACCATCCATGATCGGTTGATGACCGAGGACACCATTAAGATGATCGCCTTTCCATTCTCTTTGGTTGACAGAGCCGCCTACTGGCTCAAACACCTTGGGCGATTCGTCAACACATGGGCAGATCTCCGGACCGCGTACCTGAAGAAGTACTACCCTCTCGGCCGGACCAATGCAGCAAGAGCCATGATCAGTAACTTCGTCATGATCCCAAATGAACAATTCCATGAAGCCTGGGATCGATTCATAGAGCTCATCGACCGGTGTCCACATCATGACATCTCCAAGCCCAATCTCGTGCAGAGTTTCTTCTGTGGGCTGACACCGGAGCTGCAGGGGCTTGTCAATGCCTCTTGCGATGGATCTTATTTTTCCAAGGGTGAAGACGACGTCTGGGCCATCTACGAAGGCATGGCAGAAAACTCCACAGTGATGGCCCAAGCCCGAGTCTACACACAGCAGAAGCCCCCGCAAGGAGCGGGATCATTTCAGAGGATCGCCCGCATCGATGCCGGTCCCAACACAGTGTCAGCTGCCGCAGCTCAAGCTGAATCAGCTGCAGCCGACATGGGCATCATTAGTGAGAAGCTGGACCGCCTCGAGATCCTCGAGAAGAAGCAGATGCAAGGCATGGCCCAGATGGACCAGATCGCCAAGTCCATGAGTGAACTGAAGACGCAGATCTTGTGCGTCCAGGAGGCACAAACTCAGTCCCAACAGCCTCCCAGATCACGTGTTGATCCGAGTAGCAGCAATTCCAACCAGACATCTACCTCATACCGCCAGGTGAATCACATTCAGGCAGAGCCGGTTCCCTTGTTGCAGTACTATCCATCTCAACCGCCATCTTCGGACACGCAGATGGTGGTCTATCAGCCGGAGCAGCCCCTGGCCGTTCTTCCTCCACCCTCCTTCGAGCAGGACCCGTTGATGGAAGTCAATGGGATTTGGTACGACCGGTACCCTCAGCCCGGGATCTGTCGTGATCACCCCGGATTCCGTTGGGGCAATGGTGGATCCTCATCCCAACAGCAGAACCCTGCCCAAGGACATCAGAACAGCCAGCCACAACAGCAACACCAGCAGCCCCAATATGCCCAACCACAACAGTATCAGAGTGGTCCTCGTCCCGCCTATCAGGGACAGCAGTGGAGGCAGCGACAGCAGCCTCAGCAATCTTATACCCAGCCAACCCAGAACTATCCGTACCAGCAACACCAGCAGCAACCCCATTTCCAGCAGGGACAACCATCCGGTTCTCAGGGTTCCACCTTTGAGAACCCAGCTCTCGATGATCTTTCCCGCTTGCTATCTGAACAACGAGCATCTTTCACGAAAGAAATGGATGAATTCCGACAGGAGATGAGGGACATCATAAAAGGCAAGGCCGCCATACCCGCTCAGATCAAACCTAACCCTAATAATCTAAAAAGAAAGTCTGAGCAGGTAGAGTTTACAGAGGATACGCCTCCTAGTGACGATTTGGATGATATGTCTTATTCTTTGAATGATGATGATTTTGTGACTACTAGGAGCGGTAGGATGCCAGCCGCCGACGTCTCTTCTGAGCGACAACCACCAGCTGAACCAGGAGCGCCAGAGGAGCAGAGTAGCGGTGCTGATGCCGCTAATGATGATGTTGAAGACGGTGGTGCTGATGCCACCCATGATGGAGTCCAGGACGACGGTGCTGATGCCGTCGTGATACCAGTTGCAGACGGTGGTGCTGATGCCACCATTTTGGATGATGAACCAGAGCGCGGTGCTGATGCCGCGAAGACCGGTGCTAGTGGTGGTGCTGAGGCCACCACATCTACTTTTGTTGAGCCAGCATCTGTGATGTTGCCACATTTTGTACCTGAGGACTGTGGGAACAAAAAGAAAACTAAAAATATGAATAAAGGAAAGGTTTCTGTTCACATTGCGGATCCATATGTGGTGAATGATGATTATTGTATGGATTCTCCTTCTTCCCAGGCACAGAAACCGATTCCTAGACCTCCATCTGTGGAGGCCCCTACCATCCCCTTCCCTGAGGCACTCCGCCCAGCGAAGGGGAATAAAAGAGAAAATCCCAAAAAAGAGCAACAGGTAGAGTTCGGCAACCAAATGATTGACAGATTTCACATTCAGCTGACTCTACGGGAAGCATTTGAGCATATCCCCTTCTTCAAAAAGAACCTGAAGGAGACAACTACCGTCCGAAGGAAGAAGAGGCATAGAGATCAAATCCATATGCTCACTCATGACACTTGCTGCGCCATTCAGAACACATTGCCAGCCAAGCGACCCGATACAGGAGCTTCCTATGTCAGATACGAGATCCAAGAGCAGCGGTTCGATCGTACGCTATTAGACAGCGGGTCTTCGATCAACCTCCTTCCGGCAGCCTTACTCAAGCAATTCGAGTTTGGCCCTCTTCTTCGAAGCAGAACAGTCCTTCAGTTTGCTGACAGGTCGACTAAGAGGCCGAAGGAGTTGTTGAAGGACGTGGTCGTTACCATTCAGGGCCTGAAATTCCCCGTGGACTTTGTTGTATTGGACATGGAGATTCCTGAGTCGGTAACCGATGCCCCCATCATACTTGGACGCCCATTCTTGACCACTGCCAAGGCGGTATCCGACCATGACAGTGGGATGGTATGTTTTCGCGTAGAGGGCGAAAGCATACAAATAGATATGATCGACCAAACCAGAGCCAGGGAGTTGGCATGCTCAGACCAATCCAACGAAGCCGAGCAAATGACAAAGGAAGAGCTAGACATCCACCAGGTTTGTGATTTTGAGATAACTGATGATGAATCCAACTGGAAAGATCCCGTAGCACCGACTCTCGCCTTGCCTACAGATTCACTATATCTAAAGCTCATGGCAGTCGAGAGCCGGGAGAGCACACCCCTGGATGAGGATACACATGAAGCTGACAGTGTTGTGATGAGTGGTGCCGATGATTTTCATTCATGCTCATCTTCTTCTGATCCCTCGGATTCAGACATTGACTGGGATGACTTTGATGATTATTTACCTTGTCTGATTCCTTCTGAGCCAACAACCATGATAGAGTGCGAGCCAGTGCAGTTTATTGATGATTCAGCAGGCCGCCTTTCGCCAGAAATTCATGCAGAGCGAGAGTTCTCCCATGCAGACCTGGTAGCATTTACACAGACATATCAGAAGCCAGATCTGCCACCTCCCAGTTGTCCAGAACGGAAACCTCTGCCGCAGTCGATGACATACAGATTCCTTGCGGGTGAGCCAGAAATGTACCCAGTCATTATCTCAGCAGATTTGACTGGAGAACAAGAATCTCGTCTGATGGAGGTTCTTGAAAGAAACCGCAAGGCAATCGGTTGGAGTATAGCTGATCTCCAGGGGCTGAGCCCAAATCTTTGCTCTCACCACATCTATCTTGAGGATGACGCTAAGCCGTCGCGTGAGTTCCAACGACGGCTGAACCCGAATCTTCGAGACGTCGTCATGAAAGAAATTTCAAGGTGGTGGAGCGCCGATTTCATCTATCCCATCTCCGACTCCAAATGGGTAAGTCCGCTACATGTGGTACCAAAGAAGACGGGTATCACTATAGTTGTCAACGAGTCTGGAGAGGAGATCACTACCAGAGTGCCCACTTCTTGGAGGGTTTGTGTGGACTACAGACGATTGAATGAGGCCACCAAGAAGGATCACTTCCCGCTACCCTTCATTGATCAGATTATCGAGCGGTTAGCTGGGAAGAGTCATTATTGTTTCCTTGACGGGTACTCTGGATACAATCAAGTGGCCATTGCGCCCGAAGACCAGGAGAAAACGACATTCACCTGTCCGTTTGGGACGTATGCTTTCAGACGGATGCCCTTTGGTCTATGTAACGCTCCGGCGACATTCCAAAGGTGTATGTTGTCCATATCCTCGGACATGGTGGGTGACTGTTTAGAGGTCTTCATGGATGACTTCTCGGTCTATGGCGACGGGTTCGACGCTTGTCTTGACTGCCTAGACCGTGTGCTCAAGCGCTGCATTGAGGTCAACCTTGTTTTATCCTGGGAGAAGAGTCATTTAATGATGACTCAGGGGACGGTCCTTGGTCATATCGTCTCCAACAGGGGCATGGAGGTCGATCCTGCCATGGTGGATATCATCAGAAAACTCAATCCGCCGTCCAACTTGCATCAGTTGCGGTCTTTTCTGGTGCATGTCGGTTTCTACCGACGGTTCATTCAGGACTTCAGTCGAATTACCCGACCGCTCACTGACTTGCTGACAAAAGACACCGAGTTTATTGTCAATGATAAGTGTCTTGAATCTTTTGAAACTCTCAAAAATATGGTTGTTTCAGCTCCTGTCCTTCAGCCACCCGATTGGTCTCTCCCATTCGAGATCATGACGGATGCTTCAGATTTTGCCGTTGGGGCTGTGCTTGGACAGAGGAGGGATGGATTACCTTTTGCCATTCACTATGCCAGCCGGACTTTGGATGCCGCGCAACAGAATTACACTGTGACTGAGAAAGAGATGCTGGTCGTAGTCTTTGCTCTTGATAAGTATCGATCTTACATTCTCGGATCTAGAGTAACCATCTACTCTGATCACACCGCCATCCGGTACCTAATGTCTAAGAAGGATGCCAAAGCACGTCTCACCAGATGGATCCTTCTACTCCAGGAATTTGATATTGAGATTAAGGATAAGCCTGGAGTCAAGAATGTGGTGGCGGATCATCTCTCCAGATTGGAGAATCTTGAGGAATCTGAGCCCAGCGCACCTATCACAGAGACATTTCCAGATGAGGCGATCTTGGCTGTCACCTCGCTCCCGTGGTATGCTGACATTGTGAGCTATCTTGTAGCCAAGACGGTCCCACAAGGTTGGCCCAGGCAGAAACTCGAGACCTTCCTGGCGAAGGCCAAATTTTACCATTGGGAGGATCCCATTCTTTATCATGAAGAAGGGGATAGTATCTGGAGGAGGTGCATTCCTCAAGAAGAGCATCATAGCGTCCTCACATACTGCCACAAGCTTGAGGCAGGAGGACATCATTCTGGAAAAAGAACAGCACAAAAGGTGCTTCAATCCGGCCTATGGTGGCCTACTCTCTTCAAGGACTCTGATGAGTTCGTGAAGAGATGTACTGACTATCAGAAAATGGGAACCTGCGGACAGAGAGACATGATGCCCATGCAACCCATTCACTTTTGTGAGGTTTTTGATGCATGGGGGATTGATTTCATGGGCCCATTCCCTAAGAGTCAGGGATTCGAGCATAACCTGCTCGCTGTTGATTATGTCAGCCGATGGATTGAGGCCATCCCCGCCCGAGCCGCAGATGCTAAAACCGTTTGCAAATTTTTGAGGAAAAATATCATTTCACGGTTCGGGGTACCTAGAGTCTTGATTTCAGACGGGGGGTCTCATTTCATCAATGACAAGGTTAGGGCCCTTGTAGACGAGTTCGGCATTGACCATCGGGTTGCCACACCGTATCACCCTTAGACTAATGGTCTTGCCGAAGTTTCGAATCGGGAGATAAAGACTATCTTGCAGAAAGTTGTCCGCCCAGACCAAAAGGATTGGTCACAGCTTTTGGACTCGGTCTTGTGGGCCTATCGGACTTCTTCAAGAATCCATTGGGGACATCTCCCTTTCGTCTCGTCTATGGCAAGCCGTGCCATCTGCCAATGGAGATCAAGCACAAATCTTTCTGGGCAGTCACTGAGTTACTTTTAGATCCCGAGAGTATAGGAGACCAGAGAAGAGCAGAATTGGCAGCCCTGGAAGAACTTAGAGACACAGCCTTTTCCATCAGCCTACAGTACAAGGAGAAAGTGAAGACATGGCACGATTCACATATCAGCCATAAATAGTTTGAGCCAGACCAGAGAGTATGGTTGTTTGATTCCAGGCTAAAATTATTCCCAGGGAAGTTGCAGAGCAAGTGGAAAGGTCCGTATGTGGTCAGGAAGGTACATGACAATGGCAGCATCGACATATCCGAACCGTCATCTTCCTCTACCTTCTGCGTCAATGGTCAACGCCTGAAGCTATATCTAGATCATGATCCGCCGACCATTGACGTTGCCCCCATTCTTCTGGTATGAGATGTGTCCTTTGACTCTCATCAGCTGCATATCATACATGGTGATCAATTCCATCTTACGCTGTACAGATCCATCTGTTCATATCACTCTTTCATCTGTTGATTTATTTTCTTCTTTTCTTCTTTTCTTCTTTTCCATTTCTATCTTCTGTATCTATCAAAAAGGTGCTGCCTTGTAGACAGTCTTCCTTACTTAGGACGTACCTTGTCCTAAGTATAGGGGGGTGTGCACCCCGAGTTTCTCTATTCTTTTCGATCCTCTCCATTGTCTCCTCTTCTTGTCTATACTTAGGGATATTTTACCCTAAGTATAGGGGGAGACAATCTGAGTACGATCTGTTCATTCCCACCCTTGACCCTCCCTGCGTTGTGTACAGTCTGCTATACTTAGGATTATTTGATCCTCAGCATAGGGGGGACGGTCAACTTCTCAGTCATTGATTCCTTCATTAGTTTGTGATTCTTTAGGCTTGCCTATACTTAGTACGAGTTATGTCTTCTCTTTTCTCTCCGATCTATGAGGACATAGCTCAAGCTAAGTATAGGGGGGTCGTATATACTATGTATATACTTTAGCCATAACTCGTACTTTCGTATTTTCCTAATAACATGGCTAATAATTCTTTGAATTTCATTAAAAATCATTAATAAAAAGGTGTTTTGTTTCTCAAATTCTTTTGTGTATTTACTGATTAATAAATCAGGTGAAAATGTTTTTTGCAAAATGTTTGAAAAATAGTTTGAAAATCTTTGTGAACATCTATTGAAAACTATTTTGAAAATATTTTGTTACATGTTTCCAACCTTTGTAAAAATGTGTGAGTTGTAAAAAATTATTTTCTTTGTGTGAAATAAAATGTTTGAAAAATGATTTGCAAATGGTTTGAAAAATGGTTGCAAAAATATTTTGAAAAATCTATATATACTGTTTGAAAAACCTTTGCAAAATGATTTTCAAATGTGTGTACATGTTTGTAAAATGTTTGTAAAAATTATTTTGGACTATAGTTTTCAAAAATTGTGTGAAAAGCTTGTGTCAAATAAGTTTGAGGAATACATACATCACACCAAAATCCATCTTATTTATATGTATAAAATTGATCACTTACCCTTGTAGATTCTTAAAATCCACTTCTTGTAAATATAAGAAGCACTCTCGTGTACATACTTTAACCTATTTTTCAGCCAAAATCTTTTTGTTTTCAAAAAGCCCAAAAACATTTGCAAAATTAAAATCCAAAAAAATTTGAAAATCTTTTTGAAAAAGACAAAAAAACGCATATGCATACATGCATCATGTTTTCAAAAATCCATAAAAAGTTCAAAATCTTTGAAAATTGCATCACAAAAATATTTTCTGCATTCTTCATATCATTTGCATAGCATGAGCATTTTTCGGATTGAGTTTGATAGTTGAACGAGTCTAAGTAAAATCCGGAGATTGGAGCTTGATTGGACCTTAAAATCTACCTAATAACAGGAACCTTATGGGAACTGGGTTTGAGGTACTTCAGGTCTAGTTGACTTAATTCTTTGAGGATCACGGGACTTGGTTCATTGGATTCTTGACTGCCTAAGTAGAGTATTTCGGAGCACACGTACGACTCTTATTGATAATGACCTAACTTGGACACCTGCACCTTTCACATGGCTCAACTCAGTTGGAGTGGTGAGGGGATTGGATTTGCCGGTATGAGACGCACACAAGTGGAAACACTTGTCCTCCTCTAGGGAGGGAAGTGCACCCCAACCCGTCCAGTGATAAGGAAGTCTAAAGACAGGAAGTTGTGGGTTGCGATAAAGCTTCAAAAGAGGGATAGTCTACTGGCTCAAGAGGAAAAACTCCTTATGTAAATGCTGCTGTATATAGTATTTAAAAAAAAGTTCAGGCGTGTACAAAAATAAAAAGCCTGCAAAGTATGTGAATATGTTGATAAGCAAGCTTGAGCATCAAAGTCATATCATGTGAGCCTGCAGCAGGATGACTTGACTACACTGGTCTTGCATCCCAGGATAGGTAGCTACACTGGCTACCGTCCATTCTTCTCTTCACCCCCTCCTCTTGAGCTGGTTGCCACTTGAACTTAGAAGGGAATACCCTGCTCTTCGAGGATGGAGTCATTGGATTGGGGAATCATTGGGTTCTTGTACTGGAGAAGTCAGTTTCTTTGTCATTCTAGTTGGGGAGAGCCACCATCACTTACACTGTACGAGTCAGATTCATAGTCGTAAGAGTTTGCGTATGAGTTGAAGTATTTCTGACCTGGCTATTGAGGAGACTTGGACAGAGTTTTGGGATTCTCAAGGACTGTTGGATTTCAAATTCGATTCTCAATAAGGTTCCGCCCGCACTAAAATTCCAAAGGTCCGACTTAAGCTCCAAACTTTGATTTTGTGAAGACAAGTTTGATAATTAAATTTAGTCCATCTTTCTTCTTTTTCTTTTCTTTATTTTTCTTTTTCTGCACTTATTGCATAAGTGTTTGCTAGGGACTAGCAAAGGTAAAGTATAGGGGGATGATGAATCCACATTTCATCATCTTTATTCTATCATTTTGGCATCAAAAACCCTAGCAAATGCCTGTAAATACCCTTAAATAGAGCATCTTAGCATTCATGCATGTGCATCTATATAGTGTATAAAATGCTGTAATTAAAGCCAAAATTATAGAATAAATAAAGAAAAGAAAAAGAATAAAATATTGTAAATATTTTATGACCCGAAACCCCGAGACCTAGGCATTTTGATGAATAGGTCGACAAGGAATAAAGTAGGGGGAGATAAGGTCAGAAATACATATAAAATACCTATAGTTTTTATTCATTCTTTATTCATTTTGGGACCTATTTTTGGTTCCACTTTTTATACATCAAATAAAGTAACTTTGTACATGAAAGTTGTAGATAATATTACAAAGAAAATACAAAATTGATTTCACAGAAAAATAATGTACAGATAAAAAGTTATGGTCTGAATAAAAATCCAGAATCCCAACTTCCTAGACCCGTATCTCACAACTGAAAACTCCAAATGCAGCATACTCACCTTTAATTGTATATAGAAGAAAATAACCTATTTAATGGCGGTGGTTTCGCATTTGGCGGAGCTACGGTTTGAAAGTTGAGTTTTGGACCCACATTGTATACTTGTACATATTAGAATATTCAATTTATTATTTATTCATTATTTTTATATTTTTATATTTTTATAATGTTGTAAATATTACTTATAATAATTATGTGCATTAAAATTAGAATAAAAATGCAAAGAAAATACAAAATAAAATACATACATATTTGACACATAGGTATTATACCTGTACTTATATCTATGTAAAATATACTTCTATTTTATTAATTATACAAATTATATCAGAAAAATAAAATAAAAATATATTTGTGAACATAAAAGCATCTTATAATTTTAGAAAATAATAAATAAAAATAATGAAATTAAAATACACAAAATAAAAATTAAATGCTTAAATACATAGGTATTATACCTATCTAAGGCTAAAAAGTAAACTCCTAAAAATATACCTCATAAAATTAATTAAAATTCATAATAAAATACTACATAAAATAACGAATATTTTTTATTTTATAACCATTAACTAATTCGGCCTTATTCTATTTTTAATTGATTTTACAAAATAATTATCAGGGATTTTTCTTGATTGGTCCACATGGACCAATCAGGAGATGGTCCCAGTTGACCTAGGTCAACTGGTCGTCCTTCCCACCTACCCCTGTCAGAAGACTTGGTTTTTGAGCCGTTTTCTCGGCTTTTTCCCAACCATTCCTTTCACCCTTTCGTCTTGATTCCTTCTGCATTTTTCTCCATCGATCATCCCTCTTGCCCGCCATGTGTTTACATCGGGCCAAGGATCACTGAGGCGCTCCAGGCACCTTGATCTTTGGAGCACGATGGTCAGAGGTCAAACCAAATAAAACGACCCTCCATTTTTCCTTTTGATTTTGAACACTCTCTGGTCCACCCCTCGCGCCTAATCCTATCTCCAGAGCTTCCTGGAGGTGACAGCTCCACCGCGAAGCCATCAGCCAAGGCAGCCGAGGTCGGAGGTGCTTCCACCACCTCCCGCGAGTACGCCGGTTGAGGTACCCTTCTTCCCTCTGGCCCTGGCCATTGAGGGTTCACCCCGCCTTTTTGTTTATGCCATTTTGTTCCTGTCAGCCTTAGCATGAAAAACCCTCAAAAAACTTGAAGTTCCATCGATCATCTCGCCAAATCAAGCACTTTGGCCGGAGCGCACCTCCGGCCGTGCACCCCCATCTTGATCCACGAGTCCCCACGACCATCCAAGGGTCCAGGCAGTTTGCCCTGGACCCTTTGACCATTTTTGCAGGTCTAAGCTAAAGTGAAGACACCTGGAGCTCGAGTTTTGAGCTCGCCGGAGCCAACGAAGCCTCACAGCTCCGCCAGCCCCCAACGAGCACCACGGCCACCGCCATGGCTTTTTGACGACTCCAGGAGGTAGACGAAGACCCCAGGACGCTCCACGTCCATTTTGAGTCCTCGACGTCGCCGGAGGACCGCGATCGAGGGCGGCGAAGTTCACCCTCGCCGGTGTTCTTCGTTGTTCTTCCAAAGTGCTCTGCAGCCGTTGGATCTTGGAGCGAGCCCAGACCGTGCAGCCACCGTCGGATCTTCCCGTGCCTCGACCGTTGATCATCCTCGAAGATCTGATCGTAGTCGCCCATCCGCGAACCGTCATCGCGCCCGGAGAAGGCGCCACGTGGATAAGTGGCGTGTCCTACGCCGCTGGATCGCGCCCGAACGCCCAACCGTTGGATGTCCGCCACGCGTCATCAGCTTCGCCGCCGTCGTCGGATCGCCTAAGCGAGGGTATTTTGCAGTCAACCCTCGCTTGTTTTGTAATTTCTATTTAGTCCAGAAACTTTATTGCGTAGTTTAAATATTTTGTAAAAATTGCAAAAAGACCCTCGTTTTTATTTTATCTGCGTTTAGGTCCTCTACCACGTCACCTCACGTGACCTGTACACGTGAGGTGTGGGCATTTTGCAGAGGGGCCCTCGGCCTTTGGTGTATTTTGTTTTTGTACCAAAAATTTCATATCACGTGTTATATTTTTGGACACATTGCAAGTAAGCCCCCAGGATTTTGGAGTATTACATTTTGGCCCTCGCCAGGCGCGTGTAAGTCACGCGCCCTGGGGGTAATTTATATCGACACCCAGGCGGGTTTTGTAATTGCTGTTTGGCCCTAAAAATTGAATATTTAGTTTAAAATTTTGTGGAAAATTGTATTTGAGCCCCTGGATGTTTATGAATTTGCAAATATACCCCTGCCAGGCCTGTTAATTATTTGGATGCTTGTTCTAATTATTTAAATTATCATTTTAAGCCCAAAAATTCCACAAAAATAGGGTTTAGCTCCTGTTAACTTGTGCTTCCACGCTATCAATTTAGTTTTTGATTTTACTTTGATCTTATATTTATTAAAAATCAAAAACATGCTTTTTCTCTACTGTCTAGCTTAGAAAATGCCAAAAAATATTAAAACCTCTCGAAAAATTCCACAAAAATTTCCTACTGTCTATTTTACCATATTTTAGTTTCAGTCCAAAAATCACTAAAAATCTCAAAAGAAAAACACTAAAAATTTAAAAACACTCAAAAACTTCAAAAAATATAGAAAAACCTAGAAAACTCCAAAAAAATACAAACTCAGTTCCTGTTTGTTCTATATTTTGTTCTCTTTATTTGAAAATTAGTGTGAAAAATTTTGATTGTTCTTTGCTATTTTTAACTTCCATTTTATTCACAGCCAGCACTCATTTCACTGTTTGGCCTTATTTCAGTATTTAAAAATACCAAAAACACTTTGAAAAATCCCCAAAAATCACAAAAATAGTAAAAAAAACACTAAAAATATCAAAAACATTTTATTTCTGAATTTTTGGTTATTTTTGCATATTTTTATACATATTTTGTCTTGTCTTTTATTACATTGTCTTTATTTTCCAATATTGAAAATTAAAAAAATATATAAAATATAAAATTATAAAAATCAGAAAATTAAAAATCAAAATACAAAATTAAAAATTAAATAAAGATAAAAAAATTTTAAATTTAAAACCCACAAAAATTGCTTTGTTTGCTTGCTTAGTGTAGACACTTGACACACACATTCACTTGAGCACATTATTTTGAACTACCCTGTTTGCTCCCTGTGTTCGAACTCTCTGCATACTTGCCCTTTACATCATTTGTGCAGAGTTAAAAATAAATTTTAACTCCACATTATTTCTAATTTATTGATCTTTAGTGTGGGTTAATTGTTGACTTTAGTCCAGATTTAGTGTGGTTAATACACCGACTGAGTTCACGCTTTGTGTTGAACTTACGACCACCCATTTTTTTGGCTAAATCATTACGCGAGGAGGAAGATGGTAGGAGAGCCATTGGATCATGCGATCCAACGGCTAGGATGCAGGCGCAGATGTTGGCTAGGATCAGATTTATCGATCTGATCGAACGGCCGAGGTGAGGTGCGAACGAGTGGCTAAGATGGAGAATCTGGAGAGTTCCAGCGGTGAGATGTAAAGGGGTGACGTGGCATGTGGAAGACCGTGGGATAGGAAGCGGATCGGAGGGCTGAGATGGAGGGGCGACGTGGAGGGCTGAGGGGCGTTGGATGGGGATGCGGTCGGAGGGCTGGCGTTTAGGCGCTAGTGTGCGGTTGAGATCAGATCTGAATATCAGATCCGACGGTTGAGAACAAAGAGGTGATGGACGGCGGAGATGGAGGCGGGGCGAATAGATCCAATGGCCCAGGAGGGGCGTCGGGTGGAAGCAGCTGGGAGCGGCCACGTGGACGGCCCAGAGGGCGCCACGTGGCCCAATCAGAAATTTTCAAAGTAAAAATACAAAGATAAATAGAAAAGAAATAGTTAGAGGCCGAATTAGGAAAAAGTTGAAACATGAAAGTTGCTCGTCTCGACGAGATCTACAATTTCATGTTGGTCAAAAAGCTAAAAGAGGTCAACTGTACAAAACGTATTTTTGGGGGTATTTTTAGGGGGATAAAAAAACACTGATTTTGTCTTTGTTTTGTTTTTGCATTTTTTAGTGTTTTTAATGGTCAGTGATTTATAGACTATTACTCTACCTAATTTTTAGGGGTTTTTGAGGATAAAATAATTATAAGAAAATAAAGGGAATTAAATACAATAATTTAATGGTAAATTATATACATTATAATATAGGATGATAATAATAAAGAATTGATGAGTATTTTTATTGGAATGATTAAGCAGGGGGTTTAATTAGCAGCTTTTAGCATGACAAATACGAGATTCATCAGTAGTATGAGCGAGAAGTAACGACGGTGTATTGTTGGATGGATGCAACAATATTTGCATGTGAAGGTGAGGAGTGGTTGCTGGGTTGATGTAGAAAGGAGGTGACAACAGGTTGGCGGCAGGGTGAGATAGGCACGGGGGTGGTGGCGAAGTGAGATAGTCATGTGGTGAGATAGGCATGGGGTAACTAACAACTATAATCGAGTGGAATTGCTGAATGAGACTGGGGGGTACATGAAGAGGTATGAGGGGAAGGGGACGACCTTGGGGCCAAGACCTACAACGAGGTCGCTAACATCGCTCGAGGACTCTGGACAACATGACTTTGTTTTTAGTGTTGGATAACGTATGGGAGGCCAGGGTTTGGGACAACAATTGATCTTCTTATATTAATATCAGCAAATACTCAAGTAACCCCCGATTCAAGTAGAGCAACCATCATTAGCACCAAAAGATATTAGCATCTTCACGCTACGCAGCTTCATTCATGGGCGAGCTCAAGATCAGGTGAATCTCCAAATGTTCATTGAGAAAAGGAGATCTCCATGCAGTCTGATGAGGCGATCGATCTTCTTGCAAGTCAAACAAAGACAACAAAGATAGCAAAAGGATCGCGGTGGAGTCCCTCCTGATCTCAGCTCCCCCAACCAGTGAGTCTTTTTGGCGTGGTGGTAAGTTCAAACGTTAAGCTCCGTATGGTTCTCCTTCATCATCTCTAGATACAACCAACAATGCTATGCGGTGAGGGTGGCAAAGGATGGAGCTGGAAGAGAAAAAGGGGTAGAGAAGGAGGAAGGGTCGGAGGAGGAGGAGGATGGTTGTAGAATGGTTGGACAGAGGAAGTCGGAGTGGGGCTTATAAATTCACATTTGCCCCCCTTTTAGGATGTTGCAATATCAATTATGCCTCTTCATTTTTTGAATATCAGTTGTACCCCAAACTTCTTCCATGGTTACCACGTGTGTCATTTCGTTAGTTTCATTGTCAATGAGTTGATCTAAGTCGTGATTTTTTAACATCAATGTATAGTTAAGAGAGTATAACTATCTAGTGAGTAGATCCTTTGTTGTGTAGTAGAGGCCTTCTGTAAACGATCGTGTGCCCGAGCCGCTCGATCTTGACGGAGCGGTTCACACGAAATTAGGATTTTTGTGGGCCCTTGCCATGCGAACCGCTCGAAGAATGAGCAACTCAAGCACCTGAACATTTTACAACATGCCTCTGCTGTGCAACATAGGATCTGCTCTCTAACTATCCAAACCCATTCTCGCTCCCCCTCCCTCTTCATGTTCTTTTTCTTCTCTCCCAGAACCTCTCTGTCCTAAGCTTGTGATACTCCACCCAAAGTAGAATCTTTACTCCTATGTCCTTTTGTCCATAACTTCCAGCCAAGTTCCGCATGAGATGAGGTTCCTTTGCAGCATCACAACCACTGTGCATGGAGAGCAAAGCTTTACCAGGCTGCCAGCAAACCCTACCACTGTATCTATGATTGGTATCCAACCAATAGCTGCCCCTACGATTGTTTCTCTCCCTAAACCATCATGCCTCCTCCCTTCTCCATCAACTATAAAGGGGGTGGAGGAGACGAACCCATAGGGAGGATGCAAGCTCGGAGCGGAATCCATCCTTGGAGCTCGAACTCTAGGGCACCAAATCACCTCCCTTTATTCGCTTACGCCGCAAACTCCTCCTCTCCTCCGCCCCACCGTCATGCTACTCTGAGTTCCATCACCTTCAAGCTCGGTCCTAGGTCCCGAACTCCTCCAGGAGGACTTCACCTCAAATGCATTTTGATCATTGCTGTTGTACAACAACACCCTAATCTTTGTTGCCTCCTAACGAAGATCCCATCAGGGGCATACTAGAGCTCAGTCCTTCGACTTAGTTCTTTTATACGTTTACCCTCCTTCGAGTAGGAGATCCATTGAGGTTTTGTTGTAGAGCCATCGATCTCTAGCGAGCGAATCCATAAGTTTGACCTCAAGGTCGGAGGAGGATGGGACAGAAGGAGGTGGTTTTACAAAGGATGGGAATGAAGAGGAGTAAGATAAAGAAGTAGCAAGTTAAAAAATGACTATACTCTAACTTTCGATTTAGTTACCCTTGTGTCTCAAAAGTTAATGTCTGGTTGGGACGTGGATGGACGACAACTAACCCGAGGGGCAAAAGTGATAACTGTGGAAGAAATCAGGGGATGATGAATCCACGATTCATCTACTTTATATGAAAATCTTAACAAAATCTTCTTAATAAAACGTTAATTAACTTCATTAAAATTGATTTACTAACACTCACTAACAATGCTGAAATAAAAGGTTAAAATCTGTAACTAAATAATATGTGTTTTTGACCATGTTTGAGCATGTTGTTTTATGTGCAATATTACATATTTTGACCTAATATTTTCAACTATAATCATTTATTAATTAACTAACTTAGCACAAAGAATCAAAACGCATAAAATCAGAAAATGATAAGAAAACACAAAAATCTGACATTGTATATTTTGTACACATTGTATCTTTGTTGATTTTATTTTAAAGTTTCTAACATATAAAAATCCATAAAAATTAGATTAATTGTATATATGTTTTATATAAATTAATCCTCAAATTAAAATCCACAAGAAAAATACAAAAATTCACAAAAAATATTAAAATATAAGGGTTAATTGGCAATTAATACCTATACCAAAATATATTTTGTATATATGATCTCTTTTGCTTTTCAACCCTTCATGGAAGTTGAAGATCTCGCTGAGACCAACAACTTTCACGTTGAACACTTTTTGATTCGACATCTTCTTCTATTTTATTTCTTAATTTCTTCATGCATGATCCAACAACGCTGAGGTCGTCTTCCTCTTCTGACATCCACTCTTCTCAACCATTACACATTGCAATGAGGTTGTTGTCCGTGTTTACTCTGGCCATTTCTCCCCCTCTTCCCTTTACATCAAGAGATTGTCATTTGACACCTCCGTCGACCTTTTTCCTCACATAACCTCCTCTCCTTTAAATCTCTGCATGTCACCATCAAGGCAACCTCATAAAACCCTAGCGGCACTACATGTAGCCTAGCCTATAAAAGCCCATCTCCCACCACTTCACTGGCATCCATCATACAAATGAGAAAGGCCGAGCTTCGGAAACCTCGTCGTGACAGGTCTAGGCCCCTTTTTGAGTAGAGACACCTCTTATCTCCAGGTATGATCCGCAACCCTCCGATGGATCACCGACCACGACGAGAAAAAAACATGGGAGCTCATCAGGGCTCTAGCACATGCAATCCTCCACCCCGACATTGCCGCTCCTTCTAGGCGACTCTCTACATCTTGCCCCCTTTATGATTTCACCAAATTTTCTCACACACCCCACCATATCCCCGCCCCCTAAGGGTCTAGTTAGCTCCACCTTGCATCGTAGATCATCTTCGATCCCTCATACAGACCTCTTCTCTTCTCCACAACCTCTCCTATGAAGCACTGCCTCCAGGTCTTGCAAAGTCCTCGAGCTCTAGGTCCCCGCCTCCTCCATCTCGAATAGAACCTCCACATAGCTCCCTTCGCTTCACCCGAGAATTCTAACCCTTGCAGGCCCCCATTTCTTCACTAAATGAACGATGCAGAGTTGCTCCATTCATCTCCGCTGCCTCCGACGACTCTCATTCTCAAGCTGCCTCGGCCAACGCAACCACCCCAACATGCCACCAGAGCCATGATGGTGCTTGGGAAGCTCGCCGGAGTCTTGCTTCTTGCGTAATCGCCTGCAGAGAAAGAACGAAGAGCAAGCACCCTTGGATTTGATCTAATGGTGTCTATGCGTGAGGAGCCTTGGCCGTTTGATCACCCCCTGTAGGAGATTACCACCGCTGCCTCCATTCTACTGTTGAACCATTATATCACGATAGATCTGATGATCGGGGAGCCAGCCCAAGCCACCGCACTTGCCTTCAGCCTTGAGGATCCCGAGGTGCGCTCTAATCCTTGTGCCTTCGCAACATGGGGGTATGACCCGAAACGCCAATCGAACCTGATCTCCTCACGTGCGCTGCACGTGGAGTGGACATTTGCACCATCACCCTCAGAGTTCTCAACAATCACAGAAAAGCATCGTCACGTGCCATGTACACGTGACCTGTGCCATTTTGCACCTTCAGAATTATAGAAATATCCCCCCATTGTGGGTAAATTGCAGATGTCACCCAACAACTTTTGAATATTATAGATAAGTCCTTCCACGGACCTTCTCGAGACATAAAGTTTATTTTTTTGCAATTTAATCCCTCGAAATTCATGTTAGATTATCTTGGTCATTTGAACTCCACTTTTAACGCACAATATGTAGTTTTGAAGTTTGTTCTGTGCTCTATCATTTTACATACATTGTGAACAGATCATGCCCTGAATTTTTATGATTATTATTTAAGGTGTCTAATGATCTGTCAGGCTTAATTTTTAACATTTTTTATTGTATCATTCAAGGAAAGATTGATCTATTATAGAGGCTTATTCAATGATAAATTATTTGATTTATTTCCTTAGTATAATTGAGGATTAAGTTGCAAGAAATTGTGAGGTCAGCTCTTCTCGAGGATTATTTTTGATCTCTTCATTTGCAGGATTATTAATTGATTGGTTGCTATTCCACCCTGCATCTTGGATTTAAAATGACTAATATTTCTTGAATCTATTCTTTAGATATGTGATTAATATTGAGGATTAATTGATAATTGTAATTGAAGATTGAAAAAAGACATAATCACAGATCTCGTGCTTCATTATTTTCTCTATTTATTTGGCTTGCATTGCACTGCATTTCTTTTTTTATATTTTCACTTTATTTTTTTGACACCGTGATTAATGTCTCAATTAGGTAATTAGTTAAATGAATTTAGAATCACACAACTTAAAATCATCATTCCCTGATTTCGACCTTCGTATACTCAATATTCAAGAGTTGTGATTTTTGTTGATCTAATTTCTTCCTCCTATACTACAATTCATCATTCTTAAAAGGGTGAATTTTCGATTCTACAGGGGCACAACTGATATTCCAAAAAAAGGAGGGCATAAGTGATATTGAAACATCTTAGAGGGACATGAGTGATAAAATCCCTAAAATATTTACACATGTATAGTTTTTGGGATTCTTTAGCAATTAGGAAAAAGGCAAGATATAATAAAGATAGGAATTATGTACATGTATATAAGGCTATATACAAGTTAAGTTTTGACCTTTTTAGTAGCTTTTATCATATGTTGGATTATTATTTCTTTGTGATTTGTCAAAACATAATTTTAAGGGAAAATTGGAAAGGAAACAAAATAAAAATAATAAAATATGTACATGAACTATTATACATTTGAAAATTTTAATATGTACCTGAAAAAGGACATACCTATATTATTTACATTCTATATTTTTTTGCAAAATTTTAAATTATTTTATATTTTTATTTAAAAGAAAACGAGAACAAAATAATAATATAATACATAAGGTGACCAAATAATCACTTTATAATGTTAATTTTGATTAGACTATTATGATTTACCGCTCACTTGTATCAATTGTTCTCTCTAGTTTTTATTGTGAGTTATATGTATAAAAAAGTCCATTTACGTTCAATATGCCCAAGACAACTTAGTATTATGTCTAATACTCCAAAAAAAACTTTGAATATTAAAAACTAAATATCCCCCACATGATTAATCAATTTTGGATCACCGATTAAACTTTTTTTTTAGTTATGGAGCTCTACGACTGGTCACTTTTTCAAAGCGATTGATTAATGTTGTGGCCAACTATAGAACATATTCTATTCCATCTTGTTTAGTTGATTTTGGGAGCTACATAACTCTGAGTGTGGAAAATTTGAGTCAATTTAAAACTTTATCTCAAGAATCATGTGATAGTCCAATTAATTTTACCAAAACACGTGATTACCATTTAATGAAAAGTGCTAAAACCTCCATACCTATTCGATACTTGCATTGTTTAGCCAATCCAAATCACATGGATTCCCCTCATTATACCCTATGCATACAAGCATTCACACACAATTTCCGAGGATACACATTTATCTTACCTTTTCATTTCACAACACATATATCTAGCTTATATATCATTCTAACCATTATTTTAGATTGCATCTCAGGGAACATAAACAATCAATCTAGCAAAACTCGACAGTTGATATTTAATCGTACGGGTCACTAACTAAGATTTAATCGACAATCGTCCGACTTATCAGATATTGTTAGACTTTAGTCAATTAATTATTTATTTTAATTATATAAATAATTTTTATATAGATATTCTTATATATCTAGATAGTTTTTTTTTCATTTTACATATAGTGATACTTAAATAAATGAAATAAATAACTTCAAATTAAATAATAAAGCATTTTAGAGTAAATTTGCTTTTAAAGAGGCAAAAATACAATTTGCCTTAGAAAAGAAGATGACTAGTCGGGTGGGTAATCAAGAGTCCATCGTCAACTCCACCGACTCGAATAGTCCGTCACGCAAAGGGTAAACCCATCCAACAAGAAGGATGTGAATGTCTAACACATGTAACGAGATCAACCTTGCTTAAAAACATACTCTTCCAAAATTGTGAGAGACGTTAACCAAATGGAAGAGACTATATTGTGCGCATGAAACACATGCAAATTAGTATCATCCTGGATGTGTTCTCACGTGTCTCTGTGATCGCGAAAATCGTTGGATTGCAAGAGAACCTTGGTAAAGCTTAGTCCAACACAAACTCAATAAAATACAAAGAGGGAATAGTGACTCTAGTGTTTGATATGTGTAGAGCACAATGAGAGGAAGAGAGTGCCACTGCTAGTGTTCACAAATGAAGGAATATGCAATTAAAATATCTCTTTACACGGTTTATTATCATATTTGCATGGATCCTTGGCAAATCTCACCCAAATTCACATCACTTAATTCAATATGATACAAACTCACTAAAACAAGTGTATCTTTTCTCACTAGATATATGAATTTGAGTACTTTTTGGTGTGTTGGATTTCTGATGACGATACATATCTAACAAGCTATCAAATGCACCAATCAAATCAACATAGAGTTTGTCTCAATGCACCTTTTTAGCTATTACTTAGTCATCTGATTTTTGTGTCGAAAGCGGGGTTTTACGTCATGTCACATTCATGTATAAATTTCATAAAAAAATCACACACACACACACACACATATCAATATATCAACAAGGCATGTATACATTTCTTCGATATATTAAGGGTTCAATCCTCGTAATGATTGAAACGAAGGATATGAGCCTTGTGGTCGTAGACCACAGAGCACTCTACCTCAATCAAGAAGCTTGCTCTTGGATTCTACCTTCACATCTATAATAGCCTTTTGCATAGATGCGTGGAATAATATCCAAGCTCACATATTGAACCTATTCCATGTTGAAAGCACCGATCACTCACGAAATAAGTTTTGGAAGAAGGAAACTTACATCTTCATCCTCGAGGACAGATCAAGGACAACTTATAGAATCAAGACATTTTGCCTTGGGAAAGGGGCTTCGATCGAGCGATCGAGGA
Organism: Ottelia alismoides; assembly: GCA_037367405.1. Taxonomy (NCBI): domain Eukaryota; kingdom Viridiplantae; phylum Streptophyta; class Magnoliopsida; order Alismatales; family Hydrocharitaceae; genus Ottelia; species Ottelia alismoides. The sequence continues at coordinate 570,217 of JAZKJV010009641.1, read as the reverse complement.
TGGGGTTCTCTCTGGGTGGGAGGGTGGAAGCATACAATTAGATGTAAATGCCCATATTGCAATCATGGCCCATCTTTTATAATCGAAGGACGATGGAAAAATATCATATTTGTTCCTAACTCAGTCCCCACTCTAAAAAAATATCCTAATTGATCACCCCTTGTCTCCTTTCTTTTGTTTCCTCTCCCACCTCTATCAAAAATCTAACATGCATAGTTATTTAATTACGTGGGATCGATCAACTCATGCTTAATCAACATCCAATACTAAATTAATATTGTAAATGACTCAATTAATCCTCTAATAGCTTATGACACAATCTTTGTTTTATTTATCGTCTTGATCAATTAGGGTTATAGATTGGATTAAGATAATCAGGCCAACAACATCCAACGAGTTATCTAGATATTTGTAACTTTATAACGGTCGGAATGCAAAATATAGTTCCATAGATCGTACTATAACTTATAACATTTTTTTAACAATATATCTGTAAATGCCTCAAAACCTATTCAAGGTTGAACTTTGCATTAGAGATTAGATTACCATGTTTCTTTGGCTAATATTAATTATAGTTCTTTTGCATCCGGCCATTTTCTCCCTCTCTCTCTAGGGTTTTCAACTCATAAAAACCCTAATTTCGTCGTCACCCTCTGCTGCCCTTCTTCTCTGCCGCCCCTACACCTCTCTCACCCATCACCCTCTCCGGTAAGCAGTTCTCTCATCCCGATCCCATCTTAGATCTAAAAAAAATGGATAGCTAATTCCTCCTCACGATCTCATTTCAGATCTTAAAAAAATTCGATTTTGATTTGGGGTTTGTTTTCTCGTGGCTGCAGTTAAAATGGCCAGCGTCCCGGGATCGCTGATCTGGGAGATCATCAAGCACAACAACTCCTTCCTCGTGAAGGAGTTCGGCAACAGCACGGCTAAGGCGCAGTTCAGCAAGGAGCCCAATAATCTCCTCAATGTCCACTCCTCTAAGTACTCGGGTATTGTGACCATGTTCGTGTATTTGTTTGATCCGTGTCATGTTTGGATTACGGTGCTTTTCCGTAAGATGTTACTCCTATAGATAGGACCAGCGCACACTTGTTTTTGACATGTTCTGGCAATAATACGGCATGGTATGGACACTTCTTGTTGACATGGCTATATTACGCACCTTGTTAAGAATTGTATTTGGATATCTTTAGCCATCGAAACATCTAAATGTTTTTTGTGGAATTCTATAATGTGCAGGTTGATAAAGGTTGTAATTTGGCTATCTTTATCAAACCCAAAACGTGGAATTCGTTCGAGCATTGGTTTGAACTGTGCAATGTTGTGATTGCAAGCTTTTTCCTCAGGATGTTACTGCTATAGATATGGATAATGTCCATTCGTTCATGACATGCCCATGCAACAAGAAGTTATGGGCACTTATCGTCGACATGTTTTCATTACGGATCTTGATAAGAACTATATTTGGATACTTTAGAAACCCTTACATCAAAGTGTTGTTTGTGGAATTTTATGAAGTAAAAAATAATTGTAAACAAGTCTGTGACAAATCAGTATAGTTGTAGTTTAACACATGACATTTTCGTAGACGAATCTTGAACATGGTTTTATAATTTGTCTTAATAAATTCTTATTCAGATGTATTTAGCCACCGGAGCTGCTTAGTGCTGTTTGCAGAATTTTCTGATGGCATGACAAATGACAGGATTGGCGAACAAGAAGTCGGTGTCGATCCAGCCTGCTGGGGAGGGATTGTCTGTTATTTTGGGAACAACTAAGGTCAAGAAACAAAACAAGCCTGCGAGTTTGGTGCACAGGTCTGTCATGAAGAAGGAGTTCCGCAAGATGGCAAAGGCTGTGGTTAATCAGGTGATGCCATATGAAATTGCAATTCTGAACTTCATCCGTTGCCAATTACGAGTCACATTGCATGTGTTAGAACCACCCATACTTTATTGAACAATACGTTCGTTTCATTTGGGTAATGAATTTTCTTTGGTTGTGCACACAAATAAAGGATTGAGCATGTTGGTTGTTCTATACATGCTTTCTTGTATTTTGTCATGTCACAGAGGTAGTTATATTTATGTTATATTCACCCATATCTCTTAGACTAGTCATATTTATCCATAGTTTTAGCCTGATTGGTTACAACTTACATTTGGCTCATGCGGTAGCAGTTTCTCTACATACTAGTCATTTTGTTGCTTAGATGGTGTAATGAATGATCCGCTGAGTTATTTGGTGGTTTTGAGAGTGCTTTTTGAACTAAAGGGGATGACAATATTCCATGCCTTTGCTGAAATGCTGGAGTTGGAGAGTGCTGGTTTGAAGGCATCAGAAGGGGGTGCGGAGGGGGTTTTCCAGAAAGGGAGGATCCGGTATTGAGAGAGGAGAGGTGCAATAGGGTTAAGGGGAAGGATGTGGTGAAGGAGGAGATTTTAGAGGTGCCTTATGTAGCATAAATGTAAAAGATGCCTCAATTGGAGGAGTGGGAATGATGGAAACCTTGGTGGAGTTGAGACCGACAATTGAAGGTGGGTGGTCCATCAATGCAGACTCCCCGATGGGTGTGTAGTTTCCACTTTCCAGGAGGGGGAATGGTGAAAATCTTAAGCATCAACAGCAAGTATGCCCACGAAGGTGTGTTGGAATCAATTGGTGGCAAACAAAGTTGTGACGTCAATGTCATTTGTAAAGGGGATGTGAGGTGTGTTGGAATCAATTGGTGGCAAACAAAGTTGTGACGTCAATGTGATTTGTAAAGGGGATGTGAAGGGACATTGGCATGGTTCTTGTGGCATAAGTCTCACAGGAGGAACTTTTGCCTAAAGGAGGTCCTGGGGGTGGCAAGAGGTGATGGGTGTATGGAAGATGAGGTATTCCTTGGAAATGTGGAGATGCACACCCATGATATTGAGGAGTTTGAAGCATTCCTTGAAGAGGGTTCCCTGCGATGGGCTTATGGAAGCTGAGGTATTCCTTAGAAATGTGTAGATGTACATCCATGATGTGAGGAGTTTGAGGCACTCATTGAAGAGGGACTCGGGGTTTTCTGGTAGTCACATGGCAACACCCATTGTTTTCCGATATGAAGCACCATTGACATGTTTCTTGTGGCAGAGGGCCCGAAACTTGGATGCCTAAAGGAGGTCCTGAGAGTGGCAAGAGGTAATGTGTGTGGAAGATGGGGTATTCCTGAGCTACGTGGAGATGTACATCTGTGATGTTGAGGAGTATGATTTATTCCTTGTAGTGGGTTGGGACTTGGGGATTTTCTAGCAGTAAGATGGAGACATCCATCATTTTACGATAACTTTGCCTATACTTATGAATTTTCACCCATTTCTCTATCGATGTGTTGAGTTCTTATAGATCTTTATATTGTTTGAAGAAGTTCCTTTAACCAGTTCTAAAACTTTAGGTATGGATACAAAACATATTAGTTAGAAACAAGCTTCAAGAACTAAATTCAAGTTTTAGAGCTGAAGAGCTTAAAATTCTGACATATATATTGTTTAGTAGTTATTATCTGTGCTGCCTCATTCTTGTTGAAGAGGTGATTATCATGGCTTTTGCTTCTAGTTCAAAAATCAATTCTCACTTACACAGTACTTTGCTATCATGTATTGACGTGTGGTGATTATGATGATAATACTACTTCAAAACTTATATCTACAGCTCTAATTTACAAATAAGTGTGTATTTCTATTCTATTTATTGATTTACAAACATTAAAAATCTTACTTTTTAATAAAAAATCAAGTTTAAAGTAATTTCCTTGACTTCTGGAGATTTCAGCGAAGTTCTCTGAAATTTCAACAATTTTCTCCAAAATTTCTCTTTCCAGACTTTGGCAAAACGAAAGTGAAATCCGAAATTTAAGGCTTTGCCTGCTAACCAGGGGACTAGTGCTTTGGATGCTTCATCGAGTGGGGCGTGGACTTTTATCTTCTATGCTAGTTTATCAATCCAAATAGTGGAGGAAGTTGTCCTCTTGTTGGGACTTCTTGCAGCGGTGGATGGTCCCGTAGAGAGTAGGGATATGTGGACTTGGTGTGGTGGACGTTCCTCAGTTTAAGGCATACAGGGTCTTGATTACGTCCACAGTTTTTGACCCTGAAATTACGACTCTAGACTGCATAAGAATTTGGAAGTGTAAGATCCTGATGTAAAGGTGTTACTACGGCTGACACTTGAATGGCTAGATTGTTCTAAGTCATTAACAATACTTGCTCAAGGTATTGACAAAAGTATTGAAGGTATCAACCATCTCTTTTTAAGTAGGCAAGATGTGCAAGGATTTGGGAGACCACTCGGCTGGCAGGCCTACGGAGGGACAATCACAACTGGATGGGCTGGAGGGGGCATAATTATGGCTGTTTCCTTGATACAACGGATGGTCATCTTCAAGTGAATGTTTTATGATAAAATGTAATTGAGCTTGGAAAGGCCGTGTTAAGGCATGGATCTTGTAAGTGTGTAATTTGGTGTTGACTGAATAGATGAGTTTGGGGCACACCTATTCGTTGGTCACCCTTTATTTTTTACATGCAATCCATTTATATTTATTCTTGGATAGTCCTGTTTGAACGTGGGATATTGAATAAGGAAGAATAAGTGATGTTTCCCTCTCATCCTTTTTTGGTTGGGGGATAAGTATTAAATGGTGGGTTTTTTGTTGGCTCATCATAATGCAATATCTGTTTCATATGAGTAATTTTGCTGTTAAGAATGTGGTTTGCATGATCCCCTTGCATTGTCAATCTAATGGTGTACAATCCATTTTTGTTTATTTGGGATATCCTTCCTTTGAAAAGGGTAGGAATAGAGGGATATGTGGGGTATCTCCCTCCTTTGTTTCGTTTTGGGGATGGTCGATATAAAAATGATGTGATTACCTCAATCTTGAATAAAGTCTCCTTATTCCGGATAAGGAGTCCTTATCTGAGCACAAGTTCTTAAATATTTGATTAACGGCTTTAAAATAACAGTGAGTGTTTTATTGTTTTGTTGATGTTTAAGTTTAACTTGTACATTTCGTAATGCTGATGGTTAATGCCATTGCTAAGGTTTCTTAAGGCATTGAAAAGTCCTCTGATGAAGTGTCTTATACTATTTTGTTCTTTAATCTCTTTTTTTCCCTGAATAACCTTTTACCACCCACATTAACTTCTCTAATACCTTTATGGTGGCATTTCATCAAAGCTATAGGCATTGCCATTACTGTTTTGTTGCTTCTCTGTTCTGAAACATGTTTAAATTATTGTTATACAGGTTGCGGACAACCACTACAGGCCGAATTTGAAGAGTGCAGCTCTTGCCAGACTGAGTGTTGTTTACAGAAGCCTCCAGGTCAAAAAATCTGGACCGAAGAAGAGGAACAGACAGGCTGTTAAAGTTGGCAGGAAATGAAAAGCTGTGTGCTATATCAGTGATATTCTATCTTCTCCAAATGAGCTCACTTGTTTGTTTATTTAGAGTGATAGAGATGTCATAATGTTTTGTTCTTAGACTCTTCTGAATTCACTATGGTTAACGAACTACTTCCCCTCAAAGTTGAGAATTTTGACTCTCTTTATTTGGTAGAAGACATACCTGAACTTGAAGAAGCTTTCTGCTGGAATATATCTGTATTGATGGAACTGTGTTTTTATTTGTCATATTAAATATGCTTTATGATGAAGATAGAACTCTTTCAAACTTCGAACCTTTCCCTTTATAAAGTACTAATTTTAACTTGACTAGATCTATTGGGTTCTCAGTATATACGATATGCGATACTTTTCACATGGTGGGAAGTTTCTGCAAATGGAAGGGTTGAAAGTATCTGCTGGTCTCATCAATAAGGCATGTTTGATTAGGGAAACATATGCTATGATAAGGAATATGTGGAGGAATAAGATGTTTCACAGGCTGTTTTTTGAGTGTCCAATGGAGGTCTGTTACCATCTAAAATGCAGGAGAAATGGCATGCATTAAAGAGGCTACGAGCCATCTATCTCTCGGTCCAAAAGGGGGAAGTCTTTTTTTCATATAAAGATCTTGGTTACCAATTGCAACTTTTCAATTGTTAGTGCTCAGGAACATAATATTTTAGTTTAGTCTTGTCGGCATGTCCCAATTGTTGGAGCTATTTCTTCCCTGCAAATTTCTAAATGAAGTTTTCTAGACCTGGTTTAGCTATTTGATAACAAAAAACCAAGAGCCTTTTGCTCTTTTCATCAAAGAGTTGGTTTTCTACTTGGAAGGATAGGTCATTTTAGCGGATAAAGAGAAGCCTAGGTAGTCAATAGGGTAAGGATGCTTGAAATCCGTGTGATTGATTTCAGATGTTTCTTTGTTGGTGGCTGGCTTACAATTCTTTATTTGTGTGTTCCCCTTCTGAATGGTAGTATTTATTACGAATATTGGAACAGGAAAAATGTACTAGTTATTTCTAATAACTGATTGTGAGTTTGATCTTTATAAATAGTTGTAGTATTTGTTGATATCCAAACTTTTATATCATGTTGGAGTGACTAACAATGTTGTCTACGTGATTGACAACCATGCACTTGAACTAATTGTTTGGATCTGCTTGGGCATATGGATAATGCTTGTCGTCTTTTAGGGAGGCCAACTCATCGTGTACGTGATCGACATGCTTCATTTTTACCTTGTGCATGACATGAAGGATACTGACCACATATCCATGATTTGATTCGAAGCTACAACTTAGAAGATAATTCTTCTTCGTTGTGCTGCCTTTGCATCTGACATCTATCCCGTCTCTTATTCCGCTGGTGCTGAGGCTGCTGCTGCTGTTATGAAGAATGCTGGATGTGATGATGTTGCTATTGTTGTTGGTACTGTGGCGGATTCTACCTCCTATAGAACTGTGATTGAACTTGCTGCTGTGAATATATATTGACTACAAGAGTGGAATTGTAGTTGACCTTGTAGTGGGTGTACTGCATGTTGATTAGCTGAGTAACTCAAATCAGGAAGATGGCGCCATCGAGCTTATAAGCTACTTTTACTTGATTGAACCAAAACCTGTTCACCTCATAAACCGAAGGAGCTTTCATGAGATGTTTTTTTTACTGGTAGAAGGGGGGTTGGGGGGATTCGAACCATGGTTCTTTTAAAGTGGAAGCCACTGCTTCTACCACCAGACCATTAGAGGGGTTCTTTCACGAGATGTTGCTCCGAAATTGGTTCGGAAATGCGATGGGCCTTGTATGTCTCCTCAAACCAAACCAATTGTTGATTTTCAAAAGAAGTCCCAGACTCTTGTTGAATTTAGTGCACATGATGGGTAGTAGAGGGGGGCCATGGAGCTTGTTTCCGTACTACTTGCAGCTCTATGACCTTTGTCACCAAGCATGGGCTTAAATGTGATGGATATTAGTGTTATTTTGCCAACTTCTGAAAGGAGAGCATATCACAAACATGTTTGTTGATACACCAGAAATAATAAAAATGTATTAGTTTATAAAGATAAGGCCACGAATGTTCTTTATTCAATAAATAAGATAGAACTACACACTTATCTGCTAAAATACTGGTTTAAGTATATGTTTTGTAGTATTATTGGCATCATAATAGCTGCACAGGTTGATGCACAGATTGATGTGAAGTACAATGTAAGGCATGCAATTAGATATTAAATCATGAAAAATGTGTAAATAAGTTGAAATAATAAATAAACACGTAATTTACAATGAATATAAATACAATACTTGTTACAGAAATATATGTACCTGACACTCATTAGAATAGGCGTAATAAGTTGGATCAATTGCCATGCTAGTTGTGTTGGACATGTAAGTCCCTTGGCAAGCCATTTAGAAATCATATAATTCATTATCTTAAATAAAATGTATATAGATTTCTATGATTGATTATGACCCTTTGCAATGTTAGGACTATGTACTTTGGCCACTTTCAGTAGTATCATGTAGTTGATGATCTAAAGAGTTAGATCAGAGTAACATATTTGTAGTTGTTATAAATAGTTGGATCGAGGAACAACTGATACCAGCTAATGTTATCCAATATTGTAATCTCCAGTCTAAGAAGAGATGACAATCTTCGAATAGACTAATATTGAACTGATACTTTTGATACAAGTCATTCGCTTTGGAATATAGATTCATAGTTGTCGGACCGGCCTAGTTAAAGAGGTAAGTTAAGAGATAGAGATAGATGAAGTCTTGGAGCATAGATTGTCACAAGACATGCAAGCATCCTTTAACTGGTGACTGATATGCATCTATGTATTTGAGCACGTACATTTTGGCAGACCACTAGCATGATGGTTTGAAAATATCTATATATCGCAAGCTAGTGTACATATAGGATTATGTGAGATGTATGACCTTTTAAAAGAATTGTACAAGTATGTACGTGAGAAAGCATGAGACATAGCTCATTCACGAGACATTGGGGTAAAGCAAATTCCATGAGTTGTCATCATACTTGTAATATCAAAATACACATTTGGAAAGCATATGGTTGACATTTTCACCCCCATGGTCAATTGATTTTTTTTGCTTACCAGTGAAAGGAAACAAAAAATGCGGCAACACATACTTTTGGTTACCTAGATTTTCCAGTATAGACAATGCATGAGTATTGGGAATACTTAAGATTGGTGAATCAGACAATTGTATACCACGATACTTCCATTTCAAGGAAATGACGAAACATGATGGATTTTAATGGCTTGCCTTGGAAACTAACTACCACTTAAACGTTTAAGGAAAATACATTCCTTGAAGTGGGTTTCAAGAAGTTTTCACAATTAAATCTAAAGAGAGAAGTAAGCTGTCAATTCTCATCAAGGGAGCTCGTGAAAAAATCATTTTTTTTCTTTTAACATCATAGTGAACTTGGAGATCATCGTATCTCCTTCAGATGCTTACCTAATGCAACAGAGAGATAAACCCCAATCTTTCTCTTGCGCCTCTCTTTGGGTGATTGTTGTTGATCGACTTCCTCCTCTTAGAGTCGATTGCATCGTATTAGGGCTCCTCTTGACGACCTTTTTGAGGTAATATATACTTCATACGAAAGATGGATTTTGCGTATTCTTGTCATTTAGGCCTCCAAAAGGAGGGAATGGATCCTCTTTTCAATCTATTAGGTCGGTTTTTTGGAATCGAATTAAAAAAAAAACATTACAACACTTCTTTTGTAACTTACTTTGCTCCCTCCAAAAGGAACTCAGCATTCTTTCCCAGGAGGAATAACCACCCCATATCAAGGTCATCTATTTTTTGATCTCCTTCAACTAGCTCCTCAATAGCTTCCACTGCAACGTTGCATTAGTGATATGCATGGTGTTCATACTCGTAGCATGCGGAGGAGAAGGGGCGGTCACCAATACGAGGCTCGATGAAGGTGAGCACGAAGGTAGATCTAATTGCCAAAGCAAGGACGAAGAGGAGGGTTCGACGATGGTGGTCAGCAGTGGCGGCAAGGAGAAATAGAAGAAAGGATGCCATGAGATTATGGATAAGATTATATAAAATATTATGAGTACTATATGAATTAGTTATTTATATAGATGTAAAAAAATGAACGACATTTTATTAAGAAAAATAAAACGGACCTTTACACTATTTTACTACACCATCTAACCAATATTTTCGATATATTCATAAAATCAAACGAACAAAAGAAATAAAAATAATTACGTAAACATCAAATCACTGATTACCAGACATCTTATTCCTCCAAATGCTACCATAAAAACTTTTTCTCAGCAGCCACGCACGATAACAAGATTTCTGGAAATGGATGCTTGGACTGTGTTGAAAATCGGACCAAACAGCCGAGTCGATTGGTGAGATTTTATATCTATTTCAAGTACATTCGAGTGCGTATTCTATAAATATTTCGATTTATTCAACTTTAGCCAATTCAACCATTTCTCTGATCTATTTTTAATCCGATCGTAAAGATTGATGATGTTATCATCATGTTGAACCAATTTGACTTCATGGTCGAACCCGACTCAACTTTTTCGATGAGTTTTTCTGTACAATCTCTATTTGGTTAACATTGACTGGGAGAGATCTTAGACTTAGGTAAGAGTGAAGTTCCAAAACGATCAGGCCATGAACATCCATGCATCAATGTCTGCTAACCAATAACTAGTCAGACAAGCCTTTGGCAAACAACACGATGAGTTAGTACATGGACAAACAAGGCACACACCGGCGTACACAATAAATCATGTTGCTAGTGAGGAATTGTGACGACGGCATATTTCAACTACTAATTCCTATATCCGCAATGAACTTCTGGTTGTGAAAAGGTAAGGACATTTAACTTGGCACCTGGGTCTGGTGGGTCCTCGATTTCAACAGGAATCCAGTTCATATGGATAGATAATGGATACTTGTATGTACTCCTGTAGAATACAATATGTCACCAGTTTATGGATTGATGATTAATAACATTATGTACTCCTGCAAAATATAATGCCACCAGTTTATTTATATGCAGTATCCTATTGACTATCAACGCTAAAAAAACTCTGAAGAAATATTAAAAAATTCCAAGTAACGTGATTTTCTGCATGGAAACTAAAGCATGCATTCGGCAATCAAAACCGCGATGCAACTGAGCAATCCAGTTCTCAACATATTCCCTCGCTCGTTATTGCAGTATCGTTGTCATCATGATCTAGAAATGTATGCACCATAGAAACTGAATCGAGTCCGAATGCACATATGATTGCAGATACACAAGTACTGTTACCTTACCATTGGCCGACCAGCTTCTTCTTTTGATGAATATGTTGGCATCATTTCTTTGAGTCAAATTCTAAAGGATACACATGTAACACATCACCTCCCCCGGCATGCATCTTAATTTTTATGTCATCCTCGCCTATCCACCAAAAGCTGCCACTGACGAGGGAAAATACTACGGTGTCATGAACCACACACAAACTGACCAGAAACCAAACAGTTGAACAAGCAGACGTACAAACATCCAAGTTCGAAAGGCAGGAACGAGATCCTCTGGCGGATGCTCGGGTGATCTCCGATGAAGACCACACAGCTAAGTGGAACAGGATCCGGCACAATGTGTCCCTAGATGTCAAGGACCTAATCTGACACCATAGACACGATAAACCCAAGAAGTCAGCCGCTGGCAGAATGACAAGCAGCCTCTCAACAAGTCTTCCTTGTGGGAGAGGATGGCACAGAGAGGAGTGCTTGGTTGGTGAGGTGCATCCAGTCTCCGACAAAAAGATGTTCCAGATAGGGTGACGAGCACATCAGGCAAGAAAAGGGGCGGGGCTAAGGAGCGCCACTCAACTAAGAACCAGCCCGATTCCTCGTATCAAGACAATAATAGTTGCCTCAACTCGTTAAAATAGGTTTCTTCGAGCGTCGTAACATGACTCAAAATGGGAAGGGTATGCTGACCTCCTTTATCACTTTGTTTATAACAATAAACAACCCGGAACAGTTTCCATAGACCTGCAGTAAACACATAATGCGAACTTCTCAAAAGACATCACCACAGGTGCAACCGTATCATAAACTGGATCAAATGATATCCATTCCCATGATTTTTTTCCAGATTTCCTGCATGCGCTCTGTCAACCAGTTTGACATCACTGAGCAATTGCACAAGAATGCGCAACAAAACAATACATCTACATAATCACTATGCCGCCCTCCAACTTAAAACCACAAAAGATGCTTTTGTCGGTCAGGTTTAGTAGCTTTTCTATTTTGTAAAAATCTCGAAACAAAAGAAGGATGCAGACAATAGTTTGAAAATACATATAACACATGTTATAGTCCAATTATAAAAAATAACTGACATGCAATAAGAATTCAAATTCAGATGAGAGATGCTGTGCAGATAAACGCCACTGACAGCTACACAACGCATGTTGGAAAAGTACACAAGCTATCTGTACACACGGCAAGGTGTGCTTTGGCCCCCCAAGAGCCACCAAAGCACTATTTCTTCCTTGTGACAGAAACAGAGGTTCTGTAGAGTTGGTACCTAAGAGCAACAGCTGCTTTTCTGTGCCACCGGCTGACCCCTAATCTGCACGGACGCTGGTCTAGCAGAGTTCGCCGTTGGCTGGCTTGCCATCCTATACCAAATCAACTCATAACGGATCAGGCGATAACATTGCACGATAAAAAACATCGAAGTCATATGTCTGAAGAAAAACATAGCCAACAGATCACTAACCGGTTCTTTATCTCCGCAGCCATGGTCATGAATGCTTGCTCAACATTAGTGGCATCCTTTGCACTGGTCTCCAAGAAGGGGATCCCGATCTCATCCGCAAAGGCCTGCAAAGCAAATTGCCATCTCAGATATCAATATATTGCAGGATATATTCATGAGCATTATCAACTATAATGCAGGCTGCAATAAAACAAGCATTTGCAATGAATAGAGATGGATTTGACACCTCAGATGAGCATCCAGTGAAGCGTCCTAGTAAAGTATGTCAACTAAATGTGCACCAAGTTCAACTGAATACAGAGTCTAATGAACAATATAATACATCGGTAAGTAGGGATGGGCATTGGGCTGGGCCGGCCCGGTCCAGCCCGAAGCCCAGCCCGAAAAGCCCGGCCCGGTCCAAGCCCAAATAGATAATGGGTCGGGCTTGGGCCAAATTATTAGGCCCAATTTTTTTTGGGCCGGGCTCGGGCTTAGCTCGGCCTAGCCCGATCCGGCCCGAAGGCCCGGCCCGATAGTAGCCCGCTGCCCGACCCGAGGGCCCAACCCGACTTATGATAAGGGACTGTATATAATATATTCATATCATAACATCCATGCCTTTCTGCTATTTCTGTAGGACAACGTGCAACAATTCAAGCGAGAGATCTGCTATCAAACCCATCTTTAGGTGTAAAACAGATCCACTAACTGTACTCCCAGATCATTTTTCTATGCAAATGGTAATGGGATTTTCATCTTTTTGCTTTTAAGGAGACCTTAATAAGAGTTTCTACTTTCATTATTGTACCATGAAGAAAAAGGGATCTCACTAACACTGTTTGATTTCTATGGCATCAATCCACATTTCTCGTGGCTTTGCATTGCTTCTCCTCTGCGTGAAAAGTGATAGATATATGTGAAAGAAATTATACAATGTAAACTCTTATCAAGTTATCAGCAATGGTAAGCAGGTCAAATATGGGTCATGATTATATCATGATCACTTATATTCATGTCTTCCCATTTCTCTATCATTTCTATGTATATATTCATCCGCAGCCTGGATAGGACTATATCAGTTGATATATTCTTCTTCTGCAAGTGGGGTGCTCTTATTCGTGTCATCATATATGATAATAATGAGAAGAAATTCCGTATGTTCCTGCATGTGCACCTCCATTCCATATGCACACCGTATTCCAGAATGAACATTCACCCATACATGTGGATTAAATGATGGGTCTAGTACCAATAGATGGGCCGGCCCGGCCCAAACCCGGCCCAATGGAATTGGGTCGGGCCTGGGCTTGGGCCGAATAGAAAAAAAATTGCGGGCCCGGCCCAAGGCCCGAATTTTTTAAATGGGCTTGGGCATGGGCCCTTCAGGGCCCGGCCCAGCCCGACCCATGCCCATCCCTATCGGTAAGTAAAGATAAAGATGACGGGGGATTTTGTGTATCACGCATTATGGTAAATATATACATGTTTTAGATTAGATGTAATATATTCTCATTTTAAGGAAAAATATGTAATGTTCTGGATGAAATTTTGATTATTCATCCTTTAGAAGTCAATTAGTATGGCCTCTTCAGAGTTAATCTGCGTAAAAACTCAATAATTATGATCATCAAAAATAAATTGTATAAATAAACTGTTTATAGCCATGTATATATCCCAGTACTAATATTTGCAAGAGAAAATACATAAAAAGGTAGATAAAACTAGTACATCCGAGCTTCCATATCTATGTACGTTAAAGAATGAGCAAACAAAATACTCTTCCACGAGATTTTACATGCAATGAACATCAACAGTTGCCAACATATCCAGCTATATCCCGCTAACAATTCACCAGTTCCCAACATACCCCGCTAACAATAGTTGCAAAGATAAACACATAAAAAGGCCCCAAGGAAGCTCTAATACCTCCAAGTATCCATACATATCAAAAATATGAGCAATAAGAATCCCTTTCCAAGAGACTTGATATGAGTTGATATGCATTGACAAGCATTGATGATATATATATATATATATTCATGCCAAAAGTCAATGACTTCTCTCACTCCAGGGCATATCCCAATATCATTTTTTAAAGATATGCATAAAAAGATCCATAATAGAACTCTAATAAATAATAATGTCAAACTTCCATATCCATGTAGATAAACAAACGAGCAATCAAAATTCCCTTGAGAGACCTGACGTGCATTGTTGATGTTGAGAATGTAACCGTAGTTATTCTTTGTATCCCCATTAAGGGCACTTCTGTACTTTTCTTTGTATGGCTCTCTAGGGTTTCTAAGGTTTTGTCCTATATAAGGACCCCTAGACCTATGGAATAAACATGAACTTACATCCTCTCCACATGGTATTAGAGCAGCGGTCCTAGACCGGTGTTCTGACCTAATCCCCACCGCCACCGCCTGCCCTTTCCTCCCCTGCGCCCGCCCACCAACCCCTACAGGCGGCCCTACGCACCGCCCGCGGTCTCCCCACGCCCTGGCGCCTCCCTAGCGCCGCCTCGAGGCCCGCCGCATCCCCAGCGTCGCCAGCAACCTCCTCCGCGTCGCCCGTGGCCTTCGTAGGCCCCAGCGGCCTCACTGCACCGCACGCGACGCTGACCTAGTGCAGCCCCGAGGCCCGTCGCATCCCCAGCACCGCCAACAGTCTCCTCTGCGCCGCTCACGGCCTCTGCGGGTCCCAGCGGCATCCCTCCGCCGCACGCGACGTCGCTCTACAGCCCACTGTCTCCACAGCGCTGCAAGCGGCCTCCCCGCGCCGCCCTGCCTACGACCTAACAGCCTCCTGTGGTCTCCACTATCTATTCATGATGTACTACTAGGTTCCCATGCTACCTAAGGCTACAGACACTTTCTAGGCCACTTCTACTTCATATGTGCGGCCACCATGGCATCCACATCTGCATCTTCAGACACCAAGCCCCTGTACCCTACCTCTTCTATTATGGTACAGGGCACTTCTATCAAACTTAAGGGTTCGGAGAACTATATTCTATGGTCCCGTTCCTTCCGATTTTTTATTGGTGGCCAGCGCAAGATCTATGTTCTCACTACTAATCCGTCCAAGGAGATGGAGACCAACTACGATACCTAGTATGTCGACAACTGCCAAGTAATTACATGGATGACTAACAGTGTTGATCCAAATATAGCCTCTAACCTGCTCTACAAATCCACTGCCAAGGAGATGTGGGACAGTCTTGAGAAGACTTACTCCCAGAAGACGACCAAGTCTAGGCTCTCCAATATCTACACTCGGATCTGTTATGCAAATCAAGGAGATACATCATTGATTGAATACTATCGCCTCCTCACAAGGCTGTTCGAGGAACTCCTTATATTTCAACCCAAGGCCCTAAATGTCGGTTTCGGTTACCATTTCGGTATTGACCAAAACAGAATTTCGATGGAATTTTGGTGGAATTTCGACCGAAATTTCGGTCATTTCGGTCATTTTTTGTACTAGGACCCCCATATTTCGGTCATTTTGGTTGAATTTCAATTTCGACTGGATATCGATATTCGACAGAAATTCGACCGAATATCGCTGAAATTTGAGGCCATGTTTCAACCTGCTTGCTATGATAAATAGATAGGAGAACGTGCAGAATGGCAGGGGTATCAGTTCCTCTCAGGGTTACACCCACGGTACAAGCCCGTGAAGGATCAATTTCTAACAGTTGCTGCTCTACCCTCTCTTGAGACTATCTTTGGCAGACTCCAGGAGCTAGAGTCTCCAAACCCCCCTCCGTCTACAGAGACTACCACACACTTTGCAGGAGGATGCGTGACCTACCAGGGGAGATGTGCCCATGCTTTTGGTAGTGGTCATGGACGTGAGCATGGACGAGGACGTGACTCAGGTCGCGACCGTAGACGTGATTCTACTACTGCCCGCTACCCAGCGTGCTCCCATTGCGGACGCTGGAATCATCCATCAGAACGATGCTGGGCGAAATTTGGCATGCCTCCTAATGCCAACAATGCCTATGAGACTGTTTCTTCCGATGGCACCTATGATACTATGGACACCTCTCATGCCCAGTCTTCCACAGATAATGCTATCTCCTTTACTGCAGCAGTGTATGCTCGCCTTCGCCAATTGCTACAGAACTCTGCCACTGATACTCCTGCTTCTGGCCCTACTGCTAGTATGACTGCCACAACAGGTACGATTGCCAGCTCTGCCTCTACCTCTACTCCCGCCCGGATAATCGACTCGGGAGCGTCCACTCATCTTGCAGGAGAAGGTAGTCTTCTCACCTCCTCGCGGCCATCCCCTGTTGTAAAAACTGTTCGTGTGGCAAATGGTGCTCGTTCCCCTATTACCAGTGTGGGAACCGCGGATTTTTCCTCCAAACTTCGACTAACTGATGTTTACTGAGCTCCTGACTTTCCTCTCAGTCTTCTGTCTGTTCATAAGCTATGCACGGAACTTAACTGTCGAGTGATACTTGATGGCTTTTGTTGTTACTTTCAGGACATCCAGACGAGACAGATTTTTGGTGGGGGACATGAGAAGAATGGCCTATATTATCTTGATATTCCTTCCAACTCCGGTTTCGCTGGCGCGACTTCCATCTCTGCTGACCCTCTTCTCTAGCATCTTCGTCTCGGTCATCCGTCTGCAAAAGCTCTCTCCTTAATGTTCCCCGAACTATCTATGCTCAAGCCCTTTGAGTGCGAGGCATGTCAGTTCGGGAAACATCATCGAGCTTCCTTTCCTGCTCGTACTGAGCCTCGTCGTGAAGTTTCTTTCTCTTTAGTTCATTGTGACATTTGGGGACCCTGTCCGGTTCGAACCATAAGTGGGCATAAGTATTTTGTTGTTTTCGTTGATGATTATAACAGGTCATCATGGGTCTATCTTTTAAAAGAACGTTCCGAGATCAATAAAATTGTCAAAAATTTCTTCCACTATGTCAAAAATAATTTTTCCTCTAATATACAGGCTTTCCGTTTTGATAATGCCTTGGAATTTACTCAACATGACCTTGCAGATTTCTTTGCTTCCCAAGGGACTACACATCAGACCTCCTGTCAATATACATATCATCAAAATGGGATAGCCGAACGCAAGCTACGACATCTCCTAAATATTGCCTGCTCCCTTCTCACTCAGATGAAGGTTCCCAAGAATTACTGGGGTGATGCTGTTTTAACTGCATTTCATCTTATCAACAGAGTTCCTTCTCTCAATCTAAAGGGGTTAACACCCTTCTCTATACTTCACCCGAATGAATCACCTTTTCCCCTGTCTCTACGATTTTTTTGGTGTGCGTCATTTGTTCATAATTTTCAAACTCCAGACAAACTTTCCCCCCGTGCTATCTATTGAGAAGAGGAACAAAACGAGATGTTTATTCCATAGAGTTAGGGTCTCTTATATAGAGAGAAAACCCTAGAAAGTGCAAGGGTTACAGAACTCGAAGGGTCGCTGGGGGTTACAGAACTTGAAGGGTCACAGAGGGTTACAGAACCTGAAGGGTCACAGGGGGTTACGGAACCTGAAGGGTTATAAACATAAATGTAAATATAGTAACTCTAACACTCCCCCTCAAGCTGGAGTTGAGAAAGCTGCAGCTTGTAACAAAAATAAAAAGTATACACCACATCTTCACACGATGCACCATAAGAACATATGGCCGTTGCTGGTAGAAGACCTCGCTCGAGGACGGGTGTGCGACTTTCAGGTCATCGGAACGTATCTCTGCCATGCCTGTAGAGTCGTTGCGATATCAGGTCACCGAAACGTATCTCTGTCGTGCATGCAGGTCACCGGAACATCTCTGTCATGCCTGGAGAAGAATCGTTGTATAAGAAGTCCAACACGGAGCAGTAGTCAGGTCGTAAAAGAAGAAGCATACGCCCTGACGAAGAAGTTGATGCTCGGTGAAGACTGATGATCTGAGTAATAGTACGGAGTGTCGGTCTGTCAGTCGTGGTAGGACAGTAGCCGTCCTGAAGAATCATCTCTGACTCCTTTCTCTCATACTTGATAGAATAAAGAGTATGGAACATGAAGTTGGAAGAAACAAAAAGTTGGGAGAAACAAGTGGTGGTGAAGCATGGGCTGTTGGAGGAGGGGGCTCCAAGCAGTACCAACGACATTAAAGGTGCGACAGGAGATGCTGGAGCCTCGAGCGGCGCTTTAGGTGTCGCTGGAGGTGGTAGATGGTGCTGTTGGGGACTCGGACTGCCTTGTATAGGATCATCGAATCCATGAGCGACGCAGCAGGTCCAACCCTCTCTCCTTGTCGACAGAGAGAGGGCTGGAGGTGGTGGATTTCGGGTATTAGGCTCTGGTCTAGGACCGTCGTTCTGATACCATGTTGAGAAGAGGAACAAAATAAGATGTTTATTCCATAGAGCTAGGGTCTCTTATATAGAGAGAAAACCCTAGAGAGTACAAGGACTACATAACTCGAAGGGTCGCTAGGGGTTACAGAACTTGAAGGGTCACATAGGGTTACAGAACCTGAAGGGTCACGGGGGTTACGGAACCCGAAGGGTTACATAATAAATGTAAATATAGTAACTCTAACACTATCAAATGTGTCTTCCTTGGTTATTCTCATACTCAAAAGGGTTACAGATGTTATGACCCCGTTGGACATCGTTATTATATCTCTGCAGATGTAAACTTTTTTGAGCATACCAGCTTCTTCACGCAGCCTGTCACCGATATCCCTCTAGATCTTCCTCCTCCACCAATCGTTTATAAATGTCGCCAACAACCTTCACCACCAGACGTCCCTTTGCCCATCCCTTTTTTGCAGGATGATATGCCTTCTTCAAGTGTCCCTTCCAATGCTGTCCCGGATGATCCAAGAGATCTTCCCACTGCCTTGCGAAAATCAAAGAGGAAATGTACTTCTCATCCTATGTCTCATTTCATGTCTACTGTTGGTTTATCTTGCACTGACAGATGATATGCAGATGCTCTCATGACTATTTCTACTCCGCGAGACCATCACAGTGCTTTACATTATTAAGGTTGGCGAAAGGCCATGGATGAGGAGATGGATGCTCTCCTTTCCAGGGAAACATGGGATCTTGTACAATGTCCCAAAGGGATTCAACCTGTGGCATGTAAATAGGTCTTCACAACCAAGCAATCACCAGATGGGTCAATTAACAGGTTAAGGGCTCGCCTTGTGGCAAAAGGCTTCACACAAACATATGAGATGGATTACTTTGAGACATTCTCACCTGTTGCTCGTACGGGGTCTATACAGACCATACTTTCTGTGGCGGCTAACAAAAACTGGCCTATTTTTCAGCTTGATGTGAAAAATACCTTTTTATATGGCGATTTTGATGATGAAGTCTACATGATGCAACCTCCAGGTTATGAAGTCGAGGGGGAGAGTGTATGCCGACTTCACAAGGCCATTTTGGCCTAAAACAAAGCCCAAGGGCATGGTTCGAGAGACTCACTACTGAAATCAACACTCTTGGCTTCCAGAGAACAGCCTCGGACTATTCTGTTTTTGTCAGAAGACGAACAACTGGTACGGTTATTCTTGCAGTCTATGTGGATGATATGGTGGTCACAGGGGATGATGACAACGGCGTACTAGAGACCAAGGCCTTCCTGCAGAAGGTGTTTATTACCAAAGACCTTGGTACTCTTCGGTACTTCTTGGGCATAGAAGTACTACGCACTACAGAGGGTCTTCATATCTCACAGAGGAAATACTATCTAGACATTCTTACTGAAGCAGGATTACTTGGATGCAAACCTGCTGGTATTCCGGCAGATCCTAAGAAACATGTCACGTCACATGATCCTGTCTTTGAAGATGCTAATCGATACAGAAGTTTAGTTGGCAAACTTCTTTATCTAACTGTCACTAGACCGGATATCTCTTATGCAGTGAGCAGGGCTAGCCAACATATGGAGCAACCTAGGTACAGTCACTGGGAGGATGCTCTTCAGATTCTAAGATATTTGAAGGAATCACCAGGATGTGGCCTCTTCTACGGGGCACATGGATACAGAGATGTTATTGTCTATGTCGATGCCGACTATGCGAGCTCACCAGATGATCGACGCTCAACCACAGGGTATGTTATGTTCGTTAGAGGAAATCTTGTTACTTGGAGGAGCAAGAAGCAAACTGTTGTGTCCAGATCCAGTGCTGACGCAGAATACCGGACAATTGCTCAAGCTACATGTGAGATCACATGGTTACTTACCTTCCTGCAAGAACTCGGAATTGCTATTACCACTCCTATTCCGTTATATTGTGACAACAAATCTACTACGTACATTGCCACGAATCCAGTATTCCATGAGCAAACCAAGCATATCGAGGTTGACTGCCACTTCGTTCGTGATGCTGTTAAAAGTGGAAGAATTATTACTCCTCATATTGGTACCGATCTTCAACTTGCTGACGTATTCACAAAAGCCTTACCGAAGAAGCGGCTTTCATGGATTATTTCTAAGTTGGGCATGCTTGATAAGTATGCTCCAACTTGAGGGGGAGTGTTGAGAATGTAACCGTAGTTATTCTTTGTATCCCCATTAAGGGCACTTGTGTACTTTTCTCTTTATGGCTCTCTAGGGTTTCTAGGGTTTTGTCCTATATAAGGACCCCTAGATCTATGAAATAAGCATGAACTTACAACCTCTCCACAGTTGATATACAAGTTCATGCCACGAAAGTCAGTGACTTCTCGTTGCCTTCAGGATGGACCAGATAGAAAACCAGAGTAAGCCAATGGCTTCTTAAGAAAAACCTATCTACCTTGTCACACCTAAATATATATTAAAACAAAGAATCATCACTTTTTTTACATAATTAAATAATCCCATGTAAAGTGAAAGCCTTCATGCCTATATTCTAAAGTCCCTCCCTCCCTCTAACAAGCTTCTATAAAAAAACTAACAATCAACAGCATAGATCACCAAATAATACACCTTATACAAAAGGAAAACAGAACGCCCCTTGACACAGTATAGTACATCTGAAATTGGTGTCCTTGTGCTACATCTAGATTGCCCAAAAGACAGTCACCTACTGACACTGCTGCCTCCCAGAGCACATGTTCCTCACAGCTATCAACAGAAGAGCATCCTCCCCTTGACAAGGCCTGTAAAGTTCCCCACGAGGAATGATTAATCAACGACAACCATAACTCACTCCACACATACAGGGCAAAGGACCTAAAAAACATATGGTCGAAGATGTAGAAAGATTCTGAGACAGGCTAATCACCAGCAGAAAAGAGTGGCTACTAGAGAGACGATAGGATGTGATACAGCTTAAACAGTAGAACAACGAAGCTGAAGGGCGAAGAATTCAAGGTAGCAAAGTTGTGTGGGATAATGTTTTCCAGATTCGTCTCACATAGGGCAGTTCATGTCAGTGTCTGGAGCCCACCTGATTATGCAAACTCTAGTTACTAATCTGTGTCTGCCAGACACATCAATCTTAACCTTCAGAGGAGCCCACATCTTCCAGATCCTAGAATCCTTATTAAGAAGAGAGTAGCCATGGTAAGGCAGGCACAAGTGTGCCATAGGCAACACCCAAGAGTCACTCACTTCTGAGCTCGATCTACAATCAAACACCATCTTCAGAAGTTAGATCAAGACCCACAAAAAGTTGATCCAAAAAGGTAAAGCCAAAAACAAGCATTCATCCTCCACTACCACCAAGCTGAATCATTCAAGCACTACATGGCCATGATCCTTGGATCTGGTGCATGAGCCAACAACCTCAGACCCTAAGCGTCCCTTTTCCCAACCCATCAAATAAAAAACGGCCCCAACTTCTCCAAAGAGGTGGCACTATTGCCGGTCAAATACTAATAATGCCCTTCAAGAAATAAACAGAGCCCATATCTACTCTTCTCACACAAAAAAGCGATCTGCCACATTATTCAAAGATCACGTTGTTGAAAAGATAAATCATAGCCATCACCCAAGATTCTCAACACACCCATTTCACTAGTAGCACCACATCCACAGTTCACCAGTCTTGAACTCCCAATTCTCCGTCATGTTTTGACCCTATATATGTCCCTCCACTTCACCGACGGCATCTCACAACCTCCATCTGCAGTCTCCCTCCATGATAAGTTGATAACTTCATGCTAATTGTTTCAACTCTTTTCACAAGCGTATTTTAAACCCGTGTATATAATATACACAATGACAAGAAGTACAAACTTTTTCCATAACAGAACAACATGTGAGTTTGCCTTCTTGAAGGTTCAATCGTCAGTTGCTATTAGGTCCCTAACTTTGTCACTTTCACCAGGAAAATTGAAACAAGTCCCTTCCCCTTTTCTGCATGTGTCTAGTAATTTTAAGCGATCTTTCCACTTCTGTTCATACTTGCTGGCCGAGTAACCATTCGTGTTTAATGAAGTGGTGTGGCATGGCGTTAATCCATAAAGTTGTCGGCATGTGAAATTATCGTATAAGATATCCATTAGTATTGCAAAAGTCGGTATTCAATATTTAGTTGGAAAATCACTGAATAAAGAATAAATAAGTATCAGGATGACTTTGGAAATATATGAAAAGTATGCCTAATACACATAATTTTATTTACTTATTCATTTATTAATAAGATAAAAGTATGAGTTGAATTGCAATCAAACTAAACACACGTAACTTTTACTTTACACTAAAGAAAAGTATGAAAACCAAAATATAAAATGTTAACCGACTATTCCGCCAAGTTATTTTATTCACTCACCCCTGTTGAATAGCATAGACTATTGCTACACTGGTAGTCGGGTATCCATAACCTCGGATGTTTGTCCAATTTCAACTACAAATGATCACGCTTTAAAAGTACGCTCAATCATCGAGTTTTTGCACATTTAGATCACAAACTTCTTTGGTCTCAATGGATAGAAATCGAAACAGTTTAGGCAGTCCCACCTTTCCTCTAGCTTTGGATGTCTTGTCCAATGTCAACTACAAATGATCATACTTTATTACTGGGGATCAACTATCCATTACTTGCTCTTTTGACTCAGAAAAAAGTTAATTGTTTGCTCTTAGAACACAAACTTCAGCATTCCCACTAATCAAAATTGAAACATTCAACCAATTACAAGCTGGGTAACTTATAACTTTGGATCACACACCAAGTCACAACTTTGGATCAACTACCAAAGTCACAACTGCAACGGGACTCAGCTGCAACAATGATTGAGGCTTGAACCTTACCTCGAGCTACATGCAGAGAAAACTCCGGAGAGTATCAGCACAAAGGGGTCAGTGGAACAAGATAAACAACTACTAATCTTTGAAGGATTGGCAACCATATCAATATTCATATCCTATAACACAACAAAGATTATATCAGATACAGTAATCAAAATACCGATTCAAGCAGATATATCTCTAATTAATTAAAAGCTATCTATAGAAAAATATCACTAGATTTTTCAGTAGCCTAATAGAGAATCTCTGACTCAGGAACTCGAAGAGCTAGCTATAGATCGAGACTAGCTTTATAGCAGATCTTTGAAACGCTTCTCTCTAAAGAATGAAGAACACTCAAGAACAAAGAACACTCAAGAACAGTAGGGAGAAAGAGAGCTGCTCGAATAGCTTTAAAATACTCGAGCTGAGTTGTATGCTGAAATCAGAGGATAGTAGTCTCTGTTTATAGGGTTTTAATGGTGTAATCGTCAAGGGCTAAAAATAGCAACTTTCAAATTCAAATTCCAAATATTGATTGATCATATGAGAAGCTATGATCGATCAGACAAGCATTGATTGATCACCCAAGGACCTTGATCGATCAATTTTGTCGATTCCAAAATTCAAATTTTCGAAATTTGATCAATCTAGAAGATAGTCTTACCGATCAATAAAACATAACACTCAAATAAAGACAACGTTCAATAAATGATCGATCGACAAAAAGTATCTTACCAATCAAATAATATTTACTGATCAAAGTTGAAGTATGGTCGATCAAAAGGAGAGGAATCTTTTGGAGCTATAAATGATTGATCATAGCATAAGCTTGATCGATCGGGTTATGGCCAATCAACAAGATGGCTTGGTTGATCAACCTGACCTGATCCTTGACCTTGATTCTTGGAGTTAACTTTGAGAGGAAATACAAGTCACTCCAATGTGATAGTATATAGATACAATTCTTTGGCATGCTGTAGAGTACATTGGTTATTTAAACAACAGTTACAAAAATTTAAACTTGACAACATATAATAATAAGGTATAAACTTCTGAGGAGTTTCACTTGAGATTTCTACAAAACGATGCACAATTGCAAGGTGCGAGCTTTAGCGTAAAAGGAAGAACAATATTCTAACACAGTCATCAACTACTTGCTCTCTAGCTCTATATTTGTTTCCCCCGACAAATGTGAAACACATGGACTCCCCTTTTCTTTACTTGTATAAATATTTTATGAGGTTTTTCACATCTAGTCATCATTTGTGTTGCCAATGAACAAGGTAATCTTATGCAAATTTAAAAAGTCCAACGGTGAAAAAATATTTTTAGGATGGAAATTTTGTGGAGAAGTTGGAGGGTGGACGAGGAGAAAAACTCGTCGGCTGCGAGAGATTTTGGGGAAGAATCACGGAGATCGCGTGGAATAACTCTGAATTTGATTCAACTTCAACTCCTCCAATGTATAACCCTTTGCTCCCTTTATATAGAAGGGAAAAGGGGATTACAATCAAAATCAAAAGGAAACAAATAAAATAAAAATCCTAACAACAACCTGCCTAACAAACTAACTGATTAAATCCTAAATGGACTCTGACCAACTAATTATTTGAGATCACAACCGATCTCATTATTTACAACAAACTCAATTAACCATAAAAGATAATTTGACCATAATTAATTAGGCTCGAATTAACGGACGGAAAATAAAATTCTAATTTATAAATTTGGCGGATTGAGGCCTAATTCGTCATTTCACGCTACATCAGCTCTCTGTCGCTTCGAAAAACTCATCACCTGATGAGTTGTTGCAACTTAAGTTGTGGTGTCCGAGAATTCTTGTTGAACTTGTTGAATAATTTACTCTAATTTCGTATCTTTCATACTCAATTCAACATTATGATTGTAATTCGTTTCGATTGGAGGACGCATATGCAATTTTCCTACCACTTCACTTAAAATAACTCTCATCTTATCTTTCCACCAAGTTCAACCTTTAAATAAAGATTTTTTTGGTAGAAGCTTCCTTCAAATTCCCCCTTGACAACGCAACGCATCCAATTTCATGGGTTCTCTCTTTGGAGAGGTCTTCACCCGAGAGTAGGCTTTCGCTTCCATGATGCCAACAATGGTGGCGAGTTCTCGAGGGGTTGGGGGGGGGGGGGGGGGCAACGCGAGATGGCATGGAGGGTCTTGTGGTAGTGGATGCGAGGGTGGGGGTGGGAAGGTGATGTATGTCATAGTAGGTGACGGCAGCGACCGGTAGTCATCATGGAGATGGTGCGCGGTAAAGATGGGGGCGTTGGAAGAGGGGGTGGTGATGGGGGAGATGTCCGACATGGGTTTGATGTTGGTGGAGATGGTGATGGCTGCAATGTTGGTGTAGGTGGAAAAAATAACGGTGGCAGCAATGTTAAAACCTCCTGGACAACAACTGGAGATGGTTTTTTTCTTCTTTTCCCCCATTGTAACCTTCATACTTACCTTTTATGGGCTTCATTGGCAATGGTGATGGGGATTACGAGAGGCAACGATGGCACGAGGGAGGCTGCGACTGGAGTGGAGGGGTTGTAGGGTCAATGGAGGAGGTGGGGTGGGGGGTCGTAGCGAGGCTAGGGGTTACGGGGGAGGCAGGGGCATGTGTGGTGGTGGTAGAGTGGGGGAGCAGGGTTGTGAAAGGGGTTGCGAAGAGGTGACAGTGGAAGTGTCGGGCATGGGTTTGGTGTGGGCGGGTACGGCGGTGGCTGCGAGGATGTCGTAGTTGGAAAAAATGATGGTGGCAGCGGTGTTAAAACCTCATGGATAGCAACTGGAGATGGGTTCTTTTCCTTCTTTTCCTCCACTACAACCTTCAAACTTACCTTTTATGGGTGTGGCACTAACAAGATTATCTTGGGCAGCGACTTCGAGGACGGTCGGTGTTGTCATGGCCTTTATCTGACTAGTAAATTCAGCGGCATCTTTCTCCCATTGTTGTTGCATATCTACCAATTCCTGGAGTGTTTTTCTAACATCAGCATGTCATGCATAATTCGTTGAATAAGATTCTTTGGATGGGTGTCCGCACGAACCTTTGTACGGATCGTCAGATCGTTGACGGTATGAATGCCATGATCTGATACCAATCGATGCAAATGAAAAAAATTCAATGGTGAAAAAATATTTAAGGTGGAAAATTTGGCGGAGAAGAATTTGGAGGCAAAAGAAGAGAAATCTCGTCGGAAGTGATGGATTTGGGGAAGAGAATCACGAATATAACGTAGAAGGAGAAGAGGAGAAATATGAGATAATTCTCGAATTTTGATTAACTCTAGAATGACTCAAACATTAGACTATCATCTCCTTTATATAAGAGGGGAGGGATTACAAAAATAAAAAGCGAATAAAATTCAAATCCTAACATACCCTATTTGGACTTCAATTAAATCAAACTAAATTAATTGGAGATCACATTCGATCTCATTATTTAAATAAAAATTGCAACGGACTGGATTGGACTGAAATAAATCTAACCATATTTAAATTAGATTCCAATTAATGGATTGAAAATTGAGCCCCAATTATTCATGTTAGAGATTACAAAAGATTACGTTTCCATATTTCATTATAACTCCACCGAGGGTATTTATGTATTTTATCGTTTGAGCTCTCTAGGGTTTAGTCCTATATAAAGATCCCTAGACCTCTTGAATAAACATCTCATAATGTTCTCTCTTATTCTCCACATGGTATTAGAGCAACGGTCCTAGACTGGTGCTTTGACCTACATCCGATCGCCACCCGCCAGCCTCCCGTAGCCTCTCCGCAAAGAAATATGTGAACGGGCCTCTCTACCACTGGAAGCCCCTTCCCTACCGTAGGAAGACTTCTCTGACTCCTTGGTCTCAGCCAGAAGGAGCTCGTGCCCACCCTAGGGCGCCGCCAGAAGGTATCTCTGCTTGTTAGGGCTCATCCGAGCCTCCCTTGAGCTCCGCCTAGCGAGCAACAATGCCGCAAGAGGCTCCCTTCCGATCGCCAAGCCCTTCTAGGGCTCCGCCTGGAGGTACCCCTTCCCTCTAAGGTGCTGCCAGGAGGTACCCCGGCCTGCTAGGGCTCTACCGAGCCTCCCTTGGGCTCCGCCCAGCGTGCAACAACACCACAGGAGGCCCCCCTCCCTTCTAGGGCTCCGCCAGGAGGTACCCCGCCTTCTAGGGGCGTGCCAGGAGGTACTCTGAGTGGTACCCTTCCTTCTAGGGGCGTGCAACAACGCCACAACAATCTTATTCTACTGCAGAAGGCCTCGTCAGTCCGATAGGGGTTCCTGGGGTCCGCTCTCTCTCTCTCTCTGATCTCGCCCTACTACGACTATGTGTGCGATCAAGGCCACACTCTATGCTTGATTAAGACACAAGACATACTTTCTAAGGTCACTTTTTCTTAACCTAAGTCGTCAAAATGACGTCGTCTACCGAGATCAAGCCCGCGTAAGCTACTTCTTCTTTGATGGTACAAGGCACCTCTATCAAGTTGAAGGGCTCAGAAAATTATGTTTTATGGTCTCGATCTTTCAAAGTTTTTATCGATGCCCAACGCAAAAGCTATGTTCTTACAAAGGACCCTCCTGTTGAAACAAACAAGGATTATGAAACATGGTTTGTTGACAATTGCCAGGTTATCACTTGGATGACGAACATCATCGATCCAAACATTGCTGCCAACCTTCTTTACAAAAGCACTGCAAAGGCAATGTGGGACAACCTTGAACGCACGTACTCTCAGAAGACAACCAAGTCTCATCTCTCTGACATATACACAAGGATCTGGTCTGCTACCTAGGGAGAGACGAGTCTTATCGAGTACTACAGGCTACTTACAAGCCTATTTGAGGAGCTTCTTATTTTTCAACCGGCATGCTATGATAAACAGGTGGGAGAACGTGCTGAATGACAGGTCTACAAATTTCTTTCAGGGTTGCATCCAAAATATAGGCCTGTGAAAAATCAGTTTTTGATGACAGATACTTTCCCCACCATCGAGACCATCTTCGAACGTCTACTGGAGCTAGAGCCTAGAGGCTCCAATTCAACACTCTACCATCCACGCTTCTACGAAGACAACAGCTCATTATACCTCCTCAGGATACAGAAGACGTCGACACTATCAAGGAGGATGGGGTCGTGATTCTAGACGTGGACGCGGTCATGAGTCAGATCGTGGATGCGATCGTGGACGTGATCGTGATTCTTCTACTGCTCGATATCCAGCATGCGTGTACTGTGGATGGGCAACGTTTGGCATGCAACTTAATGCCAACAATACCTATAATGAAGCAACTTATGATGCAACTGAAGATACCTCTGCTCACCAAACTAGAGGGGTACAAACCCCATTTACTGCTTTTAAATATGCTCGCCTGCGACAACTACTGCAAGACTCTGCTTCCTCTGTCGGCGACAATATTGCCTCCGCTTCTACTACTAGCCTAGCTACTACCTCAGGTATAGTAGTGAATTCTGTATCTGCATCTAAACATGCATGAATTATTGACTCCAGAGCCTCTACCCATTTGACGGGAGAAGGAAGCTTGCTCACATCCTCCCAACGGTCTTCCTCTGTGAAGACTGTTCGAGTTGCTAATGGGGATCATTCCCCGGTTACTGTTGTCGGTACTGTTAAATTCTCCTCCAAGCTACAACTGACCGATGTTCATTGTGCCCCTGCCTTTCCATTCAATCTTTTATCTGTACAAAAGCTATGTCGTGAACCTAACTGCCGTGTTATTTTTGACAAATTCTGTTGTTATTTCAGGACCGGACAAGGCAGATTTTTGATGGGGAACATGAGAGGAATGACTTATATTACCTTGGCATCCCTTCAGATTCCAAGTTTGTTGTCATTGTCTCAATTTTTGAAGATCGTATTCTGTGACACCTTCGTCTCGGTCATCCTTCTGCCAAGGCCCTCTCTATGATGTTCCCTGAACTCTCTACGCCCAAACCCTTTGAGTGCGAGGCGTGTCAGTTCAAAAACATCATAGAGCATCATTTCCTGCGCAAACCGAGCCTCGCCGTCGTGCTCCTTTTTCTCTTGTTCATTGTGATATCTGGAGACCCTGTCCGGTCTGAACTCTAAGTGGGCATAGATATTTTGTTGTCTTTGTGGACGACTACAGTCGATCATCTTGGGTCTTCCTGTTAAAAGAACGCTCCGAAATTAATAACATTATCAAGAATTTCTTTCACTATGTCAAAAATATCTCTTCCACTACTATCAATTTTTTAGTACTAATAATACATTGGAATTTACACAAGATAACTCGGCATCCTTCTTTTCTTCCATGGGCACCATCCACCAAACCTCTTGCCCATATACCTCCCAACAGAATGGGGTAGCCGAAATAAAACTAAGACATCTCCTTGATATTGCTCGCTCTCTTCTCACCCAAATGAAGGTTCCAAAGACCTATTAGGGAGATGTTGTTCTCACTGATGTCCACCTCATAAACAGGATCCACTGCATCCCTAAGTGGCTCCACTCCTTTTGGCTTACTACACCCAACTGACTCGCCCTTCCCTCTACCTCTACGGATTTTTGGATGCACAACATTTGTTCACAATTTTCATATTGTCGACAAATTATCCCCATGAGCGATCAAATGTGTTTTTCTGAGTAACTCTCAAACTCAAAAAGGGTGCATATGCTATGATCCTTCAGGTCATCGCTATTACATATCTGCCGATATCACCTTTTTCGAACAAACTAGCTTCTTTACTCAGGATGTGTCAGACATTCCATTAGACCTTCCTCCACCTATTATGTATAAAAGAAAACATGTTTCCACTGTTGTTCATGTTCCTCTACCTGTTCCCGTGTTGCAGGAGAATATGCTATCTTCAAGTGCCTCCACCAAAACTGCCCCGGCTGATCCTCAGGAGCTTCCTATCGCTCTGCGCAGAACTAAGAGGTAATGTACACTTCATCCTATGTCTCATTTCACGTCCACTGATAGCTTATCATGTTCTCACAAAAGATATGCAGATGCTCTTATGTCAATTTCTATTCCAAGAGACCATCATAGTGCAATGCAGGACTCTGGATGACGAGAGGCAATGAATGAAGAAATGGACGCTCTCAATTCCTGAGGGACATGGGATCTTGTACAGTGTCCCCAAGGAACTAAACCTGTTGCCTGCAAATGGGTCTTTACTACGATGCAGTCTCCAGATGGCTCTATTGCCAGGTTGGAAGCAAGACTTGTGGCAAAAGGCTTTACACAGACATATGGAATTGACTACTTCCTGTTACGAGAATGGGATCCATACGGACTATCATATTTGTAGCTGTGAACAAGGGCTGGCCTATCTTTCAGCTGGATGTCAAGAATGCTTTTTTACATGGCGATCTCGAAGAGGAAGTCTACATGATGCAACCTCCGGGTTACGAGGTTGAGGGGGAGAATGTGTACCGACTTTGCAAAGCAATATATGGTCTGAAGCAAAGTGGGAGCATGGTTTGACATACTAAGTACAGAGATTAATACTCTGGGCTTCCAGAGAACTACATCTGACTACTCTGTTTTCGTCAGAAAATGATCAACCGGTACTGTTATACTTGCTATATATGTTGATGATATGGTTGTTACATGTGACGGTGATGAAAGGGTATTAGAGACCAAGGCGTTTCTGTAGAAGGTCTTTGTCACCAAGGATCTGGTACAACTTCGCTATTTTCTAGGCATAGAAGTTATACGTACCAAGAAGGGACTCCATATGTCACAAAGAAAGTACGGCTTAGATATACTGACTGAGGCAGTGTTACTTGGGTGCAAACCCTCTGGCATTCCTGCAAAACCGAGGAAACACTCTACCTCCATTGATCCTGCCTTTGAAGATACTACACGATACAGAAGCTTGGTTGGCAAACTTCTGTATCTTATTGCCACTAGGCCAGAAATATCCTATGCTATGAGCAGAGCTAGCCAATACATGGAAAAACCTTGTCACAACCATTGGCAGGATGTCCTTCAGATCCTTCGCTACTTGAAGGAATCACCTGGACATGGCCTATTCTATGGGGCAAATGATACACTAATGGTGTTGCATATGCCGATGCTGATTATGCAAGCTTGCCTGAGGACCGTCGCTCTACTACGGGCTATGCTATGATGGTAGGAGGAAACCTTGTTAGTTAGAGGAGCAAGAAACAGATGATTGTCTCACGATCCAGTGCAGAGGCAGAATACAGGGCGATGACCCAGGCTACATGTGAAATTACTTGGCTACTGACTCTTCTGCAAGAACTCAATGTTGCTATCACTACTCATGTTCCTCCATATTGTAATAACAAATCTGTTACTTACATTGCTACAAATCCTGTATTTCATGAGAGAACCAAACACATTGAGATTGATTGCCATTTTGTTCATGATGTTGTACGAGGAGGCAAACATATCTCGACAGATCTTCAGCTTGCAGACATATTTACAAATGCCTTATCAACTGTTTCATTTCACGCTGCATCAACTATTGATGCAAATAAAAAAAATCAACGGTTGAAAAACTAAATTAGATAGTGGGAAGATGTCGGTGGAAGAAATCGGAGGCGAAAGGAAAAAACTCGCTGGATGTGAGGGATTTGAGGAAAAAGAACCGTAGAGATCGTGTCGAGGGAGAAGAGAGAAGAGAGAAGAGGAGAGATGCGATAATTTTCAAATGTTGATTAACTCTAGAATGACTCAAATACTAGACTACCATCCCCTTTATATAGGAGGGGAGGGATTACGATAATAAAAAGCGAATAAAATTCAGATCCTAACATGTCCTATTTGGACTCCAATTAAATCTAACTAATTAATTTGAGATCACAATCGATCTCATTATTTAAATAAAAATTGCAATGGACTTGATTGGATGAAAATAAATATAACCCTATTTAAATTAGATTTTAATTAGCGGACAAAAAATTGAGCCCTAATTATTTGTTTCACGCTGCATCAACAATCTGTCGCTTAAAAAAATCGTCTCCTGGCAAATGATTGATTTTTGGATGCATCAATTGTCAGATTTGATCCGACCTCAAGGGCATCCGGCACAACCAGATAAAAGTCAGATGCCAAGAAGTTTCCTGCTCATGTGCACTAATCACATTAAAATCTTCGAAACAAGTGTCAGAAAAACTTGTGTGCAACAGAATGCTGAACATAGTTGTAGACTAAAGAATACTAAGATTGGATGGGTCATAAGTTCACATTTATGGTGTGTGTCCCATCATTAGCTTCAAAACTAAAACTTATCAATATTATAGTTAATAAAAAATGAGGGTTCGCGGATACTGTATAACTTCATGCCTGAATTCACCAAATTTAGGGGTTCATTCTTAAAAGAACTCGCAAAAATAAGTGTCACGGTACTGGTTTTATTAGCATAGAGTGAATTTAATAATTTGCAGTTCCCTATTCGACTTGAAGATGCTGACTTGGATGTAAGTTAGATATTTTTCCTTTACATTAAAAATTATGAAATCAAGAAAAGAAATAAAAGTAGGATAAACTACCTTCCCAGTCTCATAAGACACTACTCTATTTGCAGCCAGATCACATTTGTTGCCGACCAGGAGCTTGTTCACATTTTCACTTGCATAACGGTCAATCTCGTTCAGCCACTGCTTGACATTGTTAAAACTTTCTTGGTCTGTCACATCATAAACAACCTGCCAAACATCTTAGTTAATAAATCTCTTTCATATAATATAGAAGCATCAGAACAGTGGAAATATAAGAAACTCACAATAATTCCATGAGCACCTCGATAATAACTACTTGTAATTGTCCGGAACCGCTCTTGTCCAGCAGTATCCCACTATAAATAAGAAAAAATGCCATTAGTTTACCACCACTTCAGGGGAAAACACCAAGAGTCCCTTACTATTTGAAGTTTTATAGTCTTCCCGTCCTGCTCCACTGTACGAATTTTCTGAAAAATGCAAAAAAAAAGAGACATGATCACACAGTACGTATTAAAAAGTCACAATATTCTAAAACCTGAAGCAGGAACACTTACAAAATCAACACCAATAGTGCTAATGTAACTCTCCAAGTATGAATCATCCTGAAAGAAGGAAAAGGCTTAATTAGATTTTCAAATTAAAAAACAAATACATTATTCCTAATTTTTAACAATTAAACCTAGATAATATATAATTAATATCAATAACAGTGTGTGCATATAAATGTACGAGATATAATGCAAGCAGTTCCATCCAAAGTGCATGTTGAAAGGAAACATGACCATTTTCAACTGCAATATGGAGTAAATTACTTTAAAGTCTCCGAAATTTACACTCAAATTCAATGCAACTAGGGATGAGCATTGGGCTGGGCCGGCCCGACCTAGCCCGAAGCCCAGCCCAAAAAGCCCGGCCCGGCCCAGGCCCAAAGGAATATCGGTCCGGGTCTGGGCCCAATATTTAGGCCCAAAATTTTTTTGGGCCGGGCTCGGGCTTGGCTCGGTCCAGCCCGACCCGACCCAAGGACCCGGCCCGAAGAGGGCCCGAATCCTTTCTCACATCCTACATGCATGAAAACTCCCACCTATTTCATGTGCACTCTCTTCTTGTATCATGTCTTCATACGATGTTTATAAATCAAGAAAGTTAAGCGTGTGACATGAGTTGATGATCAATGTATGGACCCTCTTCCCTACAAGTGGTGTCATCCTCGAGCTCCTTCTCAGTGTTGTATATGCCTCTATCCTATCGTGACCCTACTTAATGGCCACCCTCCTTGCATACTCCTTCACCTGGATGGAGTGAAAAGATGGACACGCTATAGAGAGGGAATCACGTGTACATGATTCGAAAAGATATACAGCACACGCCTCCCTTCCCACAAGCAACCTCTCCCCAACCATCTCACATCAAATTCTCCTCCACATCCACCAACATTGCACCTGCTCACAATACACTCCCTCTCCCAAAATCCTCCACCTCCATCCATGTCTCCATGTCTTCCCAGCCTTTAAGGTGTTGAGAGATTATTTATCGTTTCTCTATTTCATGCATTTTTTTCTTTTCATATCTATTATGTAATTTTCCCATATGAGTTCTCCATGCTATATAAGAGAACTCTATGGCTCCCTCATAATCAATTCCTTATTTGGTTTCTATATGATATCTAAGCAACAGTTCCCAGTCGGAGTTTTTGTACACAATCCCCCCCCCACAACGTCGTCGAGTGCCAACCAGCATCCTCGCACGCCTCCCAGTGTTGCAACCCCACCATGCACCTATCTCAGAGCCCATGTGTGCCTCCCAGCGTCATCGTGCACTCTCCAGCAACGTCAGCAGCCGCTCTGGCACCGTCGACGACACCTAGGGTTCTGCCTAGTGCCTTCGATTTTCCTCTCGACGTTGATTCATCATTCAAGGATCATTTACAGTCTGCTTTTGATCGAAAACAGTAATCTCAGACCTACAAATCACCTTTCCAGCCCTAGCGTGAATCCATAATTGAAGGGGGTAGTTTTTGTATGAGTCTACACATACAACCAATCCCCTATGGGCTCGTTTGGTTGCCAGGTTACCCCAGGGTAACCTGGCATACACTCAGCTCTACCCATGCATTCATGTATTGGAATCAGTTGTATGGACCAACAACTTCTTTGTTATAATATTTTTAACCACGTCAAATAAAAAGGTTAAAATAAAAAACATATTATAATCATTAAAAAGGTTAATATAACACATAATCAATGTGGCATCACTGATTCACATCACATTTATCATTCTAGCTATCTCCAACCCTCCTAACCATCCAAACAACTACTATTCATATGAGGTTACTCCAACACAACCCAGTTACCAAACATGCCCTATATGTTCGTTTAGACTCATTTAGATCAATCTACAACCCCAGTTGAATTCCCTTTCGGTCTGCTTATCATCATGCCAAAGAATATGGGTGATATTTTTCTTCATATGAAGCATTCAATGGTCTGATTCTCATCGTCAAGACGGATGGGAACAACCATGAGTTCCGGTCCGTGAAATTTTTGACCCTGATGCATTGCAGTAACAAAGAGCACATTCTGACACAACCAGAGCCAATGCATAAGACACGAGAAAATGTATCATAGAAGCAAGATGACACATATGCACATTTTTGGCTCTCTGAGACTCATCACGGAGATAACCAATGATATTGTGAATCATCCCACTTCCAAGGCAATGTGGAATATCCTGGCACCACATATGGTTAGGCAAAGAATGAGACCAAGATTCTTCAGTTGCAGTTTAACATTTTCACGACCAAATAGAATGGTTGTCATCTACACAACTTCTTCTCTTTGCTTCATAGCATGTTCGAGAAGCTTCAAAGCTTCATGTCAATGACTACATCTACTGAGCAGCAGATGGCATACATGAACACCATGATGGTTGGAGATTTTCTGGCTGCCTTAGACCCTTAGTGTGAGGCAACACGAACCCAGTTTCTCACGGGTGCACATATCCCTCCTACGAAGGAGGTTTGCAGTTGCCTCAGCAAGATCATGGTCCCAACTGCAGCTACCCACACACCTCCTTAGTGATGGTTGCATCTCACGACAGGGGAGGTACTTCTCAGTTAAGAGGACGTGGTGTTCGTGACATAGGAGTCAGATGTCAATGTGGTCCATGCACATATTGTCGTCGACTTGATCATTCAATGGAGACATGCTATCAAAAGCTTGGATATCTCGCATGATGCATCTGCTCGTGTGGCAGAGTAGGTTGAGCCCACTGCTAGCTCGACTCATATTACATATCAGAGGTTAAAAATTATCGCCTCTCGTATGAGGGCGATAATGACTCATGCTATCGACACTACTAGTTCACTCATAGGTCTGGCAGATGTTGCAGCCATTGTAGAGCATTTTCTAACTCCTCATGTACACCCCATACCCTTACTAGTTGTCCCAAAGTAGATATGAGAAAGAGGATCATGGATTCTGGTGCATCCCACCATTTGAGTGGAGATATGGCTCAATTTACTTCATATAGATATATCCCTTTCAGGCAGATCAATTGTCATTGCATATGTGACTCATTCCCCTATTAGAAGACAGGGGGAGGTCTATTTGACGAAATCGATGCGTCTCCAGAATGAGCTACATGCAATGGATTTTTTTGACATTTATTATCTAGTAGTCAAATCACCAAGGACTTGCATTGTCGTGTCATTGTTCACCCATCTTCTTTTATGTTTCAGGACATACTCACGGGCAGGGTGATTGGATATGACTATGAGCAAGAGGTTTATACAGACTGGTCAAGTTTCCATACGTCAGTGCTTCTTCCATTCCTACTAGATCAGTCTCACCTTATATGTGGCATCTATGTTTTGCTCACCTTCATCTGCGGAAACAGTGTCATGTCCTCTCACAAATATCCACTTGATCCACCTTTCAGTGAGAGGCTTGCCAGCTTAGGAAGCATCACTGGTCTTTGTTACCTAGTCATTAGAGTCATATTAGCAGTCATTTATTTGAGTTAGTTCATTTTGACATTTGTGATCCCTATCAGGGACACATGTTTTATCTACTAGTTGTGGATGACTTTTTTAGACTATCGTGGATCTTTCTTTT
Source organism: Ottelia alismoides (assembly GCA_037367405.1). Taxonomy (NCBI): domain Eukaryota; kingdom Viridiplantae; phylum Streptophyta; class Magnoliopsida; order Alismatales; family Hydrocharitaceae; genus Ottelia; species Ottelia alismoides. Next base: position 533,219 of record JAZKJV010009641.1, on the reverse strand, counting down.
GAAAAATAATATTAAGGCTGGATTTACCATTCAATCATTCATTATTGAAATAAAGAATATTTTTTCTGCTACTGTTATGTTTGCTTTGATAATGCCTTAGAGTTTTGTACTTTACGGCTTTCGGAGTTCTCCATGTCTCTTGGAATCATACACGAGACCTCGTGTGCGTACACTTCCCAATATAATGATGTTGTTGAACACACACCGACACTTAATTGATGTAACCAAGACACTCCTGATTCAGAGTCGTGCTCCACATTCTTTATGGGGAGATGCAGTTCTCACTGCTCGTTCTTAGTAAACGGTATGCCATCCTCGATTTTACAAGAGAAGGTCCCTTTATGGATTACATTGTCCAAGGACATGTTCTCCCTTAAACCTAGGGTTGGCTATTGAGTCAAGGCTCGATGAGCCAGGCTTAAGCTCGGCTCGACAAGGGTTCGTGAGCCTAGGTCACTAAACTATTGAGCCAAATCCGAGCCGGAAATTTGAGCTCGATAGTTTAACGAGCCGAGTCCAAGTTGAGCCCGGCTCAGCTCGATAACTCGATAAGGGGCTCGATAACTCGATAAGGGCTCGTCTTGATAACTCGGTAAGGGGCTTTACTTTAGTCCCACCTCAGGTAAAGCTGAACTCGGAGGGAGCGAGGAGTCTATACAAGTAGAGGGAGTGCCTGGTCTACATGCATACTTATCTTAACTCGGCTCGAGCCCAATCGAGCCCGAGCTAGCTCGATAAGAGGCCCGAGCCTGAGTCATGTCTGGCTCAGCTCGTTGGGATCGATAGCCAGCCCTAAGTAAACCTCATGCCTAAGGTTCTATGGCATTCATGCACCACCTGACTCCTAGTCGTGAGAAGCTCTCCCCTAGAGCTATAAAGTGTACCTTTGTAGGCTACATTCGGACCCATAAGGGGTACTGTTGCTTCGATCTAGTTAGACAAAAGTACTACGTCAATGATAATGTTACCTTTTTCTAATTTGTCATGTATTTTTCTCCTGCAGGTGACTGGTTGACTCCGTTTGACTATAGGGAGGAGGTATACATGCCTCCTCCTATATCACCACAAGCATCACCCTCCAATACATTGGCTCAGTTTTTGCTACATTTTTATGTACACAAGCCGCCCACTATTCCCTATGCTCATGGGCCTTCCCTATCATCTGGCACACCCCAAGTATGTTATGAGCACATTGTCTCTACTGATGGCATTGGTGATTTGACTATGCAACAAGCTATTGTACAAGAGGAGCAGGTGCCTTCTCAGAAGGCTAGTTTACAGGTTGTGGACGATGTAGTTGACCTTGATGTACCTATTACTTTGCTGAAGCGGAAGCGTAAGTGTGCCAAGGTTCATGAAAGCGGTATGTGTATCCGTTCAGACAGGCCATCGAATATTGAATAAGCGGTATGCGGGGGCATATGCGGAGTATATGCGGTTCTACGCGGTTTTCTAATTTTTAATTTACAAATAAATATCTATGAATAATATTACTAATGAGGAGCTAAAGAAGATTTAAGACAAAAACAGTTCATGTTAGATGGTTGAGTATATGCTTTAAATTGCCTAACATTTAATCACAAAAAATATCTAGCTATAAAAACTTCACATATTAGATGATTCATAATAACAAAGCTTCATTACACATACATGCACTAAATTAGCAAAACCTCAATCGGCATATATTAAAATATTTGACGATACATTGTATATACTCATGAAAACAATACATGAGATAAACATAAAACATTACATATATGTATATATATAATGGCATAATGCATTGCAATTCTATCCAAATGCATGTCATATTCTTACAATTGAACGGAGGAAGAGACAAGATCTACAAAATTAAGTATCTAAATGAGAGGATTGAAAAGTTGGAGATGGTGGAGTAGTATGCGAGGCGTAAACGAGGCATATACGGGGCATATGCGGCAGCATATGCGGGGAGGGTGCATAATGCACCGATTCATGAAATCGGTTCGGTCTGCATGCCGCACGAGCATATGCGACCCATGCGGCCGATTTTATGAACAATGAAGTGTGCTACATACTCTCGCTGCTCATGTCTCTTTGTGGCGTCTTTGTGGCGTCTTTCAGATGATTTTATGAGATTTGTCATGGGTCTGTCAACCGTAAAGATTCCACGAACTTCCCAGGAGGTTATGCGAGATAGTCAGCACCGTCTTACCATGGAATTGGAGGAGATGGATGAGTTACAGTCGTGTGGCACGTAGAGCCTTGTTACTGCTCCTACATGGCATCTGTAGTGGGATGCAAGTGATTGTTCACGGTGAAGCATTATACATATGGTAGTATTAATCGCTACAGGCCATGTTTATGGCTCGTGGGTTCACCCAGACCAAGGCCCTTTCGATCATTTCGACCATTTCGATCGAATTTCAATTTCGACAGGATATCGATATTCGACAGAAATTCGATTGAATCTCGCTGAAATTTGAGGCCATGACCCAGACGTATGAGGTGGACTATCAGGATACCTTTTCTCCCGTGGCTCGTTATTCTATAATGGGGATCATTCTCTCGATTGTATTATTAGTAATGGTTTCGGATTTCCTGAAATATCGGTGAAATTTCGCTGAAATTTCGATTTTGACATGGGACCAAAATTTCGAGCGAAATGACAATATGTAGGCCTTCCTTCACAAATGTTGCTCGATTTGGGCAAAATAAGACTGAATTTCATCAAAATTTCGTTTTTACATGGTGTCGATAAGATATCTGATATCAAATTTTCAAACTTTGATTGATACAAGACTGGTCCTTATCTCAGCTTGATGTGAAGAATGCATTTCTCTATAATTATGGTGACTTTTTTAAGACCAATGATTGTGACTTGCAAGAGGAAATCTACATGCAACAACCACTTGAGTTCATTGATGAGAGAGAATGTCATAAGGTTTGCAGACTTCATAAGGGTATCTATGGCCTTAAGAAGAGTCCCAAAGTATGGTTTTATATCATAAGCTCTCAAACTTGATAGAGCAGCATGGATTCATGAGATCGACTACAGATCATTCAATATTTATTTGGAGGACTCAAAGACGTGTAGTTGCTATAATGGTATATGTTGATGATATCATTGTTACAGGGGATGATGTGCAGGATATCCGTACAACTAAGGATTTTCTTGAACAACAATTTGCTACCAAGGACCTTCATGATTTACGGTGCTTCCTAGGACTTGAGTTTGCCAGGAACCAACGGTGTCTTGTTATGACCCAAAGGAAGCATTTACTAATCTTCTCTCAAATACATGCATGGCGGATTGCAGGCTTGCCACTACTCCCATGGACCTCAACATGTAGTAATATGATGATGATACAAAAGAGATAGACAAGAGGTGGTACAGGGAGCTCATCGGGAAGCTCTATATTTGACCATCACTAGGCCAAATCTCTTCTGTAGTAAGCAGGGTCAGCTAGTTTACGGATCAACCTAGACAAGCACATATGTATGCTATCCATATGTATCTGAGGTACATGAAGTCCTCTCCCGATATTGAACTATTCTTTAGCAAAGGGACATCACTCACCGTTATAGCATGTGTAGATGCAGATTATGTAGGATGTCCCAAGGATAGGAAGATTACCTCATAGTTTGCAATATTCATAGAGAGCTCTTTGGTGTCATGGACAAGTAAGAAGCAGACTGCGGTTACCAGATCTAGTGATGAGTCGAGCCATGCCACAGAGGAGTACTGACATGATGTGGGTTAGATCTGTTCTAACTGATATACCTATTGACTTGCCTCCTCCCATGCATCTACAATACAACAATCAAGCTGTTATTTTCATTGCCAACAACTCTGCCTTCCATGAGAGGACCAAGCATATTGAGGTTAACTGTCTACACTCGTGACATGATCTAAAAAAAACTTTATCTCCACTTCTCACGTCAGCTTAAGAGAACATATTTGTGTTTACACCTATACAATGCATACCCTTTTTCCTTTCAAAAAAAAGCTTGGAGAACATATAACAAATGTATTCACCAAGACCCTAGTCAGAAGCCCATTCCATAGTTGTTATTCCAAGATGAGCATGATTGGTATCTATGCTCGGTCTTGAGGGGGGAGTATTGAGAGATAATTTATCTTTTCTCTATTTCATATATTTCTTTTCATTTCGTGATAATTTATCTTTTCTCTATTTCATATATTTCTTTTCATTTCGTGACTATTATGTAATTTTCCTAACATGAGTTCTCCCCTCTATATAAGGGAACTCTAGGGCTCCCTCATAATTCAATTTAGTATTCAGTTTCCACTAAAGGCATATAATGTTCGCTTGTTCGCTTTCCCTCTCATTATCACCCAAAAACCAAAGTGACATAGTGGGGGAGGGGAGGTCAAAGAAGGTCTGCGAGACCCTAGATTGACAGGGGGCTTAGGTCTACCCTTGGGGTGAAGTATGCTCAACACCCTGCTGGTCTTGCCCACGCTTGCTCACTCGTTGTCTACAGACAGAATTCCCAGCTCGTCAAAGCCAGAGCTTGACATGTTGTTCTTTTTGCTTGCTTTGTAAGTCACTCACTTCTCTTCCCAATACTTCCATGAATCCTCCGCCAACCTCCTCACATCTACCATATTGATGTCCCTAACCCTCCAGCACATGCATATCTTGCATGCCTTGAATCGATTGCTTCAATCGGGCATTGTCTCTCATAGGTCCTCGAATATAATAGTGCCACACGTAACCAAGTTGCAGTGCAAAAGAGTTGTGAGCTTCCTAACAAACCATGGTCCAATTAAATTGTTGCCTCACAACCCAACAAAACATAGGTTTTGATATCTCCCTATGATGGTTAGGATCTCATTCTCACAATGGGGGCACTCAAAGGCAGCAAAGATGTTGACAAGAGAGGATGGCAGCAATCACGATAAATGGGACCTTGTGGACATGAAATCAGCACCATTCCAGTGGATGACAGCAATACGAAGGGAGGAGTGTCAACAGGGGCTTAAAAGCATCATCGAAGGAGTTAAACAAAGATGAAAACCAAAGTGGCATGTCAAAGGGAGACGATGTGAGTCGAGTTGGGTGTAGAGGGTGGTGGAGTGGATGGGTTGATATTAACCAGATATGTGGCCAGAGTGAACAAGTTAAAGGGAACCTCTGAGGCAACAGAGAGAACAAAGGGAGGACGGCACGAAGGGTGAAGAAAAAGGGGGAGGAGATCGGGAATGAGGAAGATCCAAAATCTAAAACTACCTATTTATTTGCCAAAAAGATGGTGAAAGTAACATAATGAAACTTCACATTAATCGTGCTATCACATTGTGACATTTAAGTGTTAAAACTATTAAATTTGGGTGTAAAGTTTAAGGACTTTTATGTAATTTAATCTTCAATATATAACATAGTAACAAGTTGGAACATGCTTACTTCAGCATTTTTAGGTTTTACAACCTATTATTTAAGAAAAAAAAGAGGGCAACCCAACCAGCACTACTGCACAATGATTAAAAAACTAGCCAGAAAATAAATTTTTCTTGGAAAAATACCGCAAATCTTAAAAGAAGGCATGACTTGCCAACGCCTGAATCCCCTATTAGTAAAAGCTTGAAAAGGTAATCACTGCGCAAAAGAAAGTACGGGTAAGAACTTTACAATAAATCTTAAAAAAAATCTGACCTTTTTTATGCATAAAGCCAAACAAAAAGGCTTCTTTCTGTAAACATGTTAGTAAGAAGAGCAACAAAAAAATTCTGACCTTTTTTATTAATAAAGCCAAACAAAAAGACTTCTTTCTGTAAACATGTTAGTAAGAAGAGCAACCGAACAAAAAAATCTCGCACATGAAATAACAGCATAATGGCATAATATCTAGGTGCTTGATAGTACAAATGATACAGGAAACATCTAATTATAAAAAATCTTCTAGAAATGAAGTATTGCTACTCTCATTAGAAGCAACATCCTCCAGATATTTTTTGTGGAAAATTAGGAAGGGACAATTTCAGGAAAAATATGGACAGAAAATATCAACAAGTTGCCTAAGAACAAATATTCTATCTTAACCCACTAAAAGAGTTTACTGGCTGAAATACAGGTATCCCATCCCATTAGCACAGTTAAGATCTTCCCCTTTACAAAGGATCAAATTTTCTTTACCCAGTCGTCTGGTGATACCCATAAATCTGGAAAATGACTGAATCTCAACAAGCTGCACCTTAGAAAAAGTACAATGATATTCGTAACCGAGGGAATCAGACATCGACACTGAAATTTCAATTACTGACATCAAGAAGTATAACAAGCTGCCACCACATATTTTTAGTACTTCTTAATGTTAGTATTTTTATTACAGCAAAATGATCAAATGTAGACTGCTCAGCATCACAAACCCTATGATGCCAGCAAAAAGGTGGGTAAGTGAACCGAAACACACAAATATTCCACAATAAAAACTTATGTTTTTTCTGCAGAAGAATCAAGTACATCACTGCTTGGAAAGCAATGTCTCTAAATCCCCCATGTCAACTACGCACTTCTCATTTTTAGAACATGTATATTAATCTATTCCATTGAAGTGATTAAATATAGACTCCTCAGCATTACAATCCCAATGAATTATGATGCTAGCAAAAAAATGCAAGTGTACCGGAACAAGTAGATAATCACACTCTAAAAATGCAGATATATAAAAATGTCCAAAACTCTTGCATGCAGATATATAGATGTTACTCAACAGAAAAATCAAGCGACATCACTAATTAAAAAGCAATGTCCAAAACTCTTGCATGACCGTGACTTTTTCCATAAATAGACCACAGCTAAACATTATATTTGAGGATACGCATCTAAACATATTCCCAGAGATGTTAAAATAAGATTTTTCCTGGAAGTTCTTACAACTTTAATAGATCAGCTACCAATCAACATCAGCCAAAGTGAATTTCAGTAATCATGGGTAAGTAAACCTTTTTCTATACTTATGGTCTCATTTACATGATTTGACACGCTCTTATTCTAGACGTAAACAATATCTGTTTTGATTTTTAGTAACTAATACACCAAGGGAATAAAAAAGAAGATAAAGGAATTTTTTTTGAGAAATAGGTTCCGTAAACGATATTACTGACCACAGATTATTGATAGACTTTTGTTCACATGTATAAAATACTTAGGCTGAAGCAACAGAACACAAAGGTGTAGTTCTTAATAAATGAGGGAATCCAAAACTGTGACATTCTACTTTTTTATATTGATTTGCTTTGACAAAATAGAAATGGTTGGCCATCAACAGTTCCCCAATTTATTATCATTGACACCAGAGAGATGCCAAAGGAAGAAGAGGAGGGATTCAGGAAGGCGGAGGATGATGTCAAGAAAGAATGGTCCTTGTGGATTGTACAATAGTAATGACAATGGAAAGCAAGATTGTTAGGTTGGGCAAATCTGAAAAAGGTTGCATCTAGTTGGGATTATCATCCACTACTCGTGAACAAGCAGGAAGGGCCGAAATCTTGGGAGAAAAGGTGGGGTTTGAAATTCGATCTTCACACGTAACTTTGAGATCCACTGCTAACTTGATGATTGTAACATGTGGGTGCAATTAGGGTGGAGCATTGGGCCGGACCGGCTCAGGCCCAACCCTGACCTGACCCGTAAAAGCTCGGGTCCGGCCCAGACCCACTATATAGATGTTAATAAAACCTAGATTGAGTATCGGGCCGGGCTCAATTTAGCTCAGCTCGAGGCGCAATGCATATTTGATCTATCTTTAATTGCACACGTGGATGACTACTAAGCTCAAGCAGTCATCATTCGGCTTTGAAATGTATATTTTGAAAAACAAAATCTCACAGTAAATATTCCCCATGAATATGCATCGGGACATTCAGGAAGAATAGTATCAATAGTATTCTCATATTAAATATCTCCACGGACTTTTAGTGGTCCATCTGAATCCAAAACAGAAAACGTGATCCTTTTTTTGAGAGAAAATTATTCTCTTACTTTGCTAATTTATATAAATTCTTATGCATCTAGAAATGTCAGAAAAAGCCAGCATGGCATTTGGCTTAGGAAGAACAGTGGCATTCGTAAATATCAACCCAGGACACCTCTGCAATAGACTTACAAAGATCTATGTAGCCCCTAAACCATATTTTGAACTTGTGAGGAGAAGAGACATTCATACATACTGACCCAATATCCCCGCAGTAGACCTATAAAAGAATATTTAGCCCCAAAACATATGGAAGGCGATGGTCCAATGCTGAATTCATACTCCACCTCCCACATCAAGAATCTGAAGAAGGAAACTTAGAAATCAAGCACCCCATGAAGAAGTAAATTTTTAACAAGGTTTCCCCGGACATGTTTGTTTATAGTAGGAGAAGGTTTCGCCATTTTTTCCCCAGGACGTGTTCCTTGTTAGGCTTGCAGGCCTGAACCTGTAAGTACTACACTATAACTTTGATCATGGTTCATACATACAGTTCAACCAATAGAGAGGGTGAAAGGATGGAATAATATAAGTTTCTTCCTTGGGGTGATGTGGGGGAGAGCAGTCTCACTCGCTGAGGTCCCTTTCCATGTAGGGAAAGTGGAAACATCCTCCATTTATACATGTGCTCTCCTGTAGTCCCCTCAATCATATGTCTTATTTCTGGTATTTTAATGATGGAGAGGATCACTAACACAACCAATCAAACCTGGTTTTCTACTACCAAGGCTCGTCAATTTGATCTTCCATTGATATTGTTGAGTTGTCATGGTCTTCCATTGATTAGCAGTCAGTGGAGATCATGGGCCTTGTTAAATTCAGTGTTTCACAAGATTGGCCTCTGCTCGGTTATAAATATGTGAGTCCCCCGTGATATTAACAACCGATCTTATTTCATTCTTGCTTGGATTTAGGTCCGGAAGCTCGACTTTCTCTTAGAAGTTAGACCCTGATGCTCGAATTTTGTTTGACTCTTGCTTTGGTCCAAATGCTCGTTTTTTGTTTGCCTCACACTTGAATCCTGATCTGATGTTTGATTCTTGTTCGAATCACACACAATCCTGATGCTGGATTGGATTCCAATGCTCGATTCTTAATCGATCCTCACCCCGTCATTTGACCCAATTTCATAGTTGTCCGTGTCATCCACGAGGAGAGTTATCAAAGTAATTATGTGTTAAGCGTGTCATGCAAGACAATAGAGTGGTTGATCAGGTCCCCATGTTTAGGTGGCACAGGTAGGTTGTTCAGCATTTTGCCTTAGGGAGCTCAATGCCTGATCAAAATACTTGTGGATTTTCTTAGAACAAAACCAGTCAACGACATCTAAGAATGGCACTCCTATTTGTATTATGTCAAACCATGTAAATAGTGTGTATAAGTGCTGACAAGGACATTATAGTGGGAGTACATGGTAGTGTGTCTTTTCATAGTTAAACGTTTTTGTTTGATTGGTGACTACCTTGTTCAACTCAGCCATGATAAATCCCAAGCCCGGGTAAATGAAGAGGGTTGCACATTAGGCAGCCCGGTCAGGGCGGGATAGACAATTTCAACAATCGGATCTTTTCTACATGGATTTAAGCAAACATTTTGGATTCCATTGGGGTGTTTCCTACTAGTGGCGTGTTGCATCGCCCGAATGCCGCTACATTGCTGCTCGGATGAAGTTCAAATTTTGCAAAGATTCTCACATAAGGAACACATGCAAGTAAATAAGCTAGATCCGTCGCATCATGGCCCGGACCCAATCCAAATTTTTTAAGGATTCTCGCATAATGGACCCATGCGAGTAAAGAAGTTAGTCCAAAAGATGTCGCAAAAGAAGTTGCAAATATATAGTTAGAATATTGGTATTTTGACTGGCAAATCAATAGAGATAGAAGATATGATGGAAAGAAGAAAAATTCAGATATTATGTCGCCAAGAGACAAAATGGGTTAAAGAGAAAGCAAGAGAGAATGAGAAGACATGCTTAAAATTATAATATTCAGGTAAAGAGAAGGGTGAAAATGGTGTTGGAGTAGTTGTTCATAAGAATTTGAAGGATACTGTGTTTGAGGTGCAAAGAGGATCGGACTATTTTGCTGAAATTGGTGCTCGAAGAAAAAATTGAATATCATCTCAATTTATGCACAACAAATTGGTTTAGAGGAAAGGATTAAACAAGTTTTTTTGAAAGGATTTGGGATAAAAAAAAGTTTTTTGAGAGGATTTGGATAAGATTATATAAGGAATCCCACACAGAGAGATGACTTGCCTAGGTGGAGATCTTAATGGGCATGTGGGAAAGGATGTTTCAAGGTATGCTAGTGTTCAAAGAGGCCATGGCTTCGAGGATAGAAAATTAGAAATGAAGAAGAAAAGGTCACTCTGGATTTTGTAATGGCTTGTGATCTTTCATAACAAACACTCTCTTCAAGAAGATGGAGGAGCATTTGATTACTTATAAGAATGGCACAACTACAATACAGATAGATTAGTTTACATTGAGGAGAAGAGATCGGTTGTGTTGCAAAGACTGCAAAGTAATCACATGAGAGAGTGTGACAACTCAACATCGCTTGTTAGTCATGGATATGCAAATAAAAGGACTGGTAAAGAAAAGGATGGTTCCCAAGATCATTAGAACTAGATAGTGGAATCTTCAATTGAAGCAATCAAGCTTCAAGGAAAAGGTTTTAAAAGACTTATCTTGAATTGTAACAAAAGTGCAAACGAGATGCGGGAGGTGGTAGCATATTGTATCCGAAGGATAGTCGAAGAGATGCTAAGCGAGTCAAATGAAGGAGTTCCAGGCCAAAAAGAGGCTTGGTGGTGGAGTGAAGGGGTGCAAGAGAAGCTTAAAATTAAAAGAGCCTGCTTTATAGCTATGTATAAGGATAGAACAGAGGAAACATTCACAAACTACACAATAGCGAAGGAAGCAAAAAAGGTTGTAAGTGAAGCTAAGTCAAAAGCTTATGCAACAACAACAACAAAGCCTTTTCCCACAATTAAGTAGGGTCGGCTACATGGATTCTTCGCCTCCATTCAGATCTATCTTGGGTCAATCCCGGGCTTACATCCACAAAACAAAGATCCCTCCGTATGGTCTCTTTCCAACACTTCTTGGGCCGTCCTCGATGCATCAGTTGATCTTCTTTGCAAATGACCAAACATCTTAAGCGGTTTTCTCGCATCTTATCCTCGATCGGAGCAACACCAACTTTCTTTCTGATTGCATCATTCCGAATCCGATCTTTACGTGTGTGTCCACATATCCACATTAGCATTTTCATTTCCGCTATAGCATTTTCATTTCCACTACAGCCATTCTCTGCACATGTCTATGGTTCACAAGCCAACATTCAGATCCATAGAGCATAGCATGTCTCACGGCTGCTTTGTAAAATTTTCCTTTAATTTTTAAAGGAATTTTCTTATCACAGAGAACAGCAGAGGCTCCTCTCCACTTTAGCCAGCCTGCATGTATTTTGTTAGTAACATCTCCATCAATTTCCCCATCATGTTGCAAAATAGAACCCAGATATCTAAAGGAATCTCTCTTCCGAATGTTATCATCACCAATCTTCACCTCGATTCCTTCACCATTGCTTCAATTACGTCTATAGCTTGCTTCATATATTCTGTCTTAGCCCTACTTATACGAAATCCTTTACTCTCCAACTCATGTCTCCATACCTCAAGCTTCTCATTTACTCCATCTCTAGTCTCGTCAATCAACGCAATATCATCAGCAAATAACATACACCAAGGTAACTCATCCTGAATGTGACTTGTCAACTCGTCCATAATCAAAGTAAAAAGAAATGGACTCAAAGCTGAACCTTGATGTAGACCAATGTTGATGTCAAAATAGCCGATCTTCCCATACGAGGTCCTTACACAAGATAAAGCCCTACCATACATGTCCTTTATGAGATTAATGTATAGGACCGGCACTTGTCTCTTCTCCAAAACTCTCTACAATATCTCTCGTGGGGACAGAATCATAAGCCTTCTCCAAATCAATAAAGATCATATGGAGGTTCTTCCTTTTAGCTCTATAAATCTACATTGTTCTCCTCAGCAAATGGATGGCTTCAATAGTTGAGCGACCTGGCATGAATCTGAATTGATTTTCTTTTACGTTGGTAACTTACCTCAACCTTCTTTCGATCGCGCGTTCCCAAATTTTCATAGTGTGACTCGTCAGCTTGATACCTCTGTAATTTGAACAATTTTGAATGTCCCCTTTATTCTTATAAAGAGGCACCACGATACTCCTCCAATCTTAAGGCATTTTCTTGCTTCGCCAAATAACATTGAAAAGATACTCCAAAACTCTCTACAATATCTCTTGTGGGACAGAATCATAAGCCTTCTCCGAATCAATAAAGATCATATGGACGTTCTTCCTTTTGGCTCTATAAATCTACATTGTTTTTTTTTGTTGACACTAAATCTACATTGTTCTCCTCAGCAAATGGATGGCTTCAATAGTTGAGCGACCTCGCATGAATCTGAATTGATTTTCTTTTACGTTGGTAACTTGCCTCAACCTTCTTTCGATCACACGTTCCCAAATTTTCATAGTGTGACTCATCAGCTTGATACCTCTGTAATTTGAACAATTTTGAATGTCCCCTTTATTCTTATAAAGAGGCACCACGATAACCCTCCTCCAATCTTCAGGCATTTTCTTGCTTCGCCAAATAACATTGAAAAGATTCGTAAGCCAAGTCAAACCGCGCACACCTAAAACTTTACATACTTCTACAGGGATGTCATCTGATTCTACACCTTTCCCAGGTCTCATAACCTTCAAAGCCTCCTCTACTTTCTTCCTTTGTATCCGTCTATAGCTTGCATGATTTAAGTAACTTTCACTACTAGCTAGATCACCCAAAGTAATCTCTCTATCTCCTTTCCCAATGAAAAATTTATGGAAGTACTGTTCCCATCTAGTCTCTATATCCTTCTGAGTAACAAGCACGTGACCTTCCTCGTCCTTAATGCATCTCACTTGAGAAAGGTCTTTGATTTTTCTTTCTCTTTCTTTGGCCAACCTGAATATATCCTTCTGGCCCTCCTTAGAGTCGAGATTTTTATACAAAACTTCATAAGCTTTTGACTTAGCTTCGCTTACAGCCTTCTTTGCTTCATTCTTCGCTATTTTGTAGTTTGTGACAGTTTCCTCTGTTCTATCCTTAGACATAGCTTTAAAGCATGCTCTTTTAATTTTTAGCTTCTTTTGCACCCCTTTACTCCACCACCAAGCCTCCTTTTGACATGGGCTCCTCCCTTTGACTCTAATAGCATCTCTTTGGCTACCTTTCAGATACAAGATGCTACTGCCTCCCACATCTCGTTTGCACTTCCGTTACAATCCCAAGATAAATCTTCGAAAACCTTCTCCCTGAAGCTTGATTGCTTCAGTGGAAGATTCCACCATCTAGTTCTAGTGACCTTAGGAACCCTCCTTTTCTTTACCATCCCTTTTATTTGCACATCCAAGACTAACAAGCGATGTTGGGTTGTCAAACTCTCTCCTGGGATTACTTTGCAGTCTTTACAACACAATCGATCTCTTCTCCTCAACGCAAAGTAATCTATATGTGTTCTAGTTGAGCCACTCTTATAAGTAATTAAATGCTCCTCCCTCTTCTTGAAGAGAGTGTTTGTTATGAAAAGATCATATGCTGTTATAAAATCCAAGATGGATTTTCCCTCTTCATTTCTATCCCCAAAACCATGTCCTCCATGAACACTAGCATACCCTGAAGCATCTTTTCCCACATGTCCATTAAGATCTCCACCTATGCATATCATCTCTCTTTATGGGATTCCTTGTAAAATCTTATCTAGATCCTCCCAAAAAGCTTGTTTAGTCCTTTCATCTAAACCAATTTGCGGTGCATAAACTGAGATTATATTCAGAATTTGTTCTTCAAGTACCAATTTTAGCAATATAATCCGATCTCCAAATCTTTGCACATCAACCACACAATCCTTCGAATCCTTATGAACAATCTCTCCAACACCGTTTCTAACCTTATCTTTACCCGAATACCAAAGTTTAAAGCATGTCTTCTCGATCTCCCTTGCTTTCTCTCCAACCCATTTAGTCTCTTGAAGACATAGTATATGAATCTTCCTTCTTTCCATCGTATCCACTATCTCCATCAATTTTTCAGTTAAAGTGCCAATATTCCAACTACCAATCCGCAACTTCCGTTGCAATCTCTTTTGGACTAACTTCTTTACTCGCATGCGTCCATTATGCAAGAACCCTTGTAAATTTTGGATTGCATCCGGGCGGTGATGCAGCGGAACTAGCTTAATTACCTGCATGTATTCCTCATGCGAGAACCCTTGCACATTTTGAACTACATCCAGGCTGCGATGTAGCGGCCCTTGTCAATTTTTCATTGCATTCAGGCGATGCAATGTGTCGCAAGTAGGGAACGCCCCAACGAAATCTGTATGTTTGCTTAAATCCATGTTGAAAAGATCTGACTGTCATGAGGCAACTTCCTAAATAGTATTTTTAAAAAAATATATATTATTTAGGAAGTTGTCTCCGACTGTTTTACGCTGGTTGTCGGCTACCTAACGCAACCCTCCTCATTTACCCGGGCTTGGGACCGGCCATGGCTGAGTTTATGAAGGTTGTAAAAAAATCTTGACTCTAAGTAGGGCAAGAAGGATATATTCAGATTGATCAAAGCAAGAGAAATAAAGATCAAAGATCCTTCTCAAACAAGATGCATTACGAATGAGGAAGGACACGTGTTTGTAACTCAGAAGGATATAAAGACTAGATGGAAGCAATATTTCCGTAAGCTTTCCATCAGGGAAGGAAACAAAGAGACCACTTTGGGAGATCTAGCTAGTAGTGAAAGCTACTTGAATCGTGTGAGCTATAAATGAATACAAAGGAAAGAAGTAGAGGAGGCTTTGAAGGTTATGAAACCTAGGAAAGGTATAGGACATGATGACATTCCTACAGAAGTATAGGGAGTTCTAGGTGAACATGGTTTGGCTTGACTCACAAATTTATTCAATGTTATTTACGAATCAAGAAAATACTTTAAGAATGGAAGAGAAGCATCACGGTACCTCTTTATAAGAATAAAAGCGACATTCTAAATTGTTCGAACTACAAAAGTATTAAATTGATGAATCATGCTCTAAAAATTTGGGAACATGTGATCGAAAGAAGGTTGATGCAAGTTTTCAAAGTAAAAGAAAACCAATTCGGATTCATACCAAGTCGCTCAATTATTGAAGCTTCACTTGCTGAGGAGAATTATGGAGATTTAAAGAGCTAAAAGGAAGAACCTCCATATAATTTCTATTGATTTGGAGAAGGCTTATGACTCTGTCCACATGAGATATTGTGGAGAGTTTTGGAGAAGAGACAAGTACCGATCCTATAAATTATCCTTATAAAGGATATGTATGACGAGGCTTCATCTTATGTAAGGATCCAGTTTGGAAAGATTGACTATTTTGACATCACCATTGGTCAGTATCGAGGTTCAACATTGAGTCCACTCCTTTTTACTTTGATTATAGACAAGTTGACTAGTCACATTCAAGATGAGATAAATTGTTGTATGTTATTCACTGATGATATTGTGTTGATTGATGAGATTAGAGATGAAGTAAATAAGAAGCTTGAGGTTTAGAAACATGCCTTAGAGACTAAAGGTTTTTATATAAGCAGGGTAAAGACTGAATATATGGAGTGCATATCTGACGAAAGTAGTGGTGAAGAAATCGATGTGAAGATTGGTGATGATAACATTCAGAAGAAAGATTCTTTTATATACATGGAATCTATTTTGCAACATGACGGGGATATCGACAGATATGCTATTCATACAATAAATGAGGGTTGGTTAAAGTGGAGAGGAGCCTCTATTGTTCCATGTGATAAAAAATCCTTTGAAAATCAAATGAATGTTTTACAAAGCAACTGTAAGACCTACAATGCTATAGGGATATGAATGTTGGCCAGTGAACCATAGACATGTGCAGAGAATGACAATAGCATAAACGAATATGCTAAGGTAGATGTATTGGTCATACACGTAAAGATTGGACTCAGAATGATGTGATCAGAAGGAAAGTTGGTATAACTCTGATAGATGATAAGATGAGAGAAAAACGCTTAAGATGGTTTGTTCATTTTGAAAGGAGATCGACTGGTGCACCAGTTAGAAGATGTGAGTTCTAGGATGTTTAGTTAGCTAGGAGAGGGTAAGGAAGACTCAAGAAGTGTTGGAATGAGACTATGCGAAGGGATCTTAGTTTTTTGGACGTAAGTTCAAGTATGACCCATGATAGATCAGCACAAAGGCAAAGAATCCATGTAGTCGACCCTACTCAATGTGGGAAAAGACGTTGTTGTTGTTGTTGTTGTTGTGACTACCTTGTTCATAGGTAGTTCTGGTCATGCAGCCACAATCTCATATAGGACAAGCACTAGTGAAAGGGTACCACTACGGACGAGCCACTAGACGATTACCAGCAATCGCTCAATTTTTGACATGACATTTTTGGGTATTTATCAAGGCAGACCGTATGGGAAGTAGATCTCGTTATAGAATTTTGAACGCGTTCACATATGCATCCTAAATTATGGATATGTCGTGATTTCTTGGACTTGGATTGATTTGTTGTAGGCGATAAGTTGATTTACAGTGATAGCTTGTTATACGACTGGTCGATTACCAATGATCGTATTGGTGAAAGGTTGATAGCTTATCAGCAGTTACTCAAGGCAACTAATCAATTACTACTAGTAAAAAGCTACTCGGTTACCTACAATCACATTAGTGAATAGTTGGTTGATTACCGATGATTGCTTGAGTAACTAGTCGAATATCAATGCTTTATTGTTAGGCAACATGTCAACGACCACTGATATATTGGTTAGCAATCAGTTGATTGCTAATGGTTATTCAGGGCAGCTATTCAATGACCAATAGTTATTTGTTTTTCCTTTAAAAGGAGAAAGTGCGATATGCCATGAAGACACCCACCCAAAAACTTCTATATATTCACAACTTCGAAGTATTTAGTTACACAGACAAGATACCCAAAGGCACTTGGCATGTTCCATCACATTCTCCCCATACATTCTCTCACCCTGGAATATGACATCATTCCTTACCAACCATGTGACCCAAAGAATGGCTACCATCCATATCACATTGGGTCCATACCCAAAATTACCAGTAGTTGTTTGTTGTGTGACTATTCATTTATCAGCAATCATATTAGTAAGCAGCTGGCCAATTATTAGTGATTGCTCATTACAAATTTACAATTGGTCAATTATCAATGTTTGCCCATTATGCAATTGGTCAATTGCCATTTTACCAATGACCATATTGGTGAGCAACTTGTCGGGAACTATCAATTGCTTGGTGCATGAAATCAACTATCAATGGTTGACTATTGTGTACAACTGGTAAATTACAAGCGATCATATTGGTGAGCAATTTGTCAGCTACTAATGATCACTCAAAGCAATCGGTTGATTACCAACCTTTTCTCATTTTTCTGATATTTGCCAAAGCCCCTTCAAAAGTGATAGAATTTTCTTTGTGGAGAGCCAATATGAATACATATATTATCAGATAATTTCATGAAAACGCATTACAAAATATTGTGCCTCTATACTTACTCCTATGTCATCATTGCAACACCAGGTATGGTCTAATCAAGTTGTTAGCACAACATAGCAAACCTAAAGGGTGTCACTACTTGTGTATTTTAAATCCATATGCATGCCTTCGTCTAGGTGTAATTTAGTTGAGGGTCCTCGACGAGGGTCCTTGGTCAAGCATTTTGGTCTTGTGACCTTTATCCAAGAGATTAGGCTTGGGGGTTAGGATCTCTAGAGTTATTCTGATTGGATCTCAAATGCAGAGCATGATCCTGGGATGTGTACCAAGGGACTGGTGGTGAAACCTCAATCCTCAATCACGGAGCCATGTCTTGATCGGTTAGCTGTCACGGAGCTATGTCAAGTGTCATTTTCAAATGAAATCAGTCATGGGACCGTTGTCTTAATCATGCCTATAACACGAAACTCGATTTTGGGTGGTATGCACATTAGTATGTGCTGACACGCATGATCAACTTATCTTGGTCTTCCACTATTAGTAACATCAGAGATCACGAATCTCATTACTATTTTGTGTTTTGTGAGATTTGTCCCCTCTTTTTATAGATTATCAATATGTGAGATCTCATTGATAATAGTGGCATATCTCAAATATTATCTGATCCTTTGCTCACATTTAGATATGAACACTTAATTTTTCAATACTCGATATTTGAGATGGCTCTTGCTTTAATCTGATGCACGATTCTCATTCGCCTCTTTTTTGGATTTAGATGCATGACTCCTACTTGGCTCTCACCCAAATCTCGATGCTCAATTTTCACATGATTTTGCTTGGATCTTGATATTCAGTTAGATATTGATGCTTAATTTGTTTTGCGAGAGGTACGTGACTTGGAGATTTTACCCCTCTTCAAGTAGCAGTAAAGTAGTAATAAAATACAATTATAGGTCTTGCGGTTTATATGTTACAATATGCTATAAAAAAATAAGAATATGGTTAGGTGTTACAATATGCTTCAAAAAATAAGAATATGAGTACAAGTTCCAATATCCACCAAATTCCTCATGTAGATACCAAACATTATAGTGTACAAGAAAGTGTCAATCAACTAGGTGAGAAGAGTAACTTGATTGGGTTAAAATTAGAAAATGATGATAAGTGTCATCAATCAACCCTTACAAGACTCTCATCAACTCTCTTGCACCATTTTCATACTCTCAACCACTTGCTAAATGCACAATCATTTCAATTCTGTCTTTTTTCCCAAGCATGTGCATTGTCTCAATTTATTAATTTCAGATTATATACAATTTGCACTATTTAATAATTAGATGAACTACAACATAATGCAAGATATTGCTCTCATATTGACAAAAGAGTTAACTTCTGAAATATGAGCAATGTGACTAAAGCCAAAAAAATATATATTAGTATCCATCCTATCATACATTAACATAGAAAGTAGTGTCCCAACAACTAAGCTTCTGCAAACATTTGACTAGGTAACTAAATCAAGATAAATATCGCCAAAGTTCCAACTCTGAGGTATATTTTACAACCAACAAACTGAGAAACTGGCAAATCTCAATGAAAAGGGGAGTTAAAATAGATGAGATCAGACCAAAATATGGCCCAATCCACAAGTCATTGCAAATTTATAGAAGAGGAATGTTTTCATCCAGCATGGCATATCCCAAGTCCCGACAATCAACCCGAAGCAATCTCTAATCCAAACCATGCTATTTCAAATTGAAACCAATTTTCTTGACCACGTTGTCATTATAACTAGCATTTTTCTCTTGTTGATCATAGTGAACTGTAGAATTGACAAGTAAAAACTTGCAAAATAATGTCTAATGATAAATAAGTAAAAAAAGGACAGGGAACGGTAAATTCTCAAAACTTCCCCGTCCAACATTGAAAAACAGAGCTAAGAAGCAAATAAGCTTGAGCATCTGAAGATCAGCTAAATTTAATAAGCTCGGCATCTTAATCCGATCCAAATCCTTTCTCATAACGTAATCAAACCCGTCCAAATTGTATCTCATCAGACAGCAAAAATTCCTCAGATCCGTCTACCCCACCACCGACAGAAGCAGAATCCCCAACCCCCCCACAACGCATCCCAACCCAATCTATCTACATCTTCATAACCCTAAACCGAAACGGACGAAGATCTGAACCGATCGAAGCAACGCAATCCCCGCCAATCGCATGCACCGACCGAAAACCCTAAGATCCAGCTCACCACGAAGCTGCGCAATCGAATCCAAAATCGGCGAGAGGGTCACGAAGAACACTCACTATTCCGGGCCCATGTCGGCTGGGATCGATCAGATCGCTGACCTCGCCTCGATCGGGAACGCGCGGAGACCTGACGGCGAGGTGAGAGGTGGGGCGAGGGGATGAGGGCGATGCAAATGCCCGACAAAAGGGGAGGTGCGGGATATTTATAAGGGAAAGGTGCGAGGTGGCGTTGAGGGCTGGTCGTCGGCTTAGGCGTGGAGGGGATCACCGCACCTGAAATGAGGAGTTAGTGTATAATCGATGCTTCGTGGTTCGCTTGAAGATAGGAATGGTGCGGCCCATCTTTGCAAGTTCCCAGCGAGGAACAACTGCGGTTACAGGTGAGGGGGTGCGAATTTACAGCAACATCTGCAGTCGTACGGATATTTTAGTCATATTGTTAAATATAATGTATTTGCATCTCTTTTCCTATTTTGTTATAGAAATATAGTTATTTATAAGTTTATAAGCATATGTAGCAAAATTTTGCATTTCTCAGCTATAACTTGGCACTTTAGTATATTTGGAGTCACTTAAGCTATCTTGTGTACATTAGTTTCCATATGTGATCTAATGTATTATATTGTAGTCAATTTTGGTTCTTAAAGAGGATAATAGCACAATTTTTTATTTACAATATTTATATTTTTACTTGAAAGGTAATCCTTCAATTGTGCAAGGGAGAACGAGAAAGGATGAATGATCGGAAGGGAGAGGATTCTCGGGAGCGAGTCCAATCATTCATATTGATGGTCTTTCCCTCTTCATCAGAGATCAATTATAGGGCGTAAACCCCTTGTGTCATCTGCATAATCCCTCCATCGCTGCAATCTCCTTTGAGACCCTGTCCTGGCGTAATCATCGGCTACAGTTGCTTGTTCTTGAGGTTGCTCATGAACCGTTCAACATATTCCACTTGATTGAAGTGGTCAGAACTTCTATACACGTTATTCGTGTAACATATACTTGAATATATATTTAGCAATGATCACTATTATTTAAGCCTTCTTGCTTGAGTCATTCATTCTTGAGTTTCACTATACCAATATTCTTAATGTATGTTGATGTAGGCACTCCATTAGTTAGAGAATCAGCTAATATATCACTTTGCATGCATGTTGATATTATTATTCCTTTGGTTAAGAATCCGCGAATATGTCACCAAATATGTATGTTATCATAATTTTTTTCTTGTCATTTCATCTTATGTATAATGATATTGGAACTTAATATACATTTCTTCAAACTTATTAGTATTGCTATTTATCAAGTTATCGTTGTTTGATTATCACATTACATTTCAAATGATATGGCAATCCATTCAAATCTTAAGTTTTGTCAAAAGCATTTAATCCAAGCAACATGAGTGGTGGTCATCCTCCATGCAATATAATTTATCTCTTGTGAATGACTATATATACATCCTTCTTTCATTCTAGACAAGAAATGGATGCACTATCAAATATGAAAAGGTAACTCAAAGTAGATTTCATATTATTCAGATCTGCTTCTAAATTTGCATCAAAGTATCCTACCACCTCAAATGATCCAGATTAACATACTAATTTTGTATGTACAATTCATTATTGACACACTAGTTTCATGTGTAACATTTCATTTCAAATATTCTAGAATCATATTTACAGCTTCTCGATGTGATGATCTAGAATTAATTTGATATCGAGTAATCTGGATTACTGGATAAGACATTTGAGATACCGATGCTGAAAAGATTGTTTCAAATCATATAACGACTTTCTTAATTTGCAAAACCTTTTTATCCTAATCTTCTACCTGAAATCCATCCAATTGTTACACATATTTTTCCTCCATTGATTCTCCATTAAGTAAGGTTCCCTTTGCATACTTTTTAAATAAATAATAAATCTATGAATGTGATCACATCTAAAAGCATCCACATCGATAAAATTTAACAATTGATGTATAAGTTTTGTGAAGCATATTCCATTTTTTAGTATAACGCTTGGCAATTAATGCCGAATTTTATTTATCAACTATGCCATCAATTTAATAGTTTTTTCTTCAATACCTACTTCCATAATATAGATTGCCTACATTATTGCAAATCATATGGCTTGCATACATCAATTCGCTATGTCAAGTCTGACCCATCCTTCGCGGTAGTCGTCTATGATCCCAACTCATTCAAAATCATTGCATTATAAAGGATGTTGTGTAATGTGACACCTCGAATCCATGTAAATGTTTAATCTTCCATCTATGTCAATTGTGCATTAGGTGTGTTATTGTCTATTATACTCGTAAGTTGTGTGGGTTCACTCACTTCTTCCTATAGAGACATTATTATGATTTTGTACTATTTTCATGTTTATATTTATCTATTCTATCTTATGTAATTTAATCATGGGCTTTCCTTTATATAAGAGAGTCTTAGGGTTCTTTGGAATATATATTGGATCATTCTCCAAACATGGTATCATAGTCACGATCCTAGACCGGAGCCCTAGTACCCACCTTCCAAAACTGTAGCTTACACCTGATGCCCCCCCCCCTTCTCTCTCGACTGTCAGCCACAACAACAACCTGCAATTCCGTCGTCGCCTACCACAACCATCCGTGGCCCCATTGCCACATACGGCTCCCACCACCAGCGCCACCTACTGCTCCGGCAACTGCCATCGTTGTTGCTGCTTCCAACATTGCTTCCGGTTGCCGATATCGCCTCCTGTGGCACCATTACACCCTAGGGTGCCACTTGTCGTTCCATGGGGTTTCAAAGAAGTGGTATGGTGATTACTCAAGGTCTGTTTTTTAATTTTCTTGGGTGGTTTCAGATATGAATATCATATGTTTCTTATCTAAGACACGTTACGCGGTGATGGGAAGGGTTGTACTTAGTCTTTATATGCAACCAATTCTCTCCATGTATGTTTAGACGAGCTTCAGTGGTCTACAAGCCACAGTCTCTTGATCCAGCAACATGTCATAAAGTAAGGTTGAGATCCCTGCCACTGACGCTTTTCAAAGTCCAGCATCAATGGTCGATATGGACATGATGAATTATGAACTATGGGCCATGCAGTTCATGAGCCTAATGCAGTCTACATGTAAGAAACACATTCTTAATGAGGAGGAGTCATGAATTTGTGATTCATCACTCTAAAAGTTGAAAATTGAGCCATGCTCCAGAATAATTAGCAACATTTCTTCATGTATTTTGCATTATTATCATTCATACACTTGTAAATAATAATCGTAGTTTAGCATGCATTAAATAAGAAGCCCAAAATTCTCTTGTAAATATCACATGCATATTACTCTATCTTCCTTGATTTTTAATTGTTTTTCACTAACTCGGAATGAAATAAATTAACTCTATAGTGTATATATTACTAATACTAATAAAAGAAACCCATCAAAAATACTAAGGTATAAATTTCCCCAATAAAACCCAAACCCTAGCTTTGAGACTAAAAGCCATCAAAGTGAATATCTCACTGATACAATCTCCTATGGACCCCTACCCACTTTTGAATTAATGTGCATTCAATTATCCACAAAACGAGATCAAATTCAAAAGAATCAGAGTTTGTATGTGAAACTTGGCTTTTGGAGCCACATGTATATTTCACATATTTTCTAATTTGACCTTGTTATTTCATGTATAAAAATATCACTTATTTATTTATTATGCATTTATTTTCTTTTATTTACATTTTAATATGATATGCAATAATCTGAATAAAAATTAAGACAAAAATCAAAGAAAATAAATCAACCTGAGTATGTATATAGTTGTACATAAGTCCCCCTTATTTTATTTTTTTATCTTCTTAATTATTAAAAATCAAAAAATACATTAGGTTGTGAATATTTTTTTCCTATATTTTCTTTGATTTTATTTTAATTTTTATCTTTATTAAAAATTACATTTTTTGTAAAATACGAAAATTTGGTATTTTATATCTATAGAGTATCACTAAAATACTTTTTGTATAGATGACTTCTTTTGGTTTTGGATCCGTCACGAAAGTTGTATATATCGTCGAGACAAGCAAGTTTTATGTAGATCGTTCTTTGATTTGACTTTGTTTGCTATTTCTTTTTAATTTTCTTCTAATTTAATCATTGAATTTTTTGGAAGCGACACGTGGCCACTCCTGCAGCTGCCACGTGTCACCCCTGTTTTTTATTTTCTTTTCTTTATATTTTATTATTTAATCATTTTAATTATTAATACTAGTATTTTGTTTTTATTTATTCTTATTATTTTAATTATTTTAGTTGTTTTTATTATTGTTATTTGTTATTATTTTATATTTAATTTTTATTTTTTTCCGCCCGCGTGCCATGTGACCCTTCCTTCCCCACTTCCTCCCGCGCCTTGCGGCGCACTTCGCCCTCCGCCCACAACCATCGGTCTTCCACAGGCCCCACGACTCCAGTGCTTGAGCCTCCCTCTCTCTCCTCACCACACAACTTGCATACCTACTCCCTCACCGTGCACAATCGCGCTTCCACGCGTACCCACCCCGCCCCCAATTGTCGTCCGCGTCTTGCGGCCAGGCGACTCATCCGCTCCACCCTCATCTCTACGATCTTCTTCCTAACCCTCACCGTGCATGTCCCGCACACTTCCCCAATGGCCCACAAAGCCCTGTTGGCCGCCCCCCATCACGACCCATCTGTCAATCGAGATATCAGGTGCCCCTGCTCCAAGAATGCACCGATGACAGAGGTGCACTTCCTTGTTGCTGCGACTATGAGCTCATCGATGTTAAGCAAGATTCAAGGAGAAATGTTACTCCTTGTTGCAGACCTCCTCGAGGCGCTGCTCAAGTTTCACTGTACCCTCTCGCCGAAGTAGTTTGAGGCGAATACCGTCGTGTTCTTCGAAATCACGTCAGGCAATGGCAACTCCCCAGGTAATCGACCCCATATGTTCTTCTTCTTATTTCTGTCTCTTCCTAATCCTTCTTGCTTTCTATCGTTTCCTTCCACTGCTTTTCATCGTTGCCTATTTCACCTTTCCTCATCATCGATGACCCTCGAGCTCCTCGGGCTCCCCATCGCGAACCAAGTCCACCACCACGATCGATGCCCCAGGCGCATTGACATTGCCTCCAGCCGCCCCCGCTCCAGAAGCCCTCGCCACAACCGATGACTGCCCTTCGTAGCTTCACCTTTTGCCTTTGAGCTTCATCGACAACTTCCTCCAGCCCCGTACACGATCGATCGCTAGTGCTCAATCAACATGTGTGCATCCTCATCACCTCTGTCTCGCCCTTGCCTCATTCGATGCGTCAATCACACTATAGTCGATCGCCATCAGTTGTGCACAACCGTGAAGCACCACTCCTTCATCGTCGTCCGAGGCCACTGTCGCTTCACGACTCTGACGCCCGTGCACCGTCCTCCACGTGATCGCCCTTGGGATATGAGCCGCAAGCCCCTCCAGCTTCCCCCTCACGTGCGTGACACGTGAGCCGTGAGAAAATTACGCCTCACCCTCGTAGATCTAGCAAGTCCAAAAAGAGCCATCGCCAACCATGACTCATGTGTGTCGCACATGAGTAGTACAAAATTTACAGAATAACCCTGTGGGGCCACAGATTCATCCTTATCAGTATTTTTATTTCATTTATTTTTTTCCGTATTGCATAGAGGACCCTGCATTTACATGTTTATTTGAACATCATTTTGTCATGATATCACATTTTAGAACATATTATTCTCTATCATGTGGATATTTAATGGTAGTTTTGTGATATATGGTTCATTTAATACAAATAATTGGTGAAAAATTGCATTTTTTCCCACCACGTGATCTCAAATTGATATGATTATTGCTCCATAAATTCCCAAAAATTTGAGTAGGAAGAATTAAGTACGTTCTATCCTGTTCCCAAAAATCATGTCATTTGCATGCATATCGAGGCCGTAATAAATTAAGTGGTGATTTGAGTAATTAATTTTTAATAGGTTGTAGACTCAATATTTTGGGTATCTATTATTTTTCCTGGATACCTCTCACATAAACCTATCTAGAATAATTTTAGTTTTGAGAAATAAATAGGTTTGCTATTTATTATAATGGGTTTTTATCCCCCTCCCCACTGCCCCGCACCTGCTCCCCCTCCCCCTTCCCTGCACTGCCCCCTCCCCCTCCCCCGCACGCACCGCCCCTACTCCCCCTCCCCCCTTCCCCGCACCGCCCCCTCCCCCTCACCCGCACGCACCGCCCCTGCTCCCCCTCCCCCGCCTGCTGATTATTAAACAAACTGTAATTTTTTATTTCTGCATTAAATTTGTTAGTTAGGCATCTATTAGATTTCTATGTAAATCTGATGCAGAACATATCTGATGGATATCAAGAGACAGACAGGACATCTCTTCCTAATTTCTATTGGGAACAAATATATATATACTCCCACTGATCCAATTTCTTCCACATCTGCCGCAAGAAATGAGCAGATTCACAACATGAGATGCAATTTTCCGAGCATTGATGCAGTCAAACAATCGCGATGTTACGAGTCCCTTTGCATCTTCCTGTTGAGGGGTCTTTCCTTGTAGCAAACAAAAGATTTCACTCTACGCGATGGCCTCTCGATCAAAGCGGGTGCAACCAACACCAGATTCTGAATTGCCTCACATGTATTTTCCTTCTTGTTGCCTCTTCTCCTGCTCTTTAAAGTCAATGCTGCATCAGATGCATTCGCATTACCGTCATCCTCGTGTCCTCGATCTTCTACTAGAGCATCAAGATCGTTCAGCTCGAAGAAGTCTGCCGATTGTTTACTATCTCTTTTGACTATGTATCAAAATAGTTTTGTGGGTATATGGATTATGCTCGATTTTAAACAATTAGATTGAGCATACTAACCTTCCACCATTCTCCGTCCCATTTCCGTTAACGCAACAGCTTAACGAGGATGCACCAGTAGAAGCTGAAGAGAACAGATTTTGGTCATAATGAAGCAATGAAGAACACACATACTACATAAGTTTTTTGCATTAATTAGAGTAAGTA
Organism: Ottelia alismoides; assembly: GCA_037367405.1. Classification (NCBI taxonomy): domain Eukaryota; kingdom Viridiplantae; phylum Streptophyta; class Magnoliopsida; order Alismatales; family Hydrocharitaceae; genus Ottelia; species Ottelia alismoides. The sequence goes on along the minus strand of JAZKJV010009641.1, from coordinate 506,309 downwards.
CAGTGAGATTTTGAAGGATCCTTCTGGTTGCAACATCATCTTTTAATTCATGCTGGATATAGCTCCTCTCCTTCAACTTCAATCCACTGATCTGATCTGCTCCCCCTCCCCCCTGCCCCACACCTGCTCCCCCTTCCCCGCACCGCCCCCTCCCCCGCACGCGCCGCCCCCGGCCCCCGCCGCCCACGCTTCTCCCGCAGCCACGCACCTCCCCTGGCCCCCGTCGTCTATGCTCCAGCCCGCACCTCCTCCACAATCTCGCACCTCCTCCCCAACCCTCCTCCTCATTTGATTTTATTCTGACCATAATACCCCTCTTAACCACACCATGGTTTGAGTAAACTATGGTTATTTTAATTTTTTGACGGTCAGTCTGACAGAAGGGCACAACTGATGATGGAGAAAGAAGTGAGGGGCACAACTGATATTACCAACAAGATAGGGGCATAACTGATATTGCGATATCTCGGAGGGGCACAAGTGATAAAAACCCTATTATAATTAATTCCTGAAAGATCCCCCCGTTTTCACAATTAATTAATAATATATTTATTTTGCATCCAGAAAATTCAAAAAATTTATAGTGCATTAATTTCATCATTTTTTACGTTTTGGCTAAGTTTTAGGATTTTTGATATTTATTTGATTAAAAATTATGTTTTAGTCCCTAAACTTGCTTGAAAATCGTATGGCATCATTAATTGCATTAAAAATATAAACTATGAAAACCTAGTTTCTAGATCACCTTTAAAATGACCTATGGAGACAGTGGCCTCTCTGAGTTTGACTTGGGGATTGTCCCAGTAAAAAATATGACCGCTCTCTTTAATTGCATAATTAATTATGAGGTCTTTTTATTGATCCTAAGTGCTCCACTACAATAATAATTCGACATAATTAAATATGATATTTTCGGATTCATCAGATGGTGTCTTTTCCAGATAGGCATGGCTATAAAATTTAGATAATAGGTTTTCCACCTCTGGGTAGTTTGACCCCCGACCCTTTTCTTATAATTATTACTCTCTTTTATTTTTCCTATATTTTTTTGTTATTTTCTTTTTGTTTATTTTATTTTGTATATATCTCTCACCGTCGTCTTATTATTGTGTGAGGGACCGGACACGACGGAGCGGCTGCTTAGGTGGTCGAGCAACTCAATAGCATTAGAGGACAGTTTTTTTGGGAATAAACCGACAAAAGGAACCGTATAAAATTAAGATCGAGTCAAGTCATGGGAGAGTGTAGAGTCTTATGTTTTTAATTTATGCATTTATTTGATTTTTGCAATTAATTTGTAATAATTTAGGTAATTGCATTTTTTCCAGCGGATCCTGCTTGGGATCTCGTCTGTGTACCCGACAATTGGATAGTCATTTTTATGGTGTGTCGAGACCCATTTCACTCTTCGGTGAGGGTGGGGCTCAACTTGAGTGGCTCGTAGGTTAGACCTTCAACCGCGACTCTTAGATCTTTTTATATGTCAAGTATCTTTTGCTTGTGACGGTTTAACTTGGGACCACACTTCCATTTTAATAATACATACTTAGAGCATTCTATTTAGTCAGATTTATATTCTACCTGACTAATATAAGTTCATGCTAAGTGTGGTTTCATCGCATGCATCCATTTAGCATAACAATTTCAATTTCGTATTGCATAATGCATGTAGAGTGTGAGGATGAATGTAAGTCTCTGAACTGGGTATGCATCATTGATTTTATCATTGCATTGGATTTTCTCGACTCCCTTCCCCTTTATTTTATAACTTAGAGTAAAAAAATTCGGGACTATTCGTTAGGCATGCCTTGTGTGGTGAATGTAATTTAGTGATAATCAAACTTAAAGTCATGACTACTAATATGGTTTTTACCAAAAAATGAGCTAAAATTGGAATTGTATTCACGAGACCAACCCTATCCTTGGACATAGGTACTTACCTCCAGATAGAGTGGGTGAGGATGTAGCCACTAAGGATAGAAGCCAAAGTCTTGGACTTGCCCCCTAAGTCTCCATTTCCGACTCTTACGGATTTGGGAGCTGCAAGGGCTTGCCTTTGACCTTAGTGTACATTTCAGTTGTGTAAGCTTGTGTGTCTTCTTTGGGGCGTGATATTGAACACGATAACCCGAGAAGATCACCTCGTTGATTAGAAGCATACAGGAGCACTACTGGGTGTAAGGCGACACCTTGTGTGTAACAGATCACAATATTATTTTATCACCAACTAAAATTGACCAGATAATTCAGCCAACCTTTACGACCTTCACCATGTGCAGTTGGTGAACCTGGGGTTTTCTTTGTGTTTTGTATTCAGGTGTGTGCATTCAAAGATTGCGCTCTTATTGCCTTCCTATCACTCCTTGTTTCACATCATGCTATTGATTTGAACCTCTTGACATAGAAAATGGCGGATTGGGTTGACTTTTGCTCAGAATTCATGAGACTCTTGCTGACCACTCCAAACTGACCATCCTCATAGGTTCAAGGACACTCTTCCTCTGAATCCCCTCAGTTTCACGGAAACTTTTCCCATGATACTAAGGCCAATAGGTCACTCTTCATTCTCAAGGGTGGTCTGACCCATACCAACCCTCTCTTCTCTCACCTCAATGCTTCTAGTTCGCCTTCTTACAACTATGTTAATGCAAATCCTCTGTATTATAAGATGAATAACAACAAGATAGCAAGATGCCTCCCAAGAAGAATCTAGATGATGAGGGAGATAAAGACCCACTGAAGGACATCCTAGCCAGACTTGCACAAGCTGAGAAGAGAGGTAAATTATTCATGCAAGAGCTTGGTCAACTGAGGAATGAGGGGGAATCCATAAGAGATGCATGCAATCCATATACTGCACAGAACAAGAACAAGCTTAGGCTAGTTGTACCACCGAATATTGGAGAACTAAAGCATCACTTGTTGACACTCTTGCCAAAATTTTATGGTAATATAATAGAGGAACCATACATGTTCTTGCAGGAGTTTGAATTGGTATGTGACAATCTAGGATGACCTGGTGTCTCTTGGGACTACATACATCTTAGAGCCTTCCCCTTCGCTGTATCAGACAAAGCCACCTACTAGTTAAAGAACTTGGGGAGGGTAGTCAGGATGCAGGCTGCATTGAAGAACCTGTTCCTCAAGAAGTTCTACCCGTTGAGCAGGACTAATCAGATGAGGTCATATATATCGAGTTTCACACAGATGTCCCATGAGCCTTTCCACGAGGCATGGAAGAAATTCAAGGACTTAATTCAGAGTTGTCCAAGTCACGATATCGACTGATCCATCCTGGTCCAGAACCTATACAACGGTTTGACTCCCGAGGTTCAAGTATTACTAAATGCTACCTGTGGAGGCAGTTATCTGAACAGAGGAGATGATGCAATTTAGACAATCTTAGAGCAGATGGTAGAGACCAGTCGCACCAGATCCTCTCGCAGGGCTTACGACAAGCCACCTCCCTCCCACGTAAATTAGGAGGTAGGGAGATTAGTTGTCACCGATCTAGCGAATGACCTGCTCTCTAACATGGGGATTATCGGTGATAAGTTAACCAAGATTGACTAGATTGAGAAGAAGGTGGGTGAGATACATAAGCTCGTCGAGTGGGAGAACCTCACTAAGCTTCCCAGACATTTGGAGGAGTTAGACGATAAGATATCTAAAATCAAGATGCATGCCCCATCTGCACCCCCAACTCCCATCTATCAAGTGCACCACATTCGGGAGAAGCTTGTACAGGGGCCCACAACACATGGACTTAGGGTCGGCATGAGGTCCATGAGAGACATTTCACAGAGCCGACCATCGAGAAAATCACTGAGGAACCCCCCACAAGTATGGGATGTGAATGGGATTAGGTACACCAATGATCCCAACGCCACCCAACGACAGCCACAACAGCTCCCACAATACCCCCCTCAGCCTTAGTGCCGCCAGTATCCATCCCCTCAACAACAACAGTTGGGCCATATGGGCCCCCTTCAGTACCATCAGTACCCCCCTCAGCAAAGCCAATAACTTCAGCAGGCCCATCAAGGACCTAATAGACCGCATCTAGGTCATCAACAACCTCCCTAGAGGCAGGATCACATGGCCTTATCTTCTGGCTCCTCTAACCTTCAGAGGAACCTAGGTGAGCTCAAACTCATCTGAATGAGCAGAACGATCAGAGAGTCGACATCAATCGGCTTTCACGTTGGCGTGATGAGTTCACCATCCCCCAGGACCTCTATCCCAACACATGTTCATGTTAACCCCAACAACCTGAACTAAGGACAGAATCGTCATAAGGATCATGCATACCATTCTAATTTTTTTGAATCAGATCATAAGATCCTACCGCATGGTATTCACCATCTTACTCTCATTAGTGGTAGGATAGTGCGGACCCCTGATCTGGCACGGTGGAGTGGAGTAGAGGATACCGATGAGCCAACCCCTGTGGATAGCTCGGAGGAGGAGTCTCACTAGCAACACCGATAACACTACCTTCAGGACCATTAGGGGGATTTGAATCCTGAAAATCCAAGAGAATAAAAAAACAAGAAAACCTAGAAGGAAGAATAAAGCGACATCGAGCATGATGGCGAGCAGTGAGTCTTCAAGAGATGAGAAGACCACCATGGATGCAGCACTGGCAATTTTTCCAGCTTCAATCCCAGTTTCAGTTCTGTTTCACGCATAAAAGTCGAGTCATGTACATAGTCTGAGTCCTACACATAGTCAGAGTCATGTACATCTGAATTTTCATTACAATAATTACCCAGATGATGATATTTATATTTCACATCGTGATCCCCCCAATAATCCCTTTCCCTCCAGTCCTTGTCTAAGGGAAAGAAGAAAATGATCACAATGTTTTGGAGATGGAAAGGATGTGCCATGGGAATGTGAAAGTTGAGATCTCTTTCCTCCAATTAGTGGATATGGTTATTGCATTTAAAAAGTACCTAAAGGTGAGATACACACCTGTTAAGACTAGCATGAATAAGAACACTATAATAGTTAAACATGTGTTATCCATAGCCACTTCCTGTGCGATCAAAAATGAGATTCCAAGGAAAGAGAGATCCGGGTGCACACTTCATTGCTAGTCAGATATCTGACACATCATTTGCTCGTACTTTACTCGATAACGGATCTTCAATCAATCTGTTGCCATATTCCCTCCTAGATCATCTAGGCTTAGGTCCTATGAGGAGATCGAGAGCACTCCTATAGTTTGTAGACTGATCTATTAAGAGGCCTAAGGGAATGCTAAAGAATGTTATCATTGACATCGAGGGGAAGCAATACAAGGTGGAATTCACTGTCCTAGATATGGATTGTCCCCGTAGATGGCAAGATCTCCATATTATCCTTAGCCGCCCTTTTCCGAGGACGTTGTTAAATATGTGATTCAACCCTCTAAAAGTTGAAAATATAGCTTTGTTCCTAAGTAATTAGCTGCATTTCTCCCTTTCTTTTTCATTATTCTCATTTATGCATTTAGAATTAATGTTGCATTTTAACATGCATATTTGCATTAAATAAGAAGCCAAATCCCCTTGTAAATATCACTTGTATATTCACCATATTTTCCTATTTTTATTTAATTTTCACTCAGAATTGAATAAAATCAACTCCATAGTGTACATAACTAACACTAATAGATAAAAAAACAAAAAAATACTAACTTGTAAAATTGACCAATAAAACCCTAACCATTATTTGCGACTAAGAGCCTTGAAACATGAATATCTCTTTCATACAATCTCCTATGGACCCCTACTCAGTTTTGAATTGACGTACGTTCAGTTACCTTCAAAACAAGATTAAATTCAAAGGAATCGGAGTTCGTATGTGAATCTTGGGTTTTGGGCCTGCATTTATATTGTACATATGTCCCTTTCTTTCATTCATTTTTCTTTTTATTTTCTTAGGTATTAAAAATCCAAAAATAGATTAAGTTGTAAATATTTGTTATATATTTTCTCTAATTTTGTTTTTATTTTTATCTTATATAAAAATGATAAAAAAATTAAAAAAATACAAAAATATGGTATTTTATATCTATAGGATACCGCCAAAAATACTTTTTGTACAGATGATTTATTTTAGTTTCAGGTCCTTCGCAAAAGTTGTAGATCTCGTCAAGACGAGAAACTTTCATGTTGACCAACCTTTTAATTTGACCCCTTTTGTTATTTTTTTTATTTTTCTTTACATTTAATTTGTGATTTTTCTAGGAGCGACACGTGGCGGCTCTTGGAGCCGCCACGTTTCGTCCCTTTTATTTTATTTTATGGGATTTTTACACCCATACCCCTGAGTAATTTCGTAATAACATTCATGACCCTGCATAATCGTGAATTACACGGGAAACCCTGAGTAGTCACTCAATCTCACAGTCATGACCCTCTGTTAGTTTTCTCCTTAACCCAACCATACTATTGGGTTAATCTAACCACTAAACTATCAAACGCCTGCTAAATTTAAAAAAAAATAAAAACCTTCTTCGATCCCCTCCCCTTCTTCCTCCTCCATCCCTCGCCGGCAACCACCCACTCCGAAGCCAGCCCGCTCTCGTCGGCAGAACCCCACCTCCCTTCCCCGCCTCGACCTGCAGAGACCCCCGCATCCTACCCGTCTCCCGCAACCTGTAGCCCCCCAACATGTGGGTTGCCGGTCTCTCGCAACCGACCTGCCCCGCCCCCACCGACATGCAGGACCCACCTCCCCCCGCTCGTCTCCCGCAACCGACCTTTTTTAAGGAACCAAACATTTCTAAGCATAAGATAAAAACAGATATGTGATTGCGTGCTTGTTAATCTGGTCGTTTCCTTAATATAGTTTCATATCACGCTTAAGAACAACCTGATGTTCCAATTTCAAACAACGCTCAAATCCTAAGAAAAAGGACCTCTGTTCATGACTGAATGCAGGTGCCCTGAGGAAGAGGAGGAGAAGCACAAGTACGGAGTGCACCTCCTGGTTCTGTCCCACGTGATGCAGGTGCCGTGGCTGAAACGAGCAATCGCGGTCTCTTTGGCAGCATCCCTTACAGTGGAGAACGTGGTTGACATGCTCCAGCTGGTACGGTAGTGCGACGCTCCTCGACTGAAGGTGTGGTGCATGGGCCTCATGCGCCGCGAGTTCAGGGCGGTGGAGGAGACAGAAGGGTGGTGCTTCGTTCAAAAGAATGACCCATGGCTTGAGCTGGAGGTGCTCGAGTTCCTACAAGAGGAGCACAAGGTAAACTAAAAGATACCCAGAAGTCGTAAATTATAATCCAATGGAACCCACTTTATTGCTCCTCAGAGTTGAACATGGGGCATTCCCATTGTAAATACTAGAGTTCAAAGTTATTTTTTCCACTCCAAAAAAATTTGATATGATTAATTCATCACTAATGTGGTATTTATATGAATTTGGCAGAGGCAAAGGAGCAGGATGAGGAAGAAGGAAGAGCAGAGGGTGTACATGGAGCTGACAGAGGTCATGGAGTGCCTGCAGCACATCTGCACGGAAGGTTGCACCTGCGTAGGATCGCGGGAGGCAGAGGTGGCTGCAAGAAGATGACCGTGCTAGTGGGGGCGCACGTGCCACGGAGTGCAGCAGCTCATCCAGCACTTTGCGGCGTACGAGAAGAAGAAGAACAAAGTTCCTGGAGGGGGTTGCCAGAGGTGCGCACGCATGTGACAGCTGTTGTGCCTCCATTCCTCCATATGCGACCAGCTCGACCCTTGCAAAGTCCCCCTTTGCAAGTAAGCAATTGACTCCTCTTTGGTTTACCCCATGTGATTTATATGGCAAAAAAGATGATCAATAGTTTGTATACATGCAATTCAAGGAAGAGGGAGGAGCAGACGCGAAGAAGAAGAAAAGGGACCAGGACATGAGGTGGAGTATGTTCACGAAGAAGGTCGTATCGGCAAAGGTCATCTACTACCTCTCCAAAAGGAAGAGGGAAGAAGACCATCATGCCAATGTCTAGTTAGATTGGCATTGGGCACGGGCAGGGCGATTCAGGGGGTGTGGCTGTTTTGAGCTCGCTTGGCACGGGCGATGGTAGGGGAAGTCGAGCAGGGATGGAGCAAAGGAGAGGAGTGGGCGTTGGACAGGATGGATGATGGACGACACGGGGTCGGTGCTAGCCTGGGTTGCAAGAGGTTGGAGGGTGGCCATCGTCTCCAGGGTCGGACAGGCTGGAGGGTGGGCGGTGCAGAGCCGGGGTCGGTGCCGGCCTGGGCTACATAAGGTGGGCTGGGGGACCAAGAACCTCGTGACAAAATGCATGCATGATTATTTTTTTAGATTTTATTAATACTAATGTCATACTTTATAAATATGATACGGTTTTAGGGGTAAAAATGGCAACATATAACTTTTTCCGTGAGAGTTAACAGATAAAATAGATGTCAACTAACACAGGGTTATACCATGTAAGAGTTAAGCATTTTCCAGGGTCCTCGGTGTAATTCGTGATTTCATGGGGTTATGAACGTTATTGTGAAATTACTCAGGGTTATGGGTGTAAAAATCCCTTATTTTATTTTATTTGTTTATTTATATCGTTCATATTTTAATTAATTAATATTATTTTATTTAATTATTTTATTTATTTACTTATTTTATCTATCTATCTATTTATTTTTATCTATTATTTATTCATTTAATATTTTTAGTTTTTTTATTTATCATTTTCCTCTCTGCCACAGGGCCGCCCCTAGGCACACCACGTGGCAGCCTCTTCTCCTCTCCCCATATGGCCAGGTCCTGCGCACGAGTCCACACACACACCTCCGCCCTTCATGACGGAGCATAACCATCGCCCTCTACCCTAGAGTCTCCCGCATGGTTTGCCCTCTCTGCCCCTTGTGCGCTCCCATCCAACCGCACGTCTACGTCCTACGCAATGATCCACAACCGTCTCCCCCGTGCGTAACCCCTCCGCAACTACGCGCAACTGTCATGTGCTAGCCAACCACCCACACATCCTCTATACACTCCTTCCTCATCGTCCCTCTCTCCATGTAAGCGATCTCCACGCGTAACTCACACATCTTCCCCTCGATCCCCCAACTTCCCACAAATCTGAAATCACCAATGACCAATAGAAGGTTGACAATGGCTCTTCGTGTGCATCATCCGCCATTCCAGAAAGAGAGAAGGGAAGATCTCCCAGACTCTCAGGTGACAACTGAGAACGCTCGAGGTCGAGGAAGAGCCCCAACTCGTTGGCGAGATCTAGTGACCCCATCTACCGTCGCAGCTACCTCACGAAGATGCTAGAGCTTCGCAACCTCTTGTTGTCTGCTCGAAAGTGAAGAACTACAACATATCAGGCGAGAACCACCCCATGTAATCTCTTTTCTCATGTTCTCCTTCTCTCTCACTTCCTCTTTCCATCTCCTCTTCTTCCCCATTCTATCTTCTGCACCTTCCATCATGTTCATATTCTCCTTCGCTGTTTCCCTGACACCGCATCACCACCTCTATCATCCATCGCCCACCGCCCTCAGGTCGTGGACCACTTTCACCTGTCGCTCCGTCGACTTCACCCATTCCACCCCTGACACTCCTCTGCCATCATGCGTCATCACCATCGACCATCACGTTCACCATCCTCATGTCACCGCCTCCATCGAGTAGTTCGTGCCTTCCTCGCCTCCTTCCTCACTGGGCCATGCAAGTTCGCACCACGACACATGCATCTCTTTGCCACCGCCCTTGGCATCGATGATCGCCCTATAACTCCGCCTTCACCGACGATCGAGGTCCCCGCCTTAAGCAACACCACCTGCCTCTCTCTAGCCAGTGCCTGCGTGCCATCCACCACTCCGCCCTCGAGCTCACGCTTCAGCCGGTTGATTGAAGTTTATCACTTAATTTCATCTGGAGTCCAACGATCACTTAGAATGGATCATTATGACATCAAAAGATATGTTGAGATCATTTGTGTTATGTTTTGCAGTCTGCTAGGATAGGCATCTTCCTTTAGTGGAGTTTGCTTGTAATAATAGCTATAATTTAAGTATCAAGATGGATCCCTATGAAGTAGTATGAGAAGATTTTTAGACCACCTTAATGTTGGAGTGGTGTGGTTGAGAACAAATTTTGGGATCAATTTTAGTCTATACCACTAATAAGAGAATTAAACAAAAATGAGATGCAAACGAAATTCACGATTTTCACTATGTCCCACTAAGAAATTTCGAGGATGATTTTTTTTAGGGTTCGTTTGGTTGCAGAGTTGGGCAGGGTTGGGTACTATTCACAAGGCTGGGTGAATAGTAAACTGTGAGGTGGGGATACCCCTGTGAATAGTACCCAACCCAACCCTGCCCAACCCTGCAACCAAACGAACCCTGGGTGGTAGTTTGTAACGGCTGCAATTTTAACCATAGTCAAGTTTCCTTATTCTCCCATTTACATATTGAAGGCAATCAAAATTGGAATATGACTTAATAATATTAATACACCATTAATATCTCCTTATAATCACCATAAAAGTCCTTGACCATTCCACTCACGTCGCTTCTTCTCTCCCATTTTCCCTTGTGCAAAGATAGATAGGGAGAGAGTTAGAGAGAGGAGCCTTATCGGAAGGCTACTCTTCCTTGAAGAGACGACAGTGCGTCAAGGGATCACATAGACGGAGAGCGTGGATAGTTGCGGATAAGTAAGCACGACTTGGAGGTGCATAGACTCGGATTTGAGGTATGCATCGGTTTAAGATTTCATATGAATAATAATTACATATGAAGTATATATCTTAATGCACGTGTGGACTCTAGGTTATTATGTATATATACCGATTCGATTTAGAATGAACCCTTGAATGTATGTATCGGCTTAGAATACCTATGAATGAAGAGCAAATCTAGAATATGATCTATGAATGTATGTGATGGTTTCATAAGATATTATGTTGATTTCATTTGGGATTAGACATTGAAATGTATGTGTCGATTCAAAAGTTAACATGCTTACGTAATGACTTTCTTTGCGAAAAGAAATCAATATGTACGTACTGGATTCACAAGATGATGCATGTAAATAAGGAGCCTATTCGGGACAAGACATTAAAACGTGTATGTCAAATAATAACTACAGTACTATGGGACAATATCCCACACTGAAATATATATCTTAAAGTTTGAGTGCCCAATAGTCAATGTTATTCTATGAGTATCTCAATACATGGTTACTATAATTATTCTCGTGCATTTAGTAGCCATTAGATATCATCCCATACGTTTTCAATAATCAAAATGTGAATAAACAGTACACTAATTAGACTATGCAAAAGTGACTAAGCATTACGAATCATGAGGAATATTGTTGCATAACCATATGAATATATGTAGATTTTTTGTATTATTTCTGATTTCATGGGTGCATAGATAAGAATTATTGATTATTCATGTAAGATACAATTGAACAAAAGGGCATGGACCTTTGACCTTAGATTTATTCCACGAATCACTAATTCCATGAAAATATTTCTCGCATCTATATTTCAAAAGGCATTCCTAAGACCATCATGGCCGAACATCATTCTAAAGAAATGGTGATTGAATACCTTCCATAATTATGATCTTAATTTATCCATTATTGCATTATATGCCACTATCCGTGATTCCATATACGCCCATGAACTATTATTATAGAAAACACTTTCAAAATCATCATACACTATTTTAATTACATGTGATGGACAGTGGTATAGATAATATGATGTAATGTACAATGACATATAATATCAGTCCATTTTTAATTGTTAAGTAAATAGCTTACAATGTAGTTAGTATAACCTTATACATAATCTAACTTATTAAAGCATTCTACCAATCTAGATTGTAATATTAACTATGATACAATATTTTTATTTACGAGAACTCCACCATGGACAAGTTTAAGGTAATATACTAGAAAAAAATATAAATTAAAGAAGATTTAAGGTACGGACTCATAAAGAGTCGCATGGACGGTCACAAGGGGTCGTGTTAGCCCAAGGATCAATGTCGCAAGGGGCGTACGGTTGCAAGGAACCACAGAGGCAAAAGCTAAGTCCTCTATATTTGTACCTACACTATCATGTTAATGTCGCAAGGGGCAATGTCGTAAGGGGCGTATGGTTACAAGGAACCACAGAGGCAAAAGCTAAGTCCTCTACAGTTGTAGCTACACTTTCATGGACCGCAAGTGCCAACGGTTGAAAACGTATAACAAGATACATATATGAAATTTATGCAAATACATAGTTTATAAAGGTAAACCATTAGAAGTATGCAAGTAAATGATTTATGCCCATTGGAACATCTGTTATGCTATTTTATTTCATAGTTCATTTTGCAACTTCCTTGTTGGAGTGTAATAATGGAACTCTATAGATTAACGGACCTTTTTGAGAATGACTATTTTTCTCTGCTCATTGACTACCATGCAAGTTTCCTGTAACGGTTCGATCCGCGAGGCCGTTCCGTTACAAATGGTAACAGAGCTAGAGTTCCTCTGGGCATAAGATATCCACAATTTACAATGACATAGATCTAGACGTTTAGAGTGAATTAGCCTCACACAGCAAATCATTGATGACGTTGGATTTGATTCAGATGGCTCCTCATCGTGCAATTGAAGCCAATAGAGACCGCGAGTCATCGACGAGTCAGGAGACCATTATGGACATGCAGAGGCAAATGCTGGGGCTAATGGCCTTGATGGCTTAGCAACAGCAGACCCACCCATCGAGCTCTGGAGGACTTACTTTAAAAACATTCATCCAGCATGACCCACCAACCTTCAAGGGTGAGCATGATCAGGAGAAAGCCGAGCACTGGCTAAGAGAGATGGAAATGGCTTTTGAAGCAACTGACTGCCCAGAAGAAAAGAAAGTTATTTTTGGTACTTTTCGTCTGCGAGATAGTGCTAAGGAGTGGTGGACTTCCTGCAAGGGAATTCACTTTTTGGAAACTCCGCACATCAGTTGGAGTGACTTTTGTAGCGTTTTTCCGAGCATTACACCCCTGAGCATTCTAGGGATGCTAAACACCATGAGTTCATAGATCTCCTTCAGGGAAGTATGACGGTGCAAGAGTATGCTGCAAGATTTCAAGAACTGGAAAATATGTCAAGGGCATCTGTGCAAATGAGAAGCAACGAGCTAGGAAGTTCGTTGAAGGCTTGAATGGTGATTTGAGCCTTCGAGTACTCACCATGGGTCCTACGACCCTATCTGAGGCCGTTGCAGTAGGTGTAGAAATTGATGCAGCATATCGAAGGACGCAGCAAGTGAACCCTTGAAAGCACCCTCACAAGCTAAGCTACAATGATAAGAGACATCACAATGCAATAAATATGGCAAAGGAAGTATGACGGTCCAAGAGTATGCTACAAAGTTTCAAGAACTGGAAAAATATGGCAAGGGCATCTGTGCAAATGAAAAGCAATAAGCTAGGAAGCTCGTTGAAGGTTTGAATGGCGGTTTGAGCCTTAGAGTACTCACTAGGGGTCTGACGGCCCTATCTGAGGCCGTAGCAGCAGGTGTAGAAATTGATGCAGCATATCGGAGGACGCATCAAGTGAACCCTCAAAAGCACCCTCACAAGCCAAGCTACAATGACAAGAGACGTCACAATGCAATAAAAGTCAAGAAGACAAGGACTGATGATGCTCCAACCAATAAGAAGTACGCATTGGAAGTATGCCCGCATTGTGATAGAATACATCTGGGCGAGTGCTTCAAATTGACAGGAGCATGCTTGAGGTGTGGAGAAAAGGGTCACTTCATGAAGGATTGCAAGAAAGAGTTCAAGGATCAGAGGAAACCATTCGAGCAGAAGAAGAAGGTACCGGGAAGGGTGTTCGTCATCACACACAAGGATGCAGAGGATGCCTACACAACCGTAGAAGGTACCCTTCTCATTGCAAGTCATTTATGCCATGTTTTTTTGATTCTGGAGCTACGAATTCATTTATCTCAAGTAGTTCTGCAAGAATACTGAACTTTTAAGCTATCGAGCTTCCATACACACTTACTGTTTCTTCACCAATGGGTGATATTAGAGCAACGAGTATGCACTTAAAGGACATACCAGTCATGATAGGAGAAGACTCCCTCACTGCTAATTTGATCCTACTGCCCATCACAAAAAGGTGGTCCTGAGCAGACCAAATCATAAGGAGATAGTCATCTGAGGCACTAGTAATAATGGGCGATTGCTTATCTCTTCTTTGCAAGCAAGTCAGCTACTAGCCGAAGGTTGCACCGCATACCTAGCTAGTATAATTAGCACTAAATCGTCACAGGCACGTCTTGAAGATTTAGATGTGGTCTGAGATTTTGCTGATGTATTTCCAGATGATCTTCCTGGACTACCTCCTCATAGAGAGGTGGATTTCTCAATTGATGTTATTCCGGGAACGACACCAATGTCCAAAGCTCCGTACAGCATGGCTCTTGCAGAACTTGAGGAGCTTAAAAAACAGCTACAAGAGCAACTAGATAAGGGATTTTTACATCCCAGTGTTTCTCCATGGGGAGCACCAATCCTCTTTGTGGAAAAGAAAGATGGATCTCTTAGACTCTGCATCGATTATCGATGTCTGAACAAAGTGATCGTGAAGAACAAATACCCGTTACCTAATAAACACAAAAGTTAAGCGGTCTTGTATTCCACACAAGGCGGGAACACAGTCGAAGTATTGACCACTCAAAATCTGGATTTAGTCAACAATTAACCCACACTATAGATCAAGCAATAAAAAATAAATGTGGAGTTAAAATTTATTTTTAACCCTACATAAATGGTGTATAGAAAGCAAGTACGTAGAGAGTTCGATCACATGGAGCAAACATGGTAGACGCCCAAGTGTGTGTGAATGTGAGTGTTGCCTACACTATGCAAAGCAAATATTTTTTTGTGGGTTTTTAATTTTTAAATATTTTTTATTTAATTTTTAATTTTGTATTTTGATTTTTAATTTTTTCAGATTTTTTTTATATTTTTATATTTTATATTTTTTTATTTTTCATTATTAGAATATAGAAGCTATATAATACAAGAGAAGATAGAATATTTATAAAAATGTGTAAAAATACTCAAAAATTCAGAAATAAAATATTTTTGATATTTTTATGACTTTTTACTGTTTTTGTGATTTTAGGGTATTTTTCAGAGTGTTTTTGGTATTTTTAAAAACTAAAATGAATAAAACAGTGAATTAACAATCTGGCTGAGACTAAAATGGGAAGGAAAAATATCAGAGGATCTCAAAATTTTTCCAAATTACATTTAAAACAAAGATAAGAAAATAAGGAAGAAACATGAACTAAGTTTGTATTTTTTGGAGTTTTTTATGATTTTCTAGAATTTTTTTTGAAGTTTTTAAGTATTTTCTAATTTTTAAGGTTTTTTTTTGAAATTTTTAGTGATTTTTGGATTGACACTAAAATAAGTTAAAATAGACAGTGGGTAATTTTTTGGAGTTTTTCGAGGTATTTTAATATTTTTTGGTATTTTATAAGCTAGACAGTACTGAAATGGGGAGTTTTTGATTTTTAATAAATCTAAAAATGCAATAAAATCAAAAACTAAAAATATAGCGTGAAAGTGCAAGTGAACAGGAGCTTGATTTGAATTTTTGAAAATTTTTCGAATTAAAATGTTGCCTTAAATAAATCAGACAAGCACACAAAAATAATTCAACCTGGTAGGGGTATATATGCAAATATACAGAAGTCCAGGGGCATACAAGCAATTTTCAACAAAATATAACTCTTGATATTTAATTCTCTGGACCAAATACAAATCCTCAAACCCACAGAGGTATCGGTGTAAAATACCCACCGGGGCGCGTGACTTGCACGCGCTTGGTAGGGACCTATGTGTAATATCAAAAACCGCCGGGGGCTCACATGTAAATTTCCCAAAAGTTTAATGCTTAACACAAAACTTAAAGTATTGAAACGAAAAAGACAAAAGGCCAAGGGCCTCCCTATAAAATGCCCACACCTCACGTGAACAGGTCACGTGAGGTGACATGGTTGAGGACCTATGTGCAAATATGGAAAGTTCGAGGGCCTACTTGCAAATTTTACAAAAATTTTAAACTACCAAGGAAAGTTTCAGGACTAAAATAAAATTACAAAAGTCTCGAGGGTATACTTGCAAAATTCCCTCGCTCAGGAGATCGAACGGCTGTGGGCCGTTCACTTGACACGTGGCGCGCCCTGGACACGCGATGACGGTTCGCTCGTGGACGGCTTGGATTAGATCCTCGCGAGAAGATCCGACGGTGGAGATCGGGCTCGATCGAACGGCGGCTGTAGCTTCTGGGGCTCCACCTCGATTCGACAGCGGCGACGACTGGAGCAAGAACTGCGGACGAACTCCGACGAGCCGAGGTTCTCCGAGGTGTTGCTCCTCCTCCGGTGACGTTCCTGGCTTCAAAATGAGGCTGGAGGTTCCCTGAGGTCTCTTCTTCCTCCTGGGGGCTTCAAAAGAGCTCGGCGGTGGCCGAGCCGCTCACGAGAGGGTGGCGGAGCTATAGAGCCCCGTGAGCTCCGGCGAGGCTCCAAAATTGCCTCCAGGATCTAGTCAAAGCCCGTTGACCTGCAAAAATGGTTAGAAGGTCCAGGGCAAACTGCCTGGACCTCGCAAGGGTGGAGATGTAGCATGAAACGGTGGCTGGGAGTACGGCCGGAGTTGCGCTCCGGCGAGGATGATCAATCGGGCGATTAACACGATGGATTGCAAAATTTTTAGAGGGCTTTTGTTCCTACACCTAAGACTAATGAAATGCACTAAAAATGAAAGGTGGAAATGGCATCCTCAATGGTGTAGACCGGAGGGAAGGGTACCTCGAACGCCGGAGTTGGGGGAGGTGGTGGAGATGCCTCCGACTTCCTTCGCCCTGGCTGAACGCACGGAGCTGGAGCTGTCACCTCCAGGAATGCTTGGAGCACGAGCGGAGCGAGGAAGGGTGGACCGAAGGTGTTCAAAATCAAATCGAAAGGTCGGGTCTCCATATATGTTGTTTGACCGGATGACGAAGGTGCTCCAAAGATCGAGCAAGATCTGGTGAATCGATGGCTCTGTCCCCCAAAAAACGCAAGGGCGTGATAGACCAAGAATCGAGAGACAAAAGTCATGAAGGACTCGATCTCAAAAAGTACAAGATGGAGGCAGGAAAAATCGACAAAGAGGGGGTCAAACCGAGGTCTGACAGCAGCTACAGGGCTTAGGGCAGACAGTTGACCGAGGTCAACTGTGACTGCCCCCTGGTTGGTCCACATGGACCAACCAGGAAAAATGTCCTGAAAAAGATTTAAAAATTCGATTAAAAATCGAAAATGATTTTATTAATTTTAGGTTATAAAATAAAAAATATTTCTTATTTTATGTAGTATTTTATTCTGATTTTTAATTATTTTTATGAGATATATTTTTACAAGTTACTTTTTATACCCTATATAGGTATATTACCTAGATATTTAATTCCTTTATTTTTATTTTGTGTATTTTAATTTTATTATTTTTATTTAGTATTTTATAAAATTATAGCATACTTTTATATTTCACAAATATATTTTTGTTTTATTTTTCTGATATGTTTTGTATATTTAATAAAATGTAAGTAAGTATTGTATAGGTGTGTATATAGGTATAGTACCTATGTATATGATATATACAAGTATTTTTATTTGTGTTCCTTTTGTATTTTTATTCTGATTTTAATATACAAATATATTATAAATAATATTTACAAAATTGTAAAAATATAAAAATACAAAAATACAAAAATAATGAATAAATAATAAATTGAATATTTTAATCAGTACAATTGTACAAGTAGGGTCCAAAACTCAACTTTAAACCGTAGCTCCGCCAAATGCGAAACCACTGCCATTAAATAGCTTGTTTTATTCTATATACAATTAAAGGTGAGTTTGCTGCATTTGGAGTTTTCATCTGTGAGATACGGGTCTGGGAAGTTGGGATTCTGGATTTTTATTCAGACCATAACTTTTTATCTATACATTATTTTTCAGTGAAATTAATTTTGTATTTTTCTTTATTTAATTATCTACAACTTTCATGTACAAAGTTTCTCTATTTGATGTATAAAAAGTGGAACCAAAAATAGGTCCCAAAATGAATAAAGAATGAATTAAAAAGTATTGTATTTGGCCCTTATCTCCCCCTACTTTCTTCTTGGTCGACCTATTCATCAAGATGCGTAGGTCTCGGGCTTTGGGTCATAAAATATTTACAATATTTTATTCTTTTTCTTTTCTTTTATTTATTCTATAATTTTGGCTGTAATTATAGTATTTTATACACTATTTACAGGTACATGCATGAATGCTAATATACTCTAATTAATGTTATTTACTGGTATTTGCTAGGGTTTTTGAGGCCAAAATGATAGAATAAAGATGACGAAATGTTGATTCATCATCCCCCTATACTTTACCTTTGCTAGTCCCTAGCAAACACTTATGCAATAAGTGCAAAAAGAAAAAGAAAGAAAAGAAAAAGAAGAACTTGGATTTTATTTGATCATCAAACATGT
The DNA here is from genome assembly GCA_037367405.1 of Ottelia alismoides. Classification (NCBI taxonomy): domain Eukaryota; kingdom Viridiplantae; phylum Streptophyta; class Magnoliopsida; order Alismatales; family Hydrocharitaceae; genus Ottelia; species Ottelia alismoides. The sequence goes on along the minus strand of JAZKJV010009641.1, from coordinate 487,739 downwards.
CTTTACAAAATCAAAGTTTGGAGCTCAAATCAGACCTTTGGAATTTTAGTGCGGGCGGAACCTTAATGAGAACCGAATTTGAAATCCAACAGCCCTTGAGAATCCCAAAACTCTGCTCAAGTCTCCTCAATAGCCAGGTCAGAAATATCTCAATTCATACGCAAACTCTTACGACTATGAGTCTGACTCGTACAGTGTAAGTGATGGTGGCTCTCCCCAACTAGAATGGTAAAGAAACTGACTTCTCTGGTACGACAACCCAATGATTCCCCAATTCCAATAACTCCATCCTCGAGGAGCGGGGTATTCCCTTCTAAGTTCAAGTGGCAACCAGCTCAAGAGGAGGGGGTGAAGAGAAGAATGGACGGTAGCTAGTGTAGCTACCTATCCTAGGATGCAAGACCAGTGTAGTCAAGTCATCCAGCTGCAGGCTCACATATCTGACTTTGGAACTCAAGCTTGCTTATTGGCTTTACAACATTTGTACATACTTTGCAGGCTTTTTATTTTTGTACATGCCTGAACTTTTTTTTTGAATACTATTCACAGCAGCATTTACTTAAGGAGTTTTTCCTCTTGAGCCAGTAGACTATCCCTCTTTTGAAGCTTTATCGCAACCCACAGCCTCCTGTCTTTAGACTTCCTCATCACTGGATGGGTTGGGGTGCACTTCCCTCCCTAGAGGAGGACAAATGTCTCCACTTGTGTGCGTCTCATACCGGCAAATCCAATCGCCTCACCACTCCAACTGAGTTGAGCCATGTGAGAGGTGCATGTGTCCAAGTTAGGTCATTATCAACAAGAGTCGTGTGTGTGCTCCAAAATACTCTACTTAGGCAGTCAAGAATCCATTGAACCAAGTCCCGTGATCCTCAAAGAATTAAGTCAACTAGACCTGAAGTACCTCAAACCCCGTTCCTATAAGGTTCCTGTTATTAGGTAGATTTTAAGGTCCAATCAAGCTCCAATCTCCGGATTTTACTTAGACTTGTTCAACTATCAAACTTAATCCGAAAAATGCTCATGCTATGTAATGCTATGCAGAAAATATTTTTGTGATGCAATTTTCAAAGATTTTGAACTTTTTATGGATTTTTGAAAACATGATGATGATGCATATGCATTTTTTATTTTTCAAAGAGATTTTTCAAATGTTTTTGTATTTTAATTTTGCAAATGTTTTTGGGATTTTTGAAAATAAAAAGGTTTTGGCTGAAAACTAGGTGAAAAATATGTACACGGGAGTGCTTCTTATATATACAAGAAGTGGATTTTAAGAATTTACAAGGGTAAGTGATCAATTTTATACATATATACATATAGTGGATTTTGGTGAGATGTATGTATTCCTCAAACTTATTTGACACAAGCTTTTCACACAATTTTTGAAAACTATAGTCCAAAATAATTTTTACAAACATTTTTGCAAACATGTACACATATTTGAAAATCATTTTGCAAAGGCTTTCAAAACAGTATATATAGGTTTTTCAAAACATTTTTGCAACCATTTTTCAAACCATTTGCAAATCATTTTTTACACATTTTGTTTCACACAAAGAAAATAAATTTTTACAAACCACACATTTTTACAAAGGTTGAAAACATGTAACAAAATATTTTCAAAATAGTTTTCAATAAATGTTCACAAAGATTTTTCAAACTATTTTTCAAACATTTTGCAAAAAACATTTTCACCTGATTTATTAATCAATAGATACAAAAAGAATTTGAGGAATAACCACATCTTTTTATTAAGGATTTTTAATGAATTTTACTGAATTATTGGCCATATTATTAAGAAAATACGAAAGTACGAGTTATGGCTAAAGTATATACGTAGTATATACGACCCCCCTATACTTAGCTTGAGCTATGTCCTCATAGATCGGAGAGAAAAGAGAAGACATAACTCGTACAAGGTATAGGCAAGTCTAAAGAATGAAGGAATGAACAAATGAGAAGCTGATCGTCCCCCCTATACTTAGGATCAAATAATCCTAAGTATAGCAGACTGTACACAACGCAGGGAGGGTCAAGGGTGGGAATGAACATATCTTACTCAGATTGTCTCCCCCTATACTTAGGGTAAGATATCCCTAAGTATATTCAAGAAGAGGAGACAATGGAGAGGATCGAAAAATAGAGAAACTCGGGGTGCACCCCCCTATACTTAGGACAAAGTACGTCCTAAGTATGGAAAACTATCTACAAGGCGGCACCTTTTTGATAGATAAAGAAAATAGAAAAGGAAAAGAAGAAAAGAAGAAAAGAGATTAACAAATGAAAGCATGATATAGACAGATGGTCTGTACAGCGGAAGATGGAAGTGATCACCATGTATGAGATGCAGATGTTATGAGTCAAAGAACACATCTCATACCAAAAGAATGGGGGCAATGTCGATGGTCGGCGGATCATGATCTAGATATAGCTTCAGACGACCATTGACGCGGAAGGTAGAGGAAGATGACGGTTCAAATATGTCAATACCGCCATTGTCATGTACCTTCCTGACCACATATGGACCTTTCCACTTGCTCTGTAATTTCCCTGGAAATAATTTCAGCCTAGAATCAAACAACCATACTCTCTGATCTGGCTCAAACTGTTTATGGCTGATATGGGAATCATGCCATGTTTTCACTTTTTCCTTGTACTGTAGGCTGCTAGAAAAGGTTGTGTCTCTCAATTCTTCCAGGGCTGCCAACTCTACGCTTCTCTGTTCTCCTATACTCTCGGGATCTAACAGTAACTCAGTGACTGCCCAAAAGGATTTATGCTTGATTTCCACTGGCAAATGGCATGGCTTGCCATAGACGAGATGAAAGGGAGATGTCCCCAATGGATTCTTGAAAGAAGTCCGATAGGCCCACAAGACCGAGTCCAAAAGTTGTGACCAATCCTTTCGGTCTGGGCGGACAACCTTCTGCAAGATAGTTTTTATCTCCCGGTTCGACACTTCGGCAAGACCATTAGTCTGAGGGTGATATGGCGTGGCAACCTGATGGTCTATGCCGAACTCGTCTGCAAGGGCCCTAACCTTGTCATTGATGAAATGAGACCCCCCGTCTGAAATCAAGACTCTAGGTACCCCGAACCGTGAAATGATATTTTTCCTCAAAAAATTGCAAACGGTTTTAGCATCTGCGGCTCGGGCGGGGATGGCCTCAACCCATCGGCTGACATAATCCACAACGAGCAAAATATGCTCGAATCCCTGACTCTTAGGAAATGGGCCCATGAAATCAATCCCCCATGCATAAAAAACCTCACAAAAGTGAATGGGTTGCATGGACATCATGTCTCTCTGTCCGCAGGTTCCTATTTTCTGACAGTCAGTATTTCTTCACGAACTCATCAGAATCCTTGAAGAGAGTAGGACACCATAGGCCGGATTGAAGCACCTTCCGTGCTGTCCTTTTTCCAGAATGATGTCCTCCTGCCTCAAGCTTGTGGCAGTATGTGAGGACGCTATGATGCTCTTCTTGAGGAATGCACCTCCTCCAGATACTATCCCCTCCTTCATGATAAAGGATGGGATCCTCCTAGTGGTAAAACTTGGCCTTCGCCAGGAAGGTCTCGAGTTTCTGCCTGGGCCAACCTTGTGGGACTGTCTTGGCAACAAGATAGTTCACAATATCGGCATACCACTGGAGTGAGGTGATAGCCAAGATCGCCTCATCTGGAAATGTCTCTATAATAGGTGCGCTGGGCTCAGATTCCTCAAGATTCTCCAATCTGGAGAGATGATCCGCCACCACATTCTTGACTCCGGACTTATCCTTAATCTCAATATCAAATTCCTGGAGTAGAAGGATCCATCTGGTAAGACGTGCTTTGGCATCCTTCTTCGCCATTAAGTACCGGATGACGGTGTGATCGGTGTAAATTGTCACTCTAGATCCGAGAATATAAGATCTATACTTATCCAAAGCAAAGACTACGGCCAGCATCTCTTTCTCAGTCATAGTGTAATTCCGCTGAGCGGCATCCAAAGTCCGGGTGGCATAATGAATGGCAAATGGTAATCCATCCCTCCTCTGTCCAAGCACAGCCCCAACGACAAAATCTGAAGCATCCGTCATGATCTCGAATGGGAGAGACCAATCAGGTGGCTGAAGGACATGAGCTGAAACAACCATACCTTTGAGAGTCTCAAACGACGCAAGACACTTATCATCGACAATGAACTCGGTGTCTTTTGTTGACAAGTCAGTAAGCGGTCGGGCAATCCGACTGAAGTCCTGAATGAACCGTTAGTAGAAACCGACATGCCCCAGAAAAGACCGCAACTGACGCAAATTGGACGGTGGATTGAGTTTTCTAATGATATCCACCTTGGCCGGATCGACCTCCATTCCCCTGTTGGAGACGATATGACCAAGGACCATCCCTTGAGTCACCATGAAGTGACTTTTCTCCCAAGATAATACAAGGTTGACCTCAATGCAGCGCTGAAGCACACGGTCTAGGCAGTCAAGACAAGCATCGAATCCGTCGCCATAGACCGAGAAGTCATCCATGAAGACCTCTAAACAGTCACCCACCATGTCCGAGAAGATGGACAATATGCACCTTTGGAATGTTGCCGGAGCGTTACATAGACCAAAGGGCATCCGTCTGAAAGCATACGTCCCAAACGGACAGGTGAATATCGTTTTCTCCTGGTCTTCGGGTGCAATGGCCACTTGATTGTATCTAGAGTACCCGTCAAGGAAACAATAATGACTCTTCCCAGCTAGCCGCTCGATAATCTGATCAATAAAGGGTAGCGGGAAGTGATCCTTCTTGGTGGCCTCATTCAATCGTCTGTAGTCCACACAGACCCTTCAAGAAGTGGGTACTCGGGTAGCGATCTCCTCTCCAGACTCATTGACAACTGTAGTGATACTCGTCTTCTTGGGTACCACATGTAATGGACTTACCCACTTGGAGTCGGAGATGGGGTAGATAAAATCGGTGCTCCACCACCTCGATATTTCTTTCATGACCACATCTCGAAGATTTGGGTTCAGCCGTCGTTGGAACTCACGCGACGGCTTAGCGTTGTCCTCAAGATAGATGTGGTGGGAGCACAGATTCGGGCTAAGCCCCTAGAGATCAGCTATACTCCAACCTATCGCCTTGTGGTTTCTTTCAAGAACCTCCATCAAACGAGATTCTTGTTCTCCAGTCAAACCTGCTGAGATAATGACTGGGTGCATATCTGGCTCACCCGCAAGGAATCTATACTTTAGCGACTATGGCAGAGGCTTCAGTTTTGGACAACTGGGAGGTGGCAGATCTAGCTTCTGATATGTCTTTGTAAAAGCTACCAGGTTTGCATGGGAGAACTCTCGCTCTGTATAAATATCTGACGGAAGGCGGCCTGCCGAATCGACAATAAACTGCACTAGTGATGAACCTCAGTTTCATCATCTTTATTTCTTATAATTAACCCCCTTGCTTAAGGTTTTGTCAATAAATCCCTGTTAATGTCCTATAATTAACAGAGTCCTAAATAAATTAAAAACCACAAAAAAATAACAAAGCAAAAATTCGTGGTATTTTTAGACTTAAAAATACCCTCCAAAATATTTTGAGTCCTTGTTTGATTTCATTTCCAGTTTTGGTCAACATGAAACTTGTAGATCTCATCAAGATCTACAACTTTCATGTTTTGAGTTTTCTCAAATTCGGCCTCTATAACCTCTAAAAATCAAAAATATCATCCTAATAATCTGATTGGGCCACGTGGCCCAATCTGGGGGCGCCACGTGGCCCGCCTCCTTTGTCTTTTCCGCCTCTCCTACCGATCGTTGGATCGACCTCTTGATCCAACGACCCAGGCCTCTCCACGTAGCCGCCTTCTCCTAGCCATCAGATCTCCCCGCGCTTCATCCTCACCATCCCTTAGCGCCGCGCCCACAGCTTGACACGTGGCGCGCTGTGCGCCCTTTGATGGCGCCCCGGATCTCTCATCTTGGCCGCTGCTCCCACTTATTCCCTCTGCCGTTCGATCATCTCCCACTCACCATCATCACCGTCCGCCGGCACGCACACCTTAGCTTGACACGAGGCGCTTCCATCCGCCTTTGATCGCATCACCCGATCTCCCATCAGGGCCGTCGCTCCGCGCCCATTGCTCCACCGTTGGATCTCCAGATCCAACGGTGGAGCGTTATCGTCAACCTCGCGACACCCCACTGATGAATCCACGATTCAATCATCTCAATATCTTGATCTTAGCAAAATCCCCGAGTAAAATCCCAGAAAAATGTCCATAAAAACCATAAATTAACAAAATGACTCTTGTAAATAAAATACACTAATTATTGTATATAAGATTGTACAAAATAAATTAACACTAAAAAGCCGCAAAAATAAAGGAGTTTTATACTTGTAAATAGCCAAAACTTCATGGATTTTTAATAATTTCATTTCAACTCCTTTTTGCCTAATTCTTTCTCTAACTTGTTTATAAAAATGTATATAAAAATACAAAAATACAAATAAATTATATCTCAAATAAATGCTCCTAGATCCCAATGGGAAAAAGCCGTAAAGACCAACTTCCAAGCTAAATTCCCGCTCCGTATGAACTCCAAATTCACCAAACTCACTTTTAAAGTTCAAGTTAGAAAATTATATATCCAACGGAAGTGGTTTCATTAAAATCGGAGCTCATTTGCAAAAGTTGGGTTTTGGGACCTAGATGTACATTGTATACCATGTATATATTCATTCTTTGTTCATTTTTTATCTTACCTTTCTTAATTTTTAAAAAATACAAAAAAATCATGTTTGTATTGTATTTTATTTATATTATTTTATTGTATTTTTCTGTTGTAACTATCTCTTATTAAAAAGACAAATATATATATATATATATACATAGTGTGTTGTATTCACTTGTAAATTCACCATTATTTTTTTCTTCTTCTTTATTTTATTGTAATTAAAGTAGATAACTTTATTTCATTTTATTTATTTAATTATTTTACATTCTCTACAATAACCACCATTCAACTCCATTACTCCACCATATTTTCTAACTTCTAATTCAACTCCACCATTTTATTAACCTCCATCCCACTCCATCTTAATTCTAACTTCCATTTTTCTTCTTCTTTATATACATGCCATTCTCCTCATTTTTGCCTTTGATCCATCTTTATGTGAGGAGAGCCTAGTTCCCTGAGTTGAATCGGTGACAGCGACGCAACCGCGGTCGAGCGACGACCGGCCCTCTTTCCGGTGTGATCCGTTGGTTTTTTTGGCCAACATCGCAGCCGCAACCGCGCGCTGCTCGAGCTCATCGCACGTCGGTGATTTGAGCGAAGACCGTGCTCACGAGAGCACTTCATAGGCGACCGTCCATCTTAGGTAATTTTTCCCTTCATTTTATCATCTTGTCATTTTTGCATTTTTTTAGTTCATCATAGCACCACTCATCATCTTCCATTTGTTCTACTCCATCACATTACCATCATCATATTCTTTTTCCCATCATGATTCATTTCCCTGTTTTAACAAAATTAAAAAAAAATATAAAAAATTTAAAACAAAAAAAGGGTTCTTTCCATCACCACCATCACACCATTTTCCTTCATTTGTTTAGTTTATTATCATCATCATCACCAACCCATTTTTGTTTTCTTCTCTTTAATCACATTCCCTGTCTAATAAAATAAAAAAATAAAAAAATTATAAACAAAAAAAATCTACAGCAGTAAAAGAAAAAACATAAAAAAAAAATAAAAAAGTAACGGAGGAGCACGGCCCGCCGCCCCCCCTTCTTCCTCCAAGGGAAGGCGGCGCCGGCCGCCGCCCCCTCCCTCTTCATCCGCCGCAAGCGGCGCCGCCGCTGCCTCCCCCGACACCAGCCGCGTGCGGCGGCGCCTCTCCGCCGACCTCCAAGCACCCCCGGCGCTTCCAGGCCCCGCCACCGCAGCCGCTCCCTCCAGGAACGCAGGTGCACCGCCCTCCGGCCGCGATCGCGGCCCCGCGCCACCCTCTCACGCCGCGGCTCGCCGCCGCTCTCCGCCGCACCTCGCCCTTCGCCGTCATCACCCTAAGCCGTCGTCGAGCCCTTCCCAACCATTTGGGTTCTTCCCTCCTCCTGCACGAAGAAGAAGTCTTTCCCTTTTTTTTTAATGTAAAAATTGTACTTTATTTATTTTAAGTTTCTGTAATTGCAATAATAGTCCTTGTACATAAGTTGCTTTATAATTCTAGTTTCTTTGTTTGCACAAAGATCCTGTGTTTGAGTAGTAATTTGGACATCTATCTTGCATATTTATATTCAATGAAAAATACCACTGTGTTGAGCACTAATTGTGTACGTTTTGAGTATTTATTTGGATTTTTATGTTACACGGGTAATTAATTAAAAATGATTAATTGAAACTTACATATTTTACCCACTCAGTGCTCTTAAATTAATATCTAACACATAGTTGCTCTAAAAATTCCACAAAAAATTATATGTGATGCCTTGATATGTGATGTAATTACTGTCCAAATTTCATCCAAAATGGAGTTGTCTCGTGCCTTAAATAAATCGTAGAGTAATTTTAGTAATCGATTTTTAATTAAATCCACAAATATCTTTTTTTGCGAAATTTCACCTCTACTGGATTGCTCATGAAAATATCTTTTTAGGATAATTCGCTCTCTGATTAATTTGGTAACGTGGATAATTAGGAATTATTTACTCACTGTCACTCAATTTTCACTAAAAATTCATAAAAAATTCAGATTTTATCAAAAAATTCAAAAATATTACTGTAGCTTCCTTGCATCATGTTTTAGTTCCAGTAATTTTTTTCATAATTTTTGCTTTCTGTTTGTGTGATTAATTGCGAAAAACCCATAAAAAGTGTGCATTTTTAGTTATTGCATTTTAACCCCTAAAATTCCAAAAAATGTGTTTTGCGTTCTCCACTGGATTAGGACTTTAGGAAAAATATATTTGGCTAAATTGGATTAATTTGACATTAAAATTAATTAGGCCTTGTTGTGTGTTTCTTAGTGTCTTAATTCAACCGCATTTTGCATTTGCTTTTTGTATTTGCATAAAAAATCTAAAAAAAATACGCATGGATATCTAGATCTTAAATTTGCAAATTAAACCCAAGTTGTTCTTTTGCCTCCCTGTGTTCGACCCGGACTTGCCCGAATATAAATTAAGCCCGAGACACTCTTCAGGAGATCTTCTCTCGGTTCTGACCGAATCGCTAAGTACACGTGCTACAACGAAGCCGAATTAAAAACCGTATCTAGCGACTCGTCAGGATGGCGCCGTTGCCGGGAGGCAAACAGCTTAGGGATTAGTTTAAAAATTTGGATTTAGTTTTCCATTTACTCGGGTAGTCTGACCCCCGAGCCACCCTTGTATTTATTCCATTTTTTTTCATTTATTTCATATTCTTGTATATATTTTTGTTTTTTATCTCTCTACATAAATCTTTGTTTCCTTTGCGAGGGCCCGGTGGACTTGGAGTGCATCGGAGGTCGGCGGACGCGAGGAGCCGCCGACTGTGAAGACGAGGAAAAGCAATTTATCTTCGAGAGAATTTTTTGTAAATTATTGTAATTATTTAGGTAGTTGCTCTTTATAGCGGCTCTTGTTTGAGAGCTCGCGCGTGTAAAAAGACTTAGACATTATTTGTGGTGTGTCGAGCCTGTTTCACTCTCCGGCGAGGGTGGGGCCTTGACTTGAGTGGCGAAATTAAGGATTAGGCACACGGTAGTTTAGATTCAAATTTGTTTGTGCCCATCGTAATTTAGGCCACACTTATCTTAGAAGATTCACATATCTTATAAGATTCATAATGAGACGCACATAGGACACGTACTACTTAGCTCAAAATCAATCAATTCTTCCCCGCTAATAGTATATTGTTTAGGTGCGATTTTCTCGATCTGCATGCATTTAGTGTAATAGTTACAAATTCAGTTTTGCATAATGCATGAAGAGTGCTGGGATTCACCTGTAAGTATACTTCTTCTGAGCATGCATCATAGTTTCTCGTTTGCATTCTGATTTCCGATTCCCATCTTGTTTTACAACTTAAGGTCAAAAGGAAATTGGACTGAAACGGGTAGACGTGCTTGTGTGTTCACATAAATTTCAAGTGATAACCTAACTCTAAAATTGGGACTAAATTGAGCAGGTCGATCTAATAATTGGAATAAAAAGAACCCTTGTTCTCGGGTGCATAAAGCCCTCATTGTTTGTTTTACCTGCAAGTGAGAGAGAGACGGACCCTAGGATAGAGCCAAGTCTGGATTTCTTACTTACTACTGGTTCTTTATTTTTAAGGCGATTAGCTACTTTTCAGTGAGGATTTACGGGTAGCCGGTAAACGGTCCGGACTTCCTTAGCAGAGTGGGAGGTTTAGAGGAAGCCTTAGTCCTCAAGGAACGGGTAGCCGTATTTATACGGTCCGTACTTACTCCTATACTGGCTGAAAGTAGGTCAAACTAGTCGTAAGAACTGGACCGGTCTGTAGGAAAATACGGGCACCTAACAGCTCGTTAATCTTTCCAAGATTGTATTCTCACCAACTAAAATTGACCAGATAAATCGGCCGAACTCTTACGGCCATCACGTGTTGAGTTGGTGAAATTGGGGGTTTGAATTGCGTTTGAATTGTGTGAGTTCACTCCGCACATTTACGTGCACCGTAAAACTAGCGCCTCATTGATTATCGTGATCTAATCGGTTCTTTTGACATCGAAGATGACTGATTGGAGGGATATTTATTCGGACTTTGCGAATCTATCGTTGAGCCCTTCAACAAGTATGTCTTCAAAGTCCAAGCGCAACTTGGACCAACCTGGACTCATGACCCTCTTGAGCCCGGATCACTCACTCTCGGGATGGTTACTCTCAAACCATTCCATTTCTCTCTTCCCCACCTCACCGAGGAAGACCATCGCCTCGGTGAGAATATCTTGATTCATAAATCCTCTTCTAATCCAGAACACCTTGCTGATTCAGGACATAAAGAAGATTCGAGTAAAATGCCAAAGAAGAAAGAAGAGGAAGAAGAGAACCATGAAGACCCGATGAAACTGATACTGGCCCGATTGGCTGCATCTGAGCAGCAACAAGCATTACTGAGAGCTCAGTTAGGACAGTTAAATGTTGGGGTCCAACTACCAATGGATGCGGCATACAACCCCGGACAATATCAGATTCATAACTACTTGAGTCCGACCGAACCCGAAGTTGATTTTGAATTGAAGCCGCATTTTCTGAACCTGTTGCCACACTTCGATGGGAATGCTTCTGAGGAGCCATATGCATTCCTAAGGGACTTTGAGCTCATCTGTGCTAACCTCAAACATCAAAATGTTAGCCAGGATTATATTAGGCTCAAAGCCCTTCCATTTGCCTTGGGTGGAAAAAGCCGATTACTGGGTAAAGAATCTTGGGATCATCGTCACCACATATGCCCAGTTCAAGGACCTGTTTTTTGAAGAAGGTTCTACCCTTTGAGTAGAACTAACATGATGATGACGCGCATTACGAGTTTTTTCCCAATTACCCCATGAAGCTTTTTGTGATGCTGGGAAAGATTCAAAGACATCCTGCAGAAGTGTCCTTGTCATGGATTAGATAACAACATCTTGGTCCAATCCTTCTTTACTGGTCTCAACCCTGAGATGCAGGGTTTAGTGAGCGCTGCCTGTGGAGGCAGCTATACATCACGAGGAGCGGATACCGTCTGGAGGGTATTCGAGCAAATGGCTGAAACTAGCCGCTCATAGATGGCCAGCAGGGCCTATACTCCATCCCCCAGTTCACTCTCATCTGGAGGAGAAATCAGCTGTAGTCGATCTCTCTCAGGACGTGATCCCTAGCATGGGACTTCTGGCTGGACAAGCTTACTGTAGTCGAGAGGATCGACAGGAGGATTGATGAGTTAGACCGGAGCGTCTCCAAACTTCCAAAACAGATGGAGGAGTTGACTGAGAAGGTATCTAAGATAAAGATACCTGCCGTGACTGCACCCACTGCTCCCATTTACCGAGTTCACCATGTTCAGGAGCAGTTGGTGTCAGGCAACCCCAGCCGTGGGAGCAGGACCAATCCTACACCCACTCTTTCCAGCAGCCACCTCCAGCAGCAGAGACAGTCCAGGAGGAGCCTCCACCAGTTTGGGAGGTGAATGGATATGGTATACTCAGGACCCTGCCATGCAGGGAAGTACGGGAGACCGACAGACCTATCAGCGTCCCCCAACCTTTCACAACACCGCATTCACCTCCGCACCACCTCCTTCACAGCAGAGCCCTAGATTCCATCCACCCCAGCAGCAGAGGCAGCAGCACCAGCAGTATGGCCGACAGGGCCATTACCAGACGGGCCAGCAGGGCCCGCAACCCCAGCAGCAGCAGAGGCAGTACATTGGCCAGCAGGGCCAGTCTTCCCGTTCTTCTTCCCAATCTTATCCACTTCCTTCATCGTCTAGTCCCATGGATATTCAGCAGCAGATACTCGACGAGCTACGTTCCTACAGGAACGAGGTTCAGGACTTACGGGTGGATGTCAACCGCCTATCAAGATGGCGAGACGAGCAGACTGCACCCTCTACCTCGATCCCAGCCCAAGTTCAGGCTAACCCCAATAGCCTGAACCGTTCTAGTTCTCAGCAGCACTTTGGTCAGGTATACTATTCAGCATCTCCTAAATCTGAACATGAGATTCTTTCGTGTGACGAGGCTAACCACATGTCACTCAGGAGCGGAAGGACCGTGGTCGTACCTGACCGGGCGAGGGACACGAGGAGGGGCATCTCTGGAGCTCTACCTGAAGAGTCTTCAGAGGACGAGGAGGAGAGGCATCATATTTCAGAGCCCCATCGGCACCATTCGAGGATCTCTACTCAGGGAGCCGAGAGGAGGAGGAGAGCACGTACGCAGCATCGTCAGCATGGATATTCTTCTGAGTCTACGGAGGACCTTGCATCTCCGGTTGTGGCGGATACCACTCCAGCTTCTATTCCACAACCTGTAGTAGATAGTTTTGATTTCGAGTCCATGTTGCATCAAAAAGATTCTTGTATGAAGAACTCTGTTTCCGTTAATGCAAAGAATGATCTTTCAGTTCATGATTCAGATTCTTCATCCTCTGTTTCCCTAGCTTCAATCCCTTTCCCCCGTGCTCTTAAGGCAGGAAAGCGCATCAAAAAGATTCAGAAAGATGACCCCGATATGGCACGATTTTGTAAAGAAAATATCACAGTTAAGGTGCCATTTGATGAATATGTGGCTAACCATCCTGCCTTCCAAAAATACCTTAAGGTGAGATGCACACCTACAAGGGTTAGCAGGAAGAAAGATAACCAAAATATAAAGACACATGTCTTATCAGTAGCCACAACCTATTGTCTCAAGAATCAGACTTTGCCAAAGAAAAAGAGAGACATGGGTGCTCACTATGTGGAGAGTCGTATTGACGACATTGCGTTTGCACGCACACTCTTAGATAACGGTTCTTCAATCAACTTACTTCCCTTAGCCTTATATCAGAAATTGGAGTTGGGACCACTTCGCAAATCTAGAGCTTTACTCCAATTCGCAGATCGTTCAATGAAGAGACCTAAGGGAGAAGTGAAGAACGTCGTTATCTCGATTGAGGGGCAGAACTATCAGGTGGACTTCACAGTCTTGGACATGGAGACCCCCAATCATTGGAGAGAATCTCAGATCATTCTCGGGCGACCCTTCCTTAGGACCGCAGGCGCAACTTTCGATTATGGTACGGGAATGATGAAGTTCCGTTCTCCGGGCGGAGAAGTGAACATTGAGATGAAGCAAACCAAGTGTCAGTGACCTGATTCAGAGAGTAGTACAGAGTACTCATCTTCAGAGGCAGATTGCAGTATGATTAGCACAGTTGGGATTTGGGGACAGATTCCTTCAGGACAGAGCGAGACCCTTTCATCTGGAGAGGATATAGTGCATGATGCAGTTTGCCAGGTGTTGTCTGATCTTGCTAGAGATGCATCAACCTATTCTCATGATGACTTAGAGATCCATCCGGATCTGTCAGTTCCATCCTCTTCGGAACAATCATGGGACATAGATGACGAGTCGGACGTGGCTTTTGCCGATTGTTTGGATACTTTTGACGATCCGACTCACGATACTTCTGATTTTGTGGCGAGTACTACTCAACTTAGCCCACCTTCATGCAGCACGGAACCAGATTCAGATTCAGTTCAGCCAGATCTGCTTGATGATACCACATTGCCAGAACTGAAATTACTACCTCCTACACTCAAGTATGCCTTTCTTGCGGGACCCAAAGAGAGATATCCTGTCATCATTAGCTCAGACTTGACTTTAGAACAGGAGTCTAGGTTGTTAGAGGTCTTAGAGAGGAACCGCAAAGCAATAGGCTGGACAGTGTCGGATCTCGTGGGCATCAACCCCGCTCTCTGCTCGCACCACATTTTTACTGAGGATAATGTGAGACCTTCCCGTGAGTTCCAAAGGAGACTTAACCCCAATCTATGGGAAGTGGTGAAGAATGAAATTGAGAAATGGTGCAAGGCAGGGTTTATATACCCTATTTCTGACTCCAAGTGGGTGGCCCCACTTCATGTTGTCCCGAAGAAGTCGGGAATTCAGATGGTCACCAACGAGGAGGGGGTAGAGATCGCGACACGAGTACCTACGTCGTGGCGCGTATGTGTCGACTACAGGCGCCTGAATGCTGCGACCAAGAAAGATCACTTTCCCTTGCCTTTTATTGATCAGATCTTGGAGAGACTCGCAGGGAAAGAGTTCTTCTGTTTTCTTGATGGGTACTCAGGCTACAACCAGGTGGCCATAGCCCCTGAGGACCAGGAAAAGACCACATTCACATGTCCATTCGGCACTTATGCTTTCAGGCGCATGCCATTCGGGCTCTGCAATGCCCCGGGCACATTTCAGCGGTGCATGATAGCCATATTTGCCGAGATGGTGGGAGATTTCCTGGAAGTGTTCATGGATGACTTCTCGGTCCATGGTGATTCTTTTGATACATGTTTAGCGCACTTGGACCGAGTTCTCACGAGGTGTAGAGAGGTGAATCTGGTACTCTCCTGGGAGAAGAGTCACTTTATGGTGACAGAGGGTATCGTGTTGGGGCATGTCATCTCCAAAAGGGGAATGGAGGTTGACCTTGCCAAGGTGGAGGTGATCAAGAAACTCGATCCACCTACCAACGTGAAGTCAGTGCGGTCATTCTTAGGGCATGTTGGATTCTATAGGAGATTCATTCAAGATTTTTCAAAGATCGCCCGCCCACTGACTGAGCTCTTAGGGAAAGACATAGAGTTCATTGTAGATCACAGGTGTCTGGAGTCCTTTGAGCTCTTGAAAAGGAAGATTTGTGCCTCGCCTATCCTACAAGCTCCTGACTGGTCTCTCCCCTTTGAGATCATGACTGACGCTTCCGATTTCGCTATAGGAGCTGTGTTAGGACAACGGCGAGAGGGGATTCCGTTTGCGATTCACTATGCGAGCAAAGTTTTAGATCCTACACAGAAAAATTATACAGTGACTGAAAAGGAAATGCTCGCAGTAGTATGGGCCCTCGAGAAGTTCAGATCATATATTTTGGGCTCTAAGGTGACAATATATACTGATCATACAACCATTCGATACTTAATGGAAAAGAAGGACGCGAAGGCGCGTCTTCTTAGGTGGATTTTACTCCTCCAGGAATTTGATTTGGAGATTAAAGATAAACCTGGAGTGAAGAATGTTGTGGCTGATCACCTTTCTCGGATTGAACTTAAGGATTCTCCTGATCATGAGCGGATTAGAGAGACCTTCCCAGATGAGTCAATTTGTGTTATTGACTCCCTCCCGTGGTATGCCAACATGGTGAACTATCTTGTCTCCAAGCAGGTTCCCCATGGTTGGACTAGGAGCAGCATTGATCGACTGAAGACGGATTCGAGGAGATACCACTGGGACGATCCTTTCCTTTTCTTCGAAGGACCGGATTGTATTTGGAGAAGGTGTATTCCTCAGGAGGAATACCATAGTGTCCTCACATATTGTCATTCACTTGAGGCTGGAGGACACCATTCGGGAAAGAGAACCGTTCACAAAGTACTTCAATGTGGATTGTATTGGCCGACCTTGTTTAGAGATGCCATTGATTTTGTGCGGTCGTGCCCGATTTGTCAAAGGATGGGAGGGACAGTTGGACAGAGAGATGAGATGCCCATGCAACCGATGATTATTTGTGATGTTTTTGATGCATGTGGCATAGATTTTATGGGTCCCTTTCCCAACAACAAAGGACATGAGTACATTTTGTTGGCGGTTGATTATTTATCTAGGTGGGTGGAGGCTATCCCAACCCGAACCGCAGACAGCAAGACTGTCTGTAAGTTTGTGAGAGACCATATTATTGCTAGGTTCGGGGTGCCAAAAGTTTTGATATCTGATGGGGGTAGCCATTTTGTGAACCGAGATATGAGATCTTTAGCTAAGGACTATGGATTTGAGCATAGAGTTACTAGTCCTTACCACCCACAGTCCAACGGCATGGCAGAGGTTTCGAATAGAGAGGTGAAGAGTATTTTGCAGAAATTGGTTCGTCCCAATAGGAAGAACTGGTCTCAGCTTTTGGACCAAGTTCTGTGGGCCTATAGGACAGCCTACAAGACACCATTGGGTACTTCACCATTTAGAATGATCTATGGCAAGCCATGCCATTTGCCCGCAGAATTGATTCATAAATCCGAATGGGCAATTAAGAAGATTAACTGGAGTTGTCACCTAGGGAAGCTTTGCCGAGACTTGAACTTGAACGAGCTCGTGGAAATCCGAAACAGGGCATATGACAACAGTTTGATTTATAAGGACAAAGTAAAGAGATGGCATGATCAGCACATTAGGTGCAAAGACTTTGTCCCTGGCAAAAGGTGTGGTTGTTCAATGCCAGGTTGAAGATGTTTCATGGGAAGCTCAAATCTAAATGGACGGGTCCCTTTGTGGTTAAGAAAGTGCACGAGAATGGAAGTGTAGAGATAGCTGATCTCACAGATGGTGCACAATCTCATGTGGTGAATGGACAACTGTTGAAGCATTTTGTTGATTCCAAAGAGCAGTTAGTCCAAGTCGAGGTCATCAACTTCATACAGAGTGAGCACAGAGCAGATACATCTTATTACTCTTCATGAAGATGCAGCATCAAGATTCAACATCTTAGAAGATTCCATCACTCTTGTACATATTCTCCCTTCTTTGTATATTCTCCGAGATCACGTTGGTTCTCAC
Organism: Ottelia alismoides; assembly: GCA_037367405.1. Lineage (NCBI taxonomy): Eukaryota > Viridiplantae > Streptophyta > Magnoliopsida > Alismatales > Hydrocharitaceae > Ottelia > Ottelia alismoides. Next base: position 470,456 of record JAZKJV010009641.1, on the reverse strand, counting down.
ACTTACTCTTGTCCTATACTTAGGCTGACCAAAGCCTAAGTATAGGGGGGACCGATGCCCGCCATGTGTATTTACTCATCATTTCTCCTCTTGACCTCGTCCGCCCCATTTTTGCTCTTCTTCTACACTTAGGCTGTCCAGAGCCTAAGTATAGGGGGGCGGATCGACTTCTATACTTTTTATTATTTTAGCTTTCCTACGCTTAGTACGAGCTATGTCTTTTTGTCACCTAGTGCCATGAAGACATAGCACAAGCTAAGTATAGGGGGGCGTGCATATATTACATATATACTTTACCCATACCTCGTACTTTCACGTATTTTTGTATATACTATACAATAATTATGGGGTGGGTAAAAAAAAAACAAAAAACAAAAAAAAAACAAAAAAAAAACAAAAACCCTTTTTGAAAAAAAAACAAACTTTTTCTTAAAAAAAACAAAAAAAAACTTTATCCAAAACTTAAAAAAAAATATCAATCAACAAAAAAAACTAACTAATAAGTTGGTTTAATCCCTGACACAATTCACTTTCACACAAGACTAGTGATGTTCAAGAACACTTGGTTTATGAGGTCTTGAGATTTTGAGTTAACCAGCCTTAGTCATTAGGGTCCTTGACTTAATTATTCACATTTCCCTAGTTTGAAAGATGTGTGTGCTATATTGCATGCTTAGTCTCTACCTTAAAGAATATGATCTGCACCTCACATACACGACTGCAGTTATGATGAGATGAGTTGAAATTTCATTTGAGAAACTGGGATGAGGGATTTGAGTTTGGACTTGATTTAATGATGCTCGAGGATGGGATAAAATCAATGAAGGCTTCATGAAACCTGAGTGTCAGCACATTTAGCCAGTATGAGAACATGGTTCTTGTACTATCTCTTGATATTTACCTATGTGCCAGGGTGTGATAAAATAAAAAAATGTTGATCAGTGTGCGCCAACTCTTGGTAAAAGCAGTGGAGCTAGCCACAAATACTACAAAGCAATGAAATGTCAAAGAAAAGCTCTCATTCCACAAAGTCAATTATCAAAAGAGCTTCCACCAAAGGCGAGCGCTCCCAACCATTTCAAAGTGTCCACTTGGACCACCGGTATTAGGACCAGGAGTCGGGCTTGCACCAAAAAGGGCTCTGCATCGTAAATGCTACAAGTCTGGGTGTAGAAGGTACGATAGGTACTCAAAAAAGGCACACCCCGGTGTACTCCCAGGAAAACAAGTGCAGACGGCTCCAACTTCTCTTGACGGACGCACTGATCAACACCAAAAAATGCGTTGCGTAATAAGGCACTTGAGAGGATCCTTGTTCCATTGAGAGGGAGAGAAGAAATGACACAATCCTATGCCCTCCATCAACTGGCCTGCCATCTACACTTTCAAGTCTGACAACTAAAGAGACGGTGGATTGGATGCAAGAAATGATTTATTCCCTAGTGTTGAGGATCGGGTCCATAGGAGAGTCTCTTGGACTAGAATCTTGGGTGACGTTGTGACTCTACTCTTATAACTGCAGTCAACACTTAAAGTTATATCCTTATATATACGTATACAAAGAGAGTCTGATGATTAGGGGAATTGGGTACCTTTTGACTAGAGCTTGGTTCAGCTTAGAATTTTAGGATCTCTAAAATCGAGAGTTCTTGAACGGATCAAGTCTTGTATTCACATGCACAGTCAGGGATTAACCCAACTTATTCATTCTTTATTTGCTCGAGGACTAGCAAAGTTTAAGTATAGGGGGGTGATGAATCCACGATTCATCATCTCAATATCTTGATCTTAGCAAAATCCCCGAGTAAAATCCCAGAAAAATGTCCATAAAAACCATAAATTAACAAAATGACTCTTGTAAATAAAATACACTAATTATTGTATATAAGATTGTACAAAATAAATTAACACTAAAAAGCCGCAAAAATAAAGGAGTTTTATACTTGTAAATAGCCAAAACTTCATGGATTTTTAATAATTTCATTTCAACTCCTTTTTCCCTAATTCTTTCTCTAACTTGTTTATAAAAATGTATATAAAAATACAAAAATACAAAATAAATTATATCTCAAATAAATGCTCCTAGATCCCAATGGGAAAAAGCCGTAAAGACCAACTTCCAAGCTAAATTCCCGCTCCGTATGAACTCCAAATTCACCAAACTCACTTTTAAAGTTCAAGTTAGAAAATTATCTATCCAACGGAAGTGGTTTCATTAAAATCGGAGCTTATTTGCAAAAGTTGGGTTTTGGGACCTAGATGTACATTGTATACCATGTATATATTCATTCTTTGTTCATTTTTTATCTTACCTTTCTTAATTTTTTAAAAATACAAAAAAATCATGTTTGTATTGTATTTTATTTATATTATTTTATTGTATTTTTCTGTTGTAACTATCTCTTATTAAAAAGACAAATATATATATATATATATACATAGTGTGTTGTATTCACTTGTAAATTCACCATTATTTTTTTCTTCTTCTTTATTTTGTTGTAATTAAAGTAGATAACTTTATTTCATTTTATTTATTTAATTATTTTACATTCTCTACAATAACCACCATTCAACTCCATTACTCCACCATATTTTCTAACTTCTAATTCAACTCCACCATTTTATTAACCTCCATCCCACTCCATCTTAATTCTAACTTCCATTTTTCTTCTTCTTTATATACATGCCATTCTCCTCATTTTTGCCTTTGATCCATCTTTATGTGAGGAGAGCCTAGTTCCCTGAGTTGAATCGGTGACAGTGACGCAACCGCGGTCGAGCGACGACGGCCCTCTTTCCGGTGTGATCCGTTGGTTTTTTTTGGCCAACATCGCAGCCGCAACCGCGCGCTGCTCGAGCTCATCGCACGTCGGCGATTTGAGCGAAGACCGTGCTCACGAGAGCACTTCATAGGCGACCGTCCATCTTAGGTAATTTTTCCCTTCATTTTATCATCTTGTCATTTTTGCATTTTTTTAGTTCATCATAGCACCACTCATCATCTTCCATTTGTTCTACTCCATCACATTACCATCATCATATTCTTTTTCCCATCATGATTCATTCCCTGTTTTAACAAAATTAAAAAAAATATATAAAAAAATTTAAAACAAAAAAAGGGGTTCTTTCCACCACCACCATCACCATTTTACTTCATTTGTTTAGTTTATTATCATCATCATCACCAACCCATTTTTGTTTTCTTCTCTTTAATCACATTCCCTGTCTAATTAAAATCAAAAAAAAAATAAAAAATTTATAAACAAAAAAAATCTACAGCAGTAAAAGAAAAAAATAAAAAAAATAAAAAAAGTAACGGAGGAGCACGGCCCGCCGCCCCCCCTTCTTCCTCCAAGGGAAGGCGGCGCCGGCCGCCGCCCCCTCCCTCTTCATCCGCCGCAAGCGGCGCCGCCAAGCCGCTGCCTCCCCCGACACCAGCCGCGCGCGGCGGCGCCTCTCCGCCGACCTCCAAGCACCCCCGGCGCTTCCAGGCCCCGCCACCGCAGCCGCTCCCTCCAGGAACGCAGGTGCACCGCCCTCCGGCCGCGATCGCGGCCCCGCGCCACCCTCTCACGCCGCGGCTCGCCGCCGCTCTCCGTCGCACCTCCGCCCTTCGCCGTCATCACCCTAAGCCGCCGTCGAGCCCTTCCAACCATTTGGGTTCTTCCCTCCTCCTGCACGAAGAAGAAGGTCTTTCCCATTTTTTTTAATGTAAAAATTGCACTTTATTTATTTTAAGTTTCTGTAATTGCATAATAGTCCCTGTACATAAGTTGCTTTATAATTCTAGTTTCTCTGTTTGCACAAAGATCCCTGTGTTTGAGTAGTAATTTGGACATCTATCTTGCATATTTATATTCAATGAAAAATACCACTGTGTTGAGCAACTAATTGTGTACGTTTTGAGTATTTATTTGGATTTTTATGTTACATGGGTAATTAATTAAAAATGATTAACTGAAACTTTACATATTTTACCCACTCAGTGCTCTTAAATTCATATCTAACACATAGTTGCTCTAAAAATTCCACAAAAATTATATGTGATGCCTTGATATGTGATGTAATTACTATCCAAATTTCATCTAAAATGGAGTTGTCTTGTGCCTTAAATAAATCGTAGAGTAATTTTAGTAATCGATTTTTAATTAAATCCACAAATATCTTTTTTGCGAAATTTCACCTCTACTGGATTGCTCATGAAAATATCTTTTTAGGATAATTCGCTCTCTGATTAATTTGGTAACGTGGATTAATTAGGAATTATTTACTCACTGTCACTCAATTTTCACTAAAAAATTCATAAAAAATTCAGATTTTATCAAAAAATTCCAAAAATATTAATGTAGCTTCCTTGCATCATGTTTTAGTTCCAGTAATTTTTTTCATAATTTTTGCTTTTTGTTTGTGTGATTAATTGCGAAAAAACCCATAAAAAGTGTGCATTTTTAGTTATTGCATTTTAACCCCTAAAATTCCAAAAAAATGTGTTTTGCGTTCTCCACTGGATTAGGACTTTAGGAAAAATATAATTTGGCTAAATTGGATTAATTTGACATTAAAATTAATTAGGCCTTGTTGTGTGTTTTCTTAGTGTCTTAATTCAACTGCATTTTGCATTTGCTTTTTGTATTTGCATAAAAAATCTAAAAAAAATACGCATTGGATATCTAGATCTTAAATTTGAAAATTAAACCCAAGTTGTTCTTTTGCCTCCCTGTGTTCGACCCCGGACTTGCCCGGGATATAAATTAAGCCGAGACACTCTTCACGGAGATCTTCTCTCGGTTCTGACCGAATCGCTAAGTACACGTGCTACAACGAAGCCGAATTAAAAACCATATCTAGCGACTCGTCAGATGGCGCCGTTGCCGGGGAGGCAAACGGCTTAGGGATTAGTTTAAAAATTTGGATTTAGTTTTCCATTTACTCGGGGTAGTCTGACCCCCGTGCTACCCCACGACTTCCATCTCACGCAGACCTCGTCCCCTTCCCATTTTTTAGCCCTCACCAGTCATCACCTCCACGCGCCAACTACCCCACGGTCTTCCCCCATCATCCGTCTCCCTCGCGCACGCCTCCATTAACCACCTTCGTCTCCCCAGTCGTCCCAGTTCCCCCTCGAAACCCACGTCTTCACCACGATCGGTCACCACCTTCAAACGTTAAATACGCCGCCCCTCACGCCAGTCCAAGTCGTCCACCTTTACGTGGGAGGAGGCCCAGCCCTCCTCCACCTCTCTGTGACAGAGAGAGGCGAGGGGATCGAGCGACGACGACTTCCCTCCCCGGTGTCGACCCGCGCCAATCACGACGGCGTTGCGGTGCCCTCGGCCCGCTTGAGCTGCACGGACCGGCTGGCCGTGTTCAGCGAAGACCCGGGGCTCGATTAGAGCCCCATCCCAAGCCATCTGACCTCCTCCGACCAGGTAAGTGATCCCTCTTCCTCCTTCGATTTTTTGTTTAATTTCGATTATTTAATCAGGCCTCGCCGGCCGTTTTTACCCTCCATGGACCATTCCCTTAGCTTCGCCACGCCTCCCCCTTCCTCGCGACCATCTCCGACATCCTACTTCTCCTCCCCAGAACCTTGTCACCCTCCGGCCACCTCCTCCGCCCTCGCGGCGGAGGAGCTCCGAGCTCCCCACCTTCTCCGTCCCCGATGAGCTCCCACCTCACTCCATGCATGCACGCACATCGTCTATATGCTTCGGCTATGTGAAATAACCCTGCAGGTCGATAATCTAATCAATGGCCGGAAAGCTCGCCGGGGCATCTTCGTCAAGCTCGCCGTCGACGTACGAGCTCTGATGGATCACGCCCGAAGGTCCACCACCTCGCCCGAGCTCCAAGCTTCACCGACAGACCTTCAGGAGTCTCGGGCGAGCATCATCGGAGCCAGGACAGAGCGGCGGAGGAGGAGCTCCTTCGCCAGAGCTCCAAATTCGCTGCCTGCTACGGATGAAGGAGGAGGAGCAGTGGCCGTTGGATGCTCCGCCCCGGAGATCATCCAACGGCTATGATTCAGCCACGTCGACTATCAGATCTCCTCCAGGTGCCGTTGGATGCACGTGATCCAAAGGCCCCGAGTCAGCCACGTGTCGACACCTGAGCTCCCCCGAGCTAAGCAACCGAGCCCCAGACTTGGGCACCCCCGAGCCTCCACCGAGCCTACACCGAGCTTCGAATCTTCCGAGCCTGGCCGAAGCTACCTCGACCCTCTGCCGAGCCTGCTCTCCGTCCGAGCCTAGATAGCACGTGCATCGCACGTGCTACTCTGGGTAAATTGCAGAGACGCCCGTATCTTCTCCAGATTTTCAAATTGGTCCTGACGCACGTGCTAACCATGCGCGCAAGGGAAAATTTACACTAAAGCCCTTGCGGTTTTAAAGATTTGCAGAAAAGCCCCTGTGCGTGTGGGTAAATTACAGGGAAGGTCCCGCTCTTTTGTTTATTTACGTTTTAGTCCTTCCCAGGGACCTGTATGCAATTTTATTTTCATATTTTCTTTTCAGTTATGCCGTTGCGTTCTTTTATGCATATCTTGAGCTATATAGCTCCAATCGAGTTGATTTCAGTTTCATTTTGAAGCTCTCTTCATCATCTTTATTATGGCATGCTTTAATTTTAGATTGGACACCATGATCAGTAGCGTATTATTCTATTATCTAAGTGTCTTGAATTCTTGATTTGACATGCTTAATTGCTTATTAAATATGGAGTGCTTCCTAATGCCAACTCAGTTTAACTCGCATTTTTTTCTATGGTTCAAGTGACTATGATTTTGGGGCATATCGTTCGCTTTGCATGTTCATTTACTTGCATGATAAAAAATGTTTAAAAAAATGCATGTTTATTTTATTTTTGTCTTGTGATTTTATCTTTGCATGATTTGACCTATAATTGCTTCAACTCAACACTTAATTAAATAAACTCAAATCCGATTAATACGAGAGAGGCTCGTGTCCCTGAGTTCGACCTTGGTTTCTTGCCAAGTAAAACAAATCACGATCACCTCATTTTGATTTATCATCGCATATCTTTAAATGAGGTGATCTCTTTGATGACCAAAATCGGCCCGACTACGATGATGATTCTGAGTGATAAAAACACTCTATTAAAGGGCCGATTTTGCGGCACATCAACTAGCTCGCACTCTGTCATGGTTGTTGGCTCAGAAGGAATCAAACAAGGTAAATAGTCATCAAAATCATCCCAGTCAATGTCTGAATCCGAGGGATTAGAAGAAGATGAGCAAGAATGAAAACCATCAGCACCATTCATCCCAACGCTGTCAGCCTCAGGTGTATCCTCATCCAGGGGTGTGCTCTCCAGGCTCTCGACTGGCATAAGCTTTAGATATAGTGAATCTGTAGGCAGGGCGAGGGTCGGTGCTACATGATCTGTCCAGTTGGATTCATCATCAATCATCACAAAATCACACGCCTGGTGGATGTCTAGCTCTTCCTCTGTCATTTGCGCTGCTTTGTTGGACTGTTCTGAGCATTCTAGTTCTCTGGCTCTGGTTTCCTCGATCGTCTCTATTTGTATGGTTTCGCCCTCGACGTGAAAACATACTTTCCCGCTATCATGATCGGTCACCGCCTTGGCTGTGGCCAAGAATGGACGTCCGAGTATGATGGGGGCATCGGTTACCGACTCAGGGATCTCCATGTCCAACATAACGAAGTCCACGGGGAATTTCAGGCCCTGAATGGTAACGACCACGTCTTTCAATAACCCCTTCGGCCTCTTAGTCGACCTGTCAGCAAACTAAAGGACTGTCCTGCTCCTAAGAAGAGGACCAAACTCGAATCGATCGAGTAAGGCTGCCGGAAGAAGGTTAATTGAAGAGCCGCTGTCTAACAGAGTACGATCAAACTGCTGCTCTTGAATCTCGCATCTGACATAGGGAGCTCTTGCATCTGGTCACTTGGCCGGCAGCTTGTTCTGGATAGTGCAGCAAGTGGAATGAGTGAGCACATGAATCTGATCTCTGTGATTCCTCATCTTCCTGCGAACAATAGTCTTCTCTTTCAGGTTCTTTTTGAAGAGGGGTATGTGCTCAAGTGCTTCTTGTAGAGTTAGCTGAATGTGAAATCTGTCGATCATCTGATTGCTAAACTCTACCTGTTGGTCCTTTTTTGGGTTTTCTCTTTTATTCCCCTTCGTCCGGCGGAGTGCCTCAGGGAAGGGGATGGTAGGGGCCTCCTTAGATATAGGACTAGGAATAGGTCCCTATGCCTGTGAAGGAGGAGAATCCATACAATCATTATCATTCAACACATATGGATCCGCAATGTGAACAGAAACCTTTCCTTTATTCATATTTTTGTTTTTCTTTTTGTTACCACAATCCATAGATACAAAAGGCGGTAACATCACAGATGGAAGCTCAACAAAAGTGGATGTGGTGGCCTCAGTGCCACCACCGGTACCTGTCTTCGCGGCATCAGCACCGCGCTCTGGCTCTACATCCAAAATGGTGGCATCAGCACCACCGTCTGCATCTGGTACTACAACGGCCTCAGTACTGTCGTCTTGGGCTCCATCATTGGTGGCATCAGCACCACCGTCTTCAATATACTCATTAGCGGCATCAGCACCACTACTCTGCTCCTCTGGCGCTCCTGATCCTGCCTGTGGTTGTCGCTCAGAAGAGGTGCTACCGGCTGGCATCCTACCGCTCCTAGTAGTAACAAAATCAGCATCATACAAAGAAAGAGATATGTCACTCAAATAGTCACTAGGAGAGGTATCATCTATAAACTCTACCCGCTCAGACTTCCTTTTCAGATTGTTCGGATTAGGTTCAATCTGAGCGGGTATGGCGGCCTTGCCTTTGATGATTTCCCTCATCTCCTGCCAGAATTCATCCATTTCTTGCCTGAAGGATGCTCGCTATTCGGAGAGCAAGCGGGCAAGATCATCGAGAGCTGGGTTCTCAAAAGCGGGGGCTTGAGAACCGGATGGGTTCCTTTGCGGGAAATGAGGCTACTGCTGCGGTTGATACTGGGGAGGATGGGGGTAAGATTGATGAGGCCGCTGTCGCTGCCTCCACTGCTATCCCTGATAGGCGGGATGAGGACCGCTCTGGTATTGTGGCTGGGCGTACTAGGGTTGCTGCTGCTGTGGTTGCTGGCTGCTCTACGGTCCTTGAGCTAGATTCTGCTGTTGGGAAGAGGAGCCACCATTGCCTTAACGGAATCCGGGGTGATCACGACGAATCCCGGGTTGAGGGTACCGGTCGTACCAAATCCCATTGACTTCCATCAATGGTTCCTGCTCAAAGGATGGTGGAGGAAGAACTGCCAGTGGCTGCTCCGGCTGATAGACCACCATCTGAGTATCTTGAGATGGCGGTTGCGCTGGGTAGTACTGTAGCAGCGGAACCGGCTCTGCCTGGATGTGATTCACCTAGCGGTACGAGGCAGAGGGTTGGGATGAGCTGCTACTGCTCGGATCAGCTCATGACCTGGGAGGCTGCTGGGAATGAATTTGTGCCTCCTGGATGCAAAGAATCTGCGTCTTCAGGTCACTCATGGTTTTGGCAATCTGGTCCATCTGGGCCATGCCTTGCATCTGCTTTTTCTCGAGGATCTCGAGACGGTCCAGTTTCTCACTAATAATTCCCATGTCGGCTGCGGCTGATTCAGCTTAGGCTGCGGCTGCCGATGAAGTGTTAGGACCGGCATCGATGTGGGCGATCCTCTGGAATGTTCCCGCTCCTTGCGGGGGCTTCTGTTGTGTGTAAACACAGGCTTGGTCCATCACGGTTGAGTTCTCTGCCATGCCCTCATAGATGGCCCAAACGTCGTATTCACCCTTCGAAAAATAGGACCCACCGCAAGTTTCATTGACAAGCCCCTACAGCTCCGGTGTCAGCCCACAAAAGAAGCTCTGAACTAGATTGGGCTTGGAGATATCGTGATGTGGACACCGGTCAATGAGCTCTCGGAATCGATCCCAAGCTTCATGGAATTGTTCATTCGGGATCATGACGAAGTTGCTTATCATGGCTCTGGCTGCATTGGTTCGGCCGAGAGGGTAGTACTTCTTCAAATACGCGGTCCGGAGATCTGCCCAAGTGTCGATGAATTGCCCCAAATGTTTGAGCCAATATGCGGCTCTGTCAACCAAGGAGAACGGGAAGGCGATCATCTTGATCGTGTCCTCGGTCATCAGCCTGTCATGTATGGTACTGCAGATCATTTCGAACTCTTGGAGGTGGAGGTGCGGCTCTTTGGTCGGCAACCTATGGAATTTGGGTAGAAGCTGAATGGTATGGGGACGAAGCTCGAAATCTCCATGGATAGGAGGGAGTCTGATCCAACGATGAGTGAGGGATGTTGCGGGATTGTGCAATTCCCTCATGATAGTCTGAGGTAATCTCTCAGCGTCGGGATCACCTCCTTCTGCATCAGGTCCATCTCCTCCTCCGCCACCTCCCCCAGGTCGGTTCTCTCTCATCTGCGCTATTTCTCTCATGAGATCACCCATGAAGGTACCCTGGTCACGAATATGCCTCTGCATGGTCTCCAGGGATGCTATAAGTGAATTGTTGATGGCGGCTTGATCAATGAAGTATGGAGGGTGCTCTTGGTCATCTGGATGCTCGCCTCTGTCAGCCATGTCTGGGTTCTCTGAAAAAGGAAAAGAACCCATCTTAGGTGCTGTCAAATGCTCTGAACTCTGTGATGCACTAAATTCTGACACTCTTGGACTGATGGAAGGAGAATGAGAAGGGTGGTCGAGGAGGAACAGGGTGGAGGTAAACTCAGGCTCGGAGAGCGGACTCTCCGAGGTCGTCCTAGATGAATGAGGAGGAGTGCTGGATAGCGGTGCCGACAGGTCAGCCTAAGAGATTCCATCCCATCATATTGATTATTGGGAAGAGCAAGGTAAATGCAGAAGAAGAAGGAAGAAAGGAGAAGCAAAATTGCGCACAATTGTGCTGTGTTTTTGATCTTGACCTAAATAGAACTAGCAATCAAATACAAAGCAGGGTGAGTTCACCAACTCAACACATGAAGTCATGAAGGTTCGACTTTTATCTTGTCAATTTTAGCTTGAATTCCAGGAATTAATCTTATCACGAGTCCTTAGAGCGCTATGCCTAAAGGAGAGAGAGTACTGTCGGAAAAGTATTCCTGTACTTGTCCTCCTCCTATGTAACCTGTAACTTGCGCTTTTTAAGGTCCTTGTAACCCTTACTGGATCCCTACTCAGCCAAAGAATAAGAGAGAGGAAGCCAATAGGCGAAACCGATACTTCGGACCTCACTCGCAACGGAATCACCCACGTGCAAGATCCCACTCGGACGCAGACGGTGAGACAGACACACCCGTGAAGGCGTGGCCTATGCTCGGTACTTCGGACAAGGTCGGTGCTCACACAATAGTGAGTCACCGATGATGACCAAGCCCTACTCGCCTACGTACGATAGTAGCGCCAATACTTCGGAAATCCAGGCGATACACAAGGCAACCACAAGTTGGGATTTTGGCTCTAGTCCTTACGAAGCACTCTACTCACTTGGAAGGAGACCTTCCCATACAACCTGAATACAAGTGAGGGTGTTACTCTCCCCAATCAATAAATCCAATTACCAATTTTATTTAGGTCAAAGTTTTCTTAGCAGTCCCTTTTTTAATTTTTTTGGTGTTATCGCTTCTTTTGAGTAAATTCAAACAAGCGCCTAATGATTTTATTTTTTCTTGATCGTACTTTGTCCAAAAATAGAGGGAGAATAGAGTCGGAAAAGCCAATGCAAGTCGACACCAAGATGGAAATCTCACCTTTGTGCCTAAATGATGGATGCAAAGTAAGAAGACTTACAACGAGTCCCAGCTCTCTCCATGCGGGATGCAAAGTAGAAATTTATAAACCTAACTACATGCCGGTATGCAATGCGGAAATCGTCCGAAGATAGGCAATTGCTACATGAAGAACCACAAGTCAACCACTAACCTCCAATCCTGATGTCTGGTCTAGGCTCACCCCTCCTTCTCTCGGCACATCGAGTTTAGGAGAAGCGCTTGGCGGGATGAGCTCGCGACGCGCGGATCGAAGGCTAATGACTAACTGTGTAATTAGACTAAGTCCAAATACGATCTATAGGAACATGCAAAGGTTATTAGTGTGTTTGGACCTAATCTAATTGATCAAGCAAAGGCCTAAAATCTAAGGGCTCAATCCACAAAAGAAATGAAAAATGAAAACAAAACCGGAAAATGACTGTCGAAAAACATGATGAAAACCGCGGTGAGCCCCCGGGTGAACAAACATCCGGAAATTAGGCCCGGAAGTCTGAGTGTCCAAGTCCCTGTATTATTACAAATTATGAATCACTATCTCACAAAATAAAATGCAAGCTAACTATTACTCTCTCTCTCCTCCTGCTCTCTCCTGCCGGCTTGGCCTAAGAAAAACCGGCTCTGCTTCCCAAGGATGCTTCGGATCCCCTAGACGATCCGCCTCGCTCCGCGGTCCCTCGCAAGAAGACAAGAAAAAGAATGTCAGAAAGCTCAACAGTATATATCAAAATAAAAAGAGAGATAAACGGGCAAGCAATAATGAAGACAACAAAAATAATCAAGCAAGAATAAGAGATCTACTCGCTGTTGGTCCCCGGCAACGGCGCCATTTGATAAACACAAAAGTTAAGCGATCTTGTATTCTACACAAGGCGGGAACACAATCGAAGTATTGACCACTCAAAATCTGGATTTAGTCAACAATTAACCCACACTATAGATCAAGCAATAAGAAATAAATGTGGAGTTAAAATTTATTTTTTACTCTACATAAATGGTGTATAGAAAGCAAGTACGTAGAGATTTCGATCACATGGAGCAAACAGGGTGGACACATAAGTGTGTGTGTGTGTGAATGTGAGTGTTGCCTACACAATGCTGAGCAAATATTTTTTTTGTGGGTTTTTAATTTTTAAATATTTTTTTATTTAATTTTTAGTTTTGTATTTTGATTTTTAATTTTTCGGATTTTTTTATATTTTTTTATTTTACATTTTTTTATTTTTCAATATTGGAATATAAAGCTATATTATACAAGAGAAGATAGAATATTTATAAAAATGTGTAAAAATACTCAAAAATTCAGAAATAAAATCTTTTTGATATTTTTATGACTTTTTACTGTTTTTGTGATTTTAGGGTATTTTTCAGAGTGTTTTTGGTATTTTTAAAAACTGAAATGAATAAAACAGTGAATTAACAATCTGGTCGAGACTAAAATGGGAAGGAAAAATATCAGATGATCTCAAAATTTTCCCAAATTACATCTATAACAAAGAGAAGAAAATAAGGAAGAAACATGAACTAAGTTTGTATTTTTTGGAGTTTTCAATGATTTTCTAGTTTTTTTGAAGTTTTTAAGTTTTTTTCTAATTTTTAAGGTTTTTCTTTTGATTTTTTTAGTGATTTTTGACTGACACTAAAATAAGTTAAAATAGGCAGTGGATAATTTTTTGGAATTTTGGAGGTATTTTAATATTTTTTTGGTATTTTCTAAGCTAGACAGTACTGAAATGGGGAGTTTTTGATTTTTAATAAATCTAAAAATGCAATAAAATCAAAAATTAAAAATATTGCGTGAAAGTGCAAGTGAACATGAGCTTAACTTGAATTTTTGAGAATTTTTCGAATTAAAATAATGCCTTAAATAAATCAGACAAGCACACAAAAATAATTCAACCTGACAGGGGTATATATGCAAATACACAGAAGTCCAGGGGCATACAAGCAATTTTCTACAAAATATAACTCTTGATATTTAATTCTCTAGACCAAATACAAATCCTCAAACCCGTAGGGGTATCGGTGTAAAATACCCACCAGGGTGCGTGACTTGTACGCGTATGGCAGGGACCTATGTGTAATATCAAAAACCTCCAGGGGCTCACTTGCAAATTTCCCAAAAGTTTAATGCTTAATACAAAACTTAAAGTATTGAAACGAAAAAGACAAAAGGCCAAGGGCCTCCCTGCAAAATGCCCGCACCTCACGTGAACATGTCACGTTAGGTGACGTGGCAGAGGACCTATGTGCAAATACGGAAAGTTCGAGGGCCTACTTGTAAATTTTACAAAAATTTTAAACTACCAAGGAAAGTTTCAGGACTACTATAAAATTACAAAAGTCGTGAGGGTATACTTGCAAAATTCCCTCGCTTAGGAGATCGAACGGCTGTGGGTCGTTCACTTGACACGTGACGCACCCTGGACACGCGATGACGGTTCGCTCGTGGACGGCTTGGAGTAGATCCTCGCGAGAAGATCCGACGGTGGAGATCAGGCTCGATCCAACGACGGCTGTAACTTCTGGGGCTCCACCTCGATCCGACGGCGGCGGCGACTGGAGCAAGAACTGCGGACGAACTCCGACGAGCCGAGGTTCTCCGAGGTGCTCCTCCTCCTCCGGTGACGTTCCTGGCTTCAAAATGAGACTGGAGGTTCCCTGAGGTCTCTTCTTCCTCCTGGGGGCTTTAAAAGAGCTCGGCAGTGGCCGAGCCGCTCGCGAGAGGGTGGCGGAGCTATAGAGCCCCGTGAGCTCCGGCGAGGCTCCAAAATTACCTCCAGGCTCTAGTCAAAGCCCGTTGACCTGCAAAAATGGTTAGAAGGTCCAGGGCAAACTGCCTGGACCTCGCAAGGGCAGAGATGTAGTGTGAAACGGTGGCTGGGAGTACGGTCGGGGTTGCGCTCCGGCGAGGATGATCAATCGGGCGATTAACGCGATGGATTGCAAAATTTTTAGAGGGCTTTTGTTCCTACACCTAAGACTAATGAAATGCACTAAAAATGAAAGGTAGAAATGGCATCCTCGACGGTCTAGACCGGAGGGAAGGGTACCTCGATCGCCGGAGTTGGGGGAGGTGGTGGAGACGCCTCCGACTTCCTTCACCCTAGCTGAACGCACGGAGCTGGAGCTGCCACCTCTAGGAATGCTTGGAGCACGAGCGGAGCGAGGAAGGGTGGACCAAAGGTGTTCAAAATCAAATCTAAAGGTCGGGTCTCCATATATGTTGTTTGACCGGATGACCAAGGTGCTCCAAAGATCGAGCAAGATCTGGCGAATCGATGGCTCTGTCCCCCAAAAAATGCAAGGGCGTGATAGATCAAGAATCGAGAGACAAAAGTCATGAAGGACTCGATCTCAAAAAGTGCAAGATGGAGGCAGGAAAAATTGACAAAGAGGGGGTCAAACCAAGGTCTGACAGTAGCTACAGGGCCTAGGGCAGACAGTTGACCGAGGTCAACTGTGACTGCCCCCTGGTTGGTCCACGTGGACCAACCGGGAAAAAGGTCATGAAAAAGATTTAAAAATTCGATTAAAAATCGAAAATGATTTTATTAATTTTAGGTTATATAGGTATAATACCTATGTATATGATATATACAAGTATTTTTATTTTGTTTCTTTTGTATTTTTATTCTGATTTTAATATACAAATATATTATAAATAATATTTACAAAATTATAAACATATAAAATACAAAAATAATGAATAAATAATAAATTGAATATTTTAATCAGTACAATTGTACATGTAGGGTCCAAAACTCAACTTTCAAACCGTAGCTCCGCCAAATGCGAAACCACCGCCATTAAATAGCTTGTTTTATTCTATATACAATTAAAGGTGAGTTTGCTGCATTTGGAGTTTTCATCTGTGAGATACGGGTCTGGGAAGTTGGGATTCTGGATTTTTATTCAGACCATAACTTTTTATCTGTACATTATTTTTCAGTGAAATCAATTTTGTATTTTTTTTATTTAATTATCTACAACTTTCATGTACAAAGTTTCTCTATTTGATGTATAAAAAGTTGAACCAAAAATAGGTCCCAAAATGAATAAAGAATGAATTAAAAAGTATTGTATTTGGCCCTTATCTCCCCCTACTTTCTTCCTGGTCGACCTATTCATCAAGATGCCTAGGTCTCGGGGTTTGGGCCATAAAATATTTACAATATTTTATTCTTTTTCTTTTCTTTTACTTATTCTATAATTTTGGCTGTAATTATAGTATTTTATACACTATTTACAGGTACATGCATGAATGCTAATATAATCTAATTAATGCTATTTACAGGTATTTGCTAGGGTTTTTGAGGCCAAAATGATAGAATAAAGATGATGAAATGTGGATTCATCATTACCTCGCATTTATGATTTATTTGATCAGTTACAAGGAGCAACGATCTTCTCAAAAATTGATTTGCGTACGGGTTACCATCAACTCCGTATAAAGGAGGAAGATATATCAAAGACCGCTTTCAGAACAAGGTACGACCATTATGGATTCTTGGTCATGCCGTTTGGTCTTACTAATGCACCTGCAACCTTTATGGAACTAATGAATAGGGTATTCCGAGAATACCTTGACAAGTTCATCATCGTATCTGTAGATGACATTTTGATATACTCATCTGATCCAGAGCAACACCGAGTGCACCTGCAGATTGTGTTTGAAACCCTGGGACAACACCAGCTTTACGTAAAATCTTCTAAGTGTGATTTTTGGCTGGATAAAATTGCATTCCTTGGTCATGTAGTATCCGAGGATGGTATTGAGGTAGACCCAGCTAAGGTAGAAGCCGTGATGAATTGGACTCAGCCTAAAAATATTTCTGAGATCCGTAGCTTCTTCGGCTTGGCCGGTTACTATCGACGATTCTTTCATAAATTTTCAAGGATGTCACTACCATTAACAAAGCTCACCCAAAAGGACGTGAAGTTTGTATGGTCTGAGGAGTGTGAATGTAGTTTTCAAGAATTGAAGCAGAAATTGACTACGGCTCCAATCTTAGCTTTACCATCAGGTAATGGAGGATTCGTGGTGTATGCAGATGCATCAGGCACGAGACTCGGGTATGTCCTTATGTAGAATGAGAAAGTCATTGCCTATGCCTCACGGCAATTAAAACCGCAAGTGATAAACTACCCTACTCATGATTTGGAGTTAGCAGCGATAGTCTTTGCTCTTAAAATTTGGTGTCATTACCTTTATGGTGAACAGTTTGAGGTGCTCAGTGATCATAAGAGCCTAAAATATATTTTCTCTTAGAAGGAACTTAATTTGAGGCAGTGACGTTGGCTGGAGTTCCTAAAAGACTGACTTTTCCATTAATTATCATCCTGGAAAAGCAAACGTTGTTGCTGATGCATTAAGTCAAAAGTGGGAAGGCAAGCTAGTTAGCTTGAAATTTCAGTGGAAGATGATGAGAGGTCTTGAAGACTGAAAACCTTTCTTAAGTGAGGAAGATATCTTTTGCAGGCCTTAGAATCCAACCCGAGGTAATTGGAAAGATTATGGCAGCACGGAAAACAGATGTCGATCTTCCTAAAATGATAGAGGCATCTAAGAAAGAAGGTTCTGATTTTACAATTGGGATTGATGAAGTTATAAGGTACCATAACAGATTATGGGTTCCAAATGATGTTGAATTGAGGCAGGAGATTCTCGACGAATCTCACAGATCGATGTACACCATCCATCCAGGTACAACAAAAATGTACAAGGATCTGCAACGAAACATCTGGTGGTCGAAGTTGAATAATGACATCGCAGTTTTTATTTCTGAATACTTTGTGTGTCAGCAGATCAAGATTGAACATCAGAGACCAGCTGGCCCTATCCAACCCTTGAGATACCTGAATGGAAGTGGGAGCACGTAATGATGGACTTTGTTACATGTCTACCCAAGACCAAGAAACATCGTTATGACACCATATGGGTGATTGTTGATCGATTGACCAAATCAGCGTACTTTTTACCTATCCGCTTGGATCAATCAACATATAGCCTAGCTGAATTGTACGTGAATGAAATCGTCATATTACATGGCGTCCCTACATCAATCGTGTCAGATCGGGACACGAGATTCACATCTCACTTGTGGAAAAGTTTTCAAGATGCTATGGGAACTCAATTGAAGTTCAACACTTCATTCCACCTGCAGACTGATGGTCAATCAGAAAGGAACATCCACACATTGGAAGATATGTTGAGAGCTTGTGCTCTAGATTTTGCAGTTAGCTGGGATAGACATCTTCCGTCAGTAGAGTTTGCTTATAATAACAATTATCATTCGAGCATCAAGATGGCTCCACATGAAGCATTGTATGGGATACCTTACAAATCACCCTCATGTTTGAGTGATGTGGGTGAGAAGCACATTTTGGGACCAGAGTTAATCCATACCAGCAAGCAAGGTGTTGAGCTAATCAGGAAAAGATTGTTGGCAGCTCAAAGTAGGTAGAAGTCATATGCAGATCGTCATAGAAGGGAGTTGAGTTTCACAGTTGGAGATCACATGTTTCTAAAGATTTCCCCAACCAAGGGCGTATTAAGATTCGACAAGAAAGGGAAACTTACTCCTAGATACATAGGACCTTCTGAGATTCTACAACGAATCAGAGAGGTGGCATATTGTATTGCATTACCACCTTAGTACTCGAAGTTACATGATGTATTCCACGTGTCTATGCTAAGGAAGTACACTCCTGATCCTTCACACGTAATCGAGCATGAGGTTCTCGATATTCAGCCTAATCTCACATTCGAGGAGAATCCGGTCCGCGTAGTCGATCGCAGACACCATTAGCTTCGTCGACATATAGTTCTGATGGTCAAGGTCCTCTGGCAGCATCACCAGAAGGAGGAAGCCACCTCAGAGCTGGAGAGCAAAATGCGTGAGAGGCATCCGCAACTTTTTGGTATGATCCTTTACTAAGAAAATTCGAGGACTAAATTTTTTAAGGAGGGTAGATTGTAACGGTATATTTTCCCCTAATGTTTCTAGCCCTACTTTCGTTTTATCCCCTAATTAATATCATGATTTATTCTAAAATTAATGAGTATAATTAACCCATTAAGTGTCTCATTTAGAAGCATAAAAACCCATGGACCCTCCCCCAACGTTACTTGTTTCTTGAAAAAAATATCGAGAGAGAGAGGGGAAGGGGGAGAGTCGTGAGAGATCTTACCGAGAGATTTATCCCCATCGCAAGAGACACCGGTGTCGATCCGGTGGAGAAGCACATTGGCTTGAGAGCAAGGAGAAGGGCATAGAGATCTAGTAGATACACCTCGTCGGCCTTGAGGTATGTGTCGAACCCTTAAGGATGATTGATGATCACTTTCAAATCTTTATGTTGCCAAAACATCCGATTTCATAAAGTCGCATGGATGATTCTTTGTGACGGTTAACAATAAACATGAATGCTGTTACCATGCAGTAATATCTATAGGCTTTCTATCAGTTATGAGGATTATTTGTAATATTTATGTTTTCCATGTGCATACCCTGGAATAGGTATTTGATGTTATGCCAAATTCTTATTGACGAACCTTCTTCATGATGAATAGTGGTGTTAATAAATTGATGAAATTGGTGTTAATATCTCATGATTGATTTCCGTATGAGCATAGAATTTGTATGACAAATTTCCCTTCTCAATAAGTTCGGTTCATAGAGGTTGATAGAGATTCTCTCTTTCGAAATCCAACTCGAATCAAAATATTTACCAATAGTAGAGACCTTCCACTTATGCTATTTTAGATTTTGGATATTCACAAGTAAGGATAATCAGTATAATGTGGCACTATCATCACATAATTATAGTTATTTCTCTTGTGATGTCCCTTAAGAATAAAAATATCCACCTGTTTGGTTGTTACTGTAATCATTATGATGTTAAAATCCTAAAGTCCATGTACGTCTCCTAATAATAAGTATGAACTACTCCAGTGATCATGTTCCATATTATTGGTTCCATATGATATGTAAACTACAAAAAAATAAATATCATATTGGGTATATATTATACATATTGTAAGTGTCATGGTTTTGCCTTATATATATGATAAATATGATGAAAAAGGGTATCTTATATTTATATCTAGGTAGCTATCACTCACAGGACGGTTAATCATAATAATAAAGCCCCATAGTTATAATAGCATAAGGAAAGAAGCGTGTTAGATTTACTCAAAATTAAGGAGTTGGATACAGTTTGTAGGTAACAATTAAGTGATCTACTGTTACTGCTAATAAGGAGACTTTGGATGTGCATTGAATAAAAAAATGACTATTGAAGTTATCTAAGTCCTACAATTTTGAACAAAATATTGGAGTCGAACTATCTACATCAACTATTACTGTATAGAAAAGGAAATGAAGTTAAAATAATTACAGCTTTTATAATATGAGTAATGGCACGATACAATAAGCGGAGCTAAGTGCTACACCTAATGGTGGGAGCCACCTCTAGAGTCCAATTATGGTAGGCCTAAAAAGGGGCCAAAGCCTTCCGGGGGCGCACGGTTCAAGGAACCGATTGAGGTGAAAGATAAGTCCTCTACAGTTGCAGCTACACTGTCATGTATGTCATGTTCATGGACCCCTTGTGCCAGCAGTAAAGCCACCAAAGCTAACAAAGCCACCAAAGCCGTTTAAAGATTTAACAATCAAGACAACTTTAATCACTAAACAAATCAAGGGTATGTGTACAGTTCTGAGATTGCTAAGGCATATGTGTGCAACTATATCAAAGTAATGGTATTGTTCAAATGTTACCATTGAAAAGGGCATATACGCAATTATGGAAAAATTCTGAGGGTTTTTGTGAAAATATGAAAATGTTAAGGCGTATATGCAAATATGGCAACATTAAGGGTATATATGTAATTATGGCCCCGACGAACATTTTCAGAAGGAATACCTTTCGTGTGCATGTTTATGTGAAAATGAGTTGTATAATGAAAGTATGTGAGAATAAGTTATTATTATATGCAACAAGGATATTATGCAAATTGATTAGATGTACTGATAAGTAATTGCATGTAATGGGTTATGTTTCTAACGGATTTAAATTTAGCATAGGGAGACTTGTTTTCCATGCTAGCCGACTTGACCCCAACTCGGCACATACTGAGCGTTAGCTCATAACATGTGTTGTTGTTTTTTCAGGAGAACACGAGCTGTAATTTAACTTCTAGTTCAAGGCAACTATTCATCTTCGTGAAGTTGAACCAGTATAGATCACTGATGGATTACTTATGAAAGGATGTCGTTATGCCCACTGGAACATCTGTTATGCTATTTTATCTCGTAGTTCATTTTGCAACTTCCTTATTGGAGTGTAATAATGGAATTCTATAGATTAACAGATCTTTTTGAGAATGATTATTTTTCTCTACTCATCGACTACTATGCAAGTTTCCGGTAACGGTTCGATTCGTGAGGCTGTTCTGTTACATCCTCAATTGCATCTTCGCACACACACGCCGCCACCAAGCTCCACCGTCGTTCGCCTTTAGCCCGCCAGAGCTCTGCACTGTCGACCTCCACGTACGGGTCTGCCACCCGCCACCGGTGGGTGCGTCCTTTGCCTTTCCTCGCCACAGACCTTGGCCCGCATGCCCTTTGCAACCCAAATACCCCCTTCATGCGAGGGACACATGGGGGATGGGGTCATTTACAGGATAACCCCTACTGTACTTTGAATTCGTCATTCAGTCCTCACCAGCCAACTAAATTTGCTACACACGTGCGTGCTTGCAAAATTACATAAATACCCGAGCGGGCTTGGTAATTACATCTCTACCCTTGTGCATGCTTTGTTTAGTTATCTTATTTCCTCTTTTTTGCATGTAGACCCCTACATTTATGCTTTAATTTAGAATTTCATTGTCACCACATTTAAATTCCAAAAATTGTGTTGTAGAAAAATTTATTTTCTGCCTTATAACTATTTAATTGGATTTTTTAGGGATGTGATTGATTTATTATAGTTATTATTGTGAAAAAATGGATATTTTACCCACTGCATGATCGAGAATTAATATTACATTGATTATTGCTCCAAAAATTATTAAGAATTTAAAGTAGGTAGATTTTAGTGCCTTCTCCATTGTGCCCAGACTCCATGACATTTTCACGCATACTGAAGTCATAATATGATATTTGGTGATTAGATTAATTAATTTTTCAGAAAATGTAAACTCAATATTTTTAGAATTTATAATTTATCCTGGATATATCCTCATTAGATACATATAGGATAATTTTAGTTCATGAAAATAAGTAGGTTTGTTACTTATTAAAATTAATTTGCCAAAAATAACTTTACATGCATGTTTAATTCGTAATCAATTATCTTGCATCATAAAATTCCAAAAAATATAGAGTACTAATTTCATCACGTTTAGCATTCTAGATAAGTGTTATAATTTTTTAACATTGTTTGAATGAAAATTATATTTTAGTCCTCAAACTTTGCCAAACTTATATTTCATCCATTAATTGCATTTAAAAATACCAAAAAAATATTCCTCTAAAAGCCTAAGTAATGAATCATCTAGAAATTGACCTAAGGGGATAGTGGCTTCACTGAGTTTGACCTTGAGCTTGCCCAAGTAAAAAATATAAATTAACCGCTCACATTAATCGATAAATTAATTAATTAGCGGATTTTAATTAATTTTGATTGCATGAATACTACAATAACCTAACACTATTAACTAGGGCATTTTAAGGTTTCGTCAGATGGTCGGCGACATATTTGATTATACTATGGGAAAGATACGCTTTCATGCACACAATGAAAGTGTAGAGTTAGAGATGTAGCAAACAAAAAGGCAGATACTTGATTCGGAGAATAGTATAGAGTATCTCTCGTCGGAGGCCTAGTGATACAGAGTTGACACAATTGATCAGTAGCAACAGCAATCAACTTGGGTTAATGAGTTCCTCTCACCAAGAGAGGATAATGTAGACGAGGCAGTACGACACTTCCTGCAAAATCAGACTTTACTCACAAGCGTTTTTCTGATGCATCTCCCTATGTCCTTGATGACTCAGAAGCTAACTTTGGTTTGTCAGACCTATGCCCTTCATGTCAATCAGAGGAAAATGATGGCAAGTCAGACACAACTTTCGCCGATTGTTTGGATACCTTTGGCGATCTGGCTCTTGAGTAGAACTATTGGTAGCTAATACAATAACAGACTGGCCACATCCACCACACAACCAGATTAAGAGGTAGTTGAGCCAGATTTACCCAATGATCGTACAATTTTGGGCTCAAATATCTTCCCCCAACCTTGAAAAATGCCTTCCTTATGGGGCCACCTCAGATGTTCCAGATCATTATCAGTGCTAGCCTGACCGGATGATGAAACTCCATTTCATCACCATTATTCTTTCATTTTGGCCTTTAAACCATAGGCAAATGCATATAAATAGCACTATTTTGTATAAAATAATATATATTATTTACGATGTAAATATTATATAAAACAACATATTTAAAGTCAAAATAAAAGAACAAATAAAATAAAAGAAAATAAATAAAATACCAAAGGTAACACTGAGACCGAGATATCATGACGATTGGGTCGACACAGAATAAAGTAGGGGAGATAAGTTGATAAAAATATAATTAAAACCTTAATTTTAATTCCCAATAAGTCTATTTTGGGACCTATTTTATTCTTTATCATCTATGCATCAAATCAATAAACTTTGTACTTGAAAGCTATATAACAATACAAAGAATAATACAAAATTTATTTCACCTAAAAATAATGCATAATGTGCCTTAAACACTTAGAACAAAAATCCAAAATCCCATCTTCACAGACCTGTATCTTCTCCGTATGAACTCAAAATTGACAAAACCATCTTTAATTGTATATAACTTTTAGTTAGCTATTTAACGAAGGTGGTTTCATTCAATTTGAAATTAAGATGCAAAAGTTCGGTTTTGGACCCATTTAGACTTGTACAAAGTAACCTATTGATGATCGCAAAATTCGCCTCTTTAAAAGTGATGAGTTAGTCGTAGTATAGGAGGCGAATTCCGTTCAGCAAAAACCACAATCGTTTGAATGTTGTGGAGTATTTATACTTGGCAAGTCTACCAAGGTCGAACACAGGGACAAGGCTACTTAATATGTTTATCGAATCTTGATTCATGAAGCACAATGTGAGTTAATTTCAGTTTCAGGTCCATAAGAAGACCTTATGCTATTTACAAAGCAAAGTCATGATGCATGCAATTTTTTATTTATTTTTATGCAATATAAAATGATGCATGAGCTAATATACAAGATAAATTATATACAGATTAAAGACTACAATTATACCCTAAAAATTATGAGCAACATAATAGAAATGAAATCAGTGTCAATTTAATCACAACAATAAAAAGTGGTCATCAAATCAAAGCAAGACAAGGAGAGTAGGGTCCCATTTTTTTACATAAAAAGTCAACTCAATTAAAACAGTGGCAAATGGGATAATTAAACATGCTAAAATGTAGAGGATAAAATACGGATCAAAACGACACTAAAATCATGCAATTTGGACCTACGATGCTCAAGTTATACTAAAAACAATGCAAGGGCATAATTGTAATAAAAATACAAGAAAAAATGATAATTATTGCATTTAGGTCCCTAGAAGGACCTAAATATAAATACCAAAAATTGCCTGGGCCCCTGTGTAATTTTCCATGCGCGGGAGCATTTTTGTAATTTCTGAAACTTCGGAGGGTATCCCTGTAAAATACCCAGGCACGCACGTGACACACGTGCCTGGGGACCTTTCTGCAAATCTCGAGAAGAATCAGGTCTTTCATGCAAAATTCCCAAGACCTCACGTGCGCTGCACGTGAGGCGCCTGAGGTTCGGGAGGTATCCTCAGGGTTGGGCCACGTGGTGAGATGTGATGGCTCATTTGTTGGTCTAGAGAATCCGTGCTTGCGGGTTCGGAATTAGGCTTGGGCCTCCATGTGGCTACATCAGAACCGTCTGATCACGATGATCGGATGACATCTGTACTTCGTGCTCCACCGCAGGTCGCCGGAGAAGGCGGGGCTCCGGCGACCTGCTTGTAGCTCCATTGTGCTCCACGTTAGCATCTGAATGTCGAGGGAGCTCGCTCGAGGCATGGCGAAGGTCCTGGAGCAGAGGCAACGCTCCATTGTTGTCTGGAGCTGCTCGACGAGGCAAGGTCGTCAGAGGGAGAGCTCGAGAACGGTGGGGCGACACGAGCTCCGATCAATGAAGGGAATGGATCTGCAGACGTTAGAATAGCTGAAGCGTGCATGGTGCAGTGCGTGGGAGTGACGTGAATGAAGTGGGGGCCGTGGCGAGTGACAGGAGTGGTGGCCAGAGGTCTCTTCTCCGACGGAGCAGGGGAAGAGGGGAGTTGGAGCGGAGGGGGGTTCTGGAGAAAAGGAGAGGGGATCCGCGTGAGTGACTGGTGGATGGCGAAGCTAAGGGGATGGTTTGGTGAAGGTGAGGATGATTGCAGGCGGAGGGAAAAATAGGAGAAAATGTAAGAAAAAGAAGGAGAGGGAGGACCTCGTCGGAGAGGGGAACCCAGTGGAGGAGGAGGTCTAGGCTGAGGGCCGATTCGACCCTCCGGTCATTGCTCGACCTGGCCGACCAGTCCAGGGGGCTTGGCTACCGCTGGGGAGGCGGAGCGTACATGGCTGAGAAGCCATGGATCTCACCAGGGCTCCGGCCGTGGTTGCCTCCATTAGAGGGCACCTCCGCTGTCAACGGAGAGCCAGAGGCTGGGCCGAAGCCCCCAAATGGTGGATAAGGTCTCTGGTGGCGGGGGAGGTGGTTAAATAGGCGGAGGCGCTCGGGGGTTATGTTGACGGCGAGGCGTTTTTCACTGGAGGTTTAATGGTGAGGGGGTAATGACAGTGAGAAATGGAGGTAGCGCGAGGATGGCGGGAGTAATGATGATGGAAGGGAAGAGTTATGGCGTGGGAAGATGACCGTAGGTGGCGGCCAAAATGGAAGGGGGTGAGGGTCTCGCATGGTGTAACGATTGGGGAAGGGGGGTTACGGAGGTTGACAAAGGTGTTTGGACTGTTGGATCTTGCGATCCAACGGTCAGGACGAGAGTGCTAGCGGATGGACGGGATCAGATCATAGATCTGATCCAAGGGGTACGGTCGATGCGCTAGTGGACGGATCAGATTAGATCAGGCTAGGATCCAACGGCTTGGAGAAAAAGGGGGACGTGGAGCAGTAGAAGGCGTAGGATGAACGCGGGATCGGGTGCTTGAGGTGAGGGGCGACATGGCACGATGTAGATCGTTGGATCAAACGGGGATCGGAGGGCTATGGTTTAGGCGGGGGCGAAGGGTTGAGATTTGATTTGGAAATCAAATCTGACGGTTGGGAGTGGAAGTGGTGGTGGATGGTTCAGATGAAGGCTGGGGTGAGTGAATCCAACAGTCCTGGGGAAGCCAGGTGGTGAAAGATGGAGCAGCCACGTGGGCGGCCCAGAGCGCGCCACGTGGCCCAATCAGAAAATTCAAAAGGTTAAATACAAAGGAAAATACAAAAGAAATAGTTAGAGGCAAAATTAGGAAAAAGTTAAAACATGAAAGTTGCTCGTCTTGACGAGATCTACAACTTTTATGTTGGTCAAAAAGCCAAAAGAGGTTATTTGTACAAAATGTATTTTTGGGGGTATTTTTAAAGGGATAAAAACACCGATTTTTGGTTTTGAGATGTTTTTGTATTTTTTAGGCTTTTCAAAGGTCAGTGATTTATAGACAATTAATCTACCTAATTTTTAGGAGTTTTTGAATATAAAATAAATATAAAAATAATGAAAAATTAAATACAATAATTTAATGGTAATTTATATACAGTATAATACAGGATAAAAATAAAGAATTAAAGGGTATTTTTATTGGATTGATTAAGCAGGGTTTTAATTAGTAGTTTTTAGCATGATGAATACGAGATTCATCATACCCCTATACTTAAACCATGCTCGTCCTCGAGCATCTAAAGAATGAAGGAGTCAGATTAATTCCTGACAGTGCGCGTGAAATTTTCAAGGCTCGATCTTTTGAAGACTCTTGACCTAAGTGATCCTAAAATTCTTAGCTTATCCACGTTGTAGTCAGAAGGAATCCAACTTCTCTGATTGTCATACTCTCTTTTTGTCCATATAAGGATATGAAATTTAGTGTCCTGCATTTCATGAGAGTCGAGTCGATGCATCACTTAAAGTTCCAGTCCCAAAGACTCTCCTCTAGACCTAATCCTCAATACTAGGGAATAAGTCTATTCTTGCTTCAGTCAACCGTCTCATTAGTTCGTCAGACTTGAAATGTTGATGGATGGCCAGATGATGGAGGTAATGGGATTTTGTCTATTTTTCTCACCCTCACATTGGAACAAGGGGCCTCTCGTGTGCCTTTTTACTCAACACATTTAAATTTTTATACTGTTGATCAATGTGTCCGTCAAGAGAGTTGGAGTCGTCTGCACTTGTTTTTCTGGGAATACACTGGGGTGTGTCTTTTCTGAGTATCTAAGATACCTTCGACACCCAGACTTGTATCACTTACGATGCAGGGCCCTTTTTGTGGTGTCATCCCGACTCCTTGGTCCTAATTAGCGCTTGGTTCTAGTAGACACTTTGAAAATGTTTGGGAGCGCTCGCCTTTGGTGGAAGCTCATTTGTAATTTGACTTTGGTATTTAGAGCTTTTTCTTTGACATTTCTTTTCTTTTGTTGGCTAGCTCCACTGCTTTTACCAAAAGTTGGTGCACACTGATCAACAGTTTCCATTAAGTTTCATCACACACTGGCACATAGGTAAATATCAAAGAGATAGCATATGAATCTTGTTCACATACTGGCTAGGGTTTTGCTGACACTCAGGTCTTCTGAAGCCTTCATTAACTTTATCCCATCCTCGACTATCATTAGATCAGATCTAAACTCCAATCTCTGGTCCTGATTCCTCAAGTGATATCTCAACTCAACTCATCAATCATGCAATTGTGGAAGTGGTTGTGCTGATCATATTTTCTTGAAGGTAGAGATGAAGAGTGCAATATAGCACTCAAATCTTTCAAACTAGGGAAGTGTGGATATTTAAGTCTTGAAAACCCTAATGACTAAGGCATGTTAACTCAGACTCTCAAGATCCCAGAAATCCAGTGTCCTCAAAATCCTCAAGCCTTGAGTGGGTGTGGATGTGTCAGGAATACACCAACTCCTTAGGTTAGTGATTTTTTGTGTGATTTTTATCTTTTGCAGGTTTTATGGTTTTTATTTTTATTTTTATGTTTTTTAATTCCTTGGAGAGACAATGACTGGCCCAAGCTCAAATGAAAGTATCCACTCTCAGCCAGTATGGGCGTAAGTATAAACTGAGACCCGTGTTACTTGAGGACGGGGCCATATGCGATGTCCTCTAAACCACCACTCTGCTAAGGGAGACCGAGGTTCCCTCACTGAAAATGTTTACTAAGCCTAGTAGTCAGAGTCAAATTCCAAGAAAGATTTTTATTTTTTTCAGGAATATTTATAGAAATTAATGCCTCAATTTTAGTAAACAAATTTTATAGGTTTTTACAACTCTCAGTTCACAAGCTTACCAAAACCCAGCCCGAAAATAAATTTTAAAAAGCTTTAAAAACACAAGCTAAGGCTAAAGTAAATATACAATAATATATGGTATACCCCCTATACTTAATTTTTGCTATGTCCTCATAGCACTAGTGCCATGAAGCCAAGGCTCGGTTCAAATATAGGGTGATATAACGGAAGTGAGGAGGAGAGTCCCCCTATACTTAGGCCAAAATTGACCTAAGTACAAGGAGCCAGAATGAGGGAGGGATGAGCAGACTGGTCCCCCCTATACTTAGGCTGCAAATAGCCTAAGTAAGGTCTGAATTAGGGGAGAGGGTGTTCAATGATACAAGGGTGAGGGGGAGGGGGTTCGTGAAATATATACAGAGAGATAGAGAGAGAGAGTGAAATATACAGGGGGATGGTGGGAGTGAGTGTGTATGTACAAGTGTAGGTGTGTGTGTATGTGGGGGGGGGGGGAGTAGATCATTAAGTGATCTACTCTCTTTTTTCATATACAACATGCAAAACTGGAAATAAATATGCAGATGCAAGTTTTTTTACAATATGCAATGCATGCTGTCTGATCTAAAACTCCTAAAATTTCTTCCCGAATTCTTTTGCAGCCTTTTTAGCGGAAGCTCCCGACTTCACGCCTCCATGAGGATCAAGCATCCTCGATCATCATGGGCCCTACCACAAAAGAGAAAAGTTAGATACGCCGAGAAATTAGATCAGCAGATATGATGCAGAAATTGATGCATTAAATGAGGTCCTAAAAAATGAAATTAATCAACAAAAAATCAAAATTCAATAATTAAGCAAGGCCGTGTCCCCGACAACGGCGCCATTTGATGAGCGCGAAATCCGCCTCTTTAAAAGTGATGAATTAGTCGTAGTATATGAGGCAAATTCGGTTCAGCAAAAACCACAGTCGTTTGAATGCTGTGGAGTATTTATACTTGGTAAGTCTACCAAGGTCGAACGCAGGGACAAGGCTACTTAATATGTTTATCGAATCTTGATTCATGAAGCACAATGTGAGTTAATTTCAGTTTCAGGTCCATAAGAAGACCTTATGCTATTTACAAAGCAAAGTCATGATGCATGCAATTTTTTTATTTATTTTTATGCAATATAAAATGATGCATGAGCAAATATGCAAGAGAAATTATATACAAATTAAAGACTACAATTATACCCTAAAAATTATGAGCAACATAATAGAAATGAAATAGTGTCAATTTAATCACAACAATAAAAAGTGGTCATCATACCAAAGCAAGACAAGGAGAGCAGGGACCCATTTTTTACATAAAAAGTCACTTCAATTAAAACAGTAACAAATGAGACAATTAAACATGCTAAAAAGTAGAGGACAAAATAAGGATCAAAACGACACTAAAATCATGCAATTTGGACCTCTGATGCTCAAGTTATGCTAAAAACAACGCAAGGGCATAATTGTAATAAAAATGCAAGAAATCAAAATGATAATTATTGCATTTAGGTCCTTGGAAGGACCTAAATGCAAATACCAAAAACCGCTTGGGCCTCTGTGTAATTTTTCCATGCGCGGGGGTATTTTTGTAATTTCTGAAACTTCGGAGGGTATCCCTGTAAAATACCCAGACACACACATGACGCACGTGCCTGGGGACCTTTATGCAAATCTCGAGAAGAGTCGGGTCTTTCATGCAAAATTCCCAGGACCTCACGTGCGCTGCACGTGAGGCGCCTGAGGTTCGGGAGGTATCCTCAGGGTTGGGCCACGTGGCGAGATGTGATGGCTTATTTGTTGGTCTGGAGAATCCGCGCCTGCGGGTTCGGAATTAGGCTTGGGCCTCCACGTGGCTACATCAGAACCGTCCGTATAGGATGATCGGACGGCATCTGTACTTCGTGCTCCACCGCAGGTCACCGGAGAAGGCGGGGCTCCGGCGACCTGCTTGTAGCTCCGCCGTGCTCTACGTTAGCATCTGAATGTCGAGGGAGCCTTCCCGAGGCATGGAGAAGGTCCCGGAGCAGAGGCGACGCTTCGTTGTTGTCTGGAGCTGCTCAGCGAGGCAAGGTCGTAGGAGGGAGAGCTCGAGAACGGCGGGGCGGTGCGAGTTCCGATCAATTAAGGGAATGGACCTGCAGACGTTAGAATAGCCGAAGCGTGCATGGTGCAGTGCGTGGGAGTGACGTAAATGAAGTGGGGCCGTGGTGAGTGACGGGAGTGGTGTCCAGAGGTCTCTTCTCCAGCAGAGCAGGGGAAGAGGGGAGTCGGAGCGGAGGGGGTTCTGGAGAAAGGAGAGGGGATCCGCGTGACTGACTGGTGGATGGAGAAGCTCAAGGGGTGGTTTAGTGAAGGTGAGGATGATTACAGGTGGAGGGAAAATAGGAGAAAATGTAAGAAAAAGAAGGAGAGGGCGGACCTCGTCAGAGAGGGGAACCCATTGGAGGAGGAGGTCTAGGCTAAGTGTCGATTCGACCCTCCGGTCATTGCTTGACCTGGCCGACCGGTCCAGGGGGCTTGGCTACCACTGGGGAGGCGAAGCGTACATGGCTGAGAAGCCATGGATCTCACCGGGGCTCCGGCCATGGTTGCCTCCATTCGAGGGCTCCTTCGCTATCACCGGAGAGCCAGAGGCTGGGCCAAAGCCCCCAAATGGTGGATAAGGTCTCTGGTGGCGGGGGAGGTGGTTAAATAGGCGGAGGCGCTCGGGGGTTATGTTGACGGCGAGGCATTTTTCACTGGAGGTTTAATGGTGAGGGGGTAATGGCAGTGAGAAATGGAGGTAGCACGAGGATGGCAGGAGTAACGATGATGGAAGGGAGGAGTTATGGTATGGGAAGATGACCGGAGGTGGCAGCCAAAAATGGAAGGGGTGAGGGTCTCGCATGGTGTAACGGTTGGGGAAGGGGGGGTTACGGAGGTTGACGAAGGTGTTTGGACCGTTGGATCTTGCGATCCAACGGTCAGGACGAGAGTGCTAGCGGATGGACAGGATCAGATCGTAGATCTGATCCAAGGGGTGCGGTCGATGCGTTAGTGGACGGATCGGATTAGATCAGGCTAGGATCCAACGGCTTGGAGAAAAAGGGGGACGTGGAGCAGTAGAAGGCGTAGGATGAACGTGGGATCGGGTGGTTGAGGTGAGGGGCGATGTGGCACGATGCAGATCGTTGGATCAAACGGGGATCGGAGGGCTATGGTTTAGGCGGGGGCGAAGGGTTGAGATTAGATCTGGAAATCAAATCTGACGGTTGGGAGTGGAAGCGGCGGTGGATGGTTCAGATGAAGGCTGGGGTGAGTGAATCCAACGGTCCTGGGGAAGCCAGGTGGCAGAAGATGGAGCGGCCACGTGGGTGGCCTAGAGAGCGCGCCACGTGGCCCAATCAGAAAATTCAAAAGGTTAAATACAAAGAAAAATACAAAAGAAATAGTTAGAGGTAAAATTAGGAAAAAGTTAAAACATAAAAGTTGCTCGTCTTGACGAGATCTACAACTTTCATGTTGGTCAAAAAGCCAAAAGAGGTCATTTGTACAAAATATATTTTTGGGGGTATTTTTAAGGGGATAAAAACATCGATTTTGTGGTTTTGAGATGTTTTTGTATTTTTTAGGCTTTTCAAAGGTAAGTGATTTATAGACAATTATTCTACCTAATTTTTAGGGATTTTTGAAGATAAAATAAATATAAAAAATAATGAAAAATTAAATACAATAATTTAATGGTAATTTATATACAATATAATACAAGATAAAAATAAAGAATTAAAGGGAATTTTTATTGGATTGATTAAGCAAGGGTTTTAATTAGTAGTTTTTAGCATGATGAATACGAGATTCATCACCTATAATAAATTAAGTTGTAAAAATAAAAAAATCATAATAAAATACTACAAAAAATAAGTAATTTTCATGTATTAATCTAAAATTAATAAAAACATTCATTTTTTTTGATTTAATAATGAATTTCCATTTTATTTTGTCTTTTCCAATGGGGGCGCAACCAAAGTTGACCTCGGTCAATTCCTCGCTACTCATAGGCTTGCTCGGGCAGAGCACAGACCTCTTGTTTCCTCAATTTCTCCCTCTCAATTATCTCATTATTTTTGCTCGATTCATTCTGAGCCTTTTATCCTCGATCGTAGAGTTTTCACGTGCATATGAAACATTGATCGATGTATGATTGCCTCGGGCAGAATCCTCTCACCATCCCACTCTTGTACATAAACCCTCACCAAAACCAAATTCAAATTTAATCCCACTTTCCACGTTGAACCCCTCAGATCCTTGGCGAGGCGAGTCGAGAGAGGTGATAGCTCCGTTCTTGGCCCGTTTGCAGCGTGTTGTAAGCACGAGAGATGACGATCCAAGCTCTATCAGCCTTCCTCTGCCATGAGCTTTTGAGATCCTTGTTTTTACAGGTTCAAGCTCCTTTTTCTTTGCTTTTTATGTATATTTTAGTTCTTGTACATCAATTCTGTCTTTAGTTTAAGCATTTGATTACTGCAGTAGCTTAGATTTAGATTTTAGTGGTTCACCATATCTCTGCTCCGACCATTGTCACTCGTCGTATTTTGTCCTGTTCGAACTCACCTTTGCCACCATTCTCCTTCCCCTTTGCTTCTCCACCTTTAGGACTACCGAATCAACCCTGATTCTCCCCTGATTAGTGAATTGGTGCTCTCTCCGCCACCTCCTCGTCGGAGCACACCATTTCACCTCATTTCACCACCATCCTTCACCAATAAAGGCTAGCAACCTTGCTTATGTGCCGCCAGTTCGTTTAGCTCCTTTGTAGATGTTGAAGACCCCATCTAAGGGGTGTTGATATCAAGAACATGCCTCCAGATAGCACAAAGCTCCAGTGCTAAACTGATGAGCTCCGGACCCATTTGAGGCATCCGGCAGCTGCGGGATGCCTCTAGGAAGCGATTGAGCATATTTGCAGAAGCGAAGGATCTCAGAGAAGGAATAATCGAAGGATTGAAGCTCGGGGGTGACACAATTTGTCCATGTTCTTTGTGCGAAGCAGTTACCATTGGATCAGCCTAGAGCTCCAGTTTTGATTGCTAACGTCGAATCCTGCACACACATGACCTTCATATCTCCCAAGAGATCTAATCCCAACCGTAGATCTGTGAATCGTCATTGCACAACCTCGATGTG
The DNA here is from genome assembly GCA_037367405.1 of Ottelia alismoides. NCBI lineage: Eukaryota > Viridiplantae > Streptophyta > Magnoliopsida > Alismatales > Hydrocharitaceae > Ottelia > Ottelia alismoides. The sequence continues at coordinate 436,864 of JAZKJV010009641.1, read as the reverse complement.
CCACATGTATAAGTGAAGAGCTACTCGTTGTCAGATCACCTTAGGGGGTAATTTTGCTTGATACCATGTTATTTTGTATTTTCTGTTTAGTATACAAACTGTCCTCTACAGTTATATATATTTTGTAAAATTTGTAATTGGAATCTCGTGTTTTCTATATTTGCAATTAGGTCCCTGACCATGTCACCTCACATGCCCGTGCACGTGCGGGGGTAGGTTTTTTGCAGAGGGACTCCTTGGAGTTGTTTTATTTATATTTAATTCATTAAATGCCAGAAATAGTGTAATATTTCTTGGTTAAATTACATTGTGGACCTTGCAAATTTTATTAATCACAAAAATACCCCTGCCAACGTGTTTTGTATAAAATATTTGGGCATTTTGCGTTTTAAATCATGGAGTTCTTGAGGGGGTTCTAGAAACAAAGAAATACTTTTAATTAATTCCAATGAGGTCCCTACTATTGCAAACTTTTTTATTTATTTTATTTGCATTATTAAAATATCATTCCACATTTAAAAATTCTAGGAAAAATATTTTAAATACCTTAAATCATATTGTATCACACATATTTTTCCTGGTCCATTTAAAAATATTATCTTATTTTTGAAAAATTCAAAACCTTGCATTTTATTCAAGCTTTGCATTTAAAAATATATTACCCTTTTTATTTATTAAATTTACAAAAGGATGCTCTCCTTCCATCCTCCCACCTCACCCTCCTCATCTCGCCTACCCTCATCCACCCTCCCTCAGTTGTACCAAGCTTTGCCAATACACCTCCCAGCATCGTCTCAACCTTCGCTACCCTCCCCAATGCCCCCACTCCTCTCAGCACCACCTTGACCTCTATCTCCTGCCTAGTAGCACCCCACCTCTGAGTCCATTCCCCAGTGCTGCTCTGACCTCCGCCCCATACCCAATGCTGTGGCCCCCACCTCTCCCAACACCACCCAAACCTCCACCTCCCCTCCCAACACGACCCCACCCCTCCCAATACCACTTCAACATCCACCCCCACCCCTCATGTTTGGGACCTGCACATCATGCCCTTCTCCTTTAATATGCTCTTGAGATCTCTCGCAACCTCATTTTGGAAGAAGGCGACCTGCATGATGGTAACCATGAGGACGAACGATTCCTGGTGGGCAGAGGAGATGAAGTGATTGTCGAGCTACGAGCATGGGATCTTGTCATCCTCCCTCTTCTCTATGTTCTCCTTCATCAAGAGGTGGTTGACGGATTTGAGGTTGTCAACTTTGTACAATGTTGCACCTTTGTTGGCACTTTCACCGACGTCGGGTTTCTCGGAATGGGGAGAGAAGAAGATGAATAAGAAGAGGGGGGAATGAAGGAGATAGGTGAAAGTCTACCATTTATTTTGGTATGATTTGATTAACTCAGCCTTAATTCAAGCAAGTTGACTCGTGAATAATCAAATTTAACATCAGAGTTCGTGGTGTTAAATGGAGTAAGTTTGCAGAGTTTAGACGATAACTATTAAGAGTGACAATTTTTTTGGGTTTCAAAGGAAAAAATCTCGAAATAAATCAGGAATTAGATTTATATATAAAAACATATATACATATATATATATTTGCGAATATCAAAGTTATATCAATATCAGTATCCGTTTTAAAACAAATACGAATATAGATGTGTATGTATACATGAGGTTGGGGAGCTTGCACCATGGTGCATGTAACTTTAAATGCACATGTGCCATAAACGCTCATTTTTTTTAAAAATGAATCTTCAGAGGATTTATTTAAACCTATTAGTGGAATAAGTATTTCAAATTTCGTATAAAACAAACACTCCTAACTTGTCGATCTGGAAGGGCGAAATTTCAGTAATTATGAGGCCGTTAAAATGTCACAGTTTTGATGGATGAGTTAAAAGTCTTGAATTAAGTTGATTTTTTAAATAATATCATTATGATATATAATGATCTAAATCCCACATGATTTCATTTCAAAAAAATATCAGAAGTTGAGCATTTATAGTACCGGTGCATGTAAAGTTACATGCAGTATTGTGCAAACTCGCCAACCTCTATCTCTCTCTACATATAGTAATGAACGAATAGGGATATATATCCCTATCCATTAGCATCCCTAAATTTGTCAGCGGTTGTGGTATCTACAAAGTATCTGCACCGATTGCTTCCTGCAGAGGTCCTCATGTGGCCATTGACCACAGGTTGAAGTGTGTTGATCCACTTTAAAAAGGCGTGAACCAAAGTTTCCTAGGCTGCAATTTGCGTACCGGATATGTAAATTATATTTTGTTTTGGGTTGTGAATGTGATTCACAATTTTCCAATGACAAGATTGCAATATTCTCAAAATTAATTATGAATAATTTTTTGAGAATAAATCCCAACAAAAGTTGTTGGATTAAATAATAGAGAATTTCAAGGAGATATGCAATCTCATGAGATTTCATGAGATTGCCCCAACTTGGTAATGAGTGGACGACTACCAAGTCCTATATGGAATTGGTGGTCGTCCACCCTATTACATGGGGAGTCAAGATCTCCATTAAAATCATCTCCTTATTTGATTGGTTTAATTTTAGGATTGATGTATATTTGATTTATCAAATATATTTCATCTAAATTAAATCACAAGTTGTTGGTTTTTACAAACAACAATCTTGACCATTGGATTGACATAAATCAATCTCATCCATTGATTTTATATGTCCCATGGATTGAGATCCATGGATCCTAAATCCCTATAAATAGAGAGGCATACGATGCTCTCTTGTACATGCTATTGGTAGCACATCTCTCTCTCTCTTTTCTCCATACACGTCAACCCTCTCTCCCTCTACTTGGTGGCCGACCACCAAACCCTAGGAGAGGTCTTCGTCGTCGCTTACGCCACCGCGCTGATGCTTCAATATTCTTTAGTTCTCCGTCTTCTTGGAGTGCTGCACTCACGAAGGAGACGTTCGATCTCGTACGATGAGATCAGGAGTTCACCGTGCTTCGATCAACTCGTTGGATTGCGAGGACAACGCAACTCATCTCTGTGCTCGCAATTCTTCTCCGACGACCGGACTTGAGACAGGAGGTCTCTCTTCGTAGAGACTCGATCAACCACGCTTCAAGAGGTATTTGCATTATACTTGTTGTGGTTATAGATGAAACAATCCGAGAATCGTTCTTGGATCATGTGGTTTCATCGCATGAAAAATTTTAAATTCCCCTGCACCGAACAACTAGTACGACTAGTCGTTCTTCGTCGTATTCAATACGACGCTCACGCTTCCGTGACGCGCTTGAGGATTTTTTCCATATCCTTCAGAGTTTTCTCAGGAATGTTCCACATGACGTTCCAAATGCCTTCTTCGTGTGGATTTCTCTAGAGGTTGCAGTGGTCTAGTGCGAAATCCAAGACTTGGTCCGAGAAAGAAAGCTATCTCATGGTCAAGTTTCTACTCTAACCCCCATCACAAGTCTTCCCAAGGGAGGAGGACTGCGTCCCAAGAGAGGAAGGAGTGCCTTCGAGGGGAAGAGTGCTAGTGGAGTGTGGTCAAGTAGACGAGTGCACACTGTATCCGTGAATGAAAGGATGATGCCTCTTTTCAAGGGTACGAGAGCTGGCTAGTCGGTGAGTGAGAAGATCATGCGCTTCTTCTGTTCCAATGTACACCTTTTGGAATACATCACGTCATTCTGTGCGCGAAGGCCACAATTAATCACCTAACTATTATCTGCAGACAAGGGACAGAGGAAAGAGTCGAGAATAAAAAGAGGGCTTTGATTATATAGTTGATAGTTGGAGCGCATGAAACTATACAATAGGAGGGATGGGGGGAAGAGAGCGACGCATGAAACTAGACAATGCTAGGTCAAGTATACAGGAGGGGAAGTCTACCTCTGACTTTCTTTCCCTGGGAAATGTCGTCCCCAACGGCTGAAGCAGGAGAGAGCTGACCGTCAGTATCCACTAATGAATCCCATAAATCAAGGCGAAGAGAGACATGTCTCATGATTAACTAGTTAGAAAGAAGTGAGGACTTTTAAGCCCTCATATATAGTTCAACTCAAGTGGCGGCTGTCATTTTGAAGGAGCAGTGGAAGCCTATAATGACGTTGGGGAGGACAAGTCAGACGCGGGGATGAGTGAGGGAAAGGATCTAGCTCAGTGGCTGCTTACCTAGTGCTACGAGAGCATGCTTGATCCGTCTAATACAAAGGTCGAGCGAGTGTTCATAAGGGAGGAGTGAGACAGGTGGATGATGACATGAAACCTGAGGATGACATCAAATGCTTTGCCTTATAGGAATGAGGAAGGAATAGGAGTTGTGCCGGTCTTGGAATGAAGGAGAAAGAGAAAGAACTGGTCAATCAAATAGCTGTGAAATCTCTCAAAAATGCTGCATCTATCTATCTCTCAACATGCCCTTGAAACATCATCAGTGATGTCGACCTTACTTGACTACGGAGTTCCTGACGGATCGTCGAAAGAGAAAGTGCGCACCCCCCTCAGGGGATGGGGAAGGAGTCTGACGGCTCATCCGACGTTTACCCATGATGTCCCCCTTGTGAAGTGTTAAGCTACTTTCCCTGCCTTTCATCCCTTATCAATACCATACCAGCTAGCTCAATAGGGGGAGCGGCTACCCGTCTGTCAATAACAGCTTACTTACTTAGCAAATCAAAGGCTAGAGGGTTGACTATTGATAAGGGGTCCGCACCACCTGGAAAGCTCTCCGATCGCTTTGTTTGATTCCCTTTTCATCACATCTCAGCCCGTCCTATGTCGACTAATTGCACACCCTCTGGTATCTGACTCTTTGTTTCCACTATTGATTTGATATGGAAAATCTTGAAAAACCTCATCCGCGTCCTTTCTTGGCGCCCCTGCTGGTCTGGTTCTTTCATCATCATCCCAACTTCTTCTTGCTTGGCGTCCCTGGTCTGGTTCTTTCTTCCTCATTCATCCTTCTATATACTCTTTCCGACCTCGCTCGAATACAGCCACAAAGAAATCTACTTCCTGAGTTCTGTACCCTTCTACCCACCGAAAAGTGAAAGAAGTATACGCGACAGGAATAACATACATACGTGGCACATCACTCACCGGGAAGGGGAATCTCTAACGTGTACTCACAACTATTAATATAATAGAAGACTCATTAACTGACACCGACCTAACAGGCCATAACTGACATTTTCTTTCTTTATCACATTTTCTACGTCATTATAAAAGCATGCCTAGTGGCTGATTACGGTGCGTCATGGATAGAGTACGTGTCAGATTGGTAGCCGTCTCGAGGGTCATAGCGATTTGGGTCATTCCTGTTCCCGGGACTTTCAACAAAATCTGCCCGAACCTGAGATTGCAGCCGCTTGAACAGACCTAGATTATCTTAATTGTTAAAGACCGACCCAGCTGAGACTTCGATACAAAGCAAGCACAGAACTAACGAAGAGAGGTGACGAGCGGAGGCCCTACTCTATTATAAGCTCGGACAAACATCTTTCTCCTTGAACCCCTTTCCCCGACCTCTCGATCCTCCCATAACATAAGCAGAAAGAGCCTAAGGGGCCAATCAGAGCTATCTGCGGTCTGGCCAATCAATCAGAGCTAGCAGCTTTCTGCGAAGCTTCTGGTTGAGCGGAATGGCTATATAAATCTTTGTCGTGATATTGAGGATTGGTCTATATGACAACTCCGTTTTCACCCACATTTGTCTTCTGAAGATATATATGGTCGGGGTCTGTTTATTAAGCAGTTATATTTGGCTGAAGCATGCTTAACACATGTCGGAGGGTTCACCACCATACTCGTCTGCGGCATGAAAGTCAAGCTGCTTGTAAATCATCCTACCCCTTGTGAGGTGCGAGCGATAAAGAGGTCAATCCCAGTTTACTTAGCCTTAGGATCGCTGACTCACAGGCTTGCACGCATGACTCCTAGGTCTCTATCGAAGATTTTCCAGTTCAAGGATCTCTCTCTCTCTCTAACAGACCTCTGAAATGAGTCCGACCTTCCCTTTGACCCCTCTGCTACATCCTCCTGCCGTTAGTCATCTCCCGCTTTGCATGTCGGTCCCTTCGGGAAGTCGTCTCTGCCTATCCGTAAGAAAAGAGTTGGGACGAGGCTCCAGTGTCCATCTTTCAGCACCGTGAAGTCAATGAGCGACCAATATCAAGTAGAGGAAGTTCGATTTCTATTCTAGCTAGCAAAGAGTAAGACAGTCTTCTGAATTATTAGCAATGGGAGCCTGTATATAAAGTCTATCTACGACTAGTGGGTCTAGTCTTTCTTTCCAGAATAACTAGGAAAGGCGGGCCGTCCGTTGTCTGCTCTCCATACAACCTCTGACTTGCTTGCCCTATTAACCTGCAGTCACCTCCTACATGTGGACCCTTCTCCTTTAACAAGCTAATATATAGTAGACTTCACCCTTTCCGCCGATGATTGATAGTAGATTCCGGCCACCCCCTTCTCAATAGTCTCCCTGATATATAATCGGAATTGCTCACCACATACCTGAGTTCTTCTATCTCGCTACGGGGAGAGCTGGAGGCGCGCACCTGGCTGCTGGTACAAAGGAAGGGGCTAAATCAAGAGCGAAGAATAGCAGCTTTCTCAGGTCCCACTTGTATAATGAATTCGGCCGAAAAGAGATGATCGGACATTTCTCCTTCCGTCGTTGAATTACATATCAATAAAAGCTCGCTCCTCCACCTCATGCAGGATAGAAAAACCTTCCTCCTCCCTTGTTTACGTCGATTTCGTAACTAAGGGGATACTACTGGACGTGCAGAGCTTTCATCAACGGTTAACTAAATTATCCTAAATCGGCCAGCCTAACTACGTCCTTTAGTCCTTTCTTTCTGCAGTCTTAGTGGAATCAATGAAACCATCAGTCTTTCCATCTTTGTTTTGCATGATACGGGAAGACAACTGGTATCTGGCATTCCCTAACGGTTATATTCTAGTTATGGCAAAAAAGAGCTAAGAAAGGAAAGGAGCATACATCAAGAGAGAGTTGAATTAGGTCTGGAAGCGGCGAAGAAGAGTCAGCCCACAACTAGCAACGCGATAGTAGCGGGGAGCCCGAGTGGGTATTAGCTACCACTATCTCCTCCGCAACTATATATTCCGAGGCTGGGGTAGATAGAGGAAGAAAAGATTACAGAAGCATTCCGCCTTTATCCACCGCTCACACCCGCACAAGCCTACTTATACATATACATATCTGAACACACACACCTCTTCCACTCCTGTGCCCCACCCTTAAGACCTAGTAGCTCCAGCCTTAACAACATCAAGATGGCTCTTTCATGGTAGACTAGAAGGAGGAAGAGCTCTATATCGAGAGATTTCTACTCAGATATCAGCATCGGATGGTTAGGAAGTGTGAAATCTCAACAGGTTCCTATTCCCAGGAGAATTGATGTCTCTTCACTTCCAGTATCATCCAGGGCTTCCCCAATTTCTGTCCTGATTATGACTATTAATAAGGGGGCAGTCGTACGTTCTTACTCGTAGAGTTCGTGGGCTAGGCTTCATACTGTCGAAAGAGCATTAACTTGTTTACGCGAATCAATGAGGGTCCAACTAATTCCAAATTTCATTGATCGATTATATACTAGTTGGAAGGAGGGAGCTTTTAATAGATATATAAGTTCACCGACTTTGAAAGATTTGCTCTTTCTGCCCGGGCTCAAACCTAGGGCCTAAGCCTCTCGATCCGTCCCATAAAATCACGATGGTGAAGCCCAATTCCTTAACTATAATAGTTTTCCTCCGCCGAATGCTAAACTAGTCTAGGTAGGACCCATCAATCAAGCACAAAGGAAGCCTAAAGGCGAATGCAAAGGCCACAAAAGATAGTCAACCTCCCGTAATGAAATCACGATATCTCAAGCGAGTCCTCCTCAGGTGATGTCTAAGCGAAGGCCCACGAAGGAGGCTTGCCTCAAAATATATATATAATTGGCCCTTGCAGAAAGGCCCATCATATATAGTCAAATAGATACGACTCTTAGCCTCTTGAGAGCAGGGCTCGCACCTCCAGAGAGCGGGCATCTTTCATCTCTCTCTGAAAGTCAGGGAATGCGACTAAGGCTTGAGTCCTACCTAGCATAGGAAAGGGATAGTAGCGAGGGCTAGGGCTAAGTTGGAACTTGATTTGAGGCTGATGCGGATGCCCTTTCCCCCTAAGCTCAGGGGTGCATCAAACGGGATAGAACGGAAGCAATTCAACATCCAAAGCCAAGCTCATCCTCAATTGGTGCACTACTCTGATAAGAAATCGAAAGACTGAATCTATACTCTTTGGACAGTCTTCTGCAGCTCTTTCTTCTTTCTCGTGGTCTCATTAGTACATGAGTGAAGTCCCTGGCCTCATATCCAGAAAAGCGGACGAGAATCGATGAGCCTTCTGAACGTCCTGAACTACATATATAGCCGACGACTGGCTCATCAGGAAAGGACAAGGAAAAAGACATACATAGTCTTCCGCCCCGAGCAATCTTAGTTATTGGAAAGTCGCGCATCAGTTGTATATTATGCATGACTTGTGGAAAGATGATTTGAGGGCCAAGAGAAAGAACTCTCTCTTCAGCAAGAATTAGGAGCCTTAGCCTTCAGATCAAATAGCTTCACTGGATGAGGGCTCGATGAAACAACTCTGGAAACGAAGATTGCAGCCACTTGAACAGCCCCCTGGGGAATCCTTCAAGCTAGTTTCCAGAGAGATCTTCCAAGTCAGAGAAGGATGCATGGGAGTTGACGGGCCGGTCATGCGAGTTCACCCCGCCCAGTTGACCCAGACCAGAGAGAGAAGCGAATCCTATCTCTTTCACCGGCAGGGAAAGTCGGATTGAGGATAGTTGCCAATGAAGTAGAAAGCAAGCGTAGCGCTTCAGTAGACCCCTGGAATTTCTCTAGTATAGCTTCGGGCCTATCTTGAAAGCATGACAGTGTAAAGCAAATTGCCTTTGCTTTCCTTTTTCGCTAAAAGGAAGAAGCTAATGGAAAGAATTGTAATAGCTCTAAGTGTGCTTGTAGGTGGGCATTTCTTCGCTTTCTAGCGCAGAATATATAATCTAATCGCCAGTCTTCCAAGATTATATATTAGGGCTTAGGCCATTTTCTAATACTGATCCTATTGCCTTTACTCCTAGCACCAAGAGCAACTCTATATATGGGCCGCTTCGAAAAGAGTACGAAAAGAGCTAAAAGCAGCGGAGAACAGAGCAACGACACTAGCTAGATTGTTCTTGTAGAGATAGATATTATTATATGTTATGTACAAGCTCACAATTTCTTATTTCTCTCTGGACTACTATGTACTTTACCCGTGAGGTCTCTCCCTATATAAGAGAGCCTAGGGGTCCTTTGAATAATAGAACATTCAGTTTTCCCAACATGGTATCAGAGCCCAAGCCCTAGGGCTCCCTCCCTCTCCCCACCCGCCGCCCTCTCTCCTCTTTCTCTTCCCACCACCGTCGCCTGCTCCACGCCAACCACCCCGGCGGTCCCCGCCACCCTCCCGGCGGCTCTCCAGTTTTGCTGCCAACCCCCACTTCTGCCTCCAACCCCCCGGTGGATCCTCGATCTCGCCGCCAACCTCCAGGCGGACCCCAGTATCACTGCCACCTCCCCGCCGGCCCCCAGTCCAGCAGCCATCCACCATCGGTTACCTCCAGTCCCGCCGCCAAACCCCCTCGGCGGCCCTAGCCGGTTCCCATTGCCCCAAGGCGTGCCCTAGCCGATCTTCTGGGGTGCCCTAGCCTATCCTCGACGATCACCAGAGTGCTCATAGTTGTCTCTTCCTCCAGATATATGGATTTGAGTGTGTAACGTCTACATACACACTCGAATCCTATGCAGTCTCTGTAGACAACTATTACTTTGTCTACATACCCTAGTTCTTCTCCAGCGGTGCTATGTCAGAGTCAAAGGTTGACAAGCCCTCCATAGGCACGTTCAAAGGTCCCGCGCCAATAGTGAAGATGGATGGGCCGAATTATGAGCTCTGGGAGATGCAGTTCATGAGCCTCATGAAGTCGAACGGTAAGAAGCACATTCTTACTGAGGATGAGCCAACAGAGAAGACATGGATATATTCCTTGTGGGAGGCTGATGATTCGTATGCCAAGGTCTGGTTGTCAGGAACACTATCGATGGAGATTGCCAATGATGTCCTCCATCAACCCACTACCACGACAATGTGGGATATTCTGGCTGCTACATATTCCCAGGTGCGCAATGAGACCAAGATGTTACAGCTTCAGCATGATATATTCACAATGAAGCAGAATGATAGACTACTCCACTCCTTGTACACATCTCTGAGGGGGATGTTTAAGAAGCTATACAGTACCATTCCACTCATAGCAACTCCTGAGCAGTAGAAGACATTTCGGAATGCCACCATGGTGGGTGTTCTACTTGCGGCTCCAGATCCTTAGTATGAGGCCACCCACTCTCAGATTTTGGATGATGCAGTTATTCCTCCGATGGAGGATGTTTACAGAAGACTCAGTCGCATATCAGTTCCTTCCAGCTCATCTACTCCACCCCCATCGGCAATGGCAGTATCGCGCGGGAGAGGTGGTCGCACTTCTGGCCGTGGTCGTGGACGTGGACCCCAGGGGAGGGGTGGTCGTTTTCGTCAGCCGTGTTCATACTGTCACCGCACAGGCCACTCGGAGGAGACATGCTACTATAAGCATGGTTTCCCAGCATCAGCACGTGTAGCAGAGCATTCTCAGCCCCAATTGGCATCTACTGCAGACAATCGTTTTGAGGAACTCGTGGCACGTCTACGTGACATTATGCCACAATCATCTGGTGATTCTTCTGGTGGACCTTCAGATATTGCTGCTACAACATCTACCAATTCCTCTGCTGTTGCTAGTACCTCAGGTAGTGCTACTACATTTACATCTTCACATGATACCTCAGATTGGATTATAGATTCTGGTGCCACACATCATCTCTGTCGAGATCGAGAGAGACTTGAGTCCTACAGGGACATTCCCCATGGCCACTCATTACAGATTGCAGATGGTAATATCCTACAAGCTCCTGACTTCTCGATGAACCTATTGTCTATTAGTCAGATTACGAAGGATTTGCATTGTCGTGCTATATTTGACCCATCTTCTCTTGTTTTTCAGGACATACTAACGGGCAGGGTGATTGGCTGTGGCTCTGAGCAGAATGGTCTATATTGGCTGGTCCAGAATTCTTATACTAGCGTCTCTTTGTTGGACATGCGAGTCCACGACGAGCAATTATGCAATAAATGTTGTTGCAAATATCATTCTCTAATCTGAATTTAAGAATACATAATTTGCATAAAAGGTCCCTTAGTACAATTAGGGTTATGTACCATGGCCTTCTTAATAATCATACAACTGTTGATTCAATTATTGAATCATAGAGGCTGGTGCTTAGATGAATATCTAATGAGTTAGGTTGAGGACTCATCAAGCACCGTCAAATGATTATTAAGAGATGATCTCTAGCCTGAGTAGGAGATGGCAATCCTTTCTTAGTTAGGCTGATATCTGACCGACCTCTTGATGCAGGTCCTCTGCATAGGAATAGAGATTCGGAGGTGTCAGATTAGTTAGATCAAAGAGCTGATTTAACGAGATCGAGATAACCAAAGTCCTATATCGTATGCTGTCATGATATAGGCACGCATCCTCTGACCGGAAACAGATGTGTTACTATATGTCTGAGTATGTACATTTGGCAGACCAATAGGTTGATGAACTAATCAAGGTCTATACACCGGCGCGCTGGTGTGCATATAAAGGCATATGAGTAATACGTTCTTTCAAAGGGATCATACAGGTTCACTACTGAACCGGAAGACATGAGCTCACTCATGAGATATTGGGAAGAATCAAATTCCGTGCGCACGGTCGTCTCGCTTTAGAAGCTTGACTGAATTTGTAGGTTTGACATATACTTTTGGAAAGTATATGATCAAGACCTAGGTATGATATATGCTTTTGGAAAGTATATGATCGATACCAACTCCCAATGATCAAAATGAGAAACTTACTGATAAAACCCTGAAGTAGACAGTATAAAGTTGATCTAATACTTCACGTTTATTCTGAGTCTTCCAGTATGCCGGATGTACAGGTATTGGGAATACCTGAGGGTGATGAGATCATAAACGATTGTATAACCATGACGCTTCCATTCTTAGGGAGTGATGAAACAAGTCTGGATTTTAGCGACTCCTCTCAGTAGAGAAGTAATCTGATCTTGATCCAAATGTTGGACATTGATCTGAATGTGATTCAGATGCAATGAGAAGATTAGATTTGTTGTCTTGATTTAATCAGGCATCTATGGGAGGCAAGAGATCTGGATTTGAGATGTAATCTCAATATCCAAGTCACTATATGTGGAACAATACAATCGCCCTATCCTTATCTCCAAGTATTCGCGGAGAAAGCACATTATACTTGAAAGAGTTCATGGATAATTCTATTGTTGATATATGTATCCGAGCATTGAGAAAATGGATAATTAAATGTGATTTAATTATCATGAATAATATGAATTTGATTCATATTATATGGAGAGTTATCTTAGATAATTAAATGTGATTTGATTATCAAAGATGTAAATAATGTGAATGTGATTCATATTATTTGAGCACATGAGAATAAGTTATCCAATATAATTAAATGTGATTTAATTATTATGGATAAGAATAATGTGGATAGTAATATCCAATTATTCATAATATATTATAAATGTGATTTATAATGTATTAGAGAGAGCTAATTATAATTTATATTTGTTAATTAATTATTATATGTATTGGATACACATTGCGTAATTAATTGATAATGTAAATTATATGTTATTTTGGGTTGTGAATGTGATTCACAATTTTCCAATGTCAAGATTCCAATATTCTCAAAATTAATTGTGAAATATTTTTGGGAATAAAATCCCAACAAAAGTTGTTGGAAATAAATAATGAGAGAGATTTTCATGGAGATATGAAATCTCATGAAATCTCATGAGATTGCCTCCATGAGGAATCAAGTGGGCGGCACCCAATTCCTAATTGGAATGGGTGGCCGTCCACATGGAAAGTATATGGAGATGTGATCTTCATATACATTCTCTCCTTATTTGATTGGTGTAATTTAGGATTTATTTGTATTTGATTTTATCAAATATATTTTAATCTAAATTAGATCATAAGTTGTTGGTTTTTACCAACAACAATCTTGACCATTGGATTGACATAAATCAATCTCATCCATTGATTTTATATGTCCCATGGATTGAGATCCATGGATCCAAAAACCCTATAAATAGAGAGGCATACCATGCTCTCTCTTTACACACAATGCTTGAGAAGCACATCTCTCTCTCTCTCTCTCTACGCACCATCCCTCTTCCTCTCATGACCGTCCACCATGGATGACCTAGAGAGAAGTCTCCATCGCCGCAACATCGTCGTTATGCTGCTCGATCGTCTGCTCGTGGATCTCCATCTACTTTGGTGTAGCTCGCTCGTGAAGAAGATGTCGGATCTCGTGTGTCGAGATCAGGAGATCCACCGCTTGGATCATCAACATGGATTGCGAGAAGCACGCGGTTCATCCCCACGCTCGCAAGAGTCTCCTCCGTCGGATCGGACTTGAGACAGGAGGTCTCTTCGTTTAGAGACTCGATCGCAACCACGCTTCGAGAGGTAATCCTAATACTTGTTTGTGGTTTAGACGAAACGATCCGAGAAGTGTTCTTAGATCACGTGGTTTCGTCGCATGAAAATTTTTAAATTCCGCTGCATCGAGCAACTAGTGCGACTAGTCGCTCCTCGTCGTATTCAATACGACACTCACGCTTCCGTGATGCGCTTGAGGATTATACCATATCCTTCAAGTGGTATCAGAGCCTTAGGTCGAAGATTTTGGATACGATCCATAAAACCGAAGGCGACGGGTTCGTTAGGGTTGCGAAAGTTTTATCGCATTTCATTTTCGCATCTTTGTTTAGTGTAAATTTTCGGCCCTGTTTAAATTGTTTAAACACGAAAATAACACTTGGATTTTGTTCCCCATTAAATAAGGAAACCATAGGATCTGAGTTTACGTAATTTGGATTCCGTTTGCTTTAGATATGGTTGTTTTAATGAACATGTATTCACTGTTACGGGAACCGTGAATCTTAACATAATTAAGGAGTTAATTACTATTTAGAAATGCCTTGAAATGCGTGAAAATCACATAGGTTCTATTGTAAATCAAATTAGCAAACTTTGGAAACTTACTTTGCTTAATTTGGATTTAAAATGATTGAGATATGCTAATTTTAGTAAGTAGGGGTCACTGCTGAAATTACTTTCCTAATCAAGAACCATGTGATTGTCAATTAGTGAAATTAAATGTTAATTTCATGAAATAATTATGGAAAATATTTGAGAAATATTGGATGATGATTATTTCCTTAATTGACTTCGCCTCAACTAATAATTGATTAGATTTGATCTAAATCAAAATTAGAAACACAACCATCAAACTCCTTGCTTGAATAGGATTGGGAATTTGTTTAACAAATTTCCTTATAATAAAAAATGGTTTGATTATTACTATATGGTATAATTTCGATTAGGACCGATGATCATCTCAAGTACAAAGTGATTGACTCGGCATTATTTTTTCCCGAGGCGGATATGGTGTCTAGTCGGGGATCGCTGGGGTAGCGGGTTGCAACGTATGCGGTCCGTCCCACTCCTACAAGTACTGGCCATGACATCGGATAGGGAACGAATGATTCCTGAGAGATCATGATGTATTTTTCTAATTATTAAAATTTGAATTAATACGTATTTTGAGATAATATCATATATTCAAGTAAAATCAAGTTTGTTGATTGAATTAGATTGAAAATTAATTTAATACGATTAAGTTAATTATATCCAATTAAAAACACTCTGTTATGAATAGAGTTGTTATTTCCCTTGGAAGAATTAATCGTAATGAATATGATTCATAATGATTAATTATAATTTGAATATGATATGGGGGATCACATAAGTGACATCCATGGTCTCCCGTCAAGGCGAAGGGTTCCGTCGCCAGATATTGTATGTGGGAGACGCCTGTCCGAAGTGACAGCTCCTGCATACGATACATTTGGATCGGGCTCGTCGCTTCTCGAAAGAGTAAGGACGTATGCATAATAACCCCAATATCGGGTCCTCATATTATTGGAGCGATATTGGATTGCGCATAGCAAGTTGTATTCCTGTTGATGGTTGGTTCAATTAATGATGGGTCAACATCATCTTAGGGGTGGTGGGCCTAGGTGTTAAAGATCGAATTGGGAGATGCAAGTTGGACTTGCAAGGCGGAATGTGTTCCCGCTTCTTTTTATCCAAGTTACAGGTTCTCATATTATTGGGATGTAACAAAGATAAGGAAGGAGATCCCAGATCTTGCTTGAGATATAATGGTAAGTATATCTCTTACATTGAAAGTACTTAAGGGAATGAACTTTCATTGTTGACATGGCAAGACAACTTTGATATAAAAATTCCTAAATCAAAGTAAATTATATATATATATTTATTTATTTATGCAAATTTCTTATTTTAGATAATCCTTCATTAATCCCACTCAATATTATACTCAATAATAATCAGTAGAATATCATGGATTGGACCTACGATCCAGATATTGTACTTGCAATTGGACACAAAATGTATGTGGTTGCAATGTGCAAGTTTCCTCATAATAATGAGAAATGATAATTAAATAGACAATAGGACTAAAACCCTAGTGTTTGTATATCTCTATAAGTCTTGATCTAATCGAATGTACTTTTAAAGTGACATGTCGATAATGATCGTAATTATCAAATAATCCTTATAAAATCTAAGAAGATGTTCTGGCATACATATGTGCTCTCGACATATAATCATAAATGACATGGTTCTCTGCATTATGCAGAATGGTGGCTCTATAGGAGATGATGTATTCAAATTATTTGAGTACCTACCTGAAGTTAAGTTTTAAGAGTTTAAATGGATGTAGATACGATGAGTGTCATCATTCTACTATCTATACTCTAGTCATTCATGAAGCTTCATAATACTCATATTGTATGAATTGAATGAAGCATGTACTCTTATAGTGAAATTTTTGATTTTAACATAAGAGACCTTGGCCTTGAGCAATGGTTGCTTATAGATAAAGGGAGCACAGTGGAAGCATGGGTTGGACCCAAGTGAGAAGGAAAGTCAAAGAGTTGACTATATTTTTGTGACTTCCATGTGACATCCAAAGAGTTGGATGAATGCCAATACTGCCATATGTTGATGTCTTGATAGTATGACTATTAAATCTATCTAGAATCCTTTAGAGAAGGAATCGGATAGTACATCAGAATAATCTACATATAATCATTGAAATTGACTTACTTATTTGATAAAATAAAATCTAATAATTGTAACTCAGTCTTCTAATGACACTTGCAATTGGTTGCATCTGTATTAGAATATTAGAAATTTGATCTTAATGTTTAATGCTCATCCATGTTGGAAGTAATGCAATTGTTGCAACAATTTCCATTGGATCAATAGACTTTATATTTTCAGTGGGAGCCCTTAGTCTTAGAGAATGTCTCTATGACCTAAATATTAGAATACACTCATTGTTTATTTCTAATTATTGGATATAAACATGAATTCTATAATAAATCTATCATAAAGAGTTATGATGGAAATATTTCAGATAGTAATCTAATATCTAGTGAACTCCACTAAATTAGAAAATTAATGAATGGTTCATTAAGATTTCTAATACTGAAAATTAAACCTTTAAAGATCAATAGGAGGATAAAGATCATTTGACAATGATCTGGCATCATGTTTTGGACATTTGTCTATTGATGATATCAATGGACAAGTAAGAGATGAAACTTTAGAATTTCTAAAATTTCAAAAACATGCATACTTATGAATATTGTATTCAAAGTAAAATATCCAATACACCCTTCCTTGGAATGGTGTAAGATGTCAAGGTATTCAAGATTTCATACATATTGATGTATGTGAATCACCTATATTAGAATAAACATTATGGATATATGATATCTATTAATAATTATTTATGATATGAGATTTCTTCTCTTCACTTAGAAAACTTTGAAATGTTCAAAGATTTAATAAATTTGGTTTAGAACCAAAGTTTGAAGGAAGATGAAATGAATTTGATCTAACTAAGGTAGCTTGTACCTATTAGATGAATTCAAGGAATACCTTATGGAGATATGAATATCATTCCTATCTCAATCCTCCTAATGAACCTTAACTCAATAGAGTTGTAGGGAGATACAATTGATCATGTGTGACATGATTTGATCAATGATTAATCTTAGCATAATTATCTCTTAGTTTCCAGGTATATATATGTGGTAGAGACTACATTATATATCCTTAAAAAGGTTCCATGTGATTAAGCTAGAATCTGGCACTAGAGAGTGCTACTTCATTAGGAAAATAAAGGATGGTATTGGATACCTATTTTATGACCTTGAGATTCTTAAAGGATCTCATCTCTGAGAATGTGATTCTTAGAGAATGACTCTCTTGAGAATCAAGATAAAAATGAAGTAAAGGAACTCATTTAATCTTGAGATGATAATGAGGCTCCTGGAATCGAAAACTAAAAAGACAATTAAAGATGAAACACTAATACCTCTTCAAATAAGTTTGAAGATGGATTCCATGTGTCAGATGAATCTGACAATGATCTGACTTCATGTGATGAAGTCCTAAGGATCATGACATGGAAAGACGGATTTTAGCAATAGAAGTCTAATATAGACTTCATATACAAGTGTTGTATATGGACCCTCAAGGATTCACCTATATGGGTAAGACCCGTTAAGATGTAAATGGGTCTTCAAGAGAAAGAGGGAACCTGATGAGAAGGTAGAGACCTTCAAAGCACAGTTTGTAGCCATGAGCTACACACCGAAGAGAAGACATCGCTTGCGATGAGACTTGCTCTCCAGTGACCTTGCTTTAACCCATCAGAATATTGCTAACTATATCTACACAACTTGACTATGGCATCTTCATGATGTGAGTCAAGATTGCATTCCTATATGAATACCTCTCTGAGGATATTCAAATGAAGTAGCCCCAGGGCTTCGTGGTTGAGGAAAGAAAGGTGTGCAAGCTAAAAAACTCCATCTTTGGACTCAAATAAGCTTCTTGTAGTTGGAACATAAGATTTGATGAAATTATAAATGTTATGATTTCAGATAAAATCTTGATGAACCATGTGAAGCCTAGTGGGAGTGCCATTGTGTTCATCGTGCTAAATATAGATATTATCCTAATAATTTGGAATGATCTAAGGATGATAATAATAAGTGTTTTAATTTGGTTATCCCATACCTCAAGATATGATCTCAAGGAAACCTCTTAGATCTTAGTTCTGAAGTTGTTCAGAAACAAAGAGAAGAGGATATTGGGACCGTCACATTAGTAGTACACGTTGGACTTACTCCATTTTCTAGAAAACTCCAAGAAAGGCTTCCTTCCCTTAAGATATGGTACTGCCCTCTCTAAAGGGATAGCACCTCAGAGAGTTGAGGAAGTGAATGCTAGAACTGCTTGCACTTGTGCATCAGTTACGAGAAGCTGAATGTATGCTAGATGTGTAAAAGAGTCAGATATCTGCCATGCAGTGGGAGTAGTAATCTGTTACTAATCCTACTATGGAATAAAACACTTGATTGCAGTAATAACAATATCTTCAAAGATGATGAAACTTAGAGATAGTGATCTCAAAAGTCTTATCTTCAAAAGTTTAAGACCTTGTAGATAGTGATCTATAAGGATCTTAACTGTAGATACCTTAGTAAGGTATTCTGATAAGGATTATGGGCATGTTGATTATAATAATTATCGAGCTATAGTGTCAAGGACACTATAACAAAATTGAGTATTGGTTACATAAGATGCAACATTCGCATTAGATGCGAGCACTGTTACTAGGGGATATGCAAGTGCCGTAAAAGGACTTGGCATACTCTCTTGGGAACAGAGTGACTGATCATCTTACCTAGCTATTTTCTAAAATAGCCTATGATTGTCACATGAGTGTGGGTTTAAATGATTAGCCCATATGGCTCTTTGGGCTAGTGGGAGATTTCTGGACATGCGAGCCCACGGTGAGCCATTATGCAATAAATGTTGTTGCAAATATCATTCCCTAATCTGAAATGAAGAATACATAATTTGCATAAAAGGTCCCTTAGTACAATTAGGGTTATGTACCATGGCCTTCTTAATGACCATACAACTGTTGATTCAATTATTGAATCATGGAGGCTGGTGCTTAGATGAATATCTAATGAGTTAGGTTGAGGACTCATCAAGCACCATCAAATGATTATTAAGAGATGATCTCCAGCCTGAGTAGGAGATGGCAATCCTTTCTCAGTTAGGCTGATATCTGACCGACCTCTTGATGTACGTCCTCTACTTAGGAATAGAGATTCGGAGGTGTCAGATTAGTTAGATCAAAGGGTTGATTTAACGAGATCGAGATAACCAAAGTCCTATATCGTATGCTGTTATGATATAGGCACACATCCTCTGACCGGAGACAGATGTGTTACTATATGTCTGAGTATGTACATTTGGCAGACCAATAGGTTGATGACCTAATCAAGGTCTATACACCGGCGTGCTGATGTGCATATAAGAGCATATGAGTAATACGATCTCTCAAAGGGATCATACAGGTTCACTACTGAACCGGAAGACATGAGCTCACTCATGAGATATTGGGAAGAATCAAATTCCGTACGCACAGTCGTCTCGCTTTAGAAGCTTGACTGAATTTGTAGGTTTGACATATACTTTTGGAAAGTATATGATCAACACCTAGGTATGATATATGCTTTTGGAAAGTATATGATCGATACCAACTCCCAATGATCAAAATGAGAAAGTTATTGATAAAACCCTGAAGTAGACAGTATAAAGTTGATCTAATACTTCGAGTTTATTTCGAGTCTTCCAGTATGCAGGATGTACATGTATTGGGAATACCTAAGGGTGATGTGATCATAAACGATTGTATAACCATGATGCTTCCATTCCTAGGGAGTGATGAAACGGGTCTGGATTTTAGTGACTCCTCTCAGTAGAGAAGTAATCTGATCTTGATCCAAATGTTGGACCGCTAACTATTTCATCAAATGATCTATTTATCTAACTATTTCATCAAATGATATGTGGTTAACTCCAACATTGATCTGAATGTGATTCAGATGCAATGAGAAGATTAGATTTGCTGTCTTGATTTAATCAAGCATCTATGGGAGGCCCGAGATCTGGATTTGAGATGTAATCTCAATATCCAAGTCACTATACGTGGAACAATACAATCGCCCTTTCCTTATTACAAAATATTCACGGAGAAAGCGCATTATCCTTGAAAGAGTTCATGGATAATTCTATTGTTGATATATGTATCCGAGCATTGAGAAAATGGATAATTAAATGCGATTTAATTATCATGAATAATATGAATTTGATTCATATTATAAGGAGAGTTATCTTAGATAATTAAATGTGATTTGATTACCAAAGATGTAAATAATGTGAATGTGATTCATATTATTTGAGCACATGAGAATAAGTTATCCAATATAATTAAAGTGATTTAATTATTGTGGATAAGAATAATGTGGATAGTAATATCCAATTATTCATAATATATTATAAATGTGATTTATAATTTATTAGAGAGAGCTAATTATAATTTATATTTGTTAATTAATTATTATGTGTATTAGATACACATTGTGTAATTAATTGATAATGTAAATTATATGTTATTTTGGGTTGTGAATGTGATTCACAATTTTCCAATGTCAAGATTGCAATATTGCCAAAATTAATTGCGAAATATTTTTGGTGAATAAAATCCCAACAAAAGTTGTTGGAAATAAATAATGAGAGAGATTTTCATGGAGATATGCAATCTCATGAAATCTCATGAGATTGCCTCCATGAGGAATCAAGTGGGCGAAGCGGGAACTTAGGAGGCGGGAGCTCTGGCGATCAAGAAGGCGACGACCTTGGTGATCTAAACTCATTCCCCAGGTCATTTCAATCCAATTTTGAAAACTCTTGATGGATTTTGGGATGGAATTGTGATAGCGATCTGCTTTTTAATCCATCAATTTGCGAAGTTTATGATAAATTCTCTGAGAAACAATACTTTTTTGTGAATTCTGGGCATTAGCTGTTTGTATTGTTAGTGGTTTCTGTGGAACGAGAGATCGGGTCTGCTTCTAAATTCAGATATTGAGCTTTTTTGGATTCTGTTCGATATTTCTAAAGCTGTTCTTTAAAATTCGGAATAATTTGTGGATACAAAGACTGTTTAATCCATTTTGGTTGGAAAAGTCTCGTGATACTTGTTGGTGGTTCCCAGTTAGTTGAAGGGACACGTCTGATTTTGACACGTGGAAAGCTGGTGGTGGAAAGATTATTCCGATGCAAACACGTGGAGGTTTAGTTGATAATCCTTTCTTTCTGTTTTTTCTGACGGGGGCAATGGCTGAATCTGATGCTGTGGACTTGGAAAAAAACGATAAAAACTTCCCTGAACTTTCACCTCCGAAGATTATTGCGAAAGGTTTGGTAATTGCGGTAGGGTCTAAGCTGGCTGAAGTGAAACTTATAGTCAAATCATATTCTTCACTGATGAAAGACAAGATTGTTCCTCTGAGATTGGGACCTCCTGTGAAGGTCCGAGATCATTACTTTGAAGGCAACGTTGCAATTGTAGAATTCTCACAAGAGGAAATGATGGAGATGAGCAAGCCCTTTGAGCTTTGCCTTGTTGGTATTTTTCAGAAATTCAGACCAAAACTTCTAGAGATTGATTCAGTAATCAGAAAGGAGATGAAGTTTGAAAGCAATGTGCAGATTGGTGCCCTGTATACAAGGCACATTATTCTAAAATTTGAGGATAAAAATGATTATATGAAAATGTATATAAGCAATACCTGGAAGTTTGGCAATAACTGGATGTCACTGATTAGGTGGTCCCCTTTTTTTCATCCAGGGGATTCATCTCCTAATATACCTGTTAGGGTCGGATTCCCAATGCTGAGCTTGCAGTTTTTAAATGAAGGAGCTCTCAGATCTATTGTCAAACCCATTGGGAGATTCCTCTCAGTTGATAAGGATGTTACAAATTTTACTAGACCGGGATATATCAGAGTAAATGTGGAAATAGATGTTAGTGAACTGGTGCCAGAACATATAGTAATAAGATGTGGGGATAAAGATTTTGTTCAAAATGTTGTTTATGAAAATCTCCCTCGGTATTGTAACTACTGTTGCTTGATTGGACATGATCAGAAGGAGTGTATTATAAAGAAAAAACAAGAAGGCCTGGAGCAAGAAATGAAAGGAAAAGTTGTGAGCAATAATGAAATGAAAGGGAACATTGCTACAAAGGCTTTTTTGAGACCTAAACAGAAATGGGTTTTCAGGAACAGCAGTAAGAAAGAACCAAGTGCTGAACATGTTAATACTAATCAGGTTGCTGAGAAAGGGAAGGATGATGTGGGTTCTTTAATCTTCCCTGAGAATAGTGAAAAAAAGGACATTGCTAATTTGCATATAGTAGATAATCTTTTTGACAAGATCTTGGACAAAATTGCCTCAAAAGTGATAGAAGAAAGTCCGGCTGGAAATACTACTGTGGGTTCTAAGGAACCCTATCTATATTCGAGTCAAGACCCATTGAATGTGATCTTGAAAGAACAATCTGTTGAAGAACAAATAGAAAAAAGGAAGGTGTTGGAGGATATAAGAAATTCAACTCAAGAACTGGAAGAATTAATAATGCAAGATGGCAACAATGAGGAAGATCAAAGAAATAAGGAAGAGAAAGAGCAGAATATGCAGCAGCTGGGGATAGAATAGTCAGTAATAAGAACATTGATCCTTGTAATGCTTTTATTTCAATCCCTACAGCTAATTCCTTTGATGTTTTAAATGATGATGTTCTTGGGAATGATATCTCCTCCAAATGTCACCATGGGGAAGACTACTTTAGTGATCCTTCACCAAGTAGGGAGGGGGAACTTTCTTCTGATTCAGAGTATGAACAGATTCAACTACAGATGATGAATAATAAAAGCAGGAAAAAGAAGGTCAGTTTCAAGCAAAACAAGTTGAAAGAGCCCAATAGGAGATCAAGAAGAAATATCAATCAATCTTCAGCCCCATGTGTTTAATGTCGAACACACTTATCTGGAATTGTAGAGGTGTCTTCAATAAAGCAACTCTAGCACATATTAACAAATTAATTAGATCTCACAAAATTGCAATTCTAGGAATTATTGAACCCATGGTAGAGGGGAAAAAGATTCCTCAAGTAGCCTTTTCACTTAAAATGGAGAAATTTTTTGTAGATGAGAAAGCTCAGAAAAAATATGGATCCTTGCTAAAGATCATGTGGAAATTGAGATAATTCAGATGAAAGAACAGATGAAGACATGCAGAGTAGAGAATTTCCTTTTTAGCCAGTGTTATATTTCGGTTGTTTATGCCTCCACAAATGCTGGAAAGAGAAAAGAATTATGGTTAGACTTAGAAGAAATGTCTAATTTGGTTAATCATGATAATTGGATTGTGGGGGGAGATTTCAATTGCATTAGAGGCAGAGATGAAAAAATAGGGGGTGTTTTTGATGACCCGGCTTCGACTGATTTCAATTTGGCCATTCATTGTGCTGGTCTGTTGAACCTTCACATGAGGTAGATTGTCTTTCTTGGTGTAACAATTTCATTGAGAAAGGTAGAATCTATCAAAGATTGGATAGATGCCTTGTAAATGGTACATTCAATGCTAATGTGGATTTCAGATATGAAGATAGAATACTATCTGATCATAGTCCTATGTTGATTATGGAAAAGATAAGCAGGGCCAGAAGGCCAACTCCCTTCAGATATCAGAAGATGTGGAAGTTTAATGCTGAGTTTAAAACTCTGATAAAAAATAACGGGCATGATTACTATCTTAATAATGGCCTTATTACAATATCATGTAAACTAAGGCATATGAAGATGATTCTGAGGAAATGGAATAAAGAAGTTTTTGGAAATATTGAAATGCAGCATCTTACAGATCTCCAAAAAGTTACTAAGGCTGAACAGAAGTTAAGGGAGCAATGGAATGATCAGACTTGGGAGAATCTTCAGAGAACTAAAAAGACATATATTGACACAACTTGTGCATATGATACTTTTCTACACCAGAAGGCTAAAGTTAATTGGCTGAAAGATGGAGATTCGAATACTAAATTCTTCCACACAGTGATAAACATGAGAAGTAGACAAAGCATTGTTGACTCCTTCATTAAATCTGGGAATTATGGAGGAAGTTGGGAGAGCATTGCTGAAGCTGGAGTTGATTATTATTCGAATCTATATAAATCACAGGGGACTTCTTGGGATGATGAAATGTTGGATGTTATTCCTAAGGTCATTGATAGTGATGATAATGAAAATTTAATGGCTATCCCTGATAAAGAGGAGATTTTTAAAGCGGTCAAATCCTTTGCTGATTACAAGGCTCCTGGTCCAGATGGGTTTACTGCAGAATTCTATGTGGATAATTGGGAGACAGTGGAAAAAGATGTGTATTTGGCAGTAATTGAATTTTTTAAGAAGCTTTGGATGCCTGATTCAATCAAAGCAACCTTCCTTGTTATGATTCCTAAGAAGAAGAATCCTTGTACATTTAGTGAACTCAGACCAATAAGTCTATGCAATGTCAGTTATAAGATCATCACAAAGATTTTAACTGATAGACTGGCACCATTCATGAATAAGTTGATAGCTGAAAATCAAGGGGGGTTTATTGCTGGAAGGAGTATTTTTGATAATGTAGCTCTAGCCCAAGAATTAGCTCAACATCTAAACAAGAAAAGCAGAGGAGGAAATGTGATAATGAAACTTGATATGGAAAAGGCTTATGACAGAATGGAATGGAAATTTCTCTTTGCGGTATTATCCAAATTTGGGTTTAATGAAAAGGTAATTGACACAATTAAAGCCTGCATCTGTAATGTTCCTTTCTCTCTTCTAATAGATGGCTCGTCCACGGGGTGGTTTAAGAGCTCAAGAGGTTTGAGACAAGGGGATCCTCTTTCTCCAGCGCTTTTCATTCTAGCCGAGGAAGCAATGAGTAGAGGACTGTTGAAGCTACTGAATAATGGGAAGCTGAAGCCTTTTTATACGCGACCAAATGTTCCTATTATCTCTCATCTACATTTTGCAGATGATACCATTATTTTCTCAAATGGTGGGAAACATTCTTTAGAGAATCTAAAAGAGTTTCTACATAAATATGAGAAAGCTTCAGGGCAGAAGATTAATATAGAGAAGAGCAATTTCTATACCAATGGGCAGAATAGCAGCTTGATCAAAGAAATTATGGGTTTTAGTGATGGAAAGTTACCATTTACTTATCTGGGCTGTCCAATTTTCCAAGGCAGAATAAGAATTAAATATTTTGACAGTTTGATTGAAAATGTTCAAAATAAATTGGCAGGCTGGAAAAGTAAAATTCTTTCAGCAGGTGGGGGGATCAAACTGATCAGACATGTTCTCTCGAGCATTGATGGCACGTGCAATCGAGCAAGCGAGGTAATCAGGTATATCTAGACGGTCGTTGCGACCTCAATCGCCCGGGTGTGTCAATCAAGAAAAAGAGACCACCAATATAAGATAAAATCAACTACAAAACAGTAGCGGTCTTGCTATTTTATTAACCTGGTATAGCGACCAGGGTCAAACTCAGGGAGCACGTAATGGCCTCGCGGCCTACGAAGTAGTCAAAAAGAAAATAAAAGAAAAGAAACAGGTATTTTTGTTGGATTTTAATTCTTTCTATATTTTTTTGGATTTTTGAATAATGAAGAAACTAAAGAAAGCAAGAAAACAAGGCAATTCAATTATTTATTTAATGCATCAAAAATCAAGTAAAAATTCAAAAAAAATTGTTTTTTGTATTTTATAATTTTTACTGTTTTTAGTGAATTTTTGGGGTTTTTCTGATATTTATTTAATTTTCTAAAAATGAAACAATGACAGAAAAAGGAGGTACTGTCCACCCAAGCTTAAAGGACTTAGATAAAATATCTAAAAGTCCCCAATAAGCCTACAGGTAATTTTCCTGTATAGAGAAAGAAACAAGGAAAATTTAGGCACCTTAATTATTGTTTTTGGATTTTAGATTAATTATTAGAATTTTTATCAGTTTTTAGGTGTTTTTCAATTTTTATGAGTTTTATATAATGCCAGAATTGGCTAGAAAATCAAGCACACTAAAAGCAACAGTAGCTATTTTTTGTGATTTTTAGATGAGTTCTAATATTTTTTGTGAATTTTAAACTCAGACAATAACGAAAATTGATGTTTTTGAATTTTTAAAAATATCAAATCAAAACAAAAATGTCTCCAAAAATTCCAGAAAATTTTACAACATGGCAGGAGCCATGTATCCAATTTTCATTGGATTTGGAGTTGATTTGCTAATTTATTCAAAAATAAAAGCTAGGTACTGTGCATAGGGACCTGAGTGCAAATACCAAGAGTTCTGGGGGGTCCGGTGCAAAATACCCGGGAAAACATGCGCGTCGCGTGTGCCTGGGTCACTCAGGGACCTAAATGTAACGAAAACTAAGTCCTAGGACTATTTGGTAACAGGTACCAAAAGTCCGAGGGCTTGTTTGTAAAATGCCCAATAAAAAGCGCACATGCAGAATTAATTCACGCACAGGGGTATAAATGAAATTTCTGAAAAAGATTCACTCATTTCATAACCAACCAGAACTACAGGGTGTAAAGTGCAAATAGCCCAGAAAACTACGTGTCGAAGCACGTGACACACCACACACCGGGGCTTATATGCAAATAAAATAAAGCTCAGGGTCCAACATGCAATTGTACCAGAAATAAAACAACTAGCTAACGTATTAACAAGATTAAATGCTAAATAAAATAAAAGGCAGGGCCTAAGGGTAAATTACCCTTTATTAATGAAGACGGCTGGATGAGCGCCACGTGGTGAATGGACGGCTGAGATGCGGGTGGCGCCCAACGAAGGAGTCTTCGACGCTGATCGGACGGTCCAAGCGCTGCCACGTGCAAGATCAAACTATGGATGGTGGCTGTGGCCGAATATCGCTGGATCGACGGTGGAGATCAACCCTCGATGGATCTAGCGGTGGTTGCTGCTCCTCAAATGGACGATCGTGATCAAATCTGGAGCTCGGGGTCGATCAAACGGCTGCTGGAGGTCTTCGAAGAACAGGTGGCCGGCGAACTTCGCCGGCCTAGTATGCTCGCTCCGAGTCTCTGCGGGGGCTTCTGATGATCGAGACTGCTCCGCCTTGGCCTCCCGCGTCTGGTGGTCTTCTCCGATGAGTCAACGGAGCTCCAGAGAGCTCGGTCGACCTCAGCGGAGGAGGAGCTCCGGTGCTCGAATGGGAAGGCCTCAGATA
Organism: Ottelia alismoides; assembly: GCA_037367405.1. NCBI lineage: Eukaryota > Viridiplantae > Streptophyta > Magnoliopsida > Alismatales > Hydrocharitaceae > Ottelia > Ottelia alismoides. Next base: position 409,279 of record JAZKJV010009641.1, on the reverse strand, counting down.
GCCTCCCTTGGACCTACAAAGTGACACCCAAAAGCTCCTGGGTCGAGGGCAAACTGCCTCGACCCTGTGAGTGGCCGTGAAGGTGAGTGGTGCGGTGGTGTGGGCGAACCCCGGCGAAGCGACGACGAAGGGGTTCGAACCCCAGCTCCTGTGCGAGCTAGGTTGAGCGAGTGGGCGGAGAAGGTGCGCGGGGGAAGGGCGAACGTGGTGATGGATTCCGATGATCGGACGGCAGGGGGATATGGTCGGAATCGGTGAAAATCGGCGGCGATGCGAATTGGGGGTAATCGGAAATTAGCGAACTAGAGAAGAAATTGAAGCTACCTGGGTGGATGGTTCAACTGTGGGCGAGCAGGGGATGCTCTAGGTCCTCGCCTCAAGGAGCGTCGACGTCCGAGGCTCTGGCTCCAGCTCTGGGCGGAGCACGGCGGTGGTGACTCGCCGGATCAGCGGTTCCCTACCCCTTTCCTCGCTGCGACAGCACCTGGAGCAAGCTGTCACTCTCACTCGAGCACTGGAGGTCACTGGTGGTGGAGCAAATGAGCCAAAGATCGGAAATGGAGTGGCGGAGCTCGAGCTTTATACGGTGGAGGGTTCGGGAAGATGTGGTTGGGTAGGGCAATGGGATGCGCAGATCCCGAGGCGGACACTCCGGCGAGGGTGTCGGGTGTGTTACGATTAAGATGGACCCGGGGTTTAGGGAGGTGATGATCGGGTTTAGGTGCGAAAAATCCGAGAAATCGGGTCGGGCACCAATGACCCGTGAGAGGTGGTCCTGGGGGGAAAGTTGACCGGGCGGTCAACAATCCCCCTGGACCAATGGGAGAGGGTCACCTCAGCAAAATTTACAAAATCATTTTAAAATAGGAGGCCGAATTACTAAAAACTCAAAAAATGAAAAATGTTTATTTTATTTTTTTCTATTTTTTGGTGATTTTTAATTTATTTTTCAAAATAAAAATAGGGTATTTACAACATAGTACTATACATAGGTATATATACAATATAGGGTTTTTAATTTTGATTTTTAATTTGTTATTTTTATACAATTTTATTCCCATTTTATATTTTATTTATTTATATCATAAAATAAGGAATAAAAAGATATTTTTATTTTATTTTTATTATTTATATACATAGGTGAAATAAATACATATGTACATCTATATACATGGTATATTTACAATAGTATTTTTTTGATTTTTAATTTTGTTCTTTTTATTTTTTTTTATTTTCAATTTATTTTATTTATTTACACCATAAGACATAGAATATGTACAAGCTTTTTGGAAATTAATTTTATTTATTTATAAGGCTAAATAGATATAAGATGAATGGATTATATACATGGTGACTATGTACATGAGTGATGTTTTTGTTTTCTTTTTAATTTTTATATTTTTATCTTGATTTTGTATTTCTAAATATATACAAATATTTACAAACCAATTTTAGTCTCTTTTTGGGAGGAAAATATTTTTATTTTATTTACATATATATATATATATATATTTACACACATGAGCCCCTATCTCCCTCTACTTTGGCTTTTATGCGGTCAGGCCTATGCTGAGCCCTCCCTTGGGTTAGGTTGCTCAATATTTATTCTAAATATTTCCCTCTTTTTCTTTTTGATCTTTATTCTTTTATTTTTGCACAAAAACATGCTAATTATTAGTTTTTACACAATGCATGCTTTTGGTAATTATTTATATTTACAAATATATACATGCATTTGCAAAGGTTTTTGTAGCTAAAATATAAGAATAAAGAGTGATGAGTGAGTATTCATCACCCCCTATACTTAACTTTGCTAGTCCCTTAGCAAAAACTTATTTGAAAAAGAAGTGAAAAAGAAAGAAAGAAAAAGAAAAAGAGAATGTACATGGATCAAGGTTGATTATTAAACTTGCCTTCATTAAATTAAGGTATGGAGCTCGATCAGATCTTTGGATTATTAATGTGTCGGAACCTTATTTGGACTTAAGCTTAAAACTCAACAGCCTCTAAGTTCCACTAATCTATAACCAAGACTCCTCAATGCTCCAGATCAGAACAAGTCATCAAACACAAACCCTGAAGACCATGAATCTTTTCTTGTCCTGTGAATGTGAGGTCTAAGCTCTCCACCTCAGAAATGGCAACTTGACAACCCTCCCCAACAAGGTAACTCTATGACCTCAATCTGGCCACTCTTTCCTCGAGGAGCGGGGTATTCCCTTCTAAGTTCAAGTTCAACCGGCTCAAGAAGAGGAGGAAGAAGAGAATGGGTTAAGGCCAGTGTAGCCATGTACCCTTGGGAGCTTGACCAGTGTAGCCAAGTCTCCCTGCTGCAAGCTACATAAGGTGGATCATGAACTCAAGCTTTGCTTATTGCACTTCTATATACATACTCCGGTGGGATTATCATTTTCTATCAGACCCACCATTTTTTTGGAGTTATTTTCTTTTTACATTTTTTTAGTGCATCTATACAACATATACATGTGCAGCATATATACAAGGAGTTTTTCCTCTTGAGCCAGTAGACTATCCCTCTTTTGAAGCTTTATTGCAACCCACAACTCCCGTCGTTAGACCTCATGGCAACCAGACTAAGTTGAGACGCACTTCCTTCACTAAAAGAAGAAGAGAGGTTCCGCCTAGAAGTACTACCCTCATATGCTACCCCAAGTCAAGGAAGACTGCCTCCTCACCACCTCATCCGTGGAGAGCTCGGTGCAAAGTGCTGGTGTCCAAGTAAAGCCATTGTCTATATGAGTCATGTGTTGTTGTTAAGTGCTCTACGTAGGCTCATTGAGATGACATGTGATCATAGCCTAGTGGACTCAAAGAATTAAGTCACCATGGACCTGAAAAGCCTTAAACCTAAGCCCTATGAGGTTCCTCTTATAAATTAGGTGGATTAAGATCTTAATCAAGCTCCATTTCTCAATTTGATTCTAGGCTAGTTTAAATATCAACTATCATCCAGAAAAACTATATACATATGTACAAAAGATGCTATTTACACAAATTTTTACAAACATGCAAAATTTTTGAAAAATGTTTTGAAATCATGAATGGATGATGCATGAAGTGCAAGTTTTGCAAAAAGTATTAACACACATTTATACGAGATTTTTGCAAACTTTTGATTTTCAAAACATTTTGGAAAAATTTTGTACTATATACATAATTTTGATAAGAAAATATTTACACAAGCTTTACACAAAAGATTTTTGAAAACATTTTTACAAAAATAATTTGTACACTGGCTATTTATGTGCAAATAAAAGAATGATTATGTACATGAAAAATTTTTAATTTTTGTGATTTTTATGGTTTTAGCCACTTTATTTATTTACACACTCACACAAAGTACGAGTTATGGCTAAAGTATATATGAAATATATACACACCCCCTATACTTAGCTCGAACGATGTCCTCAGAGTCAAGAGCGATGAAGAAGACATAACTCGTGCTAGGTATAGGGAAGTGAAAAGGAAGGCTATATACAAAGACGGATGAATGAAATAGAAAAGTCAAGAGGAACTCGGGTTTTCCTTCTATACTTAGGATCAAGTGATCTTAAGTATAGCAGGCTGTATACTAAGGGAAAACCGAGTGGAGACTGTACAGGGTCTACCCCCCCATACTTAGGGTGAAATGTCCCTAAGTATAGGCAGCAAAAACAGGGGTAGAAAGGAACAAAAGAACTACCCGAAGGCCCTACATCCCTTCTATACTTAGGGTAAAGTGCACCCTAAGTATAGCATAATTAAAAGATGCAGAAAGGGATATGGGACTAAAGAATGTAGTGATATAGACATCTGGATCTATATAAGTCGGAAGATCAATGAAAATCATACGTGAGATGCATTAGATGTGAGTCAAAGACCACATCTCACGCAAAATGAATAGGGGCAACATCTACGACCCGCGGCTCATGATCCAGAAATGGCTTGAGCCGCTGGCCGTTCACTCGAAAGGTACTCTCAGAAGACAACTCCGATATATCAATGCAACCGTTGTCGTGTACCTTTCTCACCAAGTAAGGTCCCTTCCACTTGCTCTGTAGCTTCCCTGGAAATAAACGAAGCCTCGCATCAAACAACCAAACCCTCTGTCCAATCTCAAAATGCTTGTGGCTGATGTGAGAATCATGCCACTCCTTCACTCTCTCCTTATAATGTAGGCTGTTTGAGAAGGCGGTATCTCTCAACTCCTCCAGGGCTGCTAACTCTGCCATTCTCTGGTCTCCTATACCATCTGGATCCATAAGTATCTCAGTAACTACCCATAGTGACCGGTGCCTCAGCTCAACAGGTAAATGGCACGGCTTGCCATATACGAGGCAAAAGGGAGATGTGCCCAATGGTGTCTTGAAAGACATCCTATATGCCCACAAGACCGAGTCCAAAAGCTGCGACCAATCCTTTCGGTCAGGGCGGACGACTTTCTGCAATATAGTCTTGATCTCCCTATTCGACACCTCGGCTAGACCATTCGTCTGTGGATGGTAAAGTGTAGCAACACGATGGTCTATACCGAACTCGCTAGCAAGGGCCTTTACCTGGTCGTTGATGAAATGAGACCCCCCCATCAAAAATCAAAACTCGTGGAACCTCGAACCGCGTGATGATGTGCTTCCTCAAAAATCTGCAAACTGTCCTCGCATTAGCGGCTCGGGCGGGGATAGCCTCAACCCAACGACTAACATAATCTACGGCCAACAGAATGTACTCAAATCCCTGACTCTTAGGGAATGGACCCATGAAATCGATGCCCCATGCGTCAAATACCTCACAGAAGTGAATGGGATGCATCGACATCATATCACGCTGTCCACAAGTGCCCATCCTCTGACAGTCAGTACACCTCTTCACGAACTCATCAGAGTCCTTGAAGAGGGTAGGCCACCACGTTCGCCCTTCCTCCGCGCACCTTCTCCGCCCACTCGCTCAACCCAGCTCGCACAGGCTCGGAGAGCTGGTCTCGGCTCTCGCGGGCCAACCTAGATGATCGGGTAGACGTGCCCGAAAGCGGTGCAGCCAGAGGCTGCCTAAGAGATCGTCTACCCATCATCGTGATCTGGCGAGTAGTGCGGATGAGATCTGGAAAAACTATGATCGGCAACCAAACCCTCTGTTCACCAACGCAACGCGAGCTGAAGACCATAAAGGCTCAGTCAAATTATCTTGTCAAATTTTATTAGGTGAACAAACAATCTATCAGAGCGCTTACATGACCTGTTGGGATACCCGATGCTACCCCAACTGACTGGCCCGCACGGAAAAGTCGGTAGTCAGTCAGGAATAACACCGGAGGGCTCTACCTAGTGTGTGGGTCACTCTCTCGTGCAATCAAACCAAACAATGAGGGGGTTGCTCTCCCCAAGACAAATTTTTAGGTCAAGTGTCTTTTAGGGTCAATAGTTTTAGCAGTCCCAATTTTATTGTTTTTATTTTTAATATTTTTCAATAAAAACAAAGGCCTAACGAATTTTTCGGTTCTCTTGGTTATTTAGTCAAAAACAAGGGGGAGAAGACGAAAAAGCCGATGCGCGATGAAATCAATGATGCATGCAGAGATAGAAATGCGTACCTGCCTCCAGCACTCTACATGCAAGTGATCCGCACAGAAATGTAAAGACAGAAAATAAACTACCTATATGGTGCAGCGGTAAAAAGCCGAGTCCTAAACAAGCAAGTCTACTCGAAGAACCATCTAACTGGTCACCGATCCTTCAAGCCAAAGGTCCTTTTCGGTCTACCCCTCCTCCTCCCGACACATCGGGTTCAGGAGCAGCGCTTGGCAGGGCAGGCTACGACACGTAGGCTACGAAGGGGATGAGTCAGTTATTTTTATTAATGAATTATTAGTAGGTCCAGTTAATCGCACTATAGGAACATGAAAGCAATTAGGTGTGGGGATCCTACTAATTACGGCACAATCAAGCAGAAAATCCTAAGTCTAGGGGCTCGATAAAAACCGCGGAAAAACCATAAAAGGCAGCAAGAAAACAAAAACCGCGAGAAAAGCCGTGAAAAACCTAAGGGTCCCCCGAGCACACCAGTGCTCGGTGAAACAGACCCGCTAATCAAGCAAAGTCCAAGTCCAAGTCTGAGTGTCCCTGTATTATTACAATAATAATCAAATGAAATAAAAAATAAAAACTACGCTAATCCTTGTCCGCTCGTCTACTCTCTCACGCTCTCCTACGGCTCCGTGCAGAAGGGAGCCGCCTCCAAGTCCCTCGGTTGCGCCGACTTCTCGAGATCAGCCGCCTCGGTCCTCGGGCCCTCGCAAGAAAGAGACGAGTGTCAAACCCAGATAAAATGAGCAAATATGAACAGAAAATAAGAACAGAGGTATATGTGCAAAAATGACAAATAAAATAAACAAACAAAAACAAAATCAAAAATAAAAGAGAATAAAATAAAATAAAACAGAATAAACACAAATAGAATAAAAACAAAAAGCCACGGAAGCCGCGGACTCAGAAAGAGCCGCGGAAAACCGCAAAAAAGAAAATAAAGTGAAAAATGAAGACTATTAAGCCGTGCTCCCCGGCAACGGCGCCATTCTGATGGCACGTGCAATCGAGCAAACGAGGTAATCAAGTATATCTAGATGGTCGTTGCGACCTCAATCGCCCGGTTGTGTCAATCAAGAAAAAGAGACCACCAATATAAGATAAAATCAACTACAAAACAATAGCGGTCTTGCTATATTATTAACCTGGTATAGCGACCAGGGTCGAACTCAGGGAGCACGTAATGGCCTCGCGGCCTACGAAGTAGTCAAAAAGAAAATAAAAGAAAAGAAACAGGTATTTTTGGTGGATTTTAATTCTTTCTATATTTTTTAGATTTTTGAATAATGAAGAAACTAAAGAAAGCAAGAAAACAAGGCAATTCAATTATTTATTTAAGGCATCAAAAATCAAGTAAAAATTCAAATAAAAATGTTTTTGTGTATTTTATAATTTTTACTGTTTCTAGTGAATTTTTGGGGTTTTTCTGAATTTTATTTAATTTTCTAAAAATGAAACAATGATAGAAAAAGGAGGTACTGTCCAGCCAAGATTAAAGGACTTATATAAAATATCTAAAAGTCCCCAATAAGCCTGGAGATAATTTTCCTGTATAGAGAAAGAAACAAGAAAAATTTAGGCACCTTAATTATTGTTTTTGGATTTTTAGATTAATTATTAGAATTTTTATAAGTTTTTAGGTGTTTTCAATTTTTATGAGTTTTATATAATGACAAATAGCCAAAATTGGCTAGAAAATCAAGCACACTAAAAGCAACAGTAGCTAATTTTTTTTTGTGATTTTTAGATGAGTTTTAATATTTTTTGTGAATTTTAAACTCAGACAGTAACGAAAATTGATGTTTTTGAATTTTTAAAAATATCAAATCAAAACAAAAATGTCTCCAAAAATTTCAGAAAATTTTACAACATGGCAGGAGCCATGTTTCCAATTTTCATTGGATTTGGAGTTGATTTGCTATTTTATTCAATAATAAAAGCTAGGTACTGTGCACAGGGACCTGAGTGCAAATACCAAGAGTTCTGGGGGGTCCGGTGCAAAATACCCGAGAAAACACGCGCGTCGCGCGTGCCTGGGGCACTCAGGGACCTAAATGTAATGAAAACTTAGTCCTAGGACTATTTGGTAACAGGTAACAAAAGTCCGAGGGCTTGTTTGTAAAATGCCTAATAAAAAGCGCACATGCAGAATTAATTCACGCACAGGGGTATAAATGAAATTTCTGAAAAAGATTCATTTATTTCATAACCAACCAGAACTACATGGTGTAAAATGCAAATAGCCCAGAAAACCACGTGTCGAAGCACGTGACACACCACACACCGGGGATTATATGCAAATAAAATAAAGCTCAGGGTCCAACATGCAATTGTATGCGCTAGCTCGAGATGCAAGCTTAACTGCTCTTCGCTAACTCCAGATATTCTTCAGGAGTAGAGTCAGGTGAAGCCAGCCTCAAAAAAAGAATCAACGTGGGGGCTGAGTAGGCTCAACATAGGGAATAACCTAACCCTGGGAACCGGGGCCCCCCTACCCCCCCAAACAAACCCCCCCCTAGAAAACCCCCACTTCTCCGCGTACGTTCACCGCCTTCGTCACAACTTCTACTTATTCCCCGCGGAAGATCGGTGGAAAAGAAAAAGATTAGAGTCGAGGGCACTCAAAGAGGTTGATGAGAGGGGCTAGGTTGTAGATTCGATGTGATCAATTACTTATATAGAAAAAGGAAGCGAAGAGCTTGAATTTACACGGAGAAGACTGAGAAACTTCCCTTTTGAATAAAGGCCTGATTCAGAAAGCGCTTCAGCTAACGTATTTACAGGACTAAATGCTAAATAAAATAAAAGGCAGGGTCTAAGGGTAAATTACCCTTTATTAATGAAGACAGCTGGATGGGCGCCACGTGGTGAATGGACGGCTGAGATGCGGGTGGCGCCCAACGAAGGAGTCTTCGACACTGATCGGACGGTCCAAGCGCTGCCACGTGCAAGATCAAACGGTGGATGGTGGCTGTGGCTGAATCTCGCTGGATCGACGATGGAGATCAACCCTCGACGGATCTTGCGGTGGATGCTGCTCCTCAAATGGACGATCGTGATCAAATCTGGAGCTCGGGGTCGATCGAACGGCTGCTGGAGGTCTTCGAAGAACAGGTGGTCGGCGAACTTCGCCGGCCCAGTATGCTCGCTCCGAGTCTCTGCGGGGGCTTCTGATGATCGAGACTGCTCCGCCTTGGCCTCCCGCGTCTGGTGGTCTTCTCCGATGAGTCAACGGAGCTCCAGAGAGCTCGGTCGACCTCAGCGGAGGAGGAGCTCCGGTGCTCGAATGGGAAGGCCTCAGATAGCCTCCCTTGGACCTGCAAAGTAACACCAAAAAGCTCCTGGGTCGAGGGCAAATTGCCTCGACCCTGTGAGTGGCCATGAAGGTGAGTGGTGCGGTGGTGCGGACGAACCCCGGCGAAGCGACGACGAAGGGGTTCGAACCCCAGCTCCTGTGTGAGCTGGGTTGAGCGAGTGGGCGGAGAAGGTGCGCGGGGGAAGGGCGAACGTGGTGATGGATTCCGATGATCAGACGACAGGGGGATATGGTCGGAAGCGGCGAAAATCGGCGGCAATGCGAATTGGGGGTAATCGGAAATTGGCGAACTAGAGAAGAAATCGAAGCTACCTGGGTGGATGGTTCGACTGTGGGCGAGCAGGGGATGCTCTGGGTCCTTGCCTCAAGGAACGTCGATGTCCGAGGCTCTGGCTCCGGCTCTGGGCGGAGCACGGCGGTGGTGACTCGCCGGATCAGTGGTTCCCTGCCCCTTTCCTCGCTGCGACAGCACCTGGAGCAAGCTGTCACTCTCACTCGAGCACTGGAGGTCACTGGTGGTGGAGCAAATGAGCCAAAGATCGGAAATGGAGTGGCGGAGCTCGAGCTTTATACGGTGGAGGGTCCGGGAAGATGTGGTCGGGTAGGGCAATGGGATGCGCGGATCCCGAGGCGGACACTCCGGCGAGGGTGTCGGGTGTGTTACGGTTAAGAGGGACCCGGGGTTTAGGGAGGCGATGATCGGGTTTAGGTGCGAAAAATCTGAGAAATCGGGTCGGGCACCAATGACCCGTGAGAGGTGGTCCTGGGGGGAAGTTGACCGGGCGGTCAACAATCCCCCTGGACCAATGGGAGAGGGCCACCTCAGCAAAATTTGCAAAATCATTTTAAAATAGAAGGAGGCCGAATTACTAAAAACTCAAAAAATGAAAAATGTTTATTTTATTTTTTTTCTATTTTTTGGTGATTTTTAATTGATTTTTCAAAATAAAAATAGGGTATTTACAATATAGTACTATACATAGGTATATATACAATATAGGGTTTTTAATTTTGATTTTTAATTTGTTATTTTTATACAATTTTATTCCCATTTTATATTTTATTTATTTATATCATAAAATAAGGAATAAAAAGATATTTTTATTTTATTTTTATTATTTATATACATAGGTGAAATAAATACATATGTACATCTATATACATGGTATATTTACAATAGTATTTTTTTGATTTTTAATTTTGTTTTATTTTCAATTTATTTTATTTATTTACACCATAAGATATAGAATATGTACAAGCTTTTTAGAAATTAATTTTATTTATTTATAAGGCTAAATAGATATAAGATGAATGGATTATATACATGGTGACTATGTACATGAGTGATGTTTTTGTTTTCTTTTTAATTTATATATTTTTATCTTGATTTTGTATTTCTAAATATATACAAATATTTACAAACCAATTTTAGTCTCTTTTTGGGAGGAAAATATTTTTATTTTATTTACATATATATATTTACACACATGAGCCCCTATCTCCCTCTACTTTGGCTTTTATGCGGTCAAGCCTATGCAGAGCCCTCCCTTGGGTTAGGTTGCTCAATATTTATTCTAAATATTTCCCTCCTTTTCTTTTTGATCTTTATTCTTTTATTTTTGCACAAAAACATGCTAATTATTAGTTTTTACACAATGCATGCTTTTGGTAATTATTTATATTTACAAATATATATATGCATTTGCAAAGGTTTTTGTAGCTAAAATATAAGAATAAAGAGTGATGAGTGAGTATTCATCAAGCATCCCTATCCACATGATGGTGGTGTATGATATTCCTCAAGGAGTTATTAGCAAGATGGAAAGCATATTCTCAAATTTTTTTTGGCAGGGGTCAAAGGAAAACAAGGCTAAACATTGGATAGCCTGGGAGCAGGTTTGTAAGCCTCTTGCAGAAGGTGGTTTGGGCATTCAGTCATTGGGAGAAATGATGATGGCCATCAGAATGAAAATGGCATGGCACTATATGCAAAATAAATCCCTTTGGACAAATTTTATGCAAAAGAGGTATGGCAGTTTAGAGAATGTTAATGTTTATGCTCCGGCAAGATGGAAAAACCTTCAAAAGGCCTGGAAGGAGGTTAGTAAATATGCCTCTTGGACTGTTGGAAATGGTAAAATCATGTTCTGGTTAGATCATTGGCTCCCTGATGGACCCCTTTGGCCTCATGAGGGGATTATATTGAATGAACCTGATATTTTAATATCGGATATGTTTGAGGCTGAAAATTGGAATATGAATAAACTAACAGCTACAGGCTTGGAGACTGATAAAATTTAGGAGATCTTAGCGAAGAAAATTAAACTTAAGAAGGAGGACCCGAAAAGGTTTTGGATATTAAACAATCAAGGTATTCCTACAGTAAAGAGTGCATGGCAAAGCATCAGGAAAAAGGAAAGAATACAGCAATGGGGAAGGGCTATCTGGGATCCTGGAATTCCATCGAAGATCTCAATTATGCTTTGGAGATTATTTCACAAGAAACTACCTTTTGACGATAATGTGATTAAAATGGGCATTAGTCTGGCTTCAAAATGTAATTGTTGTGACAATCCGAAATCTGAAGACCCTGAACAAGTTTTTTTCCATGGGAAAGTTGCGATAGCTCTATGGAACTGGTTTTTTGATACATTTAAACTTCATAGAAACATGAGGGATTTCTTGGGCTGGATGAAGTACATTTTCAAATGGAGATCGAAGGAGACCCTTCTTAGAAAAGCCAGGAGAATTTTCTTAGCATGGCTCCTCTGGAACATTTGGATTGAAAGGAATAAAAGAAGATTTGATGATGATCATTCTTCTATTTATTTCTTGTTAAGAAGGTGCAGTTAGATACTAAGATGATAATCCCCTTGTTTGCTCAAATCTTGTGGTAAGTAAAGCTGAGGAAGATTTCTTACAAAAGATGGGGTTTGAATTGAGACAAAAGGAAAGGATTTGGAGGATCTTCTGCTGGGAGAAACCGGAAAATGGGATTTTAAAGCTCAATTCAGATGGAGCATCAAAAGGCAACCCAGGAATTGCAGGAGGAGGAGGCATTATTAGGGACCATAAAGGGGAGATGATAATCTCTTTTTCTTGTTTCTTTGGAGTTGCTACAAATATGGAAGCTAAACTCAGAGCTATTGTAGAGGGATTGATCATTTGTAAGAGGCACAATTTTAATAAAATTTGGCTGGAACTGGATTCGGAGGTGTTAGTAAAGATGGTGGAGGATGGTGTTTGCAGAATTCCCAATCTTAGAAATTGGTGGAATGAGCTTATCTCTATAAAACATCTCATAGTGAGAGTATCCCATGTCTATAGAGAGGCTAATGTGGCTGCAGATGCTTTGGCTAACTTTGCAATCAGACAAAGGCAAGATCAGATTTTCTATAATAATAGTCAATTACCATTAAAAGTTAAAGGGTGTATTACACTGGATAAAGAACAATTGAGTTATGTTAGATTCAAATGATGAAATAACTAGCTTGATAATTGATGATCTAGATTGATTCTGTGGCTAATGGATTACTTGCTGAAGAAATATATATGTCCTTTCAAAACATCAGATGTTGGTAATTCTGATTGCTGATTGGGTAAGGAAAAGTTGGAATAATGATGGCATTGGTACTTCCACTACTGGAGCAGGATTTTGAGCAGGTGATGGTACTTTTTTGGATCTTTCTCGAGACAAGAAACGATGTTGTCACTTATATATATACAAAGGAAGGTCCTCTTCTCTTCAGCCGATATATCAAGAATGGCGTCTTCTATCTTGTTTGGGCGGCAACTGGAGGGAGCGATATATCATCGTCATGTTTTAAAAACTGAAGCTCTTATTTTCCTCCTTGAATCTTCAGACGCCTTTCTAGATTTGGCTTTGGATGAGTTGGAGAAAGAAGAAAATGAATTCAAGTTCTTATACATGAGACTTGTGATAGCCGAATCCAGGTTCTTTGATAGCATCTATCCCTTTAAATTGCTGGCCTCTAGATATAGAATGAGTTCTATCAGTCAGAGGATTTTTTTGAATGCCCTATTGATTTTGAGCAGAGGTGCCGTTACACTGATGGAAGCAAGGATAGATTACTGGAATTACAATTTTAATAGAGATGAAAATATTTCTCCCATCACATATCAGTTCTTTGAGCTCCTGAGCAGAACTATTTTGTTGTTGATTGACCAAGTTAAATCTGCTTGGGGTTTATATATAAATGTTGGGAGTGCATGCCTGGATTTATTGGAGTACTGGTATGAATTATATAATGTGGGTGTAAGCCTCATGACATCTGTTTCCATCTATCAGTTTTATTGGGAACTATTGGCTGAACTTGATATTAGGAACAATAACAACTATATTCAGCATCTTTTAGCTCCTGATTTAGTTGATTTGTTAAAATGCTCTCTCCTAAGGGAGACAATTTATGCTCCGGTGAAGGAAGGGAATGGTTCGCCATATTTAGATAAATTGAAGACTTATGAGAATTTCTATTTTACTATTAGGGTGTTCCATGTCAAAGGAATATTGAATCTTTTCTGCATAGTATCTCGGAGAAGAAACTGTTGGATTGGAAATTAGAAGATGCGAAAAGAATCCTGAAAGATTTACTAGAAGCTTTGTTATCTCTTCAAAATAACTTCTTGGATGCAGAAGGAAGAGTGATCAGCAGGAACTACACTTTAGTTTGGACTCTACATGTTAATTGGATTGGATGCCTAAAGAGTCAGAATTGGATTTTTGAATGGCTGAAAAAGATGAGATTCCTGGAAAGAGGTCTTAAAAGGAAAAGAACCTAAAGATCTATATTATTGGGTGCTTAAAGCCTGGATAATTCCTTGGCGAAGATTTAAGGAAGTGCACGCATCCATCGGATGGGTGCACAGAAGTTAAGTACCCATATTTCATTTTTGTCATATCTGATTTCTGATATTTCTGAGAAAACTTTAATCTTTTTGGTTGTTCTTTTTGTGACATATGAAAAGGCTATGAAGATCCTCCTTCATCTCCTTTTCTATGGCATGAAGATTGGACGCGGAATACTCTTCTGTGGATCTGGAGCATAAACTGGCGCATACCTGCTATCTAAAACATGAAGAATTGGATATATACATATCTTTTCATGAAGAAGCTCTTTGGGATTTGGGTACTTAAAGTCTGGAAAAATCCTTGGCGAAGATTTAAGGAAGTGCACGCATCCATCTGGATGGGTGCACAGAAGCTAAGTACCTATTTTACTTTTTGAATCTAAATTCTGTTAAAATTTTGAAAAGAACTTAATTTTTGTGGTGGTTTTGGCATTTTAAAAGGTCATGAAGAGGCCTCTTTTTGCATCTCCTTTTGGAGACTGGAGGTGGAACTGCTCTCCTACTGAATTGGTGTATGATCTGGAGCATCTTTTTTATCTACGATATGAAGTGGGGGTGTATGCATTTCTTGTCTTTTACTTGAAGAAGCTCTTATGGAAGGGCGCATGCAAAAGTTTCAGAAAAAGGTTAAATAGTTGCTGAGGATAAGGTGGCAGATTAAATTCGAAAATTTCAAAGCCCAGTTACTGAATGGACGACTAAAGGAGAAACAGATTGCATCTTTTCTTACATTTTGTACCTTTTTTCCGTTTTAGATGACCCTTATTTTGTAATTCCCCAAGAAGGGCCCCTTTTGTTCTATCATGTTTTGGTGAAATAAAAGGCAACTACCTGGGCTGCAAAAACCAGGTTTTGGGAGAGAAAAAAGAGGAATCAAGTGGGCGGCACCCAATTCCTAATTGGAATGGGTGGTCGTCCACATGGAAAGTATATCGAGATGTAATCTCCATATACATTCTCTCCTTATTTGATTGGTGTACTTTAGGATTGATTTGTATTTGATTTTATCAAATATATTTTAATCTAAATTAGATCATAAGTTGTTGGTTTTACTAACAACAATCTTGACCATTGGATTGACATAAATCAATCTCATCCATTGATTTTATATGTCCCATGGATTGAGATCCATGGATCCCAAAACCCTATAAATAGAGAGGCATACCATGCTCTCTCTTTACACACAATTCTTGAGAAGCACATATCTCTCTCTTTCTCTCTACACGCCATCTCTCTTCCTCTCATGGCCGTCCACCATGGATGACCTAGAGAGAAGTCTCCATCGCCACAGCATCGTCGTTATGCTGCCTGATCGTCTGCTCGTGGATCTTCGTCTACTTTGATGCGCCTCGCTCGTGAAGAAGATGTCGGATCTCGTGTGTCGAGATCAGGAGATCCACCGCTTGGATCATCAACATGGATTGCGAGAAGCACGCGGTTCATCCCCGCTCGCAAGCGTCTCCTCCGTCGGATCGGACTTGACATAGGAGGTCTCTTCGTTTAGAGACTCGATCGCAACCACGCTTCGAGAGGTAATCCTATTACTTGTTTGTGGTTTAGAGGAAACGATCCGAGAAGCGTTCTTAGATCACGTGGTTTTGTCGCATGAAAATTTTTAAATTCCGCTGCATCGAGCAACTAGTGCGACTAGTCGCTCCTCGTCGTATTCAATACGACGCTCACGCTTCCGTGATGCGCTTGAGGATTATACCATATCCTTCACTCTTCTCATTCTACCGGACCTGTTTCTCCATACATATGGCATCTCTGTTTTGGTCATCTCCCGCTCTAGAAAATGTGACATCTTCTGCCTCAGATCTCTCCCAGTTCTTCCTTTCGCTGTGAAGCGTGTCAGTTGGGAAAGCATCATCGGTCGAGCTTTCCTAGTCGTCAGAGTCGGAGAAGTATCTCCCCATTCGAGTTGTTTCATATAGATATATGGGGTCCAAATCGTGTACCCGATCATCAGGGACATAGATTTTATCTTGTGGTAGTGGATGATTTTTCTCGTGTTTCTTGGGTCTTCCTTTTAAAGAATAAATATGAAGCATGTGATGTGATTAAGAATTTGATCAATGAAGTGCAAAATGTGTTTTCTTCCACTGTCAAATATGTTCGTACCGATAATGCTCAAGAATTTTGCACACGGACCACTTGTCTCTCAATTTCTTTTGTCAAAGGGCATTATTCACCAAACCACTTGTGCTTACACATCTCAGCAGAATGGCGTGTCAAATATGTTCGTACCGACCATGTCTCTCAGTTTCTTTCGTCAAAGGGCATTATTCACCAAACCACTTGTGCTTACACATCTCAGCAGAATGGCGTGGCAGAAAGAAAGCATCGCCATCTTCTTGACATTACTAGAACCCTACTGATTCCGCTCCTATTTCATTCTGGGGGATGCTATTCTTACCGCTTGATACCTAGTCAATCGTATGCCATCTTCTGTTCTTGGTGAGAAAATTCCTCTCTATCATTTTTCCTAATAAAGAATTATTCTCACTTACTCCTCGTGTCTTTGGTACTGTGGCATTTGTTCATCTTCTGACTCCTGGACTTGACAAACTCTCTCCTAGAGCTGTCAAATGTGTCTTTGTCGGTTACTTTAGGACTCATAAGGGCTATCGGTGTTATGATCCCATAAATAAGAAATACTTCGTCAGTGCTGATGTCACATTCTTTGAGTCTGTTATGTATTTTTCCCTTGCAGGTGATAGACTGGTACCATCCACTACCAACGATGTTGTCAATGTCCCTCCACCTCCTACTTGGAGTTCACCTGAGTCCATTCCTGTTCCTGGTCCTACGTCATCCTCACCACCACCTCCACCTCCACCACCCCTTCGACCTCCTATTCAACCATTACCAAAATTTTATACGTGTCGGTCAGGTCCTGCTCAGGCTACACGTCAGACATCCATCACGCCTCAGATATGTTCATATGGCATTACTACTGACGGGTCAGACATGGTACATGTGCAGGATTCTTCAGTGCAGGAGGAGACTACACCATCCAGTACAGCGGAAGATGATCTTGATCTTCCTATTGCTATCCGAAAGCAGAAGCGGACATGTACCTCTTATCCTGTTGCATCACATGTGTCCTTTCATCACCTCACAGGCGACTTTCAGAGATTTGCTGCAACTTTATCTTCCGTGGACATACCACGGACCTACCAGGAAGCTATGAAGAGTGATTGCTGGAGAAAGGCTATGGAAGATGAGATGCGTGCCTTACAGTCTCGTAGCACATGGACTTTAGTTATTGGTCCTCCTGATGCATCTGTTGTGAGCTGTAAATGGGTATTCACAGTTAAATACCATGCTGATGGCAGTCTAGATCGGTACAAAGCATGACTGGTTACGCGTGGTTTTACACAAACCTATGGCGTGGATTATATGGATACATTCTCTCCAATGACGCGTCATTCTATTCTTTGCATCCTCTTATCAGTTGCTGTGGTACGTGACTGGAGCATATCTCAACTGGATGTCAAGAATACCTTTTTGTATGGAGATCTGCAGGAGGAAGTCTACATGCAGCAGCCACCAGGGTTTACTGCTGAGGGGGAGAAGCATATGGTGTGTAGACTTCACAAGGCAATTTATGGCCTCAAACAGAGTCCACGAGCGTGGTTCCAGAAGCTTTCCCATCTGATAGAACGACATGGATTCAAGAGGTCGAATGCAGACCACTCGTTGTTTGTTCAGAAGTCATCGACATGTACGGTTGTTATCATGGTTTATGTCGATGACATTCTGGTTATAGGAGATGATATTCAGGGCATAGAAAGGGCAAATGTATTCCTAGGCCGTTAGTTCGTCATGAAGGATCTTGGAACCCTAAGATACTTTCTGGGGTTGGAATTCGCCAGGAATGCATAGGGTCTGGTAATGACCCAAAGGAAGTACATTACAGATTTCTTGACTGAAACAGGCATGGCTGGATGCAAACCATCAAGTATTCCCATGGATCCAAGCATGAAGCTGTATGATGATGATACGGATGAAGTAGACAAGAGGAGATATAGAGAAATGGTAGGTAAACTCCTTTACATTACCATAACTTGTCCCGATATTGCCTTTGCAGTAAGAAGGGTGAGTCAGTTCATGAAGCAGCCAAGACAAGTGCATATGGATGCCATATACATGATACTGAGGTATTTGAAGTCTTCCCCAGGATCAGGTTTACTGTTTCGAAAGGGCACAGATTTATCTATCTCAGCATGCACAGATGCCGATTATGCAGGATGCCATAAGGATCGAAAATCAACCTCATGATTTGCAGTTTTTGTTGGGAGCTCTCTGGTTTCTTAGAAAAGCAGGAAACAAACTGTTGTGGCAAGGTCCAGTGTTGAATCCAAATATAGGGCCAAGGTGCAAGCAAGCATGGAGATGATGTGGGTTCGATATGTACTAGAGGATCTACATATAGCTGTACCTCTACCCATGCAGCTTCAGTGTGACAATCAGGCATCCTTGTTTATTGCCAACAATCCAGCGTTTCATGAACGAACAAAGCATATTGAAGTTGATTGCCACTACACTAGAGATATGATCCAGAGAGTCTACAGCTCACGTGAGCTCAGGGGATCAGACTGCTGACGCGTTCACCAAGCCATTGCTCAGAGGACCTTTTCAAAGATGTTCTTCCAAGCTAAGCATGATAGACATCTATGCTCCACCTTGAGGGGGAGTGTAGAGATAGATATTATTATATGTTATGTACAAGTTCGCAATTTCTTATTTCTCTCTGGACTACTATGTACTTTACCCGTGAGGTCTCTCCCTATATAAGAGAGCCTAGCGTTCCTTTGAATAATAGAACATTCCATTTTCCCAACAGTTCTCCCAGGCAGGGGCAAGGGTAAGAGGACAAATCGTGGTTTGCAGTACGCGTCAGCCTTCCAATTCGTCAGTTTACGGGAAAGAGATCACATTAGCTCTAGGTAATATGGGCAAGCAAAGCCTTTCGTCAGCCTTTCCTTTCCCCCCGGGCCCCTACCCCCTTATCAATAGTTGCATTACAGGACTACGATAAAAGAAAGACTAGGCCTTCTCTCCATTCGAAAGTCAAATCCCAGATCGTCGACTAGGTTATGATTCCTGCTTGGGAAAAGTGAGTCAGCCCTGCCGCATTAATTAGGGGGGACCGTACTAATTCAAAAGAAGAGTGGCAAGAGGTAAGCATTCAAAGCAAAAGCAGTTCATGAGACCTGGATATGATTATATACTTGAATTGAGCTAGACTGGTGGATTATTAGCTAGTAGAGATGAAGAATTGGCATAATGAATGCAGTTGTAGACTCATTAGCTCGCTTCCACTCCGAGGGAAACTAAGCCAACCCTAGTGGAGTTCTTGGACTTTGACTTGTCAAGGGAAGCCGTAAATAAAAGATTCGATTACGCTACGAGCTTTCTGCTTAGCATAGAGAGAGAGAGAGGTGGAAGGTCCAAGCAAAGTCAGCAAGAGGCGATTCCTTGATCCATTAAGATCTTTCCCGGGCAAGGAGACATAGAGGCAAGATAGGCCTTTCTCTGCTTTGGCTGTCAGAAGAATCATGCAACTGCCATTTCCAAGCCGACAATCATGGGAAAAACAGTCAACCACCACTTGCCATGTCAACTTCATCCTAGCCCTCGATCGAGCAGCCTTCTAAGTCAATAGTTAGCATTTAGGTCAGGTCATTTATTATTTCTTAATGTATAACTCATTGAACCACAACTATATAAATCTATATAATGAGGGTTCGGGGGTGGACACTTAGTCCATTTCTTACCTCCTATAGTGACGTTGGTCTCAAAGACTATTAGGATAGTGGAATCATCGCTTTTGATGGCAAGGAGGGGGCTTACAAGAGGGTGGGCCGAGGCATTCTCAAATCAGCTTTCTGAATGCGAAACGTGGGGAAAACGGGGAATGAACCCGCGACTTCTGGCGTGACAGACCATCACTCTAACCAACTGAGCTATTTCTCCTCAAAGGCTAATATATAGGACGCCATTCTAGCTCGCTCCAACTTTGCGGGGCTTTGCTCTGGGGCTTGCTTCCCATGACTAATCAAAGGTCTTACTCCTTTCAACCCGCTTATATATAAAGAGAGCTGAAGGAAATACTTTCAACTGAGGCAGGCGGGAAATAGCTCCTTGGGTCATTGAGACCCTTAATATATACTCAATATATACTAAATATATAGTAGCGTAGCGCTTTCTGAATCAGGCCTTTATTCAAAAGGGAAGTTTCTCAGTCTTCTCCGTGTAAATTCAAGCTCTTCGCTTCCTTTCTCTATATAAGTAGGTTTTCACATCGAATCTACAACCTAGACCCTCTCATCAACCTCTTTGAGTGCCCTCAACTCTGCAAAGCTCTGGTACCGCTCAGTGTCCGTTACCACTATGTGCAGTTCCTTGGAAGAAAGAGGCCCAGGATATATAGTAGAAGCTTTTCATAGGTATCATCCTAGGATGATACTTGAAAGCACCAATGGATCAATGCCTTTTCTGCCTGACCGGACTTTTCAGGTAGTATGTATGATATGGAGTGACTTCTCACATATTGAGGTAATTATGTGGGCAGTCCCAGAATCAGCGCATGCAGTCCTTCAGGACAAGTAGTCCTCTTGACTTCTCACCCACTTACCGCATATTATCTGCCTCTTCTGCTTCTATCAAGGATATGAAATCAACTACAAGAGACATATCGCGTGGGGCTTAGGCAGGGAATCAGGTCCATATATATATAGCTCAGAGAAAGAAAGTCAAAGATAAGATGAGAAATGCAATGTCAAATTATTGAGTAGTAGAACTTACCCCCATTTTGTCCCTTTCGTCCAGTGGTTATGACATCGTCTTTTCATGTCAAAGACACATGTGAGATTCCCTCCAGGGATAGGTACTGGATTTGAGGAAAAGAATATCGCGATTATTAACTTGCTGAGTAATCGCTCGCTTTCTTCTCGACAGCTGGAAAAGGTTGCTTCCTCTCTCTCTGCAAGCCCAGTAAGACCATACGTCGTTTTATGGGCTTCTCCCATTCTCTGCTTCCCCACTTTCTTTCATGAGGAGGCTTCTGAGACCTCGACTTTGCGCAACATCCCACCGCTTGCTTGCAAGTGGCAAAGATCAGAACAAATAATGAAATAGTCGTTGACAAAAAAAGCCCATTAAATACAAGTGAAAAAATAATAATATTTGCAAATAAAGCCAAAGAGAAAAGAAGGTCGATCCGTCGTCGCTTTTTTCTATCGCGATAAACGCGATAAGCCGGGAAGGCCGGCATAGATGTATCGTGCACGGAGCAAGGGGATGTTGTTTGTTGTTGGATGTCATGGTTCCGGGGTGCCATAATCCTTCTCTTCTCTCTGAAATAATCAATCGAGTCGCATCAATCATCGCTCAATCTTTCTGCCACCAAAGGAGCTTTGCTTGCATGCAAGACGATAGGGTAGATCCCTCGCGCGTGGGCGAAGGCCCTTCCCGGGGGGTACTGGACAAGCCTCGGGGGGAATAATCTCTTTCTTCTTTCTTCCTTTCTTTCCCATGACGACTAGGAGCGGGCAAATCAAAAATTTCACTTTGAATTCTGGACATCAACATCCTGCTACTCATGGTGTTTCACGATCAGTATTGGAAATGAACGGAGAAGTGGTGGAACGTGCAGAACCACATATTGGATCACTCCAATGCGACACGAAGCCATTGATGCCGAGGGGATACCCCGCCTAAATCCCTGCCCCCAGAAAGGCCCCCCTTTGAAACCCCCTCCTGTTTTGACTTGCGTGTCATGACGGGCAAGAGGCCGAGCAATTGAGCAACTCAAGCGAACAAGGTTGGTCTCACTTTAGCCACAGAGCAGAATATTAAGTGAGGGAGAAGGTTGTGAAGGTGGCCTCGTTATCCACACATCAGGTTGGGGAGGACCGACAGGTTTTCACGAGCGTTGGCGGGTCTTGGAGTGCCCGTCGACTTAGCGCATACCCCAGGGTGATTATCACCACCTGCACCTCACATCTCGGCACAGTGGAACGTGTAACTCTCCTGGTGTCCAAGTCAACCACCAAATTTCCTGGGAGATATGGAGCCTTTAAGCGAGAGTTGCAAGGGTGGGACAACCCTGCCAATTTATTAGCAGCAACCGGCGAGGAGGACGACACTACTGGCAAAGACTGTCTGGCGAAAAGGCCGCATGAGCGAAGCGTGGTAGGCCTGCGTCAGGGGAGCAGGGAAAAGGGGGAGGAAAGGGAGCCTGGACGGTGGAAGAGCCAGGGGAGCCCGGGTCATTTGACGGAAATTCCAGGTTAGAGGGGGGGTTTGGGGCGGCTTTTCTTGAACGAGTCAACAGGAGAGGAGTCTGACAACCTTGCCTACCATCATTCATGTATCGAGCAGTGGAACCCCCCTTTCCCCCCTCTGGACCACCTCGAATGGCGTGAGCCGCATGCGGTGAGACCCGCACGTACGGTTTGGAGGGGGATCCAGTCGGCCGATGCCCACCCGATTAGAGGGACTGAGAAATTAATAGAGTACAAAACTTATCTGCAAGCATTACCTTATTTTGATCGTTTAGAGGGCGATCGTGGAGTCACTGAATGAAGTCCTCCCTTTCTTTCAGAGGTGCTGACCCGCTGCGAAGAAGATATGACTAACTGATATATTATATATGGAGACGACAACATCATGTCGTAGAAGGATATTTGAGGTGGAGCCAACGACCCACAGAGACGAACGTATCTACAACTACACCCCCGAGCAATAATCAAATGGGGGCGTGAATACGAGATGCCAGCGGAATGATCAGCCGGACGGAGGCGGGGGCTGCTTCCTTCCCACCGCGTCCTGACTTCTGTGTCGGAGATATAAAGAGAGTGCACCGGAAAAGAATGGGAACTGGGTCGACTATGGCAAAGCATCCGAAGCAAGACTGCACACTCTTTCTATCTTTGCCGAGAGACCGGAGCATTCGGTGGAACTGGTGAACCACACGTCGCTTATGTACCAATTTGTGGGACAGAGGGCTCGTGGTACCTGTTGCCCCACCCTTCCTCCGCTTTTATAACTGTATGAACGGAGAGTGGGCAGATTCTCAAAGAATGAATGGGAAGGAGGTCCTCATACGGAGTCGCACACGTCGAGCAGTGTGGGAGACTGGAGAATGGGGAGAGGTCAAGTCAGGGTCAGCAAGAAAGAGAAAGATAAGGTAGAAGCCGATCGCCTATTATATATCGCGACAGACGATTGGGAACTTTGGGGGGGGGGGGTTACAAGAAAGATTGGAAAGAAGGATTCCTGGTCCCCCCACAAGGCACAAGGGGGACGACCGGTCAGGAGTCTTTTTTCGAATCGTGAACAGACTTTGGCATGTTAATGATTTATAGATGGGAGGGTAGATGACAACACCTTTTTCTCCCCCACAAGAGAGGCCTCTCTTCTTCTTATTGCCCGAACCTCTCGCCCGACCCTACTTTCGAACTCCAGCTGCCCTGCCCCCGATCTAAGGGAAATATATAGTAGGTGTCACGACCCATCCCGCTAACCAGAACGTGCCACGACAGAGATCTTTCTGCTTCTTTTTCCTCAAACTAAACATGTGGCAATCTCATTAAACATAACATCTTTGTATTTCAAGTTTACATTACAAAGAAGTGTCTTACACAAGTTCTATCTATTACAACTCCTTACAAAACAACAGTCAGTACAAAAAAACGAAAACCATCTCCTTCTAGTGTATAAGCAGTCCTTTCTCCTTCTGGTCATGATTCTGTTGATCTGTACATAAATATAATTTAAAGGGATGAGTCTAAACCCATTTATGAGCTTAGACCCAGTGAAAGAATCTCAAGCTTTTTACATATAGCTAAAAGTTGAAATATGAGCATCATACCAAAATCTTTGCTAAATATTTTGAAATAGCTTGAAAGAGACTTTATGACAGAAATCACATAACAACATGCTAGTTTTGCAATTGAACAATGAAATCACTTCAAAAGAAGATAAACTGAAACATAATTATCACTATCAAGTTGTTTGCACTAATCACCACTATGACTAAGTTATCGACTCATGAACGCTGAAACAAAGCTAAGTCATACACGCAGAAGGTCTCAAAGACCAAAAACACCCTACATACGGCCCAAAGCCTATATGTATACAGAATGCGGACCCAAAGTCATCTTGATACCATATCTAATGATTTGCCATATTTAATGGTTGTTTCAGGGTCATATCTAATGACATCGCCATATCTAATGGCTAGTTCACGAATTGTATAAAATAGCTACTATGGTGCTTACTTTCTGATTCTGATTCTTTTCTTGCCACTAATAACTAATTCATGCTCATAACAGCTAATTCATGAACATAAAACAATATGTCATAACATGCATATTCTTACAACCAGAAACTATTAAGAACTTGAAAATCGATCGATATTGCATAGTGACTGTGCAAAACATATTTCTTATATAAAACTCAGATTTAAGTAGCACAACTTATATTTTGTGTCCAACAAAGCGTTATATGCTTGAAAACATGCTATCAAGATAAAACACTTAAAATGACGTCTGAAATACGTTCTAAAGACCTGATTTCATAATGGTACTTGCAATTCATATGTAAATGCTTTAGAAAACACAATTGCATACTTGCTATTCAAAACCATGCATAAAAATCTAAAGATTATCACTTTAAAATAGCGCTTGAGAATCCCTCACTTGATCGCTATCTAACTTGAGTCGGAATCGCCTTCTTTGGTGAATACCCCCTATATCCGTCTTAGATCGAGTACTACGGCTTGATGGAGGACAGAACTTTGTTACGGCTTCTACTGCACTCTCGGTCACCGACAGAGCTTCGTCGTGACTCCTATCGTGCTCCTCCAGCAACCTCGACGGCCTTGTAGCTCTAGCTGGGCGTAAATGCTAGGATTACACAGTATCGAGGTTTAGGATGGCATCTGTGAGGCGAATACTGTACTGTCGTCGTAGTCTCTGTGGGAGAACAACGACGAGGTCAACAATGTAAACTATGACACCCAAGTAAACAATCAGGCATGTGTCTGCTATCGGGTAAATATATGAGAGAATGAAATCGGGCTTCGATAGCACAAAAGAAATCATTGGCTCAAGGTCTAAATGGAGTGACTGGATGGAGCCTAAGAAATCGAATGTGGAGAAGGAAGGAACTGTCAGGGAATCCTCCACGCCAATCACCGTCTCGAATAGATAAGGAAGATCGCGATTAGGAGACTCACTAAGAAAATCATTATTCAATGTGTATAATGGAGAAAAATCAGAAAGATCATTTAATATCTCAAAGATAGGTGCATCCTCGTGAGGGTTGTCAATGAGAGAAAACTCAAACTCAAGAAAATCAAAATATTGTTCTCGTGGTCCGATAGATCGGAATCACGTCCAGGCAACAAAATCGAGTACAGGGACATAATGCATCCTCCCACAGATAACCCTCAGGGAGTGATGCAGGCTCATTGGTAAAAGATGGGGACTCAGATTGTGATTGGGGATCTACGTTGTTGTCGAACACCAAGTTCCTGCACCAAAGTAACTCATCAGCTGAAAACGACATCTGAACAATCTCGAGGCATGGCATGCCCCTAATCAACAACGTGGAAGCACATCTCAAGATCTGATCCTCGAACTGTGGCAATGTTGTCAATTATCAGGTCCTCCAAAAATGTATCGACCTCATCAAATGGGAGGACAGATGGCTCAAATACGAGACTATCTAGGTTTATCAAATCAAAATGGTTTCCCTTATCAAGCTCTCTATGCTGAGATGGATCCAAATGTATATCT
Organism: Ottelia alismoides; assembly: GCA_037367405.1. Taxonomy (NCBI): domain Eukaryota; kingdom Viridiplantae; phylum Streptophyta; class Magnoliopsida; order Alismatales; family Hydrocharitaceae; genus Ottelia; species Ottelia alismoides. The sequence continues at coordinate 383,702 of JAZKJV010009641.1, read as the reverse complement.
AAATCTGAGAAAATCTTCTGAAGAATGGAAACTGAATCATCTGGATAGGGATATTGAAATGGTTGAAAGGACAACTGAAACAATGTGGGCTCCTCCTCCATTTCTTGGGATACTAGCAGATCTAGAATGCAAGAATACTCGACGTGAAAGTGTGGTACTGGCTCAAACTCTGGGTGTAAAACCAATGGGAATTCGACCAATATCCGGCTCTGGAAACCCATAGTGGAGGTCAACATGTCCGACATCTAAAATGTAGAATCCAAGTCCTCTGAATGGTGTGTGTTGTCTGAATCTGTATGAAATGTCACAGACTCAACTGGTGTCATATCTCCCTCGTGTGTTGTCTCGAATAAATCATCTTGTGAATATGGAATGTCTGAAAGCGTTCCCAAGATGGTATCAAATAAATCCATGTTGGGACTGTGGTGTGAACCACCACACGAGGCAATGACTAATGCAATCTACTCCGCGGGCATCTCCCTATAGAAGATCTGTACAAGGTCAGTCGCTGAGATTCCATGATCTGGAAATCTCCTCAATAGGTCAACAAATCTAAGCCATGAATCTCTCAATGGCTCCTCGGAGTCAATTGAAAATCTCGAATGCAAGACCGTACCATATTTGTTCTATGTTAGGGATAAAATCTCTACAAGAACAATGATCGTAAATCTCCCCACGTAGCAAACTTCCTTCCCAATTATTTGTGCCAACTCTTGGCTCTACCCTGAAGTGAGAAAGGGAAGGTCATCAGCATCAGATCCTCATAAGTGATATCTAGGTATGCTCGTGATCCACAAAAATCTTCAAACTCAGATATATGCATATATGGCTCCTCGTGCACTCTCCCTGAAAACTTCGGTAGTAGATTAATGAACTCTAAATCCATAATGAAGGGACTCAATGTAGAAGCGATCTGCGCTTCCTGATATGGTTACTCATCCATCATCCCAGGATAGAAGTCGTCTAAAACTCGTAAGTGCTTTATGTGATCTCCTATGGAATGCACTCTCATCTCAGCAAGGTGATCACTCGTGTCTCATATCTGGTCAATCTGAACTCTTCGGGTGTCTTCTATTAGGATAACATGCCCATAAGAAAGAAGTAATGGAGAGGGGGTAGAATGAGAAGTGGACGAGAGGTTGGTCGGAGTTCTGATCTCCCTGGAAGGTGATCGAAGATGAGGGGAAGGAAGATAAAGAGCCACAAGATCTGGATGAAGTGAAGGGTGCCCCATCATCAGGAGAGCGAAAAGGAGAATGATAAGGGAGGGAGGGAGGGATAAGAGAGACGGAGTGATGACACGACAGGAGACAGACGATGATTGCTAATGATCTAAAGAAGATAAACGTAACCAACTCACACCAAAGACATCCAAACACAAAGCAAACCTCGTTTCACCAACTCTACGTAATGTGAAGACCGTGAGATCTGATCTTTTATCTTTTCAATTTTAGAGTTAGGTGATCAAACAAAAGTTATACAAACACTTAGGAGGCTTAATGTGATTTGGGCACTACTCCTTAGTGTGTACACGAGTAATTAAAAGTGAATACAATGATGGGGTTGCTCTCCCAAAACAATGAAGTGTATCAATTACGTATTCATTTTAATAGTCAAGTTCAGTTAGCAGCCCCGATTTTTAATTTTTATTTTATTTTTTATTTTTTTTGGATATTTTCAATGTAACGTCTCGTGAGATTTCTGATTTCCTTTATTCCTATATTCACAAAACAGAGGGGGAACCGGAAAAGCTAATGCACGGAAAAATATGGATGCAAATGCTAGAGGTAGAGGCACATACCTGACTCCAGCGCTCTACATGTAATATGATATGCGCAAAAAAATTAAACAATCTAGATGAATGCAATGCGAGAACCGTCCTAAATAGAAATTTCTATTATCGTGAAGCACATATTTATTTGTCTAAGTCCAAGCGAGTTCTATAGGAATAGATATTCTATTAGGGGCTTTGGACCTAATGCTACCTGGCTCAATCAAATATAACCTAAATCTAGGGGCTCAAGTATAAAAAATCCGTGTGAAGCAAATAAAAAAATAAAAGCAACAAAACAAAATACGGAATATAGCGGTGAGGTCCCCCAAGTGCCGGCACTTGGCGAAACAAACCCCAATGGTTCAAGTGTCCACTAAGTGTCCAAAGTCTAATTTTTACAATATAATACAAATGTTCTCTAAAATAAAATAACTATCTTCTGCTCTTCCGTGCTCCAGCTCCTGTGCTAGTCCTTAAAAAGAAGCACGAGTCGTAGTCCGCCGGAACCTCGCACAAAAAGCAAATCAGAGATAGGTCAGAAAACTATTGTAATATATAGATACAAAATGCTGAAAAAATGACAGAAAAATGACTACTAAGTCATGCTCCCCGACAACAGCGCCATTCTGATGAGCCGGGGTGGATTTGTAAAATTTCAATATTTTATTTCACCAACAACGACGTCATTCTGATGAGCGACCGATGAACTAGGGTTAAGTATGCAAATATATAAATGGTCGTCGCGACCCCAATTAATCAGCTAACTCAACGAGAAAAATATGTATAAAACCACTTCAAAGAAAATCAATCAATGAAATGTAAGCGGTCTTCGCTATTTAATTTACTTGGTATAGTGAGCAGGGTCAAACACAAGGAGCGTGATTGAAAAACTAAGTAGTCAAATTCCAAAGTAAAATAAAAGATTTTTTAGTGGTTTTTTATTTCTCAAATTTTTTAATTCTCAAATAAAGAACAATATGCACAAGGGAAGAAAAATACATACCCCACACTCTTTTTTTATTTTTCAAAATATTAAAAAATGCTCAAAAATCCATATAAAATATTTTTGTTTTATAGGTTTTAAAATATTTTTGGTGATTTTTGTAGAATTTTCAGATGTTTTTATATTTTTCTAAAATTCAAACAGTGCTCAAAATACAAAACAATGCAAAGCCTAGAGTAATTTGCAACTTAAAAATATTTTAAGGGCCCAAAACTCCTAGAAATTATTTTTAAGCTAAAGTATAAAAATATCTACACACAGAAACTAGAATCACAATTTTTGAGTTTTCTACAATTTCTTAATATTTCTTAATATTTTGTAATTATTTTGGGTTTTATAAATAATTAATGCGTGAAATTTAGAAAGAAAATAAAGGACAATAAAATGCACCTAATTTATTTTTTTGGAATTTTTAGAGTAATATTCAAATTTTTATGATTCTTCAAATTTCAGGCAAAGAAAAAGACATTATTTTTTATTTTTTTAAATAGAAAATTAAAATAAAGTGGGATGAAATTTATATACAATGAAGCAAAGTGACAGGAATGTAACATGAATTTTCCAGAATTTATTGAGCAATAAAAAGATTTATTTTAATGAAAAGGATAAGCAAAATAAATGTATGGAAATGAAGGACTTATTTGCAATAATTTAAAGTTTTTATAATAAAATATATCAAAAATTAAATGAGGGGGAAAACTACACAGGCGCGCGTGCAACACATATGATAGGCTCTCTGACGGGGACTTTTTTGTAATTTTGAAAACCTCAGGGGGCTAATACGTAATTTGCCAATTTTTTATTTGAGAGTACCCTCTAGGGTTCCTCCTTTTTTCATTCTCATCAAAGATGAAAGAGGGAGAGAGGGGTCTGTCGCCTACCTTCTTCAGATCTGCGGTGGAGGCGGCGCGTGCACGACAGAAGGTTGGCGTTGAGGGGTTGATGTCGTTGCGGTGCGGGCGGAGGCTAGGCGGCAGGAGGTTGACGGGCCTCGCGTGCCACGCTGAGTGATGAAGGTGGGGTGCTGGAGGTTGATGCCGTTGCGGCACGGGCGGAGGGCAGAGGCCGTGCGACCGACTGGGCGATGAAGGAGAGGCCCGCGCGTGGAGGCGGGGGTGCTGAGTGCTGGGCTGGCGCGGGTTCGGCGGACGGTGACTTCAGGGCGGAGGAGACATTGGACGGCGGGGGTCACGAGCGCGTGAACCCGCATAGAGGAGGCAGAGGCCATCCTACGACGGAGGTGCCTCGCGGCGGTGGGTGGAGGCGCGATCGGCAGAGGCTGCGATGGTGATAGCGGACGACGGCTGGGGGGGGGGGGGCGACCCTGCTGCTGCCCCTTTTTTAAAAAATTTTTATTGATTGTAAAAACAGAACTGAAAGAGTAATAAAAACTTTTTTATTATTTTTTTTTTGTAAAATAGAAATGGTAAATACATGTATTTTTTTTTATTTTTTATTTTTTTATTTTATCCTGCAAAACAATTGTTAGACGAAAAGATATATATGATTTTTTAAATTTTTGATTCTTTTGTATAAACAAATGGGGATACGAGCATAAGGCTCGACCCAAGAAAAACCAAACATGGAAAAAATGTGCACGGATGCGGATCTGACAAAGTGAGAGATAGATCCGGATCTCCGACCACTGTGCGTGGTCGGAGGTGATATATTATGTGAGGTAGAATGAGAACTTGTGTGGATCGAGAAAATGAGATGAAAATCGGATTCAGGGGCGGATCAAATCGGGGTGGAAATTTTTTAGGAATTTAAGATCTAAATTTTAATCAAGAAATCGAAGCACAAATTAAGTCTAATATTTATCTAGGAAAAATGACGGAAAATAAAATTGGATTTCACCTCAGGATCGGATACGCCGTGATGGACTCAACGAGGGCCGATTCGCTGTCACCGAAGGGTTCAGAGGCTGGGCACCCTTCTTCGACAAGATTGCTCTCGGAGATTGGACTCCTCTCCACCAAAGATTGATCAAATTGTGAAAGAGGAAGGATGAGCTCAATAAAAAAAGAAGAAAATTAAAAAAGGAAAGTATGTACAAAAAAGAAATGTAAATAGTGGTTACTTAAATAAATAAATTTATTAAACTAATTAATTAATTAAAAATGAAATTCAGTATTAAATAAAATAATTAAAATAATTAATTTACAAAAATTAATTAGCCACCTTAATGGTGACTATTTAAGGCATAAAATCAAATCTTTATATACAAGGTAAGTTTTCAAATCAAATAAATGAATAAATTAAATAATTAAATCCAAATTTCGTAGTTATATTAATTTAATTAATTAATGCAGATACTAATTTTTTGGTGATTTTTATGTAAGGAAATTAGTTGTATACATATAGTACAATATACACATGTACAAATAATGAAATTATTTTTAAATAATTTTTTAATTTTATTTTTTAATTCTATTTTTATTTTTAATAATGAATAGAATATTTACCATTATGTAAATTATGTATAAAAAACTATGAATAAATATATACAATAAGTAAGTGGTAAAATTACACAAACCACCCCAGAAAACTAACTTTTCAACCGTAACTCCAAAAATTATGAAACCAAAGCCATTTGAAAGATAATTTAGTTTAGAGTACAATGGAAGTGAGTTTAATTCAATTTGAGTATGTATGGAGCCGAAATTGGTCTTTCAATTATCGCTTTATGGCTTTTTCTGAGTGTGGTTATTTGTAATATGTACATTATTTTATTTTGCAATTATTTTTATTATTTACAAAACATTTTTATTCACAACTTTTGTTTAGAAAAATATTTAACTTGAGGTCAATTTATATACAAATAAAATAGTGTAAGTTTTGTACAAATATACAGGGAAAGATTTACAAATTATTTTTGGATTTTTGAAGTAAAGACCCTATCTTCCCCTACTTTATTTCTGGTCGATCAGGTCGAGTCTTGACCTTCTCTCAGGGTTGGGGCAGTCTGCATTTATTTCATAAATACATCCTTTTTTCATTTTCTTTTCTTTTCCTTTTCTTTTCTTATTTATTCTTTTATTTTGAATATAAAGAGTGTTAAAAATGCATATTTAACACATGCATGAAAAAGGGTAATTTCATGAAATTAGTGGGTATTTACAGGTATTTGACTAAGGAAATAAAGCTAAAATAAAATAATAAAGGCGATGAATCGTGGATTCATCAATGATCCTATTTATAGGTCTACAATCTCCACTATCATTTGTTTTGAAAAAGTAGTCGTTGAAGACAAATCGAGACTAAAATCCCCATCAAGAAATCTTCTTGAAATAGAAATTGATTAATAAGAACATTTTAATGATTGATGAGAATCAAATTGATTGACCGGATGGATTTTGATGATAAATCAGAGTCAAATGATAATTGATCAATAATCAATCATTGTTTTGTGATCAATTAGTTTTTGAATTCTAATGACTATACATAATCAATCAATAAAGGTTGATCAATCACTCAAGGTAAATTGATCAACATGAATTAATCGATTAGTCATGGCTACTAGTTGATCAAGTTTGATCGATCAATGTGGGAAAGTTGATCGATCTTCTTAACTTTTTGACTAAAAAGTCAAAGTTAAAGTTTTGAAATGCAAGATGCGTGATGATTGAGGTCTTTCACAATATAAGATAATTACAATATGCTTGAGTCAATTAAAGAAAATGTCTTCAACTTCTTCTTGACCTTGAGATCCTTTCTTGAGCTTGAACCGGGGTTCCGTAGCCTTGAACTCCTTTGAGCTTCTAAGCTTCTTCATCAATAAGCTTGAGCTTCTTCTTGGTCTAATAACTCATTGCTTTTGACATAACTACAAGAAAAGTACAGAGATCTTGTTATCATCAAAATATGCATGCACATGCATGAACTAAAAAGTTTCCCCCAAGCCCAAGCCCGATCTGAAACCAATAGACCGTGCTTGGATCGAGCCATCCCAAACCTCAATATACATATAATAACAACACTTGATGATTCCACATGTTAATAAATCAAACAATACTATTAGCATAGACTCTTTTAATACGTTATTTGAAAGAGCCCGGCTTCAATATTCTTGTGCAATCTCTTAATAACGGTTTAAGAAAGTATCATACATTAAATTTATAAACTATTATAGAAAAGGTTTTCATGAAATAAAGGTCTATTTAAGATAATATAATATGTTCGCATTAGCCAAGCACTTTAAAATGGATGACGAATAAATAATCGATAAGATTTTTCCAAGAGAACAATTAAACCTATATTACTAAACGTAAATTTCATTAACATTGTATATGTTATTGGGTTAGTTGTTAGACTGGACTAGAGTAAACCTTAGTCCAAGTCTGACCCAAAAATTCATATGGGTTGATTTATCATCCTTGGCTTGGCCTATTTCAATTTTTGGCTTGGTTAATATCGGATTAAGAGGGTAGGATTTTAGGCCAGGCTGGTCCAACCTAATACTCATCTCTACAAACGGTTGTGTTTTATGTTGAATTTTCTTAATGGGTAGTGAGAATATGGAGCTTTATCTATAGCTCCACCAAATCGACAAAACCCACTTACATGTTGGACTAAATGACTCATACTCGTAGAGTGCTCAATTAAATAAATATCTCAACATATTATAATCAAATAAAAAAGTTTAAATACATAGCTTTTATAGTGTCTGATGCTATCGACAACCAAAATAGATATCATTATACATTCAAAATTAGTTTATACAAGTAAATAACAACTAACATGCACATCTAGTACTAACATAAACAAATACATACATATCCATTTATTTCATATCCATAAATATCACATAATTATAATTTCAAGAAATATAATTAAATTTGCAATAAATAGTATTTATTGTTTTATTAATAGTATTCATTGTTTTATTTTCAATATTGGATGATACAATAATATTTCAAGATATTCTTCGCTATAAGTCAATTTTGCTTTTGTGCTATTAGATATCAATATAAGTGTGCCTAATCGCACTACAACAAATTATATAGCAGCGACGAGTTGTAAACATTTTTAGCTAGGAGTCTTTCTTTTGCAACGAATATTTGGTTGCCAATTAAAAATACTAGATATTTTAGTTACATATTTGTTGAGCATTACATGCAACAAATTTTCCATTGCTACAATAGTGATAGCAAAATATGAAAATAGATGAATGTATACAAAAAAAATTAAACATTTATATAATTCCATATATAATAATATTACGATTTTATTTATTTATTGGTAAATAATACCATTATAGTTTTTAGTACTTACTACCACGTATTTAGTGAATTTATATTCAGCAAATTTTTTAAAGGGATTTTTACCCGGCAAACCCTATAAACTTTGCCAATCACCTCCACGACCTTGGAAACAACATAATTCCTCCCTCGACTCCGTAAACTTGCCAACTCTTACCCCATGAACCCTCCGGGTAATATGTTTTAAGCCCGTGGAGGTTCTTGGGGTAATTTACAGGGTCGAGGGGGTAATTACGTTGTGCAAAAGGTCGTAGAGGCATTTTAAAATGTTTATAGGGTCTGCAGGGTAAAAATCCCCTTTTAAAAGAAGTTTTTTCATTGCCACAAACAAACTAACGACATAAAAATAAATATTGACAACAATCTTTTTTAACTATATGCAGACAATTTGCTTCTCAATGAACTTTTGGATGTTATAGAGTAACACATATTTTAGCTATAGATTCGTTGGATGCTATAGATATCTTCCTCACCAGAGTAGCAGCAGCAAACACATTATTAGTAGAATTCTTTGGTTGTCTTACTTTTGACAACAGAGTTTATGTGGTAGTCATTCTTCAAACCATCTGAATCAAGGTCTGGCTGCTCCAAAGTCATGCTTCAAACCGCAAGTCTGGTATTTTTCGGGCCGGCCCATGGATCAATTTTAAATTTCTATTTTCTCCATTTGTTTATGCGATCTATATAGTTAAATTTTTTTTAGCATCACTTAAACTTTCTAAAATTAAGCCATGCGGGTCACTTGAATTGTAATCTACTATGTCTTATCTAATTTGTTTAGCATGCATTTTTATTTATGCGGGTTGGATTCGGCCGACTCACAAGTCATACTTCAAACCTCACATTCGTTGCCATGTCATCAACCATGGTACATATAGCAATGCTTAAACGTTACGATTTTTAAAAATTTGAATTAATCGTCGTTAAATTTTGAACTAAAAATTAGCAACGATTGGCTAAAATTTTCAAAAATTGCAAGGGATAAGTGATGTACTAATGTATCATAATGATATAATATCAGACATGACATTAATCACTAATCTCAAATATAAAAAATAAATTTATAAAGAATAATACGTCATTATAGATTTAACAATGGGCGATGTAGTGTCGGATTTTAGCAAGAGTGTCATTACAAACCTATTTTATTGTACTGACCAGTTTTCTCGACTCTATCCCGACCTATAAGTAGGCTCGGCTCCTTGTCCACTCGACTGATCATGTCTAGTCAGCAAGGGGAAAACATGAGTGTTGAAGTCGGAACCGAATCCCCTGCAGTACTGCAGAGGTCGGCTGTAAAAACTGGGCACCGTGAGCCGCTCGATCAAGATCGAACAGTTCATACAAATCAGGGTATTTTTGAACACTTACCATGTGAACCACTCGATCTTGATCGAGCCACTGGCGAGGCTTCAACTTTTACAGGTGCGGTGGTGAAGAGGATCCGTGCTCATTGAAGTCACGGAGGGGAGATCCAGTCTTTGACATTGACGGGAGGAGACTGGACCGCACTTCCATCTGAATAATGGAAGTTGGAGTCCTCCCTCTCGTCTTCGTCGTGTTGCATCATATTCCACACGCTACAAGACCACACATCCCCGGTCAATTGGATCTTCTGTCGTGTATCGTACTGGGAACCATATATATAAGAAGCAAAACTGCTCGACATTTTCAAGCAAGCACATATATGCAAACAAACATGGCGACCTCGTCCCCATCCATACTCCTACTCCTACTCCTAATACTCCCGGTTTTCCTGTCGACACCCAAGTCCGGAGCATCCTTCACCTGCAAGGGATCCACCAGGACCTGCCCGGCCATGCTTGGCTTCAAGGTCCCCTCCACCACCACCTACTTCTCCCTCGCCTCCCTCTTCCAGCCCCGTTCCCTCACCCAACTCCTCGCTGCCAACAACCTCCCCGCCAACACGTCAGGCTCCTTTGCCGTCCCCGCCGGCACCACCGTGCGCGTCCCCTTCCCCTGCTCGTGCTCCAACGGCACCGGCGTCTCCGACGGCGTCCCCGTCTACACCGTCAAGAAGAACGAATACCTCGACCTCATAGCGCGCGACCACTACGGGCTCTTCGTGACGTACCAGGATATCGCGAACGCCAACGGGATCAAGGACGTGGACGCCATAGATCCCGATCAGAGGCTGGTGATACCTCTGCCGTGCAGTTGCGACGAGGTGGAAGGGGAGGAGGTGCTGCATTATGGGTACAAGGTTGAGGGAGGTGACACCTTCCCAAGCATTGCGGCGAAGTTCGGGAGCAAGACGGAGACGCTGATGAGGATCAACGGGATGGGAGATGGCGATAGTTTGAAGGAGGAGCAGATACTGGACGTACCCCTCAAAGGTGGGTTTCTCTTTAGCAGTAAGCAATTGATGTCGATGTACGTTGGAGATCTATCTAGTTCTTCGAGTTTTAGCTAGCGGATCCAGTGAACACATGTTTTGCGCTCCGTCATTGCAGTGTGCTCGTCCTCCATCAGCAAGAACTCCAGCGACAGCCCCCTCCTCGTGCCCAGCGGTCAATACGCGCTGACCGCCGGGGATTGCATCCAGTGCAGCTGCAGCTCCTCCTCCTGGAGGTGAACCAAGAGCTGAACTCCATGCGTATGATTGCTTTTGATTTCTTGTTCGACAGTATATTGCACATGATTTTAGGCTTCAGTGTACGCCCACCAAGGGAAGCAGGAATTCCTCTTGCAGCTCCGTGCGGGCCACCTGCACCGCCAGCAAGCTCTCTCTTGGCGGCTCGTTGCCGGGATCGTCCCCGTGTGAGGCCACGACGTGCGAGTACGCCGGCTACTTCAATGGCAGCATAATGACCGTGCTCACCAACACATCTACCTGCCCTGCAGGTAAGAGATCTTAACTTAAGCTATTGAAAAGTTAATGAGGAAGCGGATCCTGCAGCGGACCAACCTGACGGGGACGGGGATGCACGATTATCTGCAGTACTCCAGACTCTGCCGTAACGGTGGGAGCCGTTAGATCTTGATGGAGCGGTTCACATGAATTTGCATGATATGAGCTCACAAAAAATGTAAATTCATGCCAACCGCTCGATCAACATCGAACGGCTCCAAAGATCCATGATTTTACCGCAGAATCTATGGTTCAGTAGAGGATCCTCTGGCTCAGCAACGAGCATCCTTGGATCGCCATGGGGCAGTTCTATTGCGTTACATGCCTACATCACCTGCCATAACAGCAGCTATCCGCTCCCAATGAATATCCAATTATGATTACGGGAGCAGATATTCTTCGTAGTACTTTCTATACATAGTATGTTGTGATTCTAAATTTTTTCGACACCGATTTCAAAAATCCAACCTCATATATTCAAATTATACTTAATTCTCTATATACATACCAAATTTCACTCAAATATGATGTTTATAGCTTGAAGGTTCCTTTTAAATGAGTTTTAAATTCCTTGAATGTTAAGTTCTCCTTGAACAATTAAGATAAAGTAGCAATAAACATCAGATTCGAATAAATCCGCGCAGTTATGTAGAGAATTAATCATAGATTAAATCTACTCAGTTGAATTTTGAAATGGATTTCGAAAAAAAGTCACAACAGATTGTTGTAGAAAAGTCAACGAAGAATTTGCTCCCTATAATTACATCCTCTATTGCTTCTCTAACTACTATGGAAGTCAGTTTATTGAAGTTAGAAAAGATGTCATAAAAAGAAATTTTATATGCAATCACAAAATGGAGCATCGATCATACAAGATCTTGCTTCAATTTTGGATTATTTCAAAAAAAATCATTGCAAAAAAACAAATAAATTTCACATTATTTTTTTCTTGTAAATTTCTCGAAACTCAACAATATCATATTTAGATGATCACCAAATTCCAGTGGTTCTGGTTCCATGAAAATGTAAACATGCTCTTTTTTTTCGTTACTTTTCTGTTTAGCCACTAAAAAATGAGTCATAGATTTTTTTTTATTTCTTTTAATTTCCTTCACTTTTCACTTGACCATAAAAATGATCATTTATGATAAAAATTATGCATATAACCACGTAGATCTTTTTTTTTGTTAAAGATGTTTAAATCTCTACAATAACTAATTACCTTTGTAATGTTATTTTTGCAAAAAAAAATACACAATCCACTTTCATGTGGTAGATGTCTGTTTCATCATTTATAATCACATGTATGTTTCGTCATGTGAAGTTTTTTTTCCATGGTTCATAAAGCCCGGTTGCATAAATATAAGGTTTTTGAAACTAAATCAGTCACCGAACCAGAAATTTTGCTGAAATGGTCGGATCAGATCGAACCATGTAATCAAACCGATTCAACCGGATGATGACGTCGTCATTTTTTAAAATCAGATTAAAGCGATCGGTGAAAAAAAAGTGGTTGAACCGGCTAATCAAACCGAAATGAAATAATATATAATATACACTTAATATACTTGAGATATATATAAAATACATAAATAATGTATATATTTCACACTATATATAAAATATTTTTCTTATACACCATCAAATATCATACATATCATATATATATATTAAACTAGATGTTCTATAACATAATATCAGTTTAATTATATTTAAAACCCAACAAATGCAAAAAGTTGTGTTAGTGTAGTTGGTTGGAAGTGTGAAATAGGTAATCAAAGGTCAAGGGTTCAAGTCCACTATCAACAAATTTTTTAAATAATTTAAAAATTAAATATGGTTCAACTTCTGTTGAACTTGATTAAACCGGGTCAAAAAATAGATTGAATTGGACGGGTTAATTAAAATTTGAACAATCGAACCGAACCGGCCTAAATCGGTTAACCGAACCGGTCCAGACCCGGTTCACCGATCGGACCGATCGAACCGACCGTTCCGGTCTCGGTTTCAAAAACACTGATAAATATCATGTAACTATCTTATATCTTATATTGCATATATGATATTTCCATATTTGATTTGTTTATAACTTTCAACATTTTATATTATAAATGTTCTCCCTCGTAGGCTTCATGCGTACACCTCCTTCTAAATCATCCAAAATTTTCTATATTTGCTTCCAACATTATCTTATATTTATATATTTAAAAAAGAGGGTCCACTATCAACAAACTTTTTAAATAATTTAAAAATTAAATGTGGTTCAACTTCAGTTGAACTTGGTTAAATCGGGTCAAAAAATAGATTGAATTGGACGGGTTAATTAAAATTTGAACAATCGAACCGAACCGGCCTAAATCGGTTAACCGAACCGGTCCAGGCCCGGTTCACCGATCGGACCGATCGAACCAACCATTCCGGTCTCGATTTCAAAAACACTGATAAATATCATGTAACTATCTTATATCTTATATTGCATATATGATATTTCCATATTTGATTTGTTTATATCTTTCAACATTTTATATTACAAATGTTCTCCCTCGTAGGCTTCATACGTACACCTCCTTCTAAATCATCCAAAATTTTCTATATTTGCTTCCAACATTATCTTATATTTATATATTTAAAAAAAGGGTCCATTATTAACAAACTTTTTAAATAATTTAAAAATTAAATGTGGTTCAACTTCGGTTGAACTTGGTTAAATCGGGTCAAAAAATAGATTGAATTGGACGGGTTAATTAAAATTTGAACAATCGAACCGAACCGGCCTAAACCGGTTAACCGAACCGATCCAGGCCCGGTTCACCGATCGGACCGATCGAACCGACCGTTCCGGTCTCGGTTTCAAAAACACTGATAAATATCATGTAACTATCTTATATCTTATATTGCATATATGATATTTTCATATTTGATTTGTTTATAACTTTCAACATTTTATATTACAAATGTTTTCCCTCGTAGGCTTCATGCGTACACCTCCTTCTAAATCATCCAAAATTTTCTATATTTGCTTCCAACATTATCTTATATTTATATTTTTAAAAAAGAGGGTCCACTATCAACAAACTTTTTAAATAATTTAAATATTTAATGTGGTTCAACTTCGGTTGAACTTGGTTAAATCGGGTCAAAAAATAGATTGAATTGGATGGGTTAATTAAAATTTGAACAATCGAACCGAACCGGTCTAAACCGATTAACCGAACCGGTCCAGGCCTGGTTCACCGATCGGACCGATCGAACCGACCGTTCCGGTCCCGATTTCAAAAACACTGATAAATATCATGTAACTATCTTATATTTTATATTGCATATATGATATTTCCATATTTGATTTGTTTATAACTTTCAACATTTTATATTACAAATGTTCTCCCTCGTAGGCTTCATGCGTACACCTCCTTCTAAATCATCCAAAATTTTCTATATTTGCTTCCAACATTATCTTATATTTATATATTTAAAAAAGAGGGAAAATGTACATAAATTGGGTTGTTAGGGAGGAAGAATGACACTGACAGCTTATTGAGTCAAATCCAATTGAACTCGTTGATCATCACCTAAAAAGTTTATGCTCTAGTTGCTAAGTAGTTTTCTCTTATAGTCTTATAATAAGCTCTCGATTTTTGTGACTAGCAGATGTGAGACTATGTTTGAGGTGTATTATAGTTAGTGACCGACCATTTTTTGCTTTAGCTGGTGGACCGACCTCCCTACCGGCACCAGGTGGTCCTCGCAACGTAGCAAGTACGCTATCGGGATTTGGACGGGTGGACTTCTTCCTTCTATGCAGCATCGCATTTTTCTCTATAATGCCCCTCTAGAATGGTGAGCCCAAATTAGTGCATAGCTCTCTAACAAGGTGGAGGATTTTAGCCATGTAATAGTACTGTTCTAAGAAAAATAATATTGTAATTGTGCTAAATATTGTGATTGCAAAATCTAATAAATAAAATTTAGTTGCAATCTCTAGATGTATGTACTTGTAATCAAATAGTAGATCTTGGTCTGATCAAAGGATTCTCTCTGCCCAATCTTGAAATTGCAAACTAGTAACATTGAATTTGCAAATTTAAGGATCAGATCCTATTCCGTAAGTGGAATAACAGCATGGCATGTTGTGATAATTCAATTGTTTATGGAAAATCCAAAGGGTGAGGCTTGTTTTAAGTATTACCATGAGATGCATCAAATGGATGCCCATCCTTACCATGTGATACTCATTCTTACTGTCATTGAAGAAATTTATGATTGTTTTTCGTGCAAAATGATATCGGTTAACAAATCGATTTTTTTTTTAAAAAAACTGAACTAAAATGACGTATAATTGGAGTTCAGGGCGATCTCAAGGATTAACAGATATTTTAGATTGAATTATGATGGTCGATTAAATCAATCATGCAAAAGAAACTCTATAATTTTATTATCCTAACCAGCATTATTGGCATTAAGCTAAACTTTGCAACGACCGTTATGTTAAGCGAATTAATTTTTAGGTAATTATTATGATCTTTACATATGGACAAGTTATTTTTATTTGTGTTTCTTTTGTATTTTTATTCTGATTTTAATATACAAATATATTATAAATAATATTTACACAATTATAAAAAAATGTAAAAATACAAAAATAATGAATAAATAATAAATTGAATATTTTAATCTGTACAATATACAATGAGGGTCCAAAACTCAACTTTCAAACCGTAGCTCCGTCAAATGCGAAACCACCGCCACTAAATAGATTATTTTATTATATATACAATTAAAGGTAAGTTTGCTGCATTTGGAGTTTTCAGTTGTGAGATACAGGTCTGGAAAGTTGGGATTTTGGATTTTTATTTAGACCATAACTTTTTATCTGTACATTTTTTCAGTGAAATCAATTTTATATTTTTCTTCATTTAATTATCTACAACTTTCATGTACAAAGTTTCTTTATTTGGTGTGTGAAAAGTGGAACCAAAAATTGGTCCCAAAATGAATAAAGAATGAATTAAAAAGTATAGGTATTTGACCCTTATCTCCCCCTACTTTATTCCTTGTCGACCTATTCATCAAGATGTCTAGGTCTCGGGGTTTTGGGTCATAAAATATTTACAATATTTTATTCTTTTTCTTTTCTTTTATTTATTCTATAATTTTGGCTTTAATTATAGTATTTTATACACTAATTGGATGCACCTGCATGAATGCTAAGATGATGTATTTAATGCTATTTACAGGCATTTGCTAGGGTTTTTGATGCCAAAATGATAGAATAAAGATGATTAAATGTGGATTCATCAATTATGTAATGCTTCTGCTACATTTCAAAGGTGTATGTTGGTCGTTTTTGCCGATAGGTGGATAGTTTTCTTGAAGTCTTCATGGACGATTTCTCGGTCTACGAGGATAGTTTTGACACATGTCTTGCTCATTTAGACCGAGTTTTTCAACGTTGTTGTGAGGTAAAGCTAGTGCTCTCATGGGAGAATAGTCACTTTTTGGTGATAAATGTGATTGTATTGGGCTATGTATGGTATGGAGGTTGACCCATCTAAGATTGATGTGATTTCCAAGTTAGAGCCACTGCAGAATTTGAAGCAGTTGAGGTCATTTTTGAGACACGTAGGATTTCTATAGGCGATTCATAAAGGACTTCAGCAAAATCATCAGACCTTTGACTGAGCTTCTGTGTAAGAGACTGATAGACACCAGGGTCGAACACAAGGACCAATGGCTAATCCTACGAAGTAGTCAAGAAATCAGAAATAAAGGAACATGTTTTTTGTGGTTTTTAATTTGCAAATTATTTTATATTTTCTATTAAAAAAAGGAATAAGAAAATAAAAGAAATCTCACTTCTACAATTTTTATCAAGGCTAAAAAGGCTTTAAATGTCAAAATAAAAATATTTTTATATTTTTAAAAATATGCAAATGTTTTTGTGTATTTTGTGAGATTTTTCAGATTTTTATATAATTTTCTAAAAATGAAAGAAAGCACAAAAATCAAAACAATGTACAACCTGGATGAAAAAGCAACTTTTCTAAAGAGCCTGAAATATCCTGGTTGTAATTTTATGTCGAAATAGATAAAAATAACTAACTATAAAAATTGAAAACACATTTTTTTAATTTTTATAGAATTTGTATAGATTTTTATAAGGTTTTTATCCTTTGGCTATTTTTAAGGGTTTTATAAAATATAATGAAACAAAAATGTTGCAGAAATTCAAACAAATCAAACCACACACATAGGAATTTTTGTAGAATTTTTAGAGGTATTTTTATAATTATTTATGGATTTTATTAATTACATAGACACATTTTTCATGTTTTTATTTTTAGAAAATAACAGATAAAGTCAAATTACGTCACAAAAATTATCAAAAATATTACACGGCAGCAGGAGCTACTGGTATTTTTGGAGAAATTTTTGGAGTAGATTTGATATTTATTTAATTAAAAAAAAGACACACAAGACATAGGGACCTAAATGCAAATAGTTTAAGTTTCTATACTAAATAAGAAGACGTACAGTAATCCTAGGGGTGTCCTTGCAAAATTTCCAATAAATTCAATCACATGCGTAATACAACGTTCACATGGGCATAAGTGCAAATTCAGAAAACTTATCATTCAAACATTAACAGAAAAATGTCCAAGACCAAACATGCAAAAACGTCAAAGTTCACGTGATCCAGCACGTGTCTCCAGATACAGAGGACTAAAAAGTAAATATCACAACCCCTAGGGACTAAAGTGCAAATAGTTCCAACTACAACTTTTATTTACAGACTAAAACATGAAGCAAAGAAAGTACGAGGTAAAAAGAGCAATATACCCTTGCAGAACGTGACGGGTGCGTGGGACTCATGGTGGCCGCTGATGAAGGCACAAACATGCGGTTCTGATCCGCTGCAAGTGTCTGATCTGGCGCTCCAGAACTGGTCGAGGACGTGGGACACAGATGCACCGGATTTGACATCCAACAGTCTGAAAAGCTTACTGTGTCGGCAGTCCGGATGCAACCTTGAGGGGCAGTGGCTGAGCTAACAGTGCTGGAGTAGCTTGGAAGAACAACACTGGGATGAACTTCACCGGCGCCAAGGAGGCGATCGTCAACTCCGTTGGTCGATCGGAAGGCACATGAGTGATCGTGGGAATCTTCTGTGTCGACTGAGCGGGTCCGATAGAGGAGCCACTGGCCAGATAAACGTGACAACGAAGGGGGCCTGAAGTTACTTCGGAGAACCTAAGATGGATGGAATCAGGGGTCCTCAGCATATGCAAATGCCTACAAGTGTAAGCTAGGACTCAGGGCAGTGCTCCAGTCCGGATTATTGATACTAGAAGCCAAAGAAGCAAAGGGGGTGATGTTCGATTCGGTGAAGGTGGTAGAAGATATCTAGTTCCTAATCTCGACTAGATAGTCGAGGTTAAGGTTGATCAGGTTATGGAGCTAGATGGAGGGTGAGTGTGTGAGCTGATGAGCGAAAAACCGACCACTAGGATAAAGGTACTAATCGGTCGTTGCGACCCGAGCAGTCGAATGCACTCGATCAAGAAAAATGTGAACCACTAATAGAGATAAAACAGATAAAACACAAAATAGCGGTCCTGCTATTGGATTAACCTGGTATAGCGACCAGGATCGAACTCAAGGAGCACGGGTTGGCCTCTCAGCCTACGAAGTAGTAAAAAGGAATAAATAAAAGAGGAAAATATTTTTAGTGGTTTTTAATTTATTTTATATTTTTTTTGGATTTTTAATGTATAAAGAAAATAAGAAAAACAAGTAAGCACACACTTCAACAAATTATTAAATGCACTAAAAATCAATCAAAAATTCCAACAAAAATATTTTTATATATTTTATAATTTTTAGTGTTTTTGGTGAATTTTTGAGAATTTTCTGATGTTTATTCAATTTTCTAAAAACCAAAAGTGGCAGAAATCAAAGGTACTGTCCAGCCGAGCCCAAAAGGCCTAGATAAAATATCTAAAGCCCCCAAATGAGCTGGGAGGTAATTTTCCTGTAAAGAGAATTAAACAAGGAAAATTTAGGCACCTATTTTATTATTTTTGGGTTTTTGGTTTAATTATTAGAATTTTTATAAGGTTTTAGGTGTTTTAAGTTTTTAGTGGTTTTTAGTAATGAAAAATAGCCAAAATTGGCTAGAAAATAAAGATAAGCAAAATAGACAGTAGACAATTTTTTTGTAATTTTTAGACACTATTTAATATTTTTTTGTGATTTTTAAATTTAGACAGTAGCGAAATTAAAGGATTTTGATATTTTAAAAATATCAAATGAAATCAAAAATGTCCTCAAAAATCCTCGAAAATTTTACACCATGGCAAGAGCCATGTGTCCAATTTTCGTTGGATTTGGAGGTAATTTGCTATTTTATTCAAAAATAAAGAAAGGGCACTGTGCAAAGGGACCAACGTGCAAATACCCAAGAGTCTGGGGGGTCTGGTGCAATTAACCCAGCAAAACATGTGCCACGCGCGTGCCTGAGGCACTCAGAGACCCAAATGCAATAAAAATAAGTTCCAAGGACTTATTGGTAACAGGTACCAAAAGTCCGAGGGCTTATCTGCAAAATACCCACAAATATCACGCGCATGCTCTAATAAACCACGCACAGGGGTATAAATGCAAATAAGTAAAAACTTTCATTCAACTAATAACATTCAAAACAACAGGGGCATACCGTGCAATTAACCCAGAGAAACCACGTGACGAAGCACGTGTCAGACCATGTACAGGGGTATAACGGCGAATAAAGACAAGCACCAGGGTCTCTATGCAAATATCCCAAAACTTAAACAACTACGCTACTTAATTACAAAACTAAAAGCGAAATAAAATACTAAAGAGGGCCTAAGGGTAAATTACCCTTTATTACGCGGATTGTTGGATGCGCGCCACGTGGAGGATCTGATGGTGACGAACGATGGGCGCTCCAGATCTCTCCTCCTCAGATCCAACGATAAGTGCTGCTCCGGAGATGGACGGCTCGGATGAAGACTGGAGCGGGAGGGGCGATCGAACGGCGATGGAGGATGCTGGAAGAACAGGTCACCGGCGAGACTCGCCGGCCTCGGGCGTGCGCTAGGCTCCTCCTGGAAGCACTCTGAAGGTCGGAGAAGAAACGTGGAGTGCTCCCGCGTCTGCCGGTAGGCTCCGATGGTCCAGCCGAGCTCCGAGGAGCTCGGGCGAGGTCGGCGGAGCTGGGCCTCCTGGCTGGATGTCGAAGAAGCTCAGATGTCCTTCGTTTGTCCTGCAAAGCGATCCAGAAGACTCACGGGTCGAGGGCAAACTGCCTCGACCCGGTTAGGCGAGGTGACGGTGGCTGATGGGTCGAGATGAACGAGCTCCGGCGAAGGGGGGACGGTGAAGCTCGAATCCTAGCTCCTGTGCGAGCTGGGTTGGATGGAGGGGTGAAGAAGGTGCGCGGGAAGTCGGCGAGGGCTATGGCGATGCCCGATGATCGAATAGTGATCGGAAGCGATGGGAATCGACAATGGACGGCGGCGGAGCGATTTGGGGGTAAATGGAAATCAGCGAAAAAGGAAAGCCTAAGGGGATACCTGGGTGGTCGAAGAGACTGGGGAGGAGCTGGGGAAGCTCCTGGTCGTCGCCTCGAGGAGCGTCTCCCTCCGAGGCTCGGTGCTCACGCTGGTGGCGGAGCAACGACGGCGTAGCTTGCCGGATCGATGGATTCTCTTCCTCCCCTCGCTTCGACAGGCTCGGACGCGAGCTGTCACTCTCGCGCACTCTCTGGAGCTCACAGGTAAAGGATTCGAATGGCCAAAGATGGGGAAATGAGGTGGCGGAGCAACGGCTATATATGGCTAGGGGTCCGGCTAAGAGAGGTCCGGGCAAGCTTGTCGGAGCACGGATCCCCATAACCCACCCCGGGCGTGGATCAGGGATGCACAATGGTGGATTAGGACCCGGGGTTAGGTGGAATGGCGATCGGGTCGAGCGGGTAAAATTTTGAGAAGTCGGGTCCACGACCCAGATCCGCGGGAGGTGGTCCTGGGGGGGGGTAGTTGACTGGGCGGTCAACACTCCCCAGGGCCAATAGGAACAGGCCACGTGGCTGGATCTTGAAGGTGAAAAGTGAGGTAGCAAATGGCCGAATTTGCAAAAAGTTAAAACATGAAATATTTTTATTTTATTTTTTTTCTATTTTTTAGTGATTTTTAATTAATTTTTAGAATAAAAATAAGGTATATACATATTATGTAATATATAGGTATATGTACACTATATAGGGTTTTTTATTTTTGATTTTTTAATTATTATTTTTATGCAATTTTATTCCTATTTTATATTTTACTTATTTTCATTATAAAATAAGGAATAAAAAGGTATTTTTATTTTATTTTTATTATTCATATACATAGGTAAAATAAATACATATATACATGGTATATTTACAATATATTTTTGTGTTTTTAATTTTGTTATTTTTGTTTTGTTTTTGTTTTAATTGTTTTTATTTTATTTATTTACATTATATAATAGAGGATATTTACAAAAATTATAAAAATTACTTTTATTTATTTATAAGACTAAATAAATATGTAGGTGAGTCTATGTACAAGGTGCTTATGTACATGAATGAGATTTTTGGATTCTTTTTAATTTTTAATATTTTTCTTTTGTTTTTATATTTATAAATATAGACACATATTTACAAGCCTATTTTTGGTGAGGAAAATTTTTTTATTTATTTACATAAATATGTACACACATGAGCCCCTATCTCCCTCTACTTTGGCTTTTATGCGGTCAGGCCCATGCTGAGCTCTCCCTTGGGTTAGGTTGCTCAATATTTATTCTAAATATTTCCCTCTTTTTCTTTTTAATCTTTATTCTTTTATTTTTGCACAAAAACATGCTAATTATAGGTTTTTACACAATGCATGCTTTTGGTAATTATTTCTATTTACACATATCTACATGCATTTGCAAAGGTTTTTGTAGCTAAAATATAAGAATAAAGAGTGATGAATGAGTATTCATCACCCCCTATACTTAACTTTGCTAGTCCCTTAGCAAACACTTATTTGAAAAAGAAGTGAAAAAGAAAGAAAGAAAAAGAAAAAGAGGATGTACATGGATCAAGGTTGATTATTAAACTTGCCTTCATTAAATTGAGGTATGGAGCTCGATCAGATCTTTGGATTATTAATGTGTCGGAACCTTATTTAGACTTAAGCTTAAAACTCAACAGCCTCTAAGTTCCACTAATCTATAACCAAGACTCCTCAATGCTCCAGATCAGAACAAGTCATCAATCACAAACCCTGAAGACCATGAATCTTTTCTTGTCCTGTGAATGTGAGGTCTAAGCTCTCCACCTCAGAAATGGCAACTTGACAACCCTCCCCAACAAGGTAACTCTATGACCTCAATCTGGCCACTCTTTCCTCGAGGAGCGGGGTATTCCCTTCTAAGTTCAAGTTCAACCGGCTCAAGAAGAGGAGGAAGAAGAGAATGGGTCAAGGCCAGTGTAGCCAAGTACCCTTGGGAGCTTGACCAGTGTAGCCAAGTCTCCCTGCTGCAAGCTACATCAGGTGGATCATGAAACCAAGCTTTGCTTATTGCACTCTATATACATACTCCGGTGGGATTATCATTTTCTATCAGACCCACCACTTTTTTGGAGTTATTTTCTTTTTGCACATTTTTTTTCAAGTGCATCTGTACAACATATACATGTGCAGCATATATACAAGGAGTTTTTCCTCTTGAGCCAGTAGACTATCCCTCTTTTGAAGCTTTATTGCAACCCACAACTCCCGTCGTTAGACCTCATGGCAACCAGACTAAGTTGAGACGCACTTCCTTCACTAAAAGAAGAAGAGAGGTTCCGCCTAGAAGTACTACCCTCATATGCTACCCCAAGTCAAGGAAGAATGCCTCCTCACCACCTCATCCGTAGAGAGCTCGGTGTATAGTGCTGGTGTCCAAGTAAAGCCATAATCTATATGAGTCATGTGTTGTTGTTAAGTGCTCTACTTAGGCTCATTGAGATGACATGTGATCATAGCCTAGTGGACTCAAAGAATTAAGTCACCATGGACCTGAAAAGCCTTAAACCTAAGCCCTATAAGGTTCCTCTTAGAAGTTAGGTCGATTAAGATCTTAATCAAGCTCCATTTCTCAATTTGATTCCAGGCTAGTTTAAATGTCAACTATCATCCAGAAAAAAACTATATACATATGTACAAAAGATGCTTATTTACACAAATTTAACAATCATGCAAAATTTTTGAAAAATGTTTTGAAATCATGTGTGAATGATGCATGAAGTGCAACTTTTGTAAAAAGATATTTACACACATTTACACGAGATTTTTGCAAACTTTTGATTTTCAAAACATTTTGGAAAAATTTTGTACTATATACATAATTTTGATAAGAAAATATTTACATAAGCTTTACACAAAAGATTTTTGACATCATTTTTACAAAAATAATTTGTACATTAGCTATTTATGTGCAAATAAAAGAAGTTTATGTACATGAAAAAAATTTTAATTTTTGTGGTTTTTAGCCATTTTATTTATTAACACACTCACACAAAGTACGAGTTATGGCTAAAGTATATATGAAATATATACACACCCCCCTATACTTAGCTCGAACGATGTCCTCAGAGTCAAGAGCGATGAAGAAGACATAACTCGTGCTAGGTATAGGGAAGTGAAAAGAAAGGCTATCTACAAAAAGGGATGAATGAAATAGAAAAGTCAAGAGGGTCTCGGATCTTCCCCCTATACTTAGGATCAAGTAATCCTAAGTATAGCAGGCTGTATACTAAGGGAAAATCGAGTGGAGAATGTACAGGGTATACCTCCCCTATACTTAGGGTGAAATATCCCTAAGTATAGGCAGCAAAAACAGGGGTAGAAAGAAACAAAAGAAATACCCAAACGGTCTCACATCCCCCCTATACTTAGGGTAAAGTGCACCCTAAGTATAGCATAATCACAAGATGAAGAAAGGGATGTGGGACTAAAGATTGTAATGATATGGACATCTGGATCTATACAAGGCGGAGGAACAGTGAAACTCATGCGTGAGATGCATTAGATGTGAGTCAAAGACCACATCTCACGCAAAATGAATAGGGGCAAGATCAGCGACCCGCGGCTCATGATCTAGAAATGG
Organism: Ottelia alismoides; assembly: GCA_037367405.1. NCBI lineage: Eukaryota > Viridiplantae > Streptophyta > Magnoliopsida > Alismatales > Hydrocharitaceae > Ottelia > Ottelia alismoides. The sequence goes on along the minus strand of JAZKJV010009641.1, from coordinate 359,601 downwards.
CTTGAGCTGCTGGCCGTTCACTCGAAAGGTACTCTCAGAAGACAACTCAGATATATCGATGCTACCGTTGTCGTGTACCTTTCTGACCAAGTAGGGTCCCTTCCATTTGCTCTGTAGCTTCCCTGGAAATAATCGTAGCCTCGCATCAAACAGCCATACTCTCTGTCCAATCTCAAAATGCTTGTGGCTGATGTGAGAATCATGCCACTCCTTCACTTTCTCCTTATAATGTAGGCTGTTTGAGAAAGCTGTATCTCTCAACTCCTCCAGGGCTGCTAACTCTGCCCTCCTCTGGTCTCCCATACCATCTGGATCCATAAGAATGTCTGTAACTGCCCAAAGTGACTTGTGCCTCAGCTCAACAGGTAAATGGCACGGCTTGCCATATACGAGGCGAAAGGGAGATGTGCCCAATGGTGTCTTGAAAGACGTCCTATATGCCCACAAGACCGAGTCCAAAAGCTGTGACCAATCCTTTCGGTCAGGGCGGACGACTTTCTGCAATATAGTCTTGATCTCCCTATTCGACACCTCGGCTAGACCATTCGTCTGTGGATGATAAGGTGTAGCAACACAATGGTCTATATCGAACTCGCTAGCAAGGGCCTTCACCTGGTCGTTGATGAAATGAGACCCCCCATCAGAAATCAGAACTCGTGGAACCCCGAACCGCGTGATGATGTGCTTCCTCAAAAATCTGCAAACTGTCCTCGCATCAGCGGCTCGGGCGGGGATAGCCTCAACCCAACGACTAACATAATCTACGGCCAACAGAATGTACTCAAATCCCTGACTCTTAGGGAATGGACCCATGAAATCGATGCCCCATGCGTCAAAAACCTCACAGAAGTGAATGGGCTGCATTGGCATCATATCACGCTGTCCACAAGTGCCCATCCTCTGACAGTCAGTACACCTCTTCACGAACTCATCTGAGTCCTTGAAGAGGGTCGGCCACCACAAGCCGGATTGGAGCACTTTCTGTGCCGTTCTCCCAGAATGATGTCCTCCTGCCTCAAGCTTGTGGCAGTAAGTGAGGACGCTATGGTGTTCCTCCTGAGGAATACACCGACGCCAGACGCTATCCCCTCCTTCGTGGTAAAGGATGGGATCCTCCCAGTGATAGGACTTGGCCTTCGCAAGGAAGGTCTCAAGCCTCTGCCTGGGCCAATCTTGTGGGACTTTCCCAGCAACGAGAAAGTTCACAATGTCGGCGTACCATGGGAGTGAGGCGATAGCAAGGATCGCCTCATCTGGGAAGGTATCTCGAATGGGGTCAATCTGCTCAGACTCCTCAGACTGCTCTAAACGGGAGAGATGATCCGCCACCACATTCTTGACTCCAGGCTTATCCTTGATCTCAATGTCGAACTCCTGGAGTAGAAGGATCCATCTAGTCAATCTGGCCTTGGCATCCTTCTTTGCCATGAGGTACCTAATGGCGGTGTGATCTGTGTACAAAGTCACTCTAGATCCAATGATATATGATCGAAACTTATCTAGGGCGAACACTACGGCTAGCATCTCCTTCTCTGTGACCGTGTAATTCCGCTGGGCGGAATCCAATGTGCGGCTAGCGTAGTGGATAGCAAAGGGGACTCCATCCCTCCTCTGTCCCAGCACTGCCCCTACGGCAAAATCAGAGGCGTCCGTCATGATCTCGAATGGGAGAGACCAATCAGGCAGCTGGAGGACAGGAGCCTCAATCACACACTGCTGGAGAGTCGCAAAGGACGAAAGACACTTGTCATCGACAAGGAACTCGGTGTCTTTCGTCAAGAGGTCAGTCAACGGTCGGGCAATCCTGCTGAAATCCTGAATAAATCTCCTATAAAATCCAACGTGCCCCAGAAATGACCATAGCTGCCTCAAATTGGACGGCGGTGCGAGTTTTCTAATGACATCAACCTTGACCGGATCCACCTCCATGCCCCTGTTGGAGATGATATAGCCAAGCACCGTCCCTTGAGTCACCATGAAGTGACTCTACTCCCAAGATAGAACCAAATGGTACTCAATACATCGCTGGAGTACTCGGTCTAGGCAGTCAAGACAGGAGTCGAATCTGTCACCGTAGACCAAGAAATTGTCCATGAAGACCTCCAAACACTCCCCTACCATGTCCGAAAAGATCGACAACATGCACCTCTGAAAAGTCGTAGGGGCATTGCATAGCCCAAATGGCATGCGTCGAAAGGCATATGTACCGAAGGGACAGGTAAAGGTGGTCTTCTCCTGATCCTCAGGAGCGATGGCCACCTGGTTGTAGCCCGAGTACCCATCCAGGAAGCAATAATGGCTCTTCCCTGCCAGTCTCTCAATGATCTGGTCAATAAAAGGCAGAGGGAAATGGTCCTTCTTGGTGGCCTGGTTGAGTCTCCTGTAGTCAACACAGACCCTCCAAGAGGTGGGTACTCGTGTAGCAATCTCCTCTCCCGACTTACTGATCACAGTCGTGATGCCCGTCTTCTTGGGCACCACATGCAAGGGGCTAACCCACTTGGAGTCGGAAATGGGATAAATAAAATCTGCACTCCACCATTTTGAGATTTCCTTCATCACGACCTCTCTCAGGTTGGGGTTCAGCCGTCGCTGGAACTCACGCGACGGCTTCGCCCCCTCCTCGAGATAGATATGGTGGGAGCACACTGATGGACTAATCCCATGGAGATCTGCTACGCTCCATCCGATCGCCTTGCGGTTCTTTTCAAGAACCCCCATCAAACGGGATTCCTGCTCTCCAGTCAGATCGGCGGAGATGATGACTGGGTACATCTCAGGCTCGCCCGCAAGGAATCGATACTTCAGCGAAGTAGGGAGCGTCTTCAGCTCTGGACAGCTGGGTGCTGGCAAATCTGGCTGCGGAAGGAAATGTGTCAATGCTGCTAAACCTGCCAAATCTGCCTGGGAGAAAGAAAGCGAACTCTCGCAAACTGGATCGGGAGAAGGCTGCTCAACTGTGCTGTCTCTAATCTGCTCGGCATCTACCTCCTCCTCATCTGAAGGCTCTGGTGGACTCAGGTCTGGCATCTGATCCTCACAATCTGCCCAATCAGACTCTGAATCCGAGGGATCTGCATCAAACGTGGTGGCATCAGTACCACCGTAACACAAGGTGGCCTCAGCACCACCATCACTGAAAACTGTGTTGCGGTCGAGATCCAGCCCTGCTGCCTCTGTAGTATCCTGGTCTAGGGCTGTGCTCTCCAGACTCTCCTCTGCTATCATCTCGACATCAGCTGTATCTGAAAATGAGAGGATGGCCTGTGCTGCAGGATCTGCCCATGCTGCCTCGTCATCTGTGATCAATCACAGTCCTGGTGGATGTCTGGCTCGGCGTCGGTCAGCTGCTCTGAATCCGTGCTAGTCTCTGAGCGTGCTCTCTCTCTGGCTCTGTAGTCCTCGACCGTCTCTATTTGTACACTCTCGCCCTCGACGCGAAAGTATACCTTCCCGCTGTCATGATCAGTCACCGCCTTGGCTGTGGCCAAGAACGGACGACCGAGGATGATGGGGGTATCGGCCACCGAATCAGGGATCTCCATGTCCAACACTACGAAGTCCACGGGGAATTTCAGGCCCTGAATCATGACGATAACGTCTCGTAACAACCCCTTCGGCCTCTTGACAGATCGATCAGCAAACTGAAGGACTGTCCTGCTCTATCGAAGAGTGCCCAACTCGAAGCGGTCGAGAAGGGCTGCCGGAAGGAGGTTGATAGACGATCCGCTATCTAATAGAGTCCGGTCGAACCTCTGCTCACTAATCTGGCATCTGACATACGGGGCCCCTGAATCTGGCCTCTTGGCTGGCAGACGGTTCTGGATCGCAAAACACGTGGCTTTCGTCAGCACATGAATCTCTGAAGTGTGATTCCTCCTCCTCCTCCTGACTGTGGTCCTGTCTCTCAAAGATCGCTGAAGAAGGGGGATGTGCTGCAAAGCCTCCTGGAGGGTCAGCTGTATGTGAAATCTATCGATCATGCTCTGGCTGAACTCCTCCTGCTCTCTCTTTTTTGGATCTTTTTCTTTTTTCTTCCCCTTCCCCATCTGAAGGGCTCTAGGGAAGAGGATCACAGGGTCCTTCCCAGATGAAGGACTAGGAAAAGGCCTAGACGGCTCGACGGCCGGATCCGCACATACATCAAGCACCACAGTGGGACCAGATGAAACTAAACCTTTTCCTTTATTCAAAATAGAGTTCTGAGATACATCAACACGAGGAAAAACAACATCTCTATCAAAACAAACACCGGTGGAGTACCACCTCGGGCTGGCTCTGCAACTGGACGTCTCGCGGCCTCAGTACCGTGGGCTGGCTCGGCTATACTGGTGGCGTCAGTACCACCTCCTCGAACTGGTGAAGCGGCGGCCTCAGTACCGCCGGTGGAATCAGCATCCTTGGTGGCATCAGTGCCACCATCATCATCTGGAGCGGCCTCAGTACCGCTCTCCTCCTCCTCATGTGGCGCCCCGAGAGTATCCTCGTGGTGTAGCTCAGATGAGGCGCCGCCGCCTGCTAGTGTCCTATCGCTCCTAAGTGCAACAAAATCAGCATCAAACAGATCCGAAGATGTATCAACAAATGGATCACTAGGAGTGGCGTACTCAGTGGAAACTACCTGCTCAGATTTCCTCTTAAGGTTGTTCGGATTCAGCTCGATCTGTGCAGGAATAGCGGCCTTCCCTCTCACAAGGTCTCGCATCTCCTGGCGGAACTCGTCCATCTCCTGTCTAAACGTAGCCTGCTGATCCGTGAGGAGGCGGGCGATGTCATCCAAGGCGGGGCTCTCATGGGAGCCTGACGGGTAGCCTCTCTGGTGCTGAGGCTGCTGGAACTGGTGCTGCTGGTAAGAGGAGTAGGAGGAAGGATGCTGATGCTGTGATGGGTGAGCCTGCTGCTCACGTCTCCACGACTGTCCCTGCTGCTGATAAGGACGAGGGACGAAGGATGATGGCTGGTGTGACTGGTATGCTGGGGGCTGCTGCTGCGGCTGGTGATCTCTCTGCTGGCCATATTGCCCTCCCTGACCGGATGACTGCTGCTGGGGCTGGGCACCTCCATTCCCCCACCTGAATCCGGGATGGTCTCGTCGGATCCCAGGCTGGGGGCGGTCATACCAAATCCCGTTGACATCCATCAACGGCTTTGCATCGTAGGGGGCTGGCGGGAGTACTGCCAGAGGCTGATCCGGCTGGTAGACCACCATCTGCATGTCTAGAGATGGTGGGGACTGGTAAGAGGGCTGCTGCTGCTGGTACGGCTCCGCCTGTACAAGGTGAACCTGTCTAGGCTGCTGTAGGGAGCTGAAGCGCTGGGACGAGCTGCTGCTGCCGCCGGTGTCGCCTCGCGACTGAAGACGAGGCTGAGAAGCCGTCTGTGCCTCCTAGAGACACATGAGCTGGGTCTTCATATCGCTTAGAGTCTGTGCCATCTATTCCATCAGCGTGATTCCCTGGCACTGCTTCTTCTCGATCAGCTCCATGCGGTCCAACTTCTCGCTGATGATACCCATGTCCGCAGCGGACGACTCTGCCTGTGCTGCTGCGACTGCGGACGAACTAGATGGACCGGCATCGACCCGTGCTATCCGCTGGTACTTCATGGGTCCTGGCTGCTGCTGGGGTCTCTGTGTGTACAACCGGGTCTGGGACATCACCATGTAATTCTCGGCCATCTCCTCGTAGATGGCCCAGACCTGGTCGTGGTCCTTGGCGAAGTAGGACCCGCCGCAAGAAGCATTCACCAGGCCCTGAAGCTCTGGCGTCAACCCGCTGAAGAAGCTCTGCACAAGGTTCAGCTTCGATATGTCGTGGTGCGGGCATCTGTCTGTGAGCTCTCGGAACCTCTCCCATGCCTCGTGAAATTGCTCGTTGGGGAGCATGGAGAAGTTACTGATCAGGGCCCTCGCTGCATTCGTCCGCCCGAGTGGATAGTACTTGTTCAAGTACTCGGTGCGGAGCTGCTCCCAGGTATAAACAAACTTCCCCAAGTGTTTCAGCCAGGTGGCTGCTCTATCTGCCAGTGAAAAGGGGAAGGCCATCATCCGAATTGTATCCTGGTCCACATGGCGGTCGTGGACAGTACTGCAGATCATCAAGAACTCCTAGAGGTGGAGATGGGGCTCCTCAGTGGCCAGTCCGTGAAAACGGGGGAGTAGCTGCAAGGTGTTCGGGGGGAACTTGAAGTCCCCCATGATCGTCGGCACCACTACCCAATGATGCATCAGTGTCGATCCGGGATTGTGCAACTCCCGCATCGGTCTAGGTGGTCCTCCTGCCGCGGCGGCTGCCGCTGCGGCGGCGGTTGCTGCGGCTCGTGCCTCTGCATCAGGTCCGTCCTCAGGCTCGCGCTGATCTCTCTCTGCTCTGAGTCGCTCTATCTCTCTCCTCATCTCAATCATAAAAGCTCCCTGATCTCTCAGCTGCTGCTGTACCGTCTCTAACGAGGCGATCAGGGTGGAGTTGATCGCTCCCTAATCCATCACAATATGCTCTGTCCTGGAGCGATCCTCTGAACTGCCGGCCATGACGTCTGCAAAATCAAACGAGCCCAACTCAGGTGCTGTCAAATCTATCAATCTTTCCTCGGGCTCATGTCTCTCAGGTCTGAAAGAAAGGGGGTCGAGGGGGAACAGGGCGGAGTCGTACTCGGGCTCGGAGAGCGGGTCTTGGCTATCGCGGGCCAACCTAAATGATTGGGTAGACGTGCCCGAAAGCGGTGCAGCCAGAGGCTGCCTAAGGGAGCGTCTACCCATCATCTTGATCTGGCGAGTAGTGCGGATGAGATCTGGAGAAACTATGATCACAAAGCAAACCCCCGGTTCACCAACGCAACGCGAGCTGAAGACCGTGAAAGTTGGTCAAATTATCTTGTCAATTTTTATTAGGTGAACACACAAGATATCAGAGCGCTTACGTGACCTGTTAGGATACCCGATGCTATCCCAACCGACTGGCCCGCACGGAAGAGTCGGTAATCAGTCGGGTCTAGCACCGGAGGGCTCTACCTAGGGTGCGGGTCACTCTCTCGCGCATCCAAACCAAACAATGAGGGGGTTGCTCTCCCCAAGACAAATTTTTAAGGTAAGCGTCTTTTAGGGTCAATAGTGTTAACCAGTCCCAATTTTATGGTTTTTCTTTTTAATATTTTTCAAATAGAAAACAAAGGCCTAACGAATTTTCCGGTTCTCCTGGTTATTTAATCCAAAATAGGGGGAGAAGACGAAAAAGCCGATGCGTGATGAAATCAATGATGCATGCTGAGTCAGAAATGCGTACCTTGCCTCCAGCACTCTACATGCAAGTGATCCGCGCAGAATTTAAAGACTGAAATTAAACTACCTAAATGATGCAGCGGGAAAAACTGAGTCCTAGATGAGCAATTTCTATCGCAGAACCGTCTAATCGGTCACCGACCTTCAAGCCAAAGGGTCCGGTCTTGGCCCACCCCTCCTCTGCCCGACAAATCGGGGGTAGGAGAAAGCGCTTTACAGGGTGAGCTGCGGCACGTAGGCTACGAAGGAGATGAGTCGATTATTTTTATTAGTTGATTATTAGTAGGTCTAATTAGCGCTCTATAGGAACATGCAAATAATTAAGTGTGGGACCCTACTAATTACGACACAAGCAAGAGAAATTCCTAAGTCTAGGAGCTCGATCAAAAACTGCGTAAGCACCAGAAAAGGCAGTAAAAAGGAAAGAAAACAAAACCGCGTAAAAAGCCGCGAAAATCCTAAGGGTCCCCCGAGCACACCGGTGCTCGGCGAAACAGACCTGCTAAGAGTTCAAGTCCACAAATGTCCAGTCTCTGAGTCCCTGTATTATTACAATAATAATGAAAGAAAAAGAAAACCTCTCCCACTCAACTCTCTCTTACTCTCTCCTGCGGCTCCGTACAGAAGGGAGCCGCCTCCGAGTCTCGCGGTTGCGTCGGCTTCTCGAGATCGGCCGCCTCGGTCTTCGAGCCCTCGCAAGAAAGAACAGATTGGTCAGACCAAAATAATCAAATAATAATAAAAAGGAAAATAAATGAAACTGGAAATGAGGGTATATATGCAAAAATACAAAATAAAATAAACACTCAAAATAAAACAAAAACAAAAATAAAAGAAAAAGAAAATAAAACAAAATAAAACGAAAATAAAATATGAACAAAAGCCGCGGAAAAGCCACGGAAACAAAAATGAAAATAAAATAAAAACTACTAAGCCGTGCTCCCCGGCAACGGCGCCATTCTGATGAGCGAAAAACCGACCACTCGGATAAAGGTAATAATCGGTCGTTGCGACCCGAGCAGTCGAATGCACTCGATCAAGAAAAATGTGAACCACTAATAGAGATAAAACAGATAAAACACAAAATAGCGGTCCTGCTATTGGATTAACCTGGTATAGCGACCAGGGTCGAACTCAAGGAGCACGGGTTGGCCTCTCGGCCTACGAAGTAGTAAAAAGGAATAAAATAAAAAGGAAAATATTTTTAATGGTTTTTAATTTATTTTATATTTTTTGGATTTTTAATGTATAAAGAAAATAAGAAAAACAAGTAAGCACACACTTCAACAAATTATTAAATGCACTAAAAATCAATAAAAAATTCCAACAAAAATATTTTTATGTATTTTATAATTTTTAGTGTTTTTGATGAATTTTTGAGAATTTTCTGATGTTTATTCAATTTTCTAAAAACCAAAAAGTGGCAGAAATCAAAGGTACTGTCCAGCCGAGCCCAAAAGGCCTAGATAAAATATCTAAAGCCCCCAAATGAGCTGGGAGGTAATTTTCCTGTAAAGAGAATTAAACAATGAAAATTTAGGCACCTATTTTATTATTTTGGGGTTTTTGGTTTAATTATTAGAATTTTTATAAGGTTTTAGGTGCTTTTAAGTTTTTAGTGGTTTTTATAATGAAAAATAGCCAAAATTGGCTAGAAAATAAAGCTAAGCAAAATAGACAATAGACAATTTTTTTGTAATTTTTAGACGCTATTTAATATTTTTTGTGATTTTTAAAGTTAGACAGTAGCGAAATTAAAGGTTTTTGATTTTTTAAAAATATCAAATGAAATAAAAAATGTCCTAAAAAATCCTCGAAAATTTTACACCATGGCAGGAGCCATGTGTCCAATTTTCGTTGGATTTGGAGGTAATTTGCTATTTTATTCAAAAATAAAGAAGGGGCACTGTGCACAGGGACCAACGTGCAAATACCCAAGAGTCTGGGGGGTCTGGTGCAATTAACCCAGCAAAACACGCGCCACGCGCGTGCCTGGGGCACTCAGAGACCCAAATGCAATAAAAATAAGTTCCAAGGACTTATTGGTAACATGTACCAAAAGTCCGAGGGCTTATCTGCAAAATACCCACAAATATCACGCACATGCTCAAATAAACCACGCACAGGGGTATAAATGCAAATAAGTAAAAACTTTCATTCAACTAATAACATTCAGAACAATAGGGCATACGGTGCAATTAACCCAGAGAAACCACGTGACGAAGCACGTGTCAGACCATGTACAGGGGTATAACGGCGAATAAAGACAAGCACCAGGGTCTCTATGCAAATATCCCAAAACTTAAACAACTACGCTACTTAATTACAAAACTAAAAGCGAAATAAAATACTAAAGAGGGCCTAAGGGTAAATTAGCCTTTATTACGCGGACTGTTGGATGCGCGCCACGTGGAGGATCTGATGGTGACGAACGATGGGCGCTCCAGATCTCTCCTCCTCAGATCCAACGATAACTGCTGCTCCGAAGATGGATGGCTCGGATGAAGACTGGAGCGGGAGGGGCGATCGTACGGCGACGGAGGATGCTGGAAGAACAAGTCACCGGCGAGACTCGCCGGCCTCGGGCGTGCGCTAGGCTCCTCCTGGAAGCACTCTGAAGGTCGGAGAAGAAACGTGGAGTGCTCCCGCGTCTGCCGGTAGGCTCCGATGGTCCAGCCGAGCTCCGAGGAGCTCGGGCGAGGTCGGCGGAGCTGGGCCTCCTGGCTGGATGTCGAAGAAGCTCAGATGTCCTTCGTTTGTCCTGCAAAGCGATCCAGAAGACTCACGGGTCGAGGGCAAACTGCCTCGACCCGGTTAGGCGAGGTGACGGTGGCTGATGGGTCGAGATGAACGAGCTCCGGCGAAGGGGGGACGGTGAAGCTCGAATCCTAGCTCCTGTGCGAGCTGGGTTGGATGGAGGGGTGAAGAAGGTGCGCGGGAAGTCGGCGAGGGCTATGGCGATGCCCGATGATCGAATAGTGATCGGAAGCGATGGGAAACGACAATGGACGGCGGCGGAGCGATTTGGGGGTAAATGGAAATCAGCGAAAAAGGAAAGCCTAAGGGGATACCTGGGTGGTCGAAGAGACTGGGGAGGAGCTGGGGAAGCTCCTGGTCGTCGCCTCGAGGAGCGTCTCCCTCCGAGGCTCGGTGCTCACGCTGGTGGCGGAGCAACGGCGGCGTAGCTCGCCAGATCGATGGATTCTCGTCCTCCCCTCGCTTCGACAGGCTCGGACGCGAGCTGTCACTCTCGCGCACTCTCTGGAGCTCACAGGTGAAGGATTCGAATGGCCAAAGATGGGGAAATGAGGTGGCGGAGCAACGGCTATATATGGCTAGGGGTCCGGCTAAGAGAGGCCCGGGCAAGCTTGTCGGAGCACGGATCCCCATAACCCACCCCGGGCATGGATCAGGGATGCACAATGGTGGATTAGGACCCGGGGTTAGGTGGAATGACGATCGGGTCGAGCGGGTAAAATTTTGAGAAGTCGGGTCCACGACCCAGATCCGCGGGAGGTGGTCCTGGGGGGGGGGGGGGGGTAGTTGACTGGGCGGTTGATGAATACTCATTCATCACTCTTTATTCTTATATTTTAGCTACAAAAACCTTTGCAAATACATGTAGATATGTGTAAATAGGAATAATTACCAAAAGCATGCCTTGTGTAAAAACCTATAATTAGCATGTTTTTGTGCAAAAATAAAAGAATAAAGATTAAAAAGAAAAAGAGGGAAATATTTAGAATAAATATTGAGCAACCTAACCCAAGGGAGGGCTCAGCATGGGCCTGACCGCATAAAAGCCAAAGCAGAGGGAGATAGGGGCTCATGTTTGTACATATTTATGTAAATAAATAAAAGTATTTTCCTCACAAAAATAGGCTTGTAAATATATGTATATATATTTATAAATATAAAATCAAAAGAAAAATTTAAAAACTAAACCAAAAACACCTCTTGTATAGTCACCTTGTACATAGACTCACATACATATTTATTTAGCCTTGTATATTAATAAAATTAACTTTTATAATTTTTGTAAATGTTCTATGTTTTATAATGTACATAAATAAAAACAATTAAAATCAAAACAAAATAAAAATAGCAAAATTAAAAATACAAAAACACATTGTACATATACCAGGTATATAGATGTACATATATATTTATTTTACCTATGTACATAAATAATAAAAATAAAATAAAAATACCTTTTTATTCCTTATTTTATAATATAAATAAATAAAATATAAAATAGGGATAAAATTATACAAAAATAAAAATTTAAAAATAAAAAATCACAAACCCTAATTGTGTACATATACCTATATAGTACTATATAGTGTATATACCTTATTTTTATTTCCAAAAATTAATTAAAAATCACTAAAAATGGAAAAAAATAAAATAAAATTTTTTTGTGTTTTAAGTTCTTTCTAATTCGATCATTTTCTAGCTCAAATAAATAAATCAAAATTAATGTGCTTGGCGGGCTCTGATTGGTCCACGGGGGATTGTTGACCCCCGGTCAACTCTCCCCCCAAGACCACCAGAGCCGGGTCTGCTCTGACCGACCCGATTTCAACAGTTTCTTCACGGCTGACCCGACCGCCATTAACCCAAACCCCGGGCCCGGATTAATCCCCGATCATCCAGGACCCTCGCCCGGGGAGGTTGCTAGATACGAGCTCCGTCCATCTCGCCCGACCTCCTTCTTCTCGGATCCCCCACCAAATTTATAGTCATCACCGGTGACCTAATTCTTCGATCTTTAGACCCTTGCTCGCCGCCAAGGAGCTCCTCCAGAGCACCCGAGTGACAGCTGCGTGTTTTGGAGTGGAAGCGAGGGACGAGCACCAAGGGAACCACTGATCCGATGGTTAACTCCGCCGTGCGCCGCCGCGAGCGCGCTCAGCCTCGGGGAGTCGACGACCCCTTGCAGGCAACGACCGGGAGCTTCATCAGCTCCAGCCCAGTTGAATGCATCCATCAGGTAGCTTCTTTAGGCCGTAAAGTAGCTTAGGTTTAGATTTTTAGGTTTTAGGTAGCGTAGCTCCGCCAGCTCCATCCTTCGTCTCCGTCCACCCACTTGACCATCCGACACCGCCATCACTTCCGCCAGCCCCCTCTCCACCTTCTCCACCCAGCCATCCCTCCTGTCTCGCCCCGGAGCAGGACATTGGGTCTTCACCTCCGCCGCTCGCCGGAGACCCTCCATATCGATGCATCGTTCACCTTCCGCCCGCTCTGACGAGTCGAGGCAGTTTGCCCTCGACCCAGCTTCTCTCCTGTGCAGGTATCAAGGCCAATCGTCCTCATCTGGAGGACGAGACTTCTAGGCACAACAGCTCCAGTTCGTCCACGTCGCCGGAGCTCTCTGGAGCTCCTCACCTTCATCGGAGCAGAGCATCGGGTGCGGGGCTTCACGGCGAAGCTTTCCCGCACCTCAGGAGCATCAGACGAGGCTCATCGTGCACGCAGAGGGTCGGCGAAGCTCGCCGGCCGCCAGTTCTTCCAGCAGACTCATTGACCGTCCGATCGTCCTCAGCGCCCCAGTTGTGATCTGATCCATTCATTTCGGCGCACCGTCATCGTCCGATCAGTCCGAGGGTAGATCTGGACCATCCGCGCGGAGGAAGAGGCATCAACAAGCCTCCACCGTCACATCGCCACGTGCCTTCTCCTCCTCCGTCGATACACCAAGGGCTTAGCCTTCAGCGCACTGCCACCGTCCGATCTCCACGTGGAAGGCTCTCAGACGTTCGATCAGGCCGGGCTTTTTGAGGGTTAAGGCACCATTTATCTCAGTCGTCAGATCAGCCACGCGTCACACATCCGGCCGTCGACGTAAATAATAGGGATAAATTATCCTTAGGCCCCTTTACTTTATGCATTTAGTTTTTAATCCTGTAAATACTTAGTGTAGTTCTTTTATTTTTGTAAAAATTGCACTGTGGACCTCTATGTTTATTTGAATTGCATTTATACCCCTGTCAGTTGTGGACACGTGCATCGACACGTGATATTTCGGTGTATTTGCAATATTGGCCCTGCCTTTTTGGCCCTGTTACGTTTTGTACTTTTATAAATAGGAATTGCAATCTGGTCCCTCCAGGCCTGAGTCACGCGTATCGTGCGTGGCCTGGAGGGTAATTTGCACTCATATCCCTATACTTGCCAGGGTTGTTATTCCAGGGACCCAAAACTTTGCTTTATTTGCACTTTGGTCCCTGAGCACTGTACCCTTCCTTTATTTTTGAATAAAATATCAAAACACCTCCAAATCCAACGAAAATTGGACACATGGCTCCTGCCAAGGTGTAAAATTTTTGTGGATTTTTGAGGACATTTTTGATTTCGTTTGATATTTTTAGAAAATCAAAAACCTTCATTTTTGTCACTGTCTAGCTTGAAAAATCATAAAAATTATTAAAACTTGCTTAAAAATTCCACAAAAATTACTCACTGTTTGTCTTGTTTAGTTTGATTTTCTAACCGATTTTGGCTATTTTTCATTACTGAAAACCCCTAAAAACATAAAAACACTCAAAAACCTACAAATATTCTAGTAAATAAGTTAAAAATCCAAAAATAATAAAATTGGGGCCTAAATTTTCCTCATTTTGTCTTCTCTACAGGAAAACTCCCTCCCAGCTCATTTAGGGGCTTTATATATTTTATCTAGGCCTTTTGAGCTTGGCTGGACAGTACCATTTGTTTTAGCTACTGTTTGATTTTTAGAAAATTAAATAAATATCAGGAAATTCTCAAAAATTCACCAAAAATACTAAAAATTATAAAACACATAAAAATATTTTTGTTTGAATTTTTGGTTGCTTTTGAGTGCTTTAAATAAATTGTTGAAGTGTGTGCTTCTTTATTTTTCTTATTTTCTTAATTACTTGAAAATCCAAAAAAATATAAAATAAATTAAAAACCACTAAAAATGTTTGTTTATTTTATTTTATTTCTTTTTACTACTTCGTAGGCTGAGAGGCCAATCCGTGCTCCTTGTGTTCGACCCTGGTCGCTATACCAGGTTAATCCAATAGCAGGACCGCTGTTTCGTGTTTTGATCGATTTTATCTCTATTTAGTGGTTCATTTTTCTTGATCGACACATCTGAGTGACCGAGGTCGCAACGACCTATTCAGTACCTTTACCTTAGTCGCTCGGATTTTCGTGTCATCAGAATGGCGCCGTTGTCGGGGAGCATGGCTTAGTAGTTTTTATTTTCTTTTCGTTTTTGTTTCCGCGGCTTTTCGTGGCTCTTTCAGAGCTCGCGACTTTTTCACGGCTTTTGTCCATATTTCATTTTTGTTTTATTTTGTTTTATTTTCTTTTTCTTTTATTTTTGTTTTTGTTTTATTTTGCATTTTTTGCATATATACCCTCATTTTCTTTCAGTTTATTTTTCTTCTTATTATTTGCTTATTTTTATTGGTCTGACCACTCTGCTTTTTCTTGCGAGGGCCCGAGGACCGAGGCGGCCGATTTCGAGAAGCCGACGCAACCGCGGGATTCGGAGGCGGCTCTTTTCTTTGCGGAGCCGCTGGAGAGAGTGAGAGAGAGTTGAGTGGGAGAGGATTTTTCTTTTTATTTCATTATTATTGTAGTAATACAGGGACTCTCAGGACTTGGACATTTGTGGACTTGAACACTTAGCGGGTCTGTTTCGCCGAGCACCGGTGTGCTCGGGGGACCCTTAGGATTTTCGCGGCTTTTTACGCGGTTTTGGTTTTCTTTTATTTTCTTACTGCCTTTTCCGGTGTTTACGCGGTTTTTGCTCGAGCCCCTCGACTTAGGAATTTATACTTGCTTGTGCCGTAATTAGTAGGATCCCCACACCTAACTGCTTGCATGTTCCTATAGAACGCTAATTGGACCTACTAATAATCAATTAATAAGAATAACCGACTCATCTCCTTCGTAGCCTACGTGCCGCAGCCCGTCCTGTAAAGCGCTTTCTCCTACCCCCGATTTGTCGGACAGAGGAGGGACGGGCCAAGACCGAACTCTTTGGCTTGGAGGTCGGTGACCGGTTAGACGGTTCTGCATGTAGAAATTGCTCGTCTAGGACTCGGCTTTCCCGTTGCATCATTTAAGTAGTTTACTTTTCTGTCTTTAAATTCTGCGCGGATCATATTGCATGTAGAGTGCTGGAGACAAGGTACGCATTTCTTACTCAGCATGCATCATTGATTTATCGCGCATCGGCTTTTTCGTCTTCTCCCCCTGTTTTTGACTTAATAAACAGGAGAACCGAAAAACTCGTTAGGCGTTTCTTTTTATTGAAAAATATCTAAAAACAAAAACAATAAAATCGGGACTGCTAATCTTACTTGACCTAAAAGACACTTCACTGAAAATCTGTCTTGGGGAGAGTAACCCCCTCCTTGTCTGGTTTGGATGAGCGAGAGAGTGATCCGCACATTAGGATAGAGCCTCCGATCTTTTCTTGACTGATTACCGGCTTCCAGTACGGGACAGTCGGTTGAGAAAGATCTGGATACCTATTGACATCACGTAATCGCTCTGATAGACTGGATGATCACCTAAAATAAAATTGACAAGATAATTGACCGATCCCTTCGGTCTTCAGCTCTGTGTGCGTAGGTGAATTGGGGGTTTGCTTGTTCATCTTGTTTGATTGCCAGATCCCTTCGATCCTTTCTCTTCTTCCTTCATCTACTTCCCCACCCTCCCCTCCCTTCATTCCATTTTCTTCTCCTTTACCCCTGGATGATGGATCCCCCTCACTGTGAGCCGACTCTTACGGCATCTTCTCCATCTTCTGCCCATCATTCCAGTCCACCTTCTAGGGAGGTCGGATCTCCGACCAACCTCTCGCTCCCTCCCTCCCTTTCATCTCATCACTCTGGGCATGCTGTGCTAGACGTTCGAGGATATCAGACAGAGCAGATGCGAGACCCGGATGATGCTGTTGCTGAGTTGAGAGCGCACTCCGTTGGTGACCCGAGAGAGCAGTGGAGATCAGCAGACACATCCTATTCCAGATGGATGGAGGAGCAGATAGCATATGGAGCCCAATCAGCTTCTACACTAGGTCCATTCGTCTTGGATTTGGATTACATTCAGCGACTGCCGATATTTTCAGGGGAGGCGCACGAGGAGCCTTATCTTCACCTGTCAGCTTTCGAGGAGTTTTGTAGAGCACAGAGATATTCAGACGTCACTGCAGAGGAGCTGATGAGCAGAACCTTCCCCTTCACGCTTCACGACAGAGCCATGAGATGGCACCGACGATTGGGGAGGACATTCGAGACGTGGGGAGAGTTACGCCGAGAGTTCTTGCAGAGATACTTCCCTCCACGTAGAGCAGAGTTTATGCGGTCTTTGATTATGGACTTTTCAGTTGACCCCCAGGAGCCATTGCACGAGGCATGGCCGAGGTTTCTTGACCTCTTGAGGAGATTCCCTGAGCACGGACTTCCACTTACAGACTTGATAGAGATCTCCATGCGGGGGATGACCGCAGAGCAGATAGCACTGGTGATTACCACATGTGGCGGTTCACACCGCAGTTCCGCATTCACCTACTGGATACCATCTCGACGCTACTTTCACAGAGTTCTTCTATACGAGATGACTTGGTCGGGACAACACATGCGGATGATGCAGTACCAGTGCGGTGTGTCACTTTACATGATGATACAGTTTCTACACACCAGCCCGAGGACTTGGAGCGGACAGCATCCCTGACAGAGGAGATGATTGTCACAGCAGAGGTTCGGACCCAGAGTCTACTTGAGTTCCCGTTGGTTTTCCAGCTGGAGTTCGAGGTAGCCCCAGAGTTTCCAGTCGACGAGTCTTGGATATCAGATTTTCTGATTCTCCAGGAGCTGGAGGAGCCCCAGCTTTTGCAGCCATTGACTCAGCTACTTCAGTTTCCAGTCCTGGAGGAGTCAGTTTCCTTCCTGCAGAGACACTTCTTGGATGCAGACAGTGACCAGGACTCAGCCCAGCAGCTACAGCTTGAGGAGGGACAACACTTTGAGAGTACAGACATAGAGAATCCTGTCTTCGAGCCTTTTGTCCTCCACTCTGACGAGAGAGACACCTTTGCTGAGGACCAGTTGGCAGCCAGCATAGCCGCAGAGCGAGGATCAGTCGCAGACACTTTGCCAGCTTCCGCGGTGTTGACGAGTACCTTCTCTTGCTTCCAAATTGCCGATACCTACACTTTCGATGATGATGCAGCCTGGTGCACTGAGTGGATACTTGATAGCAGCGCAGATGCCCATCTAGATCTTGATCCTCTTCGTATCACTGTTGATCTTGCATCTCTCCCCGAGGGTTATCTGCGGGAGGACACCGCACTCGATGAGTACTCGGTTTCACCTACTGAGAGTGTTTCCGATCTGGCAGAACACGAAACCGAGTCTTTAGATCATTCTGATTCTGATTATTCTCACCTCAACGACCCTCGCGAGGATGAGCCCATTTTGGAGATATTCGATGATTTCCCTGATCTGATTCTATTTCATACATCGGATATCATCCCTTTTCGAGAGTCTCCTGATCCTGATTGTCCACACCTGTTTGAGACACTGATTGACGTGGAGGATTCTATTACTGATCCATCTTTCTCCACGTTCGATTTCTTCGGCTCCACACTCTCACTCCAGTCTGATCCAGAGCCGACGATTTCTTTTGTGCTACCGGATCCCGATCACTTATCCTCATATCATTGGCCGGTAGCAGACACCCGCCTGATTGCATACCTGGGTGTCTTACTTTACACTGTTGAGTTCGTCGTTGTTCTCACACCGAGACTACGACGACAGTACGGCATTCGACTTACCGATGCCGTCCTGAACCTTAATACTGCATTGTCCTAGCCTTTGCGCCCAACTAGGGGCGTAAAATCTAGTGCTCGTTGAGAGGCACCTCAACATTGTACTCTTTTGTATATACGTGTTTCGTCATATTTTGATCCTTCTTTCTTCCGTTCTTGTTTTCACCCCAGGTCTCGCTTAGGATTATATTTGCTATACTTAGGATATTGCTCATCCTAAGTATAGGGGGTGGAAACACCGGGTTGTTCTTTGTTCTGTTCCATCACTTCTGTTGTTGCCTATACTTAAGGTTCTCCACCTTAAGTATAGGGGGAGTGATGTCCTCCTTCTTGTATATATTCGTAATTTTCTTCGTGTCTTGCTACCCCTGTTTTGTTGCCTATACTTAGGGATATTTCACCCTAAGTATAGGGGGGGTAGACCCTGTACATTCGCCACTCGGTTTTTTTCCCTTAGTATACAGCCTGCTATACTTAGGATTACTTGATCCTAAGTATAGGGGGAAGACCCGAGACCTTCTTGACTTTTCTATTTCATTCATCCCTTTTTGTATATAGCCTTTCTTTTCACTGCCCTATACCTAGCACGAGTTATGTCTTCTTCATCGCTCTTGACTCTGAGGACATCGTTCGAGCTAAGTATAGGGGGGTGTGTGTATATTTCATATATACTTTAGCCATAACTCGTACTTTGTGTGAGTGTGTTAATAAATAAAATGGCTAAAAACCACACAAATTAAAATTTTTTTCATGTACATAAACTTCTTTTATTTGCACATAAATAGCTAGTGTACAAATTATTTTTGTAAAAATGATTTCAAAAATCTTTTGTGTAAAGCTTGTGTAAATATTTTTGTATCAAAATTATGTATAAAGTACAAAATTTTTCCAAAATGTTTTGAAAATCAAAAGTTTGCAAAAATCTTGTGTAAATTTGTGTAAATATCTTTTTGCAAAACTTGCACTTCATGCATCATCCATTCATGATTTCAAAACATTTTTCAAAAATTTTGCATGATTGTAAAAATTTATGTAAATAAGCATCTTTTGTACATATGTATATAGTTTTTCTGGATGATAGTTGACATTTAAACTAGCCTGGAATCAAATTGAGAAATGGAGCTTGATTAAGATCTTAATCCACCTAACTTCTAAGAGAAACCTTATAGGGCTTAGGTTTAAGGCTTTTCAGGTCCAGGGTGACTTAATTCTTTGAGTCCACTAGGCTATGATCACATGTCATCTCAATGAGCCTAAGTAGAGCACTTAACAACAACACATGACTCATATAGATTATGGCTTTACTTGGACACCAGCACTATGCACCGAGCTCTCTACGGATGAGGTGGTGAGGAGGCAGTCTTCCTTGACTTGGGGTAGCATATGAGGGTAGTACTTCTAGGCGGAACCTCTCTTCTTCTTTTAGTGAAGGAAGTGCGTCTCAACTTGGTCTGGTTGCCATGAGGTCTAACGACGGGAGTTGTGGGTTGCAATAAAGCTTCAAAAGAGGGATAGTCTACTGGCTCAAGAGGAAAAACTCCTTGTATATATGCTGCACATGTATATATGTTGTATAGATGCACTCGAAAAAAAATGTGCAAAAAGAAAATAACTCCAAAAAAGTGGTGGGTCTGATAGAAAATGATAATCCCACCGGAGTATGTACATAGAGTGCAATAAGCAAAGCTTGGTTTTATGATCCACCTGTTGTAGCTTGCAGCAGGGAGACTTGGCTACACTGGTCAAGCTCCCAAGGGTACTTGGCTACACTGGCCTTGACCCATTCTCTTCTTCCCCCTCTTCTTGAGCCGGTTGAACTTGAACTTAGAAGGGAATACCCCGCTCCTCGAGGAAAGAGTGGCCAGATTAAGGTCATAGATTTACCTTGTTGGGGAGGGTTGTCAAGTTGCCATTTCTGAGGTGGAGAGCTTAGACCTCACATTCACAGGACAAGAAAAGATTCATGGTCTTCAGGGTTTGTGGTTGATGACTTGTTCTGATCTGGAGCATTGAGGAGTCTTGGTTATAGATTAGTGGAACTTGGAGGCTGTTGAGTTTTAAGCTTAAGTCTAAATAAGGTTCCGACACATTAATAATCCAAAGATCTGATCGAGCTCCATACCCCAATTTAATGAAGGCAAGTTTAATAATCAACCTCGATCCATGTATATCCTCTTTTTCTTTTTCTTTCTTTCTTTTTCACTTCTTTTTCAAATAAGTGTTTGCTAAGGGACTAGCAAAGTTAAGTATAGGGGGGTGATGAATACTCATTCATCACTCTTTATTCTTATATTTTAGCTACAAAAACCTTTGCAAATACATGTAGATATGTGTAAATAGGAATAATTACCAAAAGCACGCATTGTGTAAAAACCTATAATTAGCATGTTTTTGTGCAAAAATAAAAGAATAAAGATTAAAAAGAAAAAGAGGGAAATATTTAGAATAAATATTGAGCAACCTAACCCAAGGGAGGGCTCAGCATGGGCCTGACCGCATAAAAGCCAAAGTAGAGGGAGATAGGGGCTCATGTTTGTACATATTTATGTAAATAAATAAAAGTATTTTCCTCACAAAAATAGGCTTGTAAATATATGTATATATATTTATAAATATAAAATCAAAAGAAAAATTTAAAAACTAAAACAAAAACACCTCTTGTATAGTCACCTTGTACATAGACTCACATACATATTTATTTAGCCTTGTATATTAATAAAATTAACTTTTATAATTTTTGTAAATGTTCTATGTTTTATAATGTACATAAATAAAAACAATTAAAATCGAAACAAAATAAAAATAGCAAAATTAAAAATACAAAAACACATTGTACATATACCATGTATATAGATGTACATATATATTTATTTTCCCTATGTACATAAATAAAAATAAAATAAAAATACCTTTTTATTCCTTATTTTATAATATAAATAAATAAAATATAAAATAGGGATAAAATTATACAAAAATAATAATTTAAAAATAAAAAATCACAAACCCTAATTGTGTACATATACCTATATAGTACTATATAGTGTATATACCTTATTTTTATTTCCAAAAATTAATTAAAAATCACTAAAAATAGAAAAAAAATAAAATAAAAATATTTTGTGTTTTAAGTTCTTGCTAATTCGATCATTTTCTAGCTCAAATAAATAAATCAAAATTAATGTGCTTGGCGGGCTCTGATTGGTCCACGGGGGATTGTTGACCCCCGGTCAACTCTCCCCCCAGGACCACCAGAGCCGGGTCTGCTCTGACCGACCCGATTTCACCAATTTCTTCACGGCTGACCCGACCGTCATTAACCCAAACCCCGGGCCCCGATTAATCCCCGATCATCCAGGACCCTCGCCCGGGGAGGGTTTGCTAGATCCGAGCTCCGTCCATCTCGCCCGACCTCCTTCTTCTCGGATCCCCCACCATATTTATAGTCGTCACCGGCGACCTAATTCTTCGATCTTTGGACCCTTGCTCACCGCCAAGGAGCTCCTCCAGAGCACCCGAGTGACAGCTGCGTGTTTTGGAGTGGAAGCGAGGGACGAGCACCAAGGGAACCACTGATCCGGTGGTTAACTCCGCCGTGCGCCGCCGCGAGCGTGCTCAGCCTCGGGGAGTCGACGACCCCTTGCAGGCAACGACCGGGAGCTTCATCAGCTCCAGCCCAGTCGAATGCATCCATCAGGTAGCTTCTTTAGGCCGTAGAGTAGCTTATGTTTAGATTTTTAGGTTTCAGGTAGCGTAGCTCCGCCAGCTCCATCCTTCGTCTCCATCCACCCACTTGACCATCCGACACCGCCATCACTTCCGCCAGGCCCCTCTCCACCTTCTCCACCCAGCCATCCCTCCTGTCTCGCCCCGGAGCAGGACATTGGGTCTTCACCTCCGCCGCTCGTCGGAGACTCTCCATATCGACGCATCGTTCACCTTCCGCCCGCTCTGACGGGTCGAGGCAGTTTGCCCTCGACCCAGCTTCTCTCCTGTGCAGGTATCAAGGTCAATCGTCCTCATCTGGAAGACGAGACTTCTGGGCACAGTAGCTCCAGTTCGTCCACGTCGCCGGAGCTCTCTGGAGCTCCTCGCCTTCATCGGAGCAGAGCATCGGGTGCGGGGCTTCACGGCGAAGCTTTCCCGCACCTCAGGAGCATCAGACAAGGCACATCATGCACGCAGAGGGCCGACGTAGCTCGCCGGCCGCCAGTTCTTCCAGCAGCCTCGTTGACCGTCCGATCGTCCTCAGCGCCCCAGTTGTGATCTGATCCATTCATTTCGGTGCACCGTCATCGTCCGATCAATCCGAGGGTAGATCTGGACCATCCGCGCGGAGGAAGAGGCATCAACAAGCCTCCACCGTCAGATCGCCACGTGCCTTCTCCTCCTCCGTCGATACACCAAGGGCTTAGCCTTCAGCGCACTGCCACCGTCCGATCTCCACGTGGAAGGCTCTCAGACGTTCGATCAGGCCAGGCTTTTCGAGGGTTAAGGCGCCATTTATCTCAGTCGTCAGATCAGCCACGCGTCACACATCCGGCCGTCGACGTAAATAATAGGGGTAAATTATCCTTAGGCCCCTTTACTTTATGCATTTAGTTTTTAATCCTGTAAATACTTAGTGTAGTTCTTTTATTTTTGTAAAAATTGCACTGTGGACCTCTATGTTTATTTGAATTGCATTTATACCCCTGTCAGTTGTGGACACGTGCATCGACACGTGATATTTCGGTGTATTTGCAATATTGGCCCTGCCTTTTTGGCCCTGTTACGTTCTGTACTTTTATAAATAGGAATTGCGATCTGGTCCCTCCAAGCCTGAGTCACGTGTATCGTGCGTGGCCTGGAGGGTAATTTGCACTCCTATCCCTATACTTGCCAGGGTTGTTATTCCAGGGACCCAGAACTTTGCTTTATTTGCACTTTGGTCCCTGTGCACTGTACCCTTCCTTTATTTTTGAATAAAATATCAAAACACCTCCAAATCCAACGAAAATTGGATACATGGCTCCTGCCATGGTGTAAAATTTTTGTGGATTTTTGAGGATATTTTTTATTTCGTTTGATATTTTTAGAAAAACAAAAACCTTTATTTTTGTCACTGTCTCGCTTGAAAAATCATAAAAAAATATTAAAACTTGCTTAAAAATTCCACAAAAATTACTCACTGTTTGTCTTGTTTAGTTTGATTTTCTAGCCGATTTTGGCTATTTTTCATTACTGAAAACCCCTAAAAACTTAAAAACACTCAAAAACCTACAAAAATTCTAGTAAATAAGTTAAAAATCCAAAAATAATAAAATTGGTGCCTAAATTTTCCTCATTTTGTCTTCTCTACAGGAAAACTCCTCCCAGCTCATTTAGGGGCTTTAGATATTTTATCTAGGCCTTTTGAGCTTGGCTGGACAGTACCATTTGTTTTATCTACTGTTTGATTTTTAGAAAATTAAATAAATATCAGGAAATTCTCAAAAATTCACCAAAAACACTAAAAATTATAAAACACATAAAAATATTTTTGTTTGAATTTTTGGTTGCTTTTGAGTGCTTTAAATAAATTGTTGAAGTGTGTGCTTCTTTATTTTTCTTATTTTCTTAATTACTTGAAAATCCAAAAAAATATAAAATAAATTAAAAACCACTAAAAATGTTTGTTTATTTTATTTTATTTCTTTTTACTACTTCGTAGGCCGAGAGGCCAATCCGTGCTCCTTGTGTTCGACCCTGGTCCCTATACCAGGTTAATCCAATAGCAGGACCGCTGTTTCGTGTTTTGATCGATTTTATCTCTATTTAGTGGTTCAGTTTTCTTGATCGACACATCTGAGTGACCGAGGTCGCAACGACCTATTCAGTACCTTTACCTTAGTCGCTCGGATTTTTGTGTCATCAGCGGTCAACACTCCCCAGGGCCAATAGGAACAGGCCACGTGGCTGGATATTGAAGGTGAAAATTGAGGTAGCAAAAGGCCGAATTTGCAAAAGGTTAAAACATGAAATATTTTTATTTTATTTTATTTCTATTTTTTAGTGATTTTTAATTAATTTTTAGAAATAAAAATAAGGTATATACATATTATGTAATATATAGGTATATGTACACTATATAGGGTTTTTTATTTTTGATTTTTTAATTATTATTTTTATGCATCTTTATTCCTATTTTATATTTTACTTATTTTCATTATAAAATAAGGAATAAAAAGGTATTTTTATTTTATTTTTATTATTCATATACATAGGTAAAATAAATACATATATACATGGTATATTTACAATATTTTTGTGTTTTTAATTTTGTTAATTTTGTTTTGTTTTTGTTTTAATTGTTTTTATTTTATTTATTTACATTATATAATAGAGGATATTTACAAAAATTATAAAAATTACTTTTATTTATTTATAAGACTAAATAAATATGTAGGTGAGTCTATGTACAAGGTGCTTATGTACATGAATGAGATTTTTGGATTCTTTTTAATTTTTAATATTTTTCTTTTATTTTTATATTTATAAATATAGACACATATTTACAAGCCTATTTTTGGTGAGGAAAATATTTTTATTTATTTACATAAATATGTACACACATGAGCCCCTATCTCCCTCTACTTTGGCTTTTATGCGGTCAGGCCCATGCTGAGCCCTCCCTTGGGTTAGGTTGCTCAATATTTATTCTAAATATTTCCCTCTTTTTCTTTTTAATCTTTATTCTTTTATTTTTGCACAAAAACATGCTAATTATAGGTTTTTACACAATGCATGCTTTTGGTAATTATTTCTATTTACACATATCTACATGCATTTGCAAAGGTTTTTGTAGCTAAAATATAAGAATAAAGAGTGATGAATGAGTATTCATCATGAGCCGATCGAAGCAGCTGGGAGTGGAAAACGAGGACCTGATCAACTGGTCGGAGCAGGTGAACATGCGACGAAGCTAAATGGAAAGATCAGATCAAATAAGGAAATGCGAAGGATAGAGAGGTTAGCTGAAGATCGAGATGTGATCCTGAGCTCCAGGCAAGGATAAACGTTGGGGTGATGGTCTCAACCTCGATGTGGAAGGCGGGGGAGGCTACTCGTGATGGAGGTCCGGCCACGAAGGTTGAGCATCGCCTTTGTTGCACCAAATCGAGCGCCGAGTGAAGCTTCGAGAAGCTGTCACTCAGCTAGAGGTGGCTAGGGTTCGAGAAGGGAGCGAGGAACGAGCTACCTCTCCTGGAAGGCAGATGAGAGATTTTATAAGGTTCCCAGGAGGCTGGAGAAATCGGGCAAGGGCTCGAAAATCGAAGGAGACCCCCGCCTTCTAAGGGATCCGCGAGGGTCCTGGATCCTAGGAGAGTCCACGGGAGGAGAATCGGGGCAAGGGGTTGCGTGATCCACCTGGGAAAAATCGAAGAAAATGGTCCGGTGAAGAGGTTGGGACGTGTCATGCTCAGGAAGAGGGGTTGACCGGGGTCAACCTGACGTGGACCAATCAGGAAATAGGATTTACAAAAATACTTACAAATTTAATAAAAAAAGTAAATGACTTTAAATCAAAAAGTGTATAAAATGAAAAATGTTTGTTATTTTTCAAACTATTTCTCCCTGATTTTTATTTTTTTTGAAAAATAAATTAGTCTGTACTTTATACAATTATTTTTATTTTGTTATTTTTCACAAATACCCCAATTTTTCACTTTATTTATCTACACAAAAATTTTTGGAGTACAAAATAATTTTTATTGTATTTGTATTATTTTTTTACAGGTATATAATAAATAAAAAAGAAAATATATATATACACGTATTATGTACAAAAGAGAGAGAAATTTATTCTGTTTTTATTTTATTTTTCCAAATTTTATTTTTTTTTAGAAATATGTACAAGGAGGTAAAAAGAATATTTTTATTTTATTTTATCAAAATCAATTTATTTATTTACACCCATGATATCCTCTCTTGGGGTACGGGTCACTATATCTTTATTCTAAATACCTCCTTCCTTTTACTTTTCCTTTATTCTTTTATTTTTGCACAAATACATGCTAATTATGTAATATTAACACATGCATGGATAATGCTAACTTATTGTATTTACATCTATTTACATGACGCTTTGCCAAGATAAATTGCTAAAATAAAAGAATAAAGAGTTATGATCAGGGATTCATCAAGCCACAGACAACGAGATTGTATGTAAGTTTGTGATAGATCACAAAATTTCATCGTTCGAGTTTGCAAAGTCATCAACTCTGACGGGGGTTGCCATTTTGTTAATAGGGAAATGATGAAGTTAACAAAGGACTATGTCATCGAGCACCGTGTTGCTCTTCCATACCACCCACATCGAATGGCATGTCTAAGGTGTCGAATAGGGAGGTGAAGGGCATTTTGCAGAAGCTAGTCCGCCTTTACAGGATGAACTATTCACATCTTTTGGACAAAGTTTTATGGGCATACTAGACTTCTTACAAGACCCCGCATGGAAGCTCCCCATTCCAATGGTTTATGGAAAGCCATGACATCTACCCATCGAATAATACACAAATCTAAATGGGCATTAAAGAAAGTGCATTGGAATTCACATGATGGACAATCGAGCAGAAAGATGGATTTAAATGAGCTTTTGGAAATCAGAAATAAGGCATATGATAACAATGTAACCTATAAGGATAGAATAAAGCGTTGGCATGGTCAGCAAATCATATGCAAGAGTTTTGTCCCAGGGCAGAATGTATGGTTACAATGCCAGGTTGAATATCTTTCAAGGCAAGTTGAAGTCAAAATAGACAGGACCCTTTATGGTTAGTGAAGTGAACACGAACGACAGTGTATGGATTTCAGAGCATAAAGATGGTACACGACCATTCTTGGTAAATGGGCGACTGCTGAAGCATTTTGTAGGATCAGATGAGTAGTTAGCCCGTGTTGAAGAGATCTCATTCATGCGTATCCCAAAATCCAATGATCCACTCTTAGGGACCACATGAATCATGACTACTCCTACCACCTCCAAGTATCTCTTTCCCCACTTCCCTTTCTCTTTGCATATTCCCCAACCCCATCAGTTCTAATACTCACTCATGTCCTATACGTAGGTTGACAATAGCCTAAGTATAGCGGAGATCGATGCCCCCCATGCGTAGATGTTTATCCATTTTTCCTCTTGAACTCGACCGCCCTATTTTTTCTCTTCTTCTACACTTAGGCTGACAAGATCCTAAGTATTAAAGGGAAAGCCAACGTCTACTCTTTTTGTTATTTAATTCTCCTATGCATAGCACGAGCCATGTCTTTTCCTCGCTTCTTGTGCTCTGAGAACATAGCACATTCTAAGTGTAGGGGCGTGTAATATTACATATATTCTTACCCATAGCTCATACTTTCACGTATTTTGTATATAATATGCAATAAATAAGGGGTAGGTAGAAATTGAAAAGAAAAGAACTCTTCGCAAAATATATGTATACTTGTATAGTATGTATATTGTATACAAGCTGTAAAATCTGTATAATGTGTATACTTTTGTAAAATAATACTTTTGAAAAATTTGTTGTAAAATAGGAGGTATACAAAAAAAAATGATGAAAACACTTCTTATTTAATCTTGTGTATCATCCTTGCGTTCAAAACAAAAAGTCTTTTACTTTATCTACATTGCATGTCACCTACATTTCATTTGCATATCTAGCATATGCCAAGTGAAAAGTTAGCTGGTTCCAAACCATGTTATGAATAGAAGTCGAGGATGGATTGATTTGACCTTAATATACATATTTTTAAAGGAACCTTATATGAATTGGAGTTATGATTTTTCAGGTCGAGTGACTTACTTCTTTGAGTCCACAAGACAATGTTCACGTCATCTTGATTGATCTAAGTAGAATATTTCATACACAAGCACGATTCTTTTGGACAATGACCAAACTTGAACAAGCACTATGCACATAGCTATTCATTATTGAGGTGATGAGGAGTAGAATCCCTTGGCTTGGAGTAGCACAC
The DNA here is from genome assembly GCA_037367405.1 of Ottelia alismoides. Taxonomy (NCBI): domain Eukaryota; kingdom Viridiplantae; phylum Streptophyta; class Magnoliopsida; order Alismatales; family Hydrocharitaceae; genus Ottelia; species Ottelia alismoides. The sequence goes on along the minus strand of JAZKJV010009641.1, from coordinate 331,513 downwards.
ATGTGGAAACATAAATCCTCCTTTAGAGAGGGTAGTGCGTCTCAACCTAATCTAATGGCATCGATGTCTAACGATTGGATGTTGTGAGTTGCAATAAAGCTTCAAAAGAGGGATATTTACGTCTTGAACTTCGAGCCATATGAGTCCAAATTTAGCTTACTTCCACCGTTTGTACTTTGAACTAAAAATTAGGCTTTCGGCCGGCCATGCAACCTGCACGAGAAAATATCGTGATGCCCAGCCCGTCGTTTCTCTCAGCTGTCAACAAAACCCGATGACCCGATCACATCAATCACATTTTTCGGAATAAAATATGGTACTGTTCGCGTACCACTTTGCACTTACTTGGTAGGCGGGTATCTCGAGTCGCACGTACAGAAAATATCTCATCTCAACAATGACATGGGCAAGTCCACCCGTTCACGGCATCCATCCTCTTCATGGTGCCTCGGCCCATCCACCGTAATGTACAAATTCCACCTGCTCCATTTATAACAGGGATACGCTTATAGAGTTTTTTTCTCAAATTGGGCATGGGAGGCCCCAAAATGTCCGATCAGGGCATGTCAGCCGCGAAATTTCCAGTCAGGGCATAGATCGGCGAACTGTAACGCACGTTCAACGCCTCAGCTCGTACGTGCCCCTGCCATCCGCCCCCTCCTGAGGCGGGCTGTGAAGAGGGAGGGTAGTTGATCGGCGAACGGTTCGCCGATCGACGATGGTGATGGTGTGCAACAGTGAGATGGTGGTCGCAATGTGGCAGCAGTGGCAGGTGTGAAGGTGATTGTATCAGTGGCATGTTGACTCCAACACCTCTAATATTACAGTAGATCCTCAACTCTCGACATGTTGGAAGCATGGTAATTCGAAGATGTGCTATGAGTTTGAACTAAATATTTGAGTGTTATTCCATTATACTATGAGTATAATGGAATGGGATCCAATACTTGGTATGATGAAGGTTAGAGGTCACATATACACAACAAGTTTCAATATATCAACAATCTTCATAATCAATAGTAGTATGTATATGATTTGTATACCTTTTCGAGCATGAGAACCATTTGCATTTATGAGTTGGGAGTAATATAAAAAATCTCACAGTTTCTTCTTCTTTTCTTCTCCAGATTGTATTTATCTTAAGAATATTCATTATCCTTCAATCCTTCAACTTATAAGTTGGGAGCAACATAAGAAATCTCGTAATTTGACAGGCCATCTTGATCGTCCATCTATCCGTCAACTCCGTCCAACATCTACTGCTAATCTGTGGGCGGTCGTAGATACCGAATGCCTCTACAAAGGCAACTTATGCCTACTTCTGGAATGAAAATTAATATTCCTTCACCTTTTGGAAGTAGGGATGCAAACGTACGGATAAGGATACAGATATAGGCATTACTGTATCCTTATCCATTTTTTAATACGAATACGGATGCGGATACAGATATTAACGGATATTAAAAATATCTTACAATATCCTTAAAAAACGGATACGGATGTGAAACGGATACCGATCGCATGCGAGTAATGTTAAAAATACTATATAGAATCGACTAAAATATATACGAATTGGATAGAAAACACATCATATAAATTTACTAAATATATTTGTATCATAAAAAATAGGGATTTTATCACTTGTGCCCCTCCGAGATATCGCAATATCAGTTATGCCCCTATCTTTTTGGTAATATCAGTTGTGCCCCTCACTTCTTGCTCCGTCATCAGTTGTACCCTTCCGTCAGATTGATCGTCAATGAGTTGACTTAATCATGATTTTTTCAAACCTTGGTGCAGTTAAGAGGGGTATTATTATCATTACATGCATTAATTGAATTAGCTCGGGTAAGAAAATTTGAACCAATACAAACTCTGAAACAGAGGAACATTCTCATCAATGCGATCCCAATCCACCTGGGACCTGCTGTTGACGTGGGTGAGATCGGCAGGGAGCAGGGGGAGGTCGGGGCGGATGGGCGAGGGGAGGTCGGGGCGGCGGGGGGTGGGGGGAGGTCGGGGCGGGAGGGGGAGGCAGGTGCGACCTGGGAGCGGTAGCGACTTGGAGGCGGGGACGACCTAGGGGCGGGATCGACATGGAGGCAGCGGGAGGGGGAGGCGGAGGCGACCTAGGGCCGCCGGCAGGGGCAGGAACGAACTGGAGGTAGGGGAAGGGCATGACGGGGGCGACCTGGAGGCGACGGGAGGGGGAGGCGGGTTTGACCGAGGGGCGGTATCAACCTGGAGGCGGGGACGACCTGGAGGCGAGGGCGACCTAGGAGCGACGGCGGGGGCAAGGGCGAACTGGAGGTAGGGGAAGGGCAAGACGGGGGCGACCTGGAGGTGGTGGGATGGGGAGGCGGGTGTGACCTGGGGGCGGTATCAACTTGGAGGCGGGGGAGACCTGGGAGCGGCGACGTCCTGGAGGCGACAACATCCTGGAGGCGGAGGCGACATGAGGGCGGGGGAAGGGGGAGGCAGGGGCGACCTAGGCGGGGGCGACCTGAGGGCAGGGACGACCTGGAGGTAGGGGAAGGGGGAGGTGCAAGGGCGGCGTGGGCAGGGGGAGAGAAGTTCCTGGGCGTGGGGGAGGGTCTCGAGGCTGAGGAGGCGGTGCGAGGGTGGGGGAGGAAGAGAAGGGGAAGAAGAGGAAGGGAGGAGGTGCGGTGCCGGGGAGGGGAGGGGGTGCGGGGAGCTCGGGGCGGAGAGGGAGGAGGAGGAGGTTGGAGGAGGAGGAAGAAGATGGGGAAGAGGAGGAAGAAGAAGAGAATGGGGACTGTACCTTTTAAAATGGCCACACAACCTTTTTAAAAAGGGATTTTTACCCGGCAGACCCTGAAATCTTTTGCAATTACCGCTACGACCTTCGAAACATCGTAATTCCTCCCTCACCCCCGTAATCTTGTTAACCTTTACTCTATAGACCCTGTGGTTAACCACCATCCATGTAGCCGTTAAAACTAACCAAATTATGTTATCTTCTTTTACACAATACCCATTTTAGTTATCAAATTTACTATAGGTGCCATCTCCTCCCCTAAGCAGCCCCCCACTCCGGTTGAAGCCCCTTCCCACCCCCATGTCGCTCGCCGGTTGAATCCCCTCCTCCCCTGTGACCCGCAGCCACCCATGCGAAGCCCCCGCCCGCCAGTTGGAGCCCCTGCGACCCCCGCCGCCGCCCCTGCGAAGCCCCTCCTGCCGACCCCATCGTCCCCGCCTCCGCCTCCCTCATCAAGGCCGCCCGCCGCGCCCAATCGTCCCAGAAGTCCCGTGGCGACACCCACCTTGCCGTCGACCTCCTCCTCCTCGGCCTCCTTGACGACCCCCAGGTCTCTGACGCCGAGGTCGAGCGTCTCCGCGGGAAGGACCCCCCACCCCCTTGCCCTCATCGGCCCTCCTGCCGACAGCATCGCACCCCCACCCTCCGGAACCCATCGCCCCCCCGGAACCCATCGCCCCCTGCCCCCATCGCCACCCCCTGCCCCCATCGCCACCCCCCTGCGGTGTCACCCCCATCGGCCCTCCTTCCGACCCCATCTCATCGAGTCCCTCAGCCCCTGTCCCCTTCCGCCAGTACCCTCCTCCTCCCTCCGTCGCCTCGTGGTGGAGCGTCACCTAGAGCTACGGCACCGGCTCCACCACGATCTCCCTCGGCCTCCAGGTCCTCCACGACGACTACGACCTTGGCCGTTCCTTGACCTTGAAGGACCTCGAAGCCCTCGCCCGCACTGCACCGCTTGAGAAATCCATCAATGTCGTCCTCACTTATTTTTTACTTTTCTTGATTAATTCTAGCCATCCGATCATGGATTGGTTAGATTAACTCTTTTCTAACTCAAGGAAGTTAACTCTTGATGTGTTAATTTAACAGTAGGGTTCGTGTGGTAAGACGGAGCAAGTTTACGGGGTCCTAAGAGGAATTACGATGTTTCGAAGGTCGTAGCGGTAATTGCAAAAGATTTCAGGGTCTGCCGGGTAAAAATCCCCTTTTAAAAAAATAATTCCGCTTATATCCTCAAAGTTAACGTTCGTTTCCACTGTAGATGGACGGTCACTAACCCGAGGGGCAAAAGTGGTAAAATAGCAAGAAGTGAGGGGCACAACTGATATTATCAAAAAGATAGGGGCATAACTGATATTGCAATATCTCGGAGGGGCACAAGTGATAAAATCCCTAAAAATTATACAAATATGGTAAAAGAATGTATAGAATTATGTTATATAAGGTTAAAAATAAATATATAACTATATTTATATACGAAAACGGATATACAGATACGGATACAGATGTTTACGGATATCAAAATAATATCCATATCCGTATCCATTTTAAAACAGATACGGATGTCAAAATTTATATAAACGGATACGGTGACGGATCGGATACGGATATATCGGTAACCGTTTGCATCCCTATTTGGAAGGCAACTTCAACTTGTGCTTCCTTAGTTAATATGCCCACGTAATCTTTCTTCCTGTGTAATAACATTATTGCAAAATTTTGCCCCGAGGAAATGGAACCGCTGATACCATTGCTTCATGCTCTGCTACATTATTAATGGGATTAAAATTACACTCTGTACTAATTTTTTTCTGAGCCCCCCCTTTTCTAAGTTTTTCTCCTGTAGTATTCACAAACTACTTACAGAGACAAGAAAAAGAAGGCAAATGGGAGGAGGAAAGTCTCGGCTAATCTAAATAACAGTAAAACAAATGGATGGCTCAGCCGTAGGAAATCCATGCAAGAAGAAAGCTCTCGGTAACAATCGTATCCCGAAAACAGAAGACGAAAAGGTCGAACACCTGGAAAAGCTAGCGGCCCTCTTCGAGCACGCTGTGGCCGGTGAGCGACGCGGAGCTGGACAGCCCCAGCTCCTCCCACGTCGGGTGGCGGTGCTCCGGATCCACCAACCCCAGCGCGCTCCGGTAGCAGCACTGCAGATGCGCCGCGCTCCACTCCTCCCCCTCCCTCCCCCTTCCCGCCTTCAGCCTCTCCGTCAGAAACGCCTCGGCGTTCTCCACCTCCCCTTCCAGCGCCCTCACCACCTCCCGCATTGGGGGCCTCCCCGCCTCCTCCTGGCACGTGCACCACACCCCCACCCTCACCATCCTCCTCCCCTCCTCCTCCTCGTACCCCTCCCCTCCCCTCACCTTCCCGTCCACCAATTCCACCTCCCTCCCTCCTTCCACCTCCGCCCACGCCCACTCCACCAGCGCTCCCCTCCCCTCCTCCACCGCTCGCCTCCCGCTTACCACCTCCAGCGCCAGAACACCAAAGGCGTACACGTCCGCGCCCGGTCCCGCCTTCCCGCTGCGCACCACCTCCGGCGCCATGTACCCCGCCGTGCCCACCACCTTCGTCGCCTCCAGCGCCACTCCGCGCGCTTGCACCCGCGCGAGCCCGAAGTCCCCGAGCCTTCCCACCATCTCCCCGTCCAGCATCACGTTGCTCGCCTTGATGTCCCTGTGCACCACGCGGTTCTCCCACCCTTCGTGTAGGTACAGCACCCCCGCCGCTACGTCCCTCAGGATCCTCACCCTTGATTTCCAATCCAGCGTCTTCTCTCCTTCTGCGAACAGCCTCCTCTCCAGGCTCCCGTTCTCCATGTACTCGTAGACCAGGATCAGAGCTTCTCCTCGCCGGCACCACCCCTTCAGGGTGACGAGATTGCGGTGGCGCAGTCGTCCTAAGCTCGAGACCTCCGCCAGGAAACCCCTCGCCTCCTCTCCAGCGCAGCGGTGGAATCGCTTCACCGCCACGGTCTCCCCCGCCAGCACGCCTTTGTACACCCGCCCGTTCCCCCCGGAGCCGATCAAATTACGCTCATCGAATCCGTTCGTCGCTTCTGCGATCTCTTCGTAGCCGATGCGATGTGGCCAGTACTCCGTTTCCCAGCTTTCGATTGGCGCTTCCGCGTCCTCCTGCTGCTCGCGACTCTTCCTGCGGCGGCGCAGCACGAGGAATGTGATCACAGCGATCGCGAATACGACCAAGGCGGCGGAAGAGACGCCTGCAATCAGGGCCTTTGAATTGCTGGAGCTGCGTGTTTGTGCGGGGACGAAATCGGGAAGGTTGGAGGTAATCAGTGCATCGCTGAGGGAGAGGTTGGAGTTGCTGAAGCTCCATGCGAGGATGCGGTGGTTCTCGACGAGCTTCCCCGTCGAAGCGCAGAAACCAACGTACATTTCTGGCTGAAGGATTTTGGAGAGGTCAAGATCTACGGAGATGAGTGGCCGACGGGGCTTGCGGCCGAGGCTAACCGGGGCGAGGGTGACGTTGAAGGTGGAATTGGCGTAGTCAATCCAAGCTTGGAGGTTGGAGCCGGAGTTGAGGGTGACGGGAACCAATTGCGAGGAGGGATCGTCATCCGGCCAGTAGCCGGCGGTGCGGGAGGCATTGGATGTGAGGGAGAAGACATCGACACCGACGTGGTTGTCGTCGATGTCGCGAAATTCCTCATTCTCGAAGACATCGAATTCGACTGCCAGGACACCGTTGGAGGGGTCGGCGTCAGTGGAGCGGTTGAAAAGCCCGAGGTGCTGCGCGGCGGTGGAGCCGCGGAGGCCGGGGATGGGGGAGAAGAGGAGGGCGAGGCCGTGGCCGGGGAGGGCGGAGGGGACGGGGGAGATGGAGAAGATGAATGAAGTGGAGAAGGGGAGGATGGAGTCGGGGGAGTCGGGGGAGGTGAGGCGGAGCTTGGAGGGGAGGAGGGCGCGGCCGATGGAGAAGTGGGAGGAGTTGGTGAGGGAGAGGTGGCGGTGGGCGGGCGACGGGGGCACGGACGCGTCGCCGTAGAGGAGGAGGTCGGAAGGGGAGAAGCCGTTGAGGAGGTGATCGACGGCGGAGAGGGGACGGAGGAGGTAGATCAGGAAGAGGAGGAGGAGGTGGTGGTGGTTCGGCATGGATGGGAAAGGTTCATAATGGATCTCAGTTGTGTCAGGTGGGAATAAAGTGGTATGGGAGGGGGTTGGAATATATGAATTGAAGATGAACTCTGAGATCACAGCTGATTCAGGTCCTCAACAACCGCTGCCTTCGTCAAGGTTTAGGAGTGGAACCTCCAACCTTTCCAACCCCATCTCTTCTTTTAATAGAGGGATATTTTAGGACAAATTATAAAAATTCCCAATTATGTGTTGATTGTCAATCAAGGATCTCAATCTTCACTGTAACGAAGAGAGGTTCAATCTCTTATATTTTTGGTTTTTTATTAATTGTGCCCCTGATTTTTTGTTGTTCTATCACTTGTGTCCTTCCGTTACTTTAACCGTCACTGAGTTGAACTTAACTATGGTTTAATCAAACTATGGTATAGTTAAGAGGACCATATGCAGGAAAAAAATCCCACATCCTCCTTTCTCTCTTCCTCCCTCCCCCTCACCCTCCAACCTTTCCTCCTCCTTCGACCACCTCCTCCTACATCCCCTTCTCCTCCATCCTTCACCATCAATTACAACATGTCGATGACAAGACCAACCACCTCCTCCTCCATTCCTTCCCCTGCAACTGAGGGGAGGAGCTCAGGGCAGGAGGGATGGGGAAGGAGGTACATGCCGAAATGGGAAGTGTGAGGGGGCGAAGGAAAGAAGGGGCAGAGGGAGAGGCGTGGGGAAAGGGGGAGGCACGAGGGGAGGCTCTATAGGCGGAGGAGGGCAAAGGGGGAGGCACGAGGGAAGGGTGAGGCGCAGTGACGGCAAGGGTGGGGGGGGGGGGAGTAGCTCGAGGCAGAGGGAGGACCTGGGGGCGAGGGGAGGAAGCGGGGGCAGGGAGAGGCACGGGGGCAGCATGGGGGAGGAGCTCGGGGTAGAGGGAGAACCTGGTTGCGAGGGGAGGATGCGGGGGCGGGGGGAGGCGCGGGGGTGGTAGTGGATAGGGGGAGGCGTAGGGGCGGCAGGGGGTGGGGGAGCTTGGGACAGGGGGTGGGGGGAGGACCTGGGGGCGGGGGAGGTGGTGGGGGCGAGGGGAGGCGCAAAGGCGGCATGGGGGCAGGGGGAGGCTCGAGGGTATGGGGAGGGGGGAGGGGAAGCGCGGGGCAGGGGGTGGGGGGAGGAGGCGGGGGCAGGGGTAAGCGTGAGGGATGGGGAGATGCGGTGGGGAGAAGCTCGGGGTAGCGAAGACATCGAGAGGGTAAGGAGGAGGAGCTCGGAGCGGAGGGATGACCTGGGGGCAGGGGGAAAAGACAGATGAGGAACATGAGGCCAGGGAGGAGGAAGAGAAGGGGAGGAGGAGGAAGAGGATGGGGAAGGAGGAAGAAGAGGATGAGAAAATGACATTTTCAACCTTTATTTTTACTTTTATTCCGATTATGTACCCAAAGTTAACGTCCGTTTACGTTGGTAATGAACGGCAACTAACCTAAGGGGCACAAGTGATAAAATGGTGAAAAAGTCGAGGGTACAACTGATATTCCCAAAAAGAGAGGGGCATAATTGAAATTGCAATATCCTAGAGGGGCACAACTGATAAAAACTCTATTTTTTGTCTTAAGTCAATGCCTCCCTTAGTCCCTTGTAACACCCCAACCCCAAACATAGTGCCATACCTAAAACTCACGAAGTCTGGGTGTGGTTTATAAGTGGTGGGGATTACTACTTGACAATTTGGGCTTAAGCATTTTGGGTGGTTGTCAACGGGCCCATTTGGGTCCGAACCCAACAAGTTGTCAGGGCCAGTTTTCCTCGATAACGGACTGGGGACCTAAGCCCAGGACGTTACAAATGGTATCAGAGCCAAATTCTCTCTGATAGTGGAAAGGGCTACCCGAGAGGTGGAGCCGCCCCTACAGAGAGGTTGGAGGAAATGGCTACCTGGAGCGTGCAGCCGCCATTATCACTGGGAATAAGTGATGGGCCATGTCGCAATGAGGACGTTGCGAATATAAGTGGGGGAGGTTGTAACACCCCAACCCAAACATAGTGCCATACCTAAAACTCACGAAGTCTGGGTGTGGTTTATAAGTGGTGGGGATTACTACTTGACAACTTAGGCTTAAGCATTTTGGGTGGTTGTCAACGGGTCCATTTGGGTCCGAACCCAACAAGTTGTCAGGGTCAATTTTCCTCGATAACGGACTGGGGACCTAAGACCGGGACGTTACATCCCTTGTCTTAAATCAATGCCTCCTCTAGTATGTTGATGTAAAACTACTAACATTGATATTTCATATCTTTATCTGCATCTGAATCGTGATTATTTGTTTCTATATCGGTATCCGTATTTAAGGATATGATTTACAATTTTCAATATCTGCAATGTATCTTTATCCGTATGTTTTAAAATGAATAAAGATATGGTAACACATGTATCCATATTAGTCAATTTTCATCCTTGATTACATCTTTCTTTTCGAGTCTCTGGTATCAAGTAAAAAATGGGGCTCTCGTGCAAAAGGGAACCTTCTCAATTATTTTCAAAACCTACTGGACGAATTTAGTTAGAATCATCTTCTACTCATGCAATTGACTATTTCGCCAGAGCTCCCCATTAAATCCCCATATTGAAAGAGGGATGCTGACCGAGTCCGTTGTGTGCAAAATAAATCCTTGCAAGATCACTGACCAATGGTCAGTTTAAGGCTTAAAGCCTTTGCGAAAATGTCCTGAGCCCAGAAGAAAAAGAGACCCACTTAAGATTGAGGATTATCTTCCTATCGGCATCACCAAATTGCTGCTAGATCAAAACTTTGAAACGTTCAGCCGATAGACTCGAGTGCTTTGCGATAGCGTTGAGATCACATCTTCTTTTTACACAAAACAAAACTCCGCTTTCTTTAGTAAATTCTTCCAAGCAATGTTTTTGAAACCGGACCGGATAGCTCGATCCGACCTGTTTAACCGGTAATTTTTTGGATTAGATATGAGCATTGGTTCAATTGGATTTCTAGATTCTGGTTTAACCAGGCTCAAAATTGAACCGGAATTCAAATTCAATTTTTATTCAAAAATAATACTTTTTGGAAGTTGAACCCACAACCTATTAATTGGCTTACAAACTTAATAACAAACTCAATCACAATCATTTCTTGTTATAAACTGGTACAGATATTATTATTCGATTACAAACTAGATAGTATTTAGTTTAAATATTGTATATGTATAATATTTAATGTCGTATATGTTAAAATATTGTTTGCGCAACGTAAAATATCTACGTTATGTATGCATTTTTAATAGCTATATGTAAAAGTATATGTATCATATATGTATCTGTATAGATAATGTATATATTATGTACCTATCTTTATATATTTTGTTCACTCGCATGAGTTTGTTTATATCTAATTGTGTATGTATATGTATGTATTTACAGTACATGTAGATGCAAATATTTATACATACAAATGCAAGATATTAAAAAAATAATATTTGCATGTTAACATATGTACTTACAAATTTATAACTTTGCTATTTATTTATTTATCGTTGTAAATATATTTATGTTATTTTTATTGATTCTATCAACTATTTAATGATATCTAAATATGTATCTTACATATTTTTTTATTTATTTCATCGGTCGGTTCAACTTTTTTTCATCATCGGTTCGGTTTAATCCGATGATGACATCATCTGGTTGAATCGGTTTAATTCTGTAGTCTAATTTGATTCCACTTTTTCGAGTGAACCGGTTTAATTCTATACAAAATCAGGAGAAGGATTTGATTGATTTAATTTTTCATGTAGAATCTAAATTTGAAATATTTGGAAAACATTGGAAATAAATGCTATAATTTTCTTTAGTTGTCAATACACGTAATTCGGAATATTTGCCATCTTGTCTTATTTTTTAGATACCTATCCATTAAGTTTTGACACTTACCTTAGTTTGCAAGAATTTTCTCTCAATATGGATGAGATAAAAACCTATACAAGTGGAAAAAAGATTAGGGTTACTGCAGTAGAAATGTCCATGATGAATATATATGTGGGAGAAGATTTTTTTGTCCTAACAAAAAGGAAGTATCCTCAAAGCATTATATCCATGTACAATTTTCTAGTTAATAAATATAAAGTGGATTCCTGATCATTTGGACAATTTATATTTTTCATGGTAACATTCTGATTATTTCTTAACCCTTGAAAAAAAAAGGAGAGTGGATATTGCATCTTTAATGATTTTCATTAGCAATCCCCCACTCTTATAGTTCACTTTCAAGCTTTAGATTGTTATAACTTCCTCGAAACATATTTGTTGCGATATAGTCCATCACTTACTACCAATAGTAGTTGAGGTTGCATGCCCAGTAGCCTTTTCCTTCTAGTTCTTTACATGAGTGGCTTATCTCTTGAATAACCTTTTCCACTGTTAAGAGGAATTCTAAATTTGATACAATTTGTAACATTTCAAGTCAAGATCCAAGCCATTATTAAGGAGAACTGACATTGAAAACTTGTTGAGTTTGTCCCCAAATGATCATGTAGAAGAAGCACTAACAATGCTTAACCTCATGTTATCAAGTAGTCTACATCCACCTAATTGTATTCCCTAAAAATAGAGAAAAGGGATCCTACACCCAGGGTGTAGGTAACTACCTACACCCGGGTCATTTTTTTCATGATTTTTTATTTTTTTTGAAATGAAACTTTGAGGTATTTAGATCACTATATATCACCAAGGTGTCATTCTAATTTCAACTTATTTTGAGACTTCTATCACCTCCATCAAGATGGTCAAATTTTAACGGTATAGAATTGCTGAAAATGACCCATTCTAGATGAACATGTTAGGAATGTTTGTTTTGCATGAAAACTAAAACACATATTCCCCTTAATATATTAAGTAAATTGCCCAAAGATATTTTTCGAAAAAATCAAAAAATAATGAGAAAAAAGGCTGAGTGCAGGAAGTTACCTACACCCCCGGGTGCAGGCTCCCAGCTCCCTTAAAAATATAAGGGATTTTATCACTTGTGCCCCTCCGAGATGTTGCAATATCAGTTATGCCCCTATCTTTTTGGTAATATCAGTTGTGCCCCTCAAAACTTGCTCCGTCATCAGTTGTGCCCTTCCGTCAGATTGACCGTCTATGAGTTGACTTAACCATGGTTTTTTCAAACCTTGGTGCAGTTAAGAGGGGTATTGTTGTCCACATTCCTCTTCTTCCTCCTCTTCCCCCATCCTCTTCTTCCTCCTCCAACCTCCTCCTCCCTCTCTGCCCGGATCTCCTCCCCCGGCCCTCTGCCCCGAGCTCCGCCCCAGCCTCCCTCCGCCCCGACCTCCCCCTGCCCCCGCCTTCCCCAGCCTCCCTCTGTCGTGACCTCTCCCCGCCCCCGCTCCGAGCTTCGCCCCAGCCTTCCTCCCCTCGGTCCCCTGCTTCCAACTCCGCCCCAGCCTCCCTCCCCCCAGCCCCCTGCCCCGAGCTCCGCAGCCCCGAGCTCCGCACTAGCCTCCCTCCGCCCTAACCTCCCCTGCCCCGACGGCAACCTGGGCGCGGGGGGCGGCGGGGGTGGAAGGGGGAGGACTCCGACGCACAGGCGGCGCATCGCGGCTGGGACGACGATGTGGGGTCACGGCCATGGCGAGCGTGCGCCACGGTGGAGTGCTGATGCGTGGCGTGCTCCGCCACGGAGTGTTGTTGCAGGAGGAGCGAGCGGTGCTCAGGCAGGCGAATGGCCGCGGGCTCGCACGTCTAGAGGAGGCGCACGTCGTTCGACGCAGTGAGGAGGCGGTTGGGATGGTTCGATGGCGCGACGGGGCTCTGGCAGAGGGCTGGAGCGCGACCACCAACCGCCAGCAGCGGGCGGCCGCTGTGCGAGGGCTGCGCGCGTGGACGGTGGTGGCCTGCAGGTGGGGACGTCCCAGCGGGCACTAGGGCTCGTGGCTTATCTTCCACGCTAGGGCACACGTGGGGTGGAGAAGGGCGCGCGGGGAGGGGAGCTCGGGGCGGAGCTGGGCGGCATGTGGCAGGGGCGGGGGCGGAGAGGTAGGAGGAGGAGGAGAAGGAGGAAGAGGATGGGCAAGAGGAGGAAGAAGAAGAGGATGAGGAAGAAGGTTAAAATGACCTTCTAACCTTTTTTTTTAAAAGTAATTCCGCCTATGTCCTCAAAGTTAACGGCCGTTTGCACCGTGGATGGACGGTCACTAACCCGAGGGGCACAAGTGATAAATTCTCAAGTTTTGAGGGGCACAACTGATATTACCAAAAAGATAGGGGCATAACTGATATTGCAACATCTCGGAGGGGCACAAGTGATAAAATCCCAAAATATAAATATTTAAAATCATCTTGGTATGTTTACTCTCACAACTTCAACTTTGCAAGGACGACTCGCTGCTACGAACGTGGGTCTTCGTCCATCATTCATCCAATAACAGCTCACGTTGCTTAATTGTACACTATTATTTTGAAAATATTAGAGCAATGGAGGTAAAAGAGTACATTTTAATCATATTTAGTGTCGCTTATATGTATCATTTTGTTTCTTACAACCCCGAAGCTCTCGACACCACAGATCAATAGGATCTCTTCAACTCCATGTATTTTTCCTTTCTACCACAAAATATCTTTCAACATAATCAGACACAAAAGAGACCGCAAGATCAACTTTACATAACATAAACAGACAAGTTAATTAATATGAGATATTTATCTTCAGTGTATATAGTAATTTACGAAAGAAACTAATTACCTCTTCACAGTGCATAACACAATACGGTGAGCCTTGGCCCTCTCCTAATTAATGACACTATCCAACTTAGGATATGTTCGTTTGGAGAATAAACACTAGAATAAGGGGTCAATTTTTCGCCCGACACGATTTTCAAGAGTACATTTCCCATTCACATCCAATTATTTCACCTTATTCCACCTAAAAATCTCTTCTAAAGAGATTCGATTCATCACTCTTCTATGCGAATTTCGAAGGTTTTCCCAATGAAATTCTATATGATGGGGCGGGCCTTCTTGGATGGCGCTCGATTGCCTGAGATGCCCGAAGGGATGGAGAACTTAAGCAATGGATGGGTTGTGCTTTGTGACTTTGGATGACTCGACTGCTACTTTCTGATTGATTTATGGGGAGGAGGGACCCTTCTTTGAGAGTCTATAGTCAGACAGAAGAGTTGCTGCTTCTTGCTTTGATGGAAAGGTTTGCGTCATGTTCTTCCTTGTCAGCTGCCTTTCATCTGTGTGGGTTCCTGCCTTCTCTTCTTGGTTTGTTCATGTTCTACCGCTCGATCTCATCATCGATGAGTCTGGAATTACTTGATGCTCGTGAGCCCCATCTACTTCTTTCGCTTAGATAATGAGTGAGGCTGATTCTTTTGTTTTTTCTTTCTGCTTCTAGGACCCCCATATCATAGCCCATTCATTCCATAATCTTGTCTCTTCAGTGATGCCATGAGGTTCTTATCTTTATTCCACCTTACCTATCCTTATTCATATCTTTCCAGCTGAATATTCTCCTTATTTTCCATAATTATTCCTGCTTATTTCTGAAACGAACGCCCCCTTAATGATGGTTTCATTACTTGTGCTATCAAAATTATCAGTAATAGTATAAATAACTGAATATATAAGGATAGTATGTTACATCTCACAGGTATAGTCAGGAGAGCCGAACGGATCCTATGTTATTACAACCAGTGCGGTAACATAGGGGATTCGTTGGATCACCCTCGAGATGCGCACCGTCCCTCCCTGATCCCCTTTGAGAGTTGTCCGATGGTGATCCGGCGGCTCCCTTGCGTTATAACGCCTGATGTAACAACCGAGGATCTGCCTCCGTCGGGAGAGATGGTGCTTCTGCAAGTTAAAACAAAATTCTTAAATAAGTCACATAACTTAACTAATAAATAGAATTGAACATGTGAGTCTATTGTACTTCCCACAATCTTTGAGCCATTTCTAGACCTTACAATCACAGTTGGTTCTTTAAAGCAAACGTAAGTTAATGCCAAGTCACCCTTGAATTAACAAAAAATAATAATAATGGTGCATTTAAAGTTTAGAATAAATCAAGAACAAGCACCCATCACCTGATGTCAATGGCTAGAGGTAAACAAATACAATAGAATCATATGATGTATGGACTGGTAGACTTGATTATTAATTTTAGTTATGTTTGTAGAATGATAGATATTACTATCACGTGTGTTCAAACTATTAATAAATCAAACAAATGTGCACGCAGGCCGAGCAACCTAGAAGATCTTATCATTTAATTAGTAGGATAGTGAAATGTTAGGTTTGATATACGTGAGGGCATAAATCTGACTTTCTTTACTTAAGTTTTAACAGGATAGATTTCTAAACTATATGACAGAGGTCAAAGCATCTATAATGATAATATTATCAAAAGAAGAATGCAATTCCGTCAGTTTAGGTGTAATTGCGAGAATACAAAGAGGAGAGACATGTTTGCTGAAGCATAGGGAGGGCCCCACCCTTATTTCCCCGAGCGTCGAGCCTGTGAGCGGCTCAAGGGGAAGGCCAGTGAACTTGTGAGCTCAAGGTTCATAGTCAGACGCTCAAGGAGAGTAGTCTCGTACTCGCACGCATGGGGAAAGCAAGACCCATATAATATAGCTATTCATTCCTACCCTACCAATACGAGACGCTTAGATATTCATTGAATTACTACTTTATATGTGATCCCTTAAGGGCTAGTTCGGGTCTGTTCGACTTCTTATTATAATTGAGTTGATGTGAGGAGTTCTGATTATATGTAGCACTGGATTAGCGATGTAATGATCAGGGAGAATTTGAGATACTTCATCATCTTCATGTTAGCAGTAGGTATTGGTACACGCTTCATCATCCTCATCATCATCGTAGTAGATGGCACTTGCACAAGGAGAGGGGAGGCAATGTGCTCACCAGCTATGCGATGAGAGGATGTGCTAAGTTATGCGCTTCAGCTTCTCATTTTAGTCATCACCAAAATGGTGTGTTCGGTAGGAGAATTAGTCGTGGAATAAGGGGCTAATTCTCCTCCCGACACGATTTCCAGTGGTACAACTATTACTCATTATTCCATCTTATTTTACCCTTATTCCTATATTTATCCCACTTTACCTATTCTTAATCCACCTTATTCCTATCCTCCAAGCGAATGGAGAATAGACCCTTATTTTCATTATTCCCCATCATTATTCATATTTATTCCCGAACCGAACGCCTCCTTTTTGGGCTTACTGCATTTGTGTTTCCATGGTTGGTGCCAATAGCTAATGGTAAACAAAAGAAAGCCTTAGCTTGGCCGAGGGAAACACAGATAAATTGTTTGCTTTTCCAACTCCAAAGATTAGAGTTTGGGTAGGGATGACTTCCATCAACAACAAACATGAGCAGGTAAATGTCACAGCAAGCTTAAGATTTCAACCACTCCTTTGGGAAAAAAATCATGTCAAGAAGGGTTCCAACCCCACCTGATGCTTCTCTTCACACGTGGACTTACCTAGTTT
The DNA here is from genome assembly GCA_037367405.1 of Ottelia alismoides. Lineage (NCBI taxonomy): Eukaryota > Viridiplantae > Streptophyta > Magnoliopsida > Alismatales > Hydrocharitaceae > Ottelia > Ottelia alismoides. Next base: position 315,109 of record JAZKJV010009641.1, on the reverse strand, counting down.
GGTCAATGGTTTGGGCCAGGGGCGGAACTAGCATATAGCTTGGGGCCATAGCCCCTCGTCAATTATTACATTTCACTTGTATAATATTGTTAAATTTTGATATGGCCTCTGCTCAAAATTTAAATATAAAATAAATAGTGTCGCATATTATAACTAAATGCTCGTTGTTTTATTGTAAAGTGTTTTCTTTCCAATTAATGAACCACGGTTTGAATCCCATGCTTGCATTTTTTGTTAAAAAATTAGCTATACTTTACCTCTCTGCATCCTTGCTTTTGTTTTGCAAATTAGTTTGATTCTTTCTTTTTTAAAAAATTCTTTAAATATATTAACATTATAAGTATAATTTGCTATAAAATGATATTGGGACTCATTTATCTCTCCCATTATTTCTAATTCTCATTGTAAATGAAATAAATTTTGTTGTTTCCTTTTAAATATGAAAAATTTTAACTAAAGTTATTAAAAATCATCATTGGAAAAAATACTCTATATCTTATTGAAAAATTCAAAAATATTTAAATGATAGGTTTATCAAATTTTAAAAATCACATTTGAAATTCTTAACTCTACTTTAAATCTATCATTTGAAAATTTTTTCTTTCATTTTTTACTTCTACATAGTAGATATATACTTGCCCCCTAGATAAAGTTCATGGTTCCGCCCCTGGTTTGGGCTATATCTATAAAATATTACCATTGTAATATCAATGATGAGGAAAATGGCCCCTCTAGTGTCCTTTTATAACAACTTATTTTCATTACATATGTATATGTTTTTGATGTTAGATCAGATTTATATAAATAGAGGGATTACATTGAAATAGGAGACAAACGGGCAACAAGCTGCGCCGCGAGTCCCTTTTGAATTTCCTTATGTCCAAATGAAAGGAAATCTACTCTCTGGAAAACTCCTTCAACACCTTGGCGATGAAGGAGTCAATTCATATCTCTTATGATGATCTTATCCCTAATATTTCGACGAATGGTGCTAAGCTTGAGTTTAAGGCCATGAGTTCTGTTGTTTCCATGGCGCTTATCATCATCTTTAGTGAGGATGATGCGATTTCTTTAAAAAAACATGTGCTCGATGCTAGCTCTTTTCTCAAAACTCGTTGGACTTGATATTTAACTATAATAAGTCTTATTTCTTCACGATCTATGATGAAGGAGAATATACAAGCACCTTCTCTTCGTTGGGTTTCACCAACGGGAATTGGCACGTCAACCACCTAGGGTAAGGAGAGCATACAAGCTCATATGATGTTTTTGTAACTACTTTTGTTGGTATTCTATTCAAAATGTAAGCTGTTGTTTTTAATACTTCTCCCTAGAGGGACTCTGGTAAGGCAGAATGACTGATCACACTCTTCACCATTTCCTTAAGAGTCGTGTAACGTCTCTCAGACACACCGTTCATTTAGGTGAACCTGGCATTGTATATTGAGGAACAATTCCACATTCTTGTAGGAATAAAGTAAAAGCACCTGGACGTTGTTCACCTAAACCATCATATCTGTCGTATATTCACCACCACGATCAAATCTGATGCACTTTGTACTTTTGTTGATTTGGAGCTCGACTTCAGCCTTAAATGATTTGAACATGTCCAGAGCTTGTGACTTTTCATGAATGAGATACAGGTAACCGTATCTTGAGTAGTCATCTATGAATGATACAAAATATTGTTGATCATTCCAGGATGTTGTAGGGAATGGACCACATATATCAGTATGTATCAATTCTAAGACACTAGAAGCTCTGTTGGCACCTAATCTTGTTGATATGATTTGTTTTCCCTTAATGCAGTTGACATACACATCTAAATCTGTAAAATCTAATGAATCTAGGATGTTATCAAATACAAGTCGTTCAATTTTTGATTTGGATATATGACCCAAACACTTATGCCAAATTGATGCTGAATTTTCTGAGGCATTTTTTCGCCTAGTGCCTCTTGATTCAGCAACCATAGATTCATTATACGAGGCAATGGTATCAAGTAAATAAAGCTTATCACTAGAAATTAAAGACCATGTACCAATCATAATAGAGTTAAAAGAAAGACTAAATTTTCCATCTCCAAAATTTAGAAAATAACCTAAATTGTTCAATGCAGAAACAGAAACCAAATTTCTTCTAAAAGACGGAACAACAAAAGTATTCTTTAAGTCTAGATAATGACCAGTTAGTAAAAGCTTAAAAAATCCAACTGCCTCAACTTCTGCCTTCTTTCCGTCACCTACGTAGATGTATCTTTCAACATTAATTGGTCTTCGGTAGTTCAAGCAGCCCTGCATGAAACACTTATGTGAGTAGAGGCACCGGAATCTAACCACCAAGTGTTTCTTGGAACTGAAGCTAAATTAACTTCAGAACAAACCAATGTATGAATTGTACCTTCTTCATACGACATGCATGATATTTGGCACAATCTTTCTTGACGTGTCCAGTTTTCTTGCAGAAGAAACAACTAATTGCATCCTTATTCTTCTTCACTGAACCTATCACAGCAGCATTACTCCTTTCTTTTCTTTTCTTACCCTTATCCTTAGAGGCCACAGCTAGATGAGCACTTTCTAGCTTATCTTTCTTCTACATGTCTTCCTCTTGAGCAAAGTATGAAATGAGCTCGCTAGAAGTCCACTTCTCCTTTTGGCAGTTATAGCTGACCCTGAACTAGCTGTACTGCGATGGAAGAGACAATAAAACCAAATGAACTAGCAAATCATCAGATATTGCCAGTTCTAATTCATGTAATTTTGAAGCAATATGAGCCATTTCAAGAATGTACTCCCTCATGTTTCTCTTGCCAGTATACTTCATGGAAATCAAGCACTATAAATAAGTGTTTGTTTTAGCCTTAATGTTTTTCGCAAAACACCCTTCAATTTTAGTAAGGTTTTCTTTAGCCGTAGTTATCTTTTCTTCAACAATCCCTCTAAGGATTTTCATAATGACACGCTTTATGATCATGAGACACATGCGATTAGAGCGCTCCCACCTCTCAGAGTGCTTCCTTTCATCAGAAGAACTATTTTCCATAAGAGGAGCATGAGTCTCCATCCGAAGCGCAAGGTCCAGATCCATACAACCAAGCAATATCATAATACTCTCTTTCCGTAACTTGAAATTTGTGCCCTGAAGCATGGGAATGGAGTTCAAAGTGGCAGCGATAGTAGATGCGGAAGCGGAAGATATAAAATAAAGAGCAAAAGAAGACAAAATTAATGTATAGTTCATAAACATGAATTTACAAATACAGTCATAAGAAAAATAAGATACCAAGTACATCACTAACTATTAAGTCTTTGGACAATAATGTTAGTTGTAAGTGATACTCTTGATGTGCTGATCAATCATCAATGATAAATCCCGTCAAGTAGTGAGACCATCTTTAGATGTATCTCATTATTCACATGGAACTTTATAATCATTGCTCAATTATCATCACAGTTATGCGGTACACTTAAATAAATATTGTCCCTCCTTTGGAAAGAATAATATTTATAATGCATACAAAATCCGTCCAAATATATCCAATAATATAATTTTGACGATAGAGGCCACTTTGGTGACATATTCGCTTCAATTATATTATTGGTGATATTGTAATTATGTCATATGGCTAATATGAATATATTTTCATACTTATTAAAGAATGATGGTTGTCTATGATTATGAGAGTTAATAAGCAATAAGTCTAAATCCATAAACCAATGTTAATTTCAATGACAGTATAAAAAAATCAACAACAATGGCATATACTAAGACCATGGTACGTTATCAGGGTTTCAAGAATAAACAGAAAAGTTAACTAAGATCATCATCATCATCATTATTATTTTAACTTAAAATCACGACTGATGTTAATTTTTACTCAATAAACCACAAAAGTAGGAACGGATGGTTGAAAAAAGTTAACAACGTAACTAGAATTTTAGTTGTGCCAAATCTCCGTAAACGGAAATCCCTGTAAATGGAAAGCCATGATGTAAGATTTTTTATTTAAAAAACAATACCATTCATTCCAAAAAAATAGCAAACAGGAACAAATACCTCGTTAGAGTTTTAAAACTTATTAGCAATGGCCGTATATGACTATCCCATTCAATCAAAACATGCATGTGAATCTAATCAAATGCATAAACATGATTCACATTTGTGCAATGAAAAAATATATATTAAATCCTCATAAGGGTTTAACCAAAAGGATCGTTTTTTTTTCTTAAACAAACGGAAGCAATAATGATATTCATAATGCTAGATATAATAACCACACATGATTGAAAGAATACAATAATCTTGCGGATCACAATATTGTGGAAATGGAAAAGAGCTTTCTTAAAACATTAGAATCCAACCACAAACACCTTCGCTCCGAAGCACATAGCACAATTTTGAAAAAAAAATACGAATATATACATCAAGATATACATGTAAAACCCTATGAATCGAAATCGAGATGGCTCTGATACCACTTATTAGACTAGAAATCGATCCGAGTTCAAGGGTAACAGAATACCTGATGCTGTTGCTTTGATGTTTGATGTTGGCATAGATCAACCAACGAAGGAGCCCCGGATCTTCCTCATGAAGGTATGCCTCTCTAGCTCTCTCTTATCGATGGGAAATAATTGAGAAAAGAACATGCCTCGTTTGGGGACCCTTGGCCTTATTTTATTTGGCAATACAACCAAAACGGTTGCCAAAACACCATCCTCTTTTGTCCATCATAAAGAAATTTTATTCTCTAATTAACGGCAATCAAAGGTGCACTAATGGTAGTTTTATTGTCCAATTAATGTGATTTTCAAATCCCAACAATTACCTCTTCATAGTGCATAACACAAGATGGTGAACTTTGGCCCTCTCCTAATTAATGATACTATCCAACTTAGGCTCTGTTCGTTTGGAGAATAAGCACTGGAATAAGGGGTCAATTTCCCGTCCGACGTGGTTCCCAAGAGTACGACGATTCCCATCCACGTACCATTATTTCACCTTATTCCACGCTTATTCCTATCTTTGTTCCACCTTACCTATCATTATTCCTATCTTTCCAGCTGAAGAGAGAATAGATCATTATTCTCCTTATTCTCCATCATTATTCCTGCTTATTCTCGAACCGAACGCTCCTTTAATGATGGTTTCGTTACTTGTGCTGATTGAATATATAAGGACAGTGCGATAAATCTCACAAGTATGGTCGAGGGAGCAGAACAAATCCTCTGTTGTTACAATTGATGTTGTAACATAAGGCAGTTGTTGGACCACCCTCGAGATGCGCACCAGCCATCCCCGATCCCCTCCGAAAGCTGTTCGATGGTGATCCGACAGCTCCCCTGTGTTACAACACCTACTGTAACAACGGAGGATCCGCCTCCGTATTTAAAGTTCAGAATAAATCAAGAACAAGCACCCATCACCTGTGGATGGCTAGTGGTAAACAAATACAGTAGAATCATATGATGTATGGAAAGGTAGACTTGATTATGTTAATTTTAGTTATGTTTGTAGAATGATAGATATTTATACCATGTGCTCAAACTATTAATAAATCAAACAAATGTGCACGCAGGCCAAACAACCCAGAAGATCTTATCATTTAATTAGTAGGATAGTGAAATGATAGGTTTGATATACGTGAGGGCATGAATCTGACTTTCTTTACTTAAAGTTTTAAAAGGAGAGATTTATAAACTATATGACGAGAGGTGAAAGCAACTATAATGATAATATTATCAAAAGAAGAATCCAATTACGTCAGTTTAGGGGTAATTGCGAGAATACAAAGAGGAGAGACATGTTTGCTGAAGCATAGGGAGGACCCCACCCTTATTTCCCCGAGCGTCGAGCTTGCGAGCGGCTCAAGGGGAAGGCCAGTGAACTTGTAAGCTCAAGGTTCATATTCGGACGCTCAAGGAGAGTAGTCTCATACTGGCAAGCATGGGGAAAGCAAGACCCATATAATATAGCTATTCATTCCTACCGTACCAGTACGAGACACTTAGATATTCATTGAATTCCTACTTTATTTGTGATTCCTTAAGGACCAGCTCAGGTTTGTTCTACTTCTTATTGTAATTGAGTTAATGTGAGGAGTTCTGATTATATATAGCACTGGATGAGTGATGTAATGATCAGGGAGAATTTGAGATACTTCATCATCTTTCATATTAGCAGTAGGTAATTGGTACACGCTTCATCGTCCTCATCATCATCGTAATAGATGGCACTTGCACAAGGAGAGGGGAGGCAATGTGCTCACCAGCTATGCGATGAGAGGAGGTGCTAAGTTATGCGCTTCAGCTTCTCATTTTAGTCATCACCAAAATGACGTGTTCGGTAGGAGAATTAGTCATGAAATAAGGGGCTAATTCTCCTCCTGACACGATTTCCAGTGGTACAACTATTACTCATTATTCCATCTTATTCCACCCTTATTCCTATCTTTATCCCACTTTACCTATTCTTAATCCACCTTATTCCTATCCTTCAGGCGAATGGAAAATAGACCATTATTCTCATTATTTCCCATCATTATTCATATTTATTCCCGAACCGAACGCCTCCTTTTTGGGCTTACTGCATTTGTGTTTCCATGGTTGGTGCCAATAGCTAATGGTACACAAAAAAAGCCTTAGCTTGGCCGAGGGAAGCACAGATAAATTGTTTGCTTTTCCAACGCGAAAGATTATAGTTTGGGTAGGGATGACTTCCATCAACAACAAACGTGAGCAGATAAATGTCATAGCAAGCTTAAGATTTCAACCACGCCTTTGGGAAAAAATCATGTCAGGAAGGGCTCCAACCCCACCTGATGCTTCTCTTCACACGTGGACTTACCTAGTTTGGTCAATGGTTTGGGCCAGGGGCAGAACTTGCATATAGCTTGGGGTCATTGCCCCTCCTTAATTATTACATTTCATTTATATAATGTTGTTAAATTTTGATATGGCCCTTGCTTAAAATTTAAATATAGAATAAATAATGTTGCATATTATCACTAAATGCTCATTGTCTTATTGGTAAAGTGTTGTTCCTTCCAATTAATGAACCAAGGTTTGAATCACATGCTTGCATTTTTTTGTTAAAAGATTAGCTATACTCACTTTACCTCTTTGCATCCTTTCTTTTGTTTAACAAATTAATTCGATCCTTTCTTTGTTAACAAATTATTTTGACTCACTTTAAATATATTAACATTATAAGTATAATTTGCTATAAATGATATTTGGACTCATTTATCCCTCCCATTATTTCTAAATCTCTTTGTAAATGAAATAATTTTTGTTGTTTCCTTTTAAATACGAAAATTTTTAACTAAAGTTATTAAAAAATCAACATTGGAAAAATACTCTATATCTTATTGAAAAATTCAAATAACATTTAAATGGTAAGTTTATCAAATTTTAAAAATCATATTTGAGATTGTTAACTCTACTTAAAAACTATCATTTGAAAATATCTCATTTTTTACTTATAAATGGTAGATATATACTTGCCCCCTGGATAAAATTCCTGGTTCCGCACCTGATTTGGGATATATCCATAGAATATTATCATTGTAATATCAGTGACAAGGAAAATGACACCTCTTGTGTCCTTTTATAACAACTTCTTTTCATTACATCTGTATATGTTTTTGATGTTATATCAGATTTATATAAATAGTGGGATTACATTGAAATAGGAGACAAGCGGGCAACAAGCTGCACCGCGAGTCCATTTTGAATTTCCTTATGTCCAAATGAAAGGAAATCTACTCTCTGAGAAAAAATTTCAACACCTTGGCGACGAAGGAGTAATTCATATCGCTTATGATAATCTTATCCCTAATATTTCGATGAATGGTGCTAAGATTGACTTTAAGGCCATGAGTTCTGTTGTTTCCATGGTGCTAAGATTTGCCATTCAAAAGGGATTGGCGGTGCAACTTGTTGCCCATCTCCTAACAATCTCTATGTAAAATAATTTCTTTTACTTAATATAAGTTTGACGTTATGGTACTTATCATCATCTTCGGTGAGGATGATGCGATTTCTTCAAAAAAACATGTGCTCGATGTTGGCTCTTTTCTCGAAACTCATTGGACTTGATATTAACTATAATAAGTCTTATCTCTTCACGATCTATGGTGAAGGAGAGTATACAAGTACCTTCTCTTAGTTGGATTTCACCAACGGGAATTGGAATGTCAACTACCTAGGGCAAGGGCTTCATTTACAAAGATTACCTTTGACCTTTTGGAATCATGTGATTGATAGGCTACAAAATGTATCGCTTGTTATCGATGTATTTCATTGTCGCTTTTTGCGATAAAAGTTATTCTTAATTTATCAATTACACTACTAATCATGCATCTCATGGAAAATCATATGTTACCTATGCCAATATTAGCTTGAAGGCTATCTACCTTTGGAATGGGTTAACTACTTCAAGGAAAGCTTATTCGATCAATTGAGCCACTATCTGTAGATATGTTTCTAATGGTTGTTGGGATGTTAAGGACTTGAGGGCCTTTTCTAGGTTGGCATATGATATTTGGAAGATTTGTTATGATAAAGCGAGTTTTCTCCAAATGCATGTGGATCTTATTCGCATTATGCAGAGTACTTTGCGTCCAAATAATACTATCAAGAACTACTCTCCTTTTGTTAAGGATTCTTTTGAAAGCTTGGATTTGTTTTAATGTGTTTCTATTTTTGTTAACTGGCGAAGGGTCAACATTCCCTTTGGGCATTCAGAATTAGATTTGTGTTGTTCTCATCACGCTACGCTCTTTGGCCTATTGCTTATCCAAAAACAAGAATATAACTCTAGATTAAGGATTTAAGAGCAAATGTTTGAAATTTAATCAGGGAAAATCATTCAGAATGAAAACTAATCTCTATCAACATAAGGTGATCTCTTCTTTAAAGATTACACTGAGGTCTCATCCTAATTTTGGGAACATTTTTTCACCTTCTTGAATTTCAAATCTTTCTCTATTAGAGTTTGCTATAGAAATTTTGTTAATGGGGGCATAATAATCCCTTTCTCTATGTTCTATTATATTAATATTTGCCACGACAATCTCTTTCTTTTATGGCTATGCTTCCATGACAAGTTGCAAACTCAAGCTGACTTGAAAAAAAGGGAATATGTTTTGTTTCCTAATGTTTGTTTTTATACAATCCAGAGGACTATGTCTATCACTGCATTATAGATTGCTCTTTATTCGTAATGTTGATTGCAAAAATCAATGTTGGAGCGATTCATTAGCTATGTGAAATTTTCCTTGGAATTATAAATAGTCTGGCTAACAAAATGATGACATCTCAATTTGTTAGTTTCTTTATTATCAAATGTTGTTGTTTGGTTTGAGTGGAAGTAATGATGCACTAGATATTTGTGAGAATGATTGTCTAACAAGTGGTACTCTCTTCCATAATGCTGTGGAGTTGTTGAGTTTGAATGGCTAAATTCTCTTTTTATGTTATTTTTGTGTTTGTTTCTGAAAATAATGACCACAAACCTCTGACCTTGCATCAAATGAAAGCTTATTGTCTTGCAAGTTTTTTTTTGTTGGGGTTTTTCTGCTCTTAACAGCAAATCTGTTGAGTTACCTCTCAATATCAAACCTTGATTTTGGACTCTATTGGCAAACTTTGACTATTGATGTCTCTCCATCTATTATATACTTTGGTGTTTTAAAGAAACCAATATATGAACATACAACTTTTTTAATGACCTAGATTGGATAGAGGTGAAAATTATAGGTTTTTATGCCGTGTACCCCTCTTAACTTCTGCAATATCAATCATGCTCCTTCCTTTTTTTGAATTATCGATTATGCCTATACCTTCTTATACCATTATCACTTGTGCCATTCAGTTAGTTTTACCGTGAACGAGTTGAACTGAACCATGATTTATTTAAACCATAGTGTTAAGAGAAGCGTAATTGTCAAATCTGGCCAACCTTACCCTTCTCCTCCTCCTCCTCTAGCCTCTCTACCCCGACCTCCTCCTTCGCTCTGTCGTCTTCTGCCCTATATCTGCCTCCATGGCCATCACCACAGAGGATCGAGTCTCCTCCTTCCTCTACGACATGTTAGGTCTCCCCTCGGGAAGGATATCAAGACAACCTACCCTCGCTTCGCACGATCGTGCCTCCTGATAAATCCATTATTTATCATCTTATTTTTTTATTAATCCTCTGACTTAAACTAATTCAATAAAATGTAAACAAATTCATTAACTATAACAATTAACCCTTTATTCATAATTAACTATAATTATTATATTTAATTAATTCTAATAATATTCTTGTTTTATGTGTTTCTTAAATAATAAAAATGCCATAAAACTAGATTAATGTTGTAGATATTTGTGGAGCCGGAAAGTATTGCAAGTTTGTGACTAAAACTCCTATTGGAATAATTTGATGAAACAAATATCTCCGAGCTTTCTAAAGAAAATAATGAGATGACTTTTTTAAAAATCTAACTTAATCCACCCATCAGTTCCTTCCTTGATGTTATCCGTATAGACGTAAATGATGAAATCATATACGTATAATGTCAAAAATAAATTAAATCTCGAAGTCAGATAGATGCTTCTGATATTGTTTTGCCCCTTGATATTTGATCTGGTCGCCTGACGATCTATTTTAAAATTACTACGTTGACCTTTGATTTGACAGCTTGTCATAAATAAGACGCGTAGGCGTCTGATAAAGACTCCTCGAAGTCTGCTGAGAAAAAGAAAAAAATCTCTACTTGTTGTGGAGAAGAATTTTCGTGCCATCATAAGTAATATGAATAAATGGTCCTTATATAATATTAAAAAAAGTAAGGAATTTCCTTGTGTTAATCTCGCTTCCGGAATGGACATTTCGTAAGGGTGCGTTTGGTACGCAGGTTAAGGCATGTTAAACTGGTAGAGGGTAATCCGTTTTTTGATTTTAGTGTTTGGATAGAGGGTTAAACTAGAGGTGTGTTAGAAGTGTATTTGTTGTGATATGATTGTATTGAAGTTTGAAAAAGTAAGTAGTTATTGTGATGTGATTGTATTGATGTTTGGAAAAATGAGTAGAAGTGGAGTAGTTTATAATTTTTATATGATATGATGGTATAATATATTATTTTTTGATGGAATTAATTATGGAGAATTGATTTATTTAATTTTTTTTAAAAAAGAATAAAGTGGGGCCCATGCATGAGAGAGAAGGAGTGGGTTGTTCCACACCTCGCGATTTCAAAAATAGTTTTTTAATGCAAGAAAAGGAATCGGTAGATTATTTATTCCCATTCCACGGAAACTACTAAAAAGAATAACGACGAGAAATGGGTACCGGAACGTAAGGTGTCCGTATGAACGGGTCATCTCGTTTCTGGCATTTCAATTTCAATGCTATGATACTACGGTAGTATCGTTATATAATGGGATTTTTATACTCATAACTCTAAATAATTGTGTAATTACAATCATAACCTCATAAAATCGTGAATTACATGATAGTAAAATGACGACCTTGTGATATGACAATATCTCGAACGTTCAGGTGAATATTATATTTTTTTACAGGTAAGCTCCTTCAAAGAGGGACTTTCATTCAACCATTAAAGGAACAAAGGATTGCCCTCTTGTAGATGCCAATACGACTCTAAAATCAATATATGCAGTTACACACCATCTTTCTACTTAGTGATCTTAATATACGTATAATATCTTAATATGCATAGAATATGTTTTCTTTTTTAGGAAAAAGAGGAGGTGATGTAGTGTACGCCCACCCGAAGCTCTATATATTCACAATAAGTATCAAAAAGGAATTACAAAGATCAAAAAACTTTTAAGTTTTCACATGCTCTATAACAATTTTCATATGCATTTTCTCTCCACTGAAAATATTCTCATTCTGTGCAAGTCATATGGACCAAAAATAACCGTCACCCACAACTTAGTATGATCACTCGTGTTTTTCAAATTATCCATTGAGTCCCAAAATCGACCCAATCAGTTATTGACTCCATCTACACCTGTGATGCCGGGCACACTTCCATTGCAACCGGGCATACAAAGAAGAGGTGTTCAATATCCTCGCTCGCTATAAGACACCGTTGGCACATACCGTCAGTACCAAGGAAAAACCTGGTGTGCAGTTCTGTGGTCAACATGTGATTCATGCGTAGCCACCAAACAAAAACCCTCACCCTCAGAGGGACCTTCCACGTCCTCCAAATATTGGTAAACCTGTCTGAAGTGCTTGTTGGACAAAAGACCACCATCGATAGAAGGCCATGTAGGCTTTCTGAATAGTAAAATACCCATCAAACCATGTCTTGTGGTTCCTAATATCATGAAACCCCTCGCATACTAGAAGAACCTTCAAATGCAGTAAAAACTTAGCAAAGCTTTGGTCAAAAAGCTAAGAACGAACCAGAGGGAGTCAGATTCTGACCTCCCAACAATCCCTCACGGATGCCCTGACAGATGTTGCCATAGCAACCAATCGGGGAAAACGAGTGTGTAACGACCTGTGACCAATCCACTCATCAATCCAAAATCGAAAGCCATGACTGTAATCGAAAGCTGGTCACAGGAGTGGGATTACTTGTGGAAGCACCACACAAATTCCCTTCCAAAAGTTGGAAGGCCTCGGAATAGCAGTAACCTGCAAAGCGAGGTCCCAAGAGACACCATTAATTGACAACAATGTCCTACAGAGCAGAAGTCTCCTCCCCAAACTCTAGTCACCCACTTTGCCAAAGGGAGTTGTTAATCACCTTTAAGCTTCAGATCCCTAGCCCACCATCCTCGTCCCTAAGGTCTTGAGTCTTCCACCCAAACAAACGGTGACTCCTGAGGCTCCCCGGAGGTGGACCACAAAAATCTTCGCATTATCGCCTCCAACTTCACCTTTACCCCAACAGGTAAGAGGTGCATATGCAAGAACACATGAATAGCTGAGAGAAACTTAATCAATAGGATTAGGCGTCCACTTCGAGACAAGCAAGCCATGTGCTAACCTGCCAGCTTCTTCTACATCCTCTCAAAAACAGGAGCCCAATACACTTGTCGCAACTTACCACACACCATCAACATCCTAAGGCACAAGATCGGTAGAACCCCCCTCAGTGTCTATAAAGCTGCCTCACAAAAAGCCATCTCCTCATTCATCCTAAAAGGAACAAAATCAAACTTCACATGATTGATTCAAATGTCGGAGACCAACACAAACAGCTCAAGAACAATGCTCATTCCTTCCGCATATGTCGACTGCCCCTCCACAAAAAATAGTACCATCTGCATATTGGAGTATGAGGATGGAAATCCCCCTCGAACTGAAGTCCGCCAAAAAATAAACCTCTGTAGCCTTCGACACCATCCTCGTTAGAGTGTCCGCAATAAGAACAAAAAGAAATGGAGCCAGTGGGTACCCTTCCTCATCTCGCATTGAGGTTGGAAAAAGTCACCCTCCTGCTTTCCATTCAGTAAGACCGTGTGAGAAGATGTTGTAACTCATCTCTTCATCCGCGCAATCCATTCACTTAGGAAGCCCCTATGATGAAGGGATACCCAAATGAACCTCCAATCAATGCAATCACAGTCCTTTGAAAAATCCACCTTCCACATGAACCATTTCGTCTTCTTTCTTCGCCACTATATCAGAAACCAAAACAACATCATATCATGTGACGGTCAGGGAGGAAAATTTGTCTTAGTTACATCGATAATAGTGTCAAGAACCTCCTACATCTTGTTGGCGAGGACCTTTCCCATAATTAATTGGACATAAGTCCTCCACCCGCCTCATCATGTCTTTCTTAGGAAGAAGGAACAACAAAGACTTGTTCAATCACTCAAAGCCACCATTGATCGTGCGAAACTCTTCCACCACTTCCAAAGTCTGATGCCCCACCAAGTTCCAAAACTCCATGAAAAAGAAAACCGAGAAGCCATCCGGTCTCGCAGAATCATATGCATTGAAATCGAAGTGGCACACTTGACCTTTGAAAGCAAGAAAGGCCACAACAACTCCTCGGGCTGCAAATTAGTCATAGCGGAACATATCTTCTTATCCATCTGGAACCACTGTAAGGGCCATACTTGCTGAGCTCAAGGTAGTGATACCTCACTACCACACCAATAGATTGATCACCCATCAACTCATCTTCACCCATACCAATTGAGTAAATCAAGTTGCACCGTCAACAAGAACCTCATGTTCGCATGTTCGCATCGCCCTCCTGCAACTACCTTTTCTTCGAAAACTGCTTCCACTCAGTCTCCCTCTTCTTTTTCTTCTCTTTCTCATGTAGGTCCTTAATATCTTTCAATAGGTCAGGCACACCACATCTGAAGGATATGGGAGGATCCTTAAGCACATCACGGAAGCGTGATGATCGTATTAAATACGATTAAGAACGACTAGTATTATTAGTTGCTCGGTGCAACAGAATTTTAAAAAAAAATTATACGATGAAACCACATGATCCATAAACCATTTATGAATCATTTCGTCTAACCACATAGTAGATATAGGAATACTTATTGTAGTGTGGTTGCGATCGAGCTTCTAAGAGGAGAAGCCTCCTGTCTCAAGTCCAACCTTCGGAGGAGACACTTGCGAGAGCGGTGATGAGTCGCGGGGATCTCGCAATCCAAGTATTTGTCCAAGCAAGGGAACTTCTGATCTCGTCAGACGAGATCGTATGTCTTCTTCACGAGCAAGAAGCACCAAAAAAGATGGAGTACCGAGAGTCGTCGAAGCACAATGTAAGGCGAAGACGAGGGCCTTCTTCCTTCTATGGATAGGGTGGACAACCACCCAAAGAGAGAGGAGGAAGAGGGCACGAGAGAATGAGAGAGAGAGGGGGGGTAGAGTTGTTGCACAACTTGTTGTATCCTTGAGGATCATGGGGTGACTCTTCTTATATAGTATTTTGGGGATCCATGGATTACACAAAATCAATGGATGAGATTGATTTGTGTTTCTTTCAATGGCCAAGATCTTGTTGTAAAATACAACAACAATTAATTTAATTTAGATTAAACCTATATGGATAAATCAATATGATTTAATTCCATAAATCAAATCAACTAAATATGGAGATAAAGCAAAGGAAGCTTCCTTTCTAAGTAATAGAGTGGACGACCACCTTTTCCTTGTTGGAAATGGTGGTCGTCACTCCTATAATCAAGAGGAGTGGAGATTACACGTAACTCTATTATCCCTTAATTATCTCCATATTTTGCAACAACAATTGTTGCAAATTATTCATAAAAAATAATTCATAATTATTTGTGAATATTGCAATCTTGCCATTGGAAATTTGTGAATCAAATTCACAACTCAAAATAAAAGGTGATTTATATTTTCAATTAATTATCCAATGTGAATCCAATCTACATCAATAATTAATCAACAAATATAAATCATAGCAAACACTCTCTAATATATTATAAATCATATTTATAATATATTATGAATAATATGGATACTCTTATCCATATCATACTTATCCTTAATAATTAAGTCACATTTAATTATATTGGATAACCATTCTCATTCTTCAATATAATGTGAATCAAATCCACATTATTCATGATAATTAAATCACATTTAATTATCTATTTCTCTATGCTTTCAACAATACAATTATTCATGAACTCTTTCAAGAATAATGCGTATTCTCCGTAGGTACTTGGAGATAAGGACATGGCAATTGTGTCGTTCCACGTATAGTGACTTGGATAATGAGATCACATCTCAAATCCAGATCTCACGAACCTCCCATAGATGCTTGATTAAATCAAGTCCGTAAACCTAATCTTCTCATTGCATCTGAATCTCATTCAGATCAATGTCCAATACTTGGACTAAGATCAAGTTACTTCTCTATTGAGAGGAGTCACTAAAATCCAAACCTGTTTCATCACTCCCTCGGAATGGAAGCGACATGGTTATACAATTGTTTATGATCACATCACCCTTAGGTATTTCCAGTACCTGTACATCCTGCATATTGGAAGACCTTCTAACAAACCCGAAGTTATAGATCTCTTTTAGACTGTCACCTTTAGGGTTTTATCATTGAGATTTGGTATCGATCATTTGCTTTCCAAAATAATATATCATACCTCTAAATTCTGTCAAGCTTCATAAGAGAGACGACCATACATGGAATTTATCGATCCCAATATCTCATGAGCGAGCTCATGTCTTCCGGTTCAAAAGTGAACCTATATGATCCATTTGAGAGATCATATTACTCATATGCCCTTATATGTACACCAACTCACCGGTATATAGACCTTGGTTAGGTCATCAACCTTTTGGTCAACCAAATGTACATACTCAGACATATAGTAACACATATGTCTCCAGTCAGAGGATGTATGCCTATATTACGACAGCATACGATGTAGGACTTTGGTTATCTCGATCTCGTTAAGTAAACTCTTTGACCTAACTAATCTGACACCTCCGAATCTCTATTCCCATGCAGAGGACCTGCATCAAGAGGTCAGTCAGATATCGACCAAATGAGAAAGGATTGACATCTCCTACTCATGCTGGAGATCATCTCTTAACAATCATTTGTCGGTGCTTGATGAGTCCTCAATCTAACTCCTTAGATATTCATCCAAGCACCATCCTCTATGATCCAACTATTGAATCAACAACTGTATGATCATCAAGATGGCCATGGTACATAACCCTAATTGTACTAAGGGACCTATTATGCAAATTAGTTATTCTTCATTTCAGATCAGGGAATGATATTTGGAATAACATTTATCGCCGTGGGCTCGTATGTCCAACAATCTCCCACTAGCCCAAAGAAACATTAATGGGATGATCATTTAAACCCTCACTTATGTGACAATCATAGGCTATTTAGGAAAATAGCTAGGTAAGCTGATCAGTCACTCTGTTCCCATGGGACTACGATAAGTCCTTTTACAGCACTTGCATATCCTCTAGTAATTGTGCTCGCATCCAATGCGAATGTTGCATCTTATGCAATCTATACTCAATCTTGTTAGTTATAGTGTCCTAGAAACTACAGCTTAATAGATATTATAATCAATATTTCCATAATACTTATCAGAATACCCTTATTCATGAAGATCTCTATCTCCTAAGGTATCCATAATTAAGACCTTTTAGATTACTATCTATAAAGTCTTAAGTCCTTGAAGATAAGACTTTGAGATCACTATCTCAAAAATCTTTTCATCTTTGAAGATATTGTTATCACTGCAATCAAGTGTTTTATCTCCTTAATAGGATTAGTAACATTTACTACTCCCACTGCATGGCAGATATCTAAGTTTTGTACACATCTAGCATACAATCAGCTTCTCGTAACTAATGCACAAGGGCAAGTAGTTCTAGAATTTACTTCCTCAACTCTTTGAGGTGATATCCCTTTAGATAGGCCGGTACCATATCTTAAGGGAAGGAAGCCTTTCTTGGAATTTTCCAGAAAATGGAACATATCCAAGGTGTACTACTAATGTGACGGTCCCAATACCCTCTTCTCTTTGCTTCTGAACATCTTCAGAACTAAGATCTAAAGGTATCTTTAAGATCATATCTCAAGGTATGGAATAGCCATTCTATAAAACACTTATTATTATCCTTATATCATTCCAAATGATTAGGCTATTATCTACATATAGCATGATGAACATAATGGCACTCTCACTAAGCTTCACATGGTACATCAAGATTCTATCTGAAATCATAACATTTATAATTTCATCAAATCTTATGTTCCAACTACAAGAAGCTTATTCGAGTCCATAAATGGAGTTTCTTTAGCTTGCACACCTTGTTTTCCTCAACCATGAAGTCCTGGGGCTACTTCATGTTAATATCCTCGGAGAGATATTCGTGGAGGAATGTAATATTGACTTCCATCTTGAATATGTCGAAGTCAAGTTGTGTAGCTATAGTTAGCAATATACTGATGGGTTTAAGCAAGGTCACTGGAGAGCAAGTCTCATCACAAGCAATGTCTTCTATTTAGTGTGTAGCTCATGACTATGAGCCATGCTTTGAAGATCTCTACCTTCTCATCAGGTTTCCTCTTTCTCTTGGATATCCATTTATACCTTAACGGATCTTACCCATATAGGTCGATCGTCGAGGGTCCATATACAACACTTGTATATGAAGTCTACTATAGACTTTATTGCTAACATCCATCTTTCCATGACATGATATTCAGAAGCTTCATCACATGAAGTTCGATCATTGTCAGATTTCTCTGACACGTGGAATTCATCCTCAAACTCATTTGAAGAGGTATTAGTGGTTCATCTTTAATTGTTCTTTTAGTTTCTGATTTTAGGAGCCCCATTATCTTCTCAAGATTAAATGGGTTCTTTCTTTTCATTTTCATCTTGATTCTCAAGAGAGTCATTCTCTAAGAATTATATCCTCAGAGATGAGATCTTTTAAGAATCTCAAGGTCATAAAGTAGGTATCCACTACCATCCTTTATTTTCCTAATGAAGTAGCATTCTCTGGTGCTAGATTCCAACTCACTAGCATGGAACCTTATAAGGATATATAAAGTAGTCTCTACCACATATATATACCTGGAAATTAAGAGATAATTATGCTAAGATTAATAATTGATCAAATCATGTCACACATGATCAATTGTATCTCCCTATAACTCTATTGAGTTTAGGTGCATTAGGATGATTCATATCTCCATAAGGTGTTCCTTTGAATTCATCTAATAGGTACAAGCTACCTGAGTTAGATCAAATTCATTTCATCTTCCTTCAAACATTGGTTTTAAACAAAAAATTGTGAAATCTTTGAACATTTCAAAGCTTTCTAAAGTGAAGGGAAGAAATCTCATATAATAAATAATCATTAAACGATATTACATATCACCAATGTTCATTATGATACAGATGATCCACATACATCAGTATGTATAAGATCTTTAATACCTTGGCATCTTACACCATTCCTAGAGATGGGCACATTGGATAATTTTACTTTGAATACAATATTCAAAAGTATGTAAGATTTGAGATTTTAGACACTCTAAAGTGCATCTCTTACTAGTCTATTGATCTCATCAGCAGACTAATGTCCAAGGTCTGATGCCAGATCATTGTCAAATGATCTTTATCCTCCTATTGATCTTATAAGCTTTAATTTTCAGTATTTAGAAATTTTAATGAACCATTCATTAATTTTCTAATTTAGTAGAGTCCTTCATATATCAAAATACTATCTGAAATATATACATCATAACTCTTTATGATAGGTCTATTCCAGAATTTATGTTTATATCCTACATTTAGAAATAAACAATGAGTGTATTCTAATATCCGGGTCATATAGACATTCTCTAAGACTAAGGGCTCTCCCACTGAAAAAGCATATTTATCTAATAGAGGTTGTTGCAACCATTGCATCAATATCCAATTAAACCTTAAGATCAAATTTCAGTCTTGTAATACATATGCAACCAATTGCAAGTGTTATTAGAAGAATGAGATACAATTATTAGACTTTGATCTTACCAAATAAGAAAGTTAATTTCAATGATTATATGTAGATGTAAATTGTTTCGGTGTACTATCCAAGTCCTTCTCTAAGGATTCTAGATAGACTTGATAGTCATACTATCAATACATCAGCTCATTGCAGTATTGGCATTCATCCAACTATTTGGATGTCATATGTATGTGGAAACCATAGTAGTACAGCCAACTCTTTGACTTTCCTTCTAACCTAGGTCCGACCCATGCTTCCACTGCGCTCCTTTCATCTCTAAACAACCATTGCTTAAGACAAAGGATCTCTTATGTTGAATTCAAAAGATTTCAATATAAGAGTATTTCGGCATTTATATATGCTTCATTTAATTCATACAATATGAACATTATGAAGCTTCGTGAATGACTAGAGTATAGATAGTAGGATGATGACACTCATCATATCTACGTACATCTTAACTCTTAAAGACTTAGGTTTAGGTAGGTATTCAAACATTTTGAATACATTATCTCTTATAGAGGTACCATTCTGCATGATGCAGTGAACCATGTCATTCATGATTAAATGTCAAGAGCACATATGTATGCTAGAACATCTTCTTAGATTTTATAAGGATTAATTGACAATCACGAGCATCATCGACATGTCACTTCCAAAGTACATTTGATGAGAGATCAAGACTATAGAGACATACAAACCCTAGAGTTGTAGTCCTATTATATATTTAATTGTCATTCCTCATTATTATGAGGAAACTTGCACATTGCAACCACATACATTATGTGTCCAACTGCAAGTACAATATCTTGATCATGGATCCAATCCATGATATTCTACTTATTTTTACTGAGTATAGCACTGAGTGGGTTCAATGAGGATTATCTGAAATAAGAAATTTGTATAAATATATATAAATATATATACACATTTTACTTTGATTTAGGAATTTTTATATCAAAGTTGTCTTGCCTTGTCAACACTGAAAGTTCATTCCCTTAATCGCTTTCATTGTAAGAGATATACTTACCAGTATATCTCAAGCAAGATCTGAGATCTCCTTTCTTATCTGTGTTACATCCCAATAATATGAGAACTTGTAACTCGGATAAAAAGAGGCGGGAATATATTCCGCCTTACAAGTCCAACTTGCATTCCCAATTCGATCTTTAACACCTAAGCCCACCACCCCTAAGGTGATGTTGACCCGTTGTTAATTGAACAAACCGTCAACAGGATTAGCACTCACTATGCGCAATCCAATATCGCTCCAATAATATGAGGACTCAATATTGGGGTCACTACGCATACGGCCTTACTCTTTCGAGAAGCAAAGAGCCCGATCCACATGCGCTTGTATGCAGGAGCTGTCACTACGGACATGCATCTCCTACATACAATCCATGGCTATGGAAACCCTTCACCTTGACGGGAGAGCATGGATGTCACTTATGTGATCCTCCACCTCTTATTCAAATTCAATTAATTATCATGAATCACATTTATGCAATTAATTCTTCCAAGGTAAATACACATCTATTCATAATAGAGTGTTTTAAATGGATATAATTAATCTAATCTCGTTAAATCAATTATCAATCCAATTCAATCATCAAACTTGATTGTTACTTGAATTGGTGGTATTATCTCAAAGTACGTATTATTCAAATTTTAATAATTAGAAAAATACATCATGATCTCTCAGGTATCATTCGTTCCCTACCCGTTGTCATGGCCAGTACAGGCAGGAGTGGGACAAATCACACATGGTGCAACCTGCTACCCCAACGCTCCCCGACTAAACACCATATCCGCCTCGGGAAAAAATAATGCCGAGCCAATCACTTTATACTTGAGATGATCATCAGTTTTCAACCGAAAATATACCATATAGTAATAATCAAAACCATTTTGATTATAAGGAAACTTGCTAGACAAATTCTCAAAATCTATTCAAGTAACAAGTTTGATGAAAGTGTATCAAGAAACCAATTGGTGATCTAAATCTAATTTAATCATTCATTGGTTGAGACAATATCATTTAAGGGAATAATTATTGTTCTAATATTTTCCAAATATCATCCATAATTATTCCAGGAAATTAATCATTAATTTCACAATATTCTTAAACGACAATCACAAGGTTTTGGATAATCATGCAATTTCTAGCAGTGACCCTCACTAACTAAAAATAGCATATCTCATTCATTTTAAATCCAAATTAAGCAAAATCAATTGTCAGAGATTGATAATTTGATTTAAAACAGAAATTATGTGATAAAATGCATTTCCAGGTATTTTAAAACAGTAATTAACATCTTAATTACGTCTCTAATCTCCATTCCTGAAACAATGGACATATGGTCATTACAATGATCATATATTGAGCAAACGGAATCCAAATTAAGCAAACTCAAATTCACATTTTCCTTACTTAATGGGGAATATTATACAAGTAATAAATTTATGTTTAAACATTTTAAATAAGGTTGAAAAAATATCAAAGACAGGGCTGCGGAAATTGAAATATTAAAATCTTCACGAACCCAAACGAGCCCAAATTTTCGTAGGTTCATGGATCATATCCAAGACATTCATAAACCTGGATCTGATACCACTTGAAGGATACATGAGGATCCTTAAGCGCATCACGGAAGCGTGATGATCGTATCAAATACGATCAAGAGCGATTAGTCATACTAGTTGCTCGGTGCAACGAAATTTTAAAAAAAATTTAAATGACGAAACCACATGATCCATAAACCATTTATGAATTGTTTCGTCTAACAACATAGTATATATAGGAATACCTATTGTAGTGTGGTTGCGATCGAGCTTCTAAGAGGAGAAGCCTCCTGTCTCAAGTCCGACCTTCGGAGGAGACGCTTGCGAGCACGGTGATGAGTTGCTGAGATCTCACAATCCAAGTATTTGTCCAAGCAAGGGAACTCCTGATCTTGTCACACGAGATCGTATGTCTTCTTCGTGAGAAAGAAGCACCAAAGAAGATGGAGTAGCGAGAGTCGTCGAAGATCAACGCAAGGCGAAGATGAGGGCCTTCTTCCTTCTAGGGCTAGGGTGGACGGCCACCCAAAGAGAGAGGAGGAAGAGGGCACGAGAGAATGAGAGAGAGAGAGGATAGAGTTGTTGCACAACTTGTTGTATCCTTGAAGAGCATGGGGTGCCTCTTCTTATATAGTATTTTGGGGATCCATGGACTACACAAAATCAATGGACGAGATTGATTTGTGTTTCTTTCAATGGCCAATATCTTGTTGTAAAATACAACAACAATTAATTTAGTTTTGATTAAATCTATATTGATAAATCAGTATGATTTAATTCTATAAATTAAATCAATAAAACATGGAGATAATGCAAAGGAAGTTTCCTCTCTAAGTAATAGAGTGGACGGCAACCTTTTTCCTTGTTGGAAATGGTGGTCATCACTCCTATAATCAAGGGGAGTGGAGATTACATGTAATCTCTATTATCCCTTAATTATCTCCAAGTTTTGCAACAACAATTGTTGCAAATTATTCAAGAAAATAATTCATAATTATTTGTGAATATCGCAATCTTGCCATTAGAAATTTGTGAATCAAATTTACAATCCAAAATAAAATGTGATTTATATTTTCAATTAATTATCCAATGTGAATCCAATCCACATCAATACTTAACCAACAAATATAAATCATAGCAATCTCTCTCTAATATATTATAAATCATATTTATAATATATTATGAATAATATGGATACTCTTATCCATATTATACTTATCCTTAATAATTAAATCACATTTAATTATATTGGATAACCATTCTCATTCTCCAATATAATGTGAATCAATCCACATTATTCATGATAATTAAATCACATTTAATTATATATTTCTCTATGCTTTCAAAAATGGAGTTATTCATGAACTCTTTCAAGAATAATGCGTATTCTCCGTAGGTACTTGGAGATAAGGACATGGCAATTGTATTGTTCCACGTATAGTGACTTGGATATTGAGATCACATCTCAAATCCAGATCTCACGGACCTCCCATAGATGCTTGATTAAATCAAGTCCGTAAACCTAATCTTCTAATTGCATCTGAATCTCATTCAGATCAATGTCCAATACTTGTACTAAGATCAAGTTACTTCTCTACTGAGAGGAGTCACTAAAATCCAAACCTGTTTCATCACTCCCTCGGAATGGAAGCGACATGGTTATACAATTGTTTATGATCACATCACCCTTAGGTATTCCCAATTCCTATACATCCTGCATACTGGATGACCTTCCAATAAACCCGCAGTTATAGATCTCTTTTAAAATGTCACCTTTAGGGTTTTATCATTAAGATTCTAATTTGATCAATGAGATTTGGTATTGATCATATGCTTTCCAAAAGAATACATCATACCTCTAAATTCTGTCAAGCTTCATAAGCGAGACGACCATGCATGGAATTTATCGATCCCAATATCTCATGAGTGAGCTCATGTCTTCCGGTTTAGAAGTGAACCTGTATGATCCCTTTGAGAGATCATATTACTCATATGCCCTTATATGCACACCAGCTCGCCGGTATATAGACCTTGGTTAGGTCATCAACCTTTTGGTCTACCAAATGTACATACTTAGACATATAGTAACACATCTGTCTCTGGTTAGAGGATGTATGCCTATATCACGACAACATACGATATAGGACTTTGGTTATCTCGATCTCATTAAGTCAACTCTTTGACCTAACTAATCTGACACCTCTGAATCTCTATTTCCATGCAGAGGACCTGCATCAAGAGGTCAGTCAGATATCATCCAAATGAGAAAGGATTGACATCTCCTACTCAAGGTGGAGATCATCTCTTAACAATCATTTATCGGTGCTTTATGAGTCCTCAATCCAACTCCTAAGATATCCATCCAAGCACCAGCCTCTATGATCCAACTATTGAATCAACAACTGTATGCTCATCAAGATGGCCATGGTACATATCCCTAATTGTACTAAGGGACCTATTATGTAAATTAGTTATTCTTCATTTCAGATCAGGGAATGATATTCGCAATAACATTTATTGCATAATGGCTCGTCGTGGGCTCGTATGTCCAACAATCTCCCACTAGCCCAAAGAGCCATTAATGGGCTAAGAATTTAAACCCTCACTCATGTGACAACATAGGCTATTTAGGATAATAGCTAGGTAAGCTGATCAGTCACTCTGTTCCCGAGGGACTACGCTAAGTCCTTTTACGACACTTGCATATCCCCTAGTAACAGTGCTCGCATCCAATGCGAATGTTACATCTTATGCAATCTATACTCAATATTGTCAGTTATAGTGTCCTTGACACTACAACTTAATAGGTATTATAATCAGTATTTCCATAATCCGTATCAGAATACCCTTATTCCTGGAGATTTCTATCTCCTAAGGTATCCATTAATAAGACCTTTTAGATTACTATCTATAAAGTCTTTAGTTCTTGAAGATAAGACTTTGAGATCACTATCTCAAACATCTTTTCATCTTTGATGATATTGTTATCACTGCAATCAAGTATTTTATCTCCTTAGTAGGATTAGTAACATTTACTACTCCCACTGCATGGCAGATATCTAACTTTTGTACACATCTAGCATACACTCGGCTTCTCGTAAGTAATGCACAAGGGCAATTAGTTCTAGCATTTACTTCCTCAACTCTTTGAGGTGCTATCCCATTAGATAGGCAGATACCATATCTTAAGGGAAGGAAGCCTTTCTTGGAATTTTCCATAAAATGGAACATGTCCAAGGTGTACTACTAATGTGACGGTCCCAATACCCTCTTCTCTCTGCTTCTGAACATCTTCAGAACTAAGACCTAAGAGGTATCTTTAAGATCATATCTCAAGATATGGAATAGCCAGTCTATGAAACACTTATTATTATCCTTATATCATTCCAAATGATTAGGCTATTATCTATATATAGCATGATAAACACAATGGCACTCCCACTAAGCTTCACATGGTACATCAAGATTCTATATGAAATCATAACATTTATAATTTCATCAAATCTTATGTTCCAACTACAAGAAGCGTCTATAGATAAAGTTTCTTTAGCTTGCACACCTTGCTTTCCTCAACCATGAAGCCCTGGGGCTACTTCATGTGAATATCCTCGGAGAGATATTCTAGAGGAATGCAATCTTGACTTCCATCATGAAGATGTCAAAGTCAAGTTGTGTAGCTATAGTTAGCAATATACTGATGGGGGTAAGCAAGGTCACTGGAGAGCAAGTCTCATCGCAAGCAATGTCTTCTATTCAATGTGTAGCTCATGGCTCCCTACCTTCTCATCAGGTTTCCTCTTTCTCTTGAAGATCCATTTACACCTTAACGGGTCTTACCCATATAGGTGGATCCTCGAGGGTCCATAAACAACACTTGCATATGAAGTCTACTATAGACTTTATTGCTAACATCCATCTTTCCATGACAAGATATTCAGAAGCTTCATCACATGAAGTTCGATCATTGTCAGATTTCTCTGACACATGAAATTCATCCTCAAACTCATTTGAAGAGATATTTATTGTTCATCTTTAATTGTTCTTTTAGTTTTCGATTTTAGGAGCCTCATTATCTTCTCAAGATTAAATGGGTTCTTTCATTTCATTTTCATCTTGATTCTCAAGAGAGTCATCCTCTAAGAATCATATCCTTAGAGATGAGATCTATTAAGAATCTCAAGGCCATAAAGTAGGTATCCAATACCATCCTTTATTTTCCTAATGAAGTAGCATTCTCTAATGCTAGATTCCATCTTACTAGCATGGAACCTTATAAGGATATATAATGTAGTCTCTACCACATATATATACCTGGAAACTATGAGATAATTATGCTAAGATTAATCATTGATCAAATCATGCTACACATGATCAATTGTATCTCCCTATAACTCTATTGAGTTTAGGTGCATTAGGAGGATTCATATCTCCATAAGGTATTCCTTTGAATTCATCTAATCGGTACAAGCTATTTGAGTTAGATCAAATTCATTTCATCTTCCTTCAATGGTTCTAAACAAAAAATTGTGAAATCTTTGAACATTTCAAAGCTTTCTAAAGTGAAGGGAAGAAATCTCATATCACAAATAATCATTAAACGATATTACATATCACCAATGTTCATTATGATACAGATGATCCACATACATCAGTATGTATGAGATCTTTAGTACCTTGGTATCTTACACCATTCCTAGAGATGGGCACATTGGACAATTTTACTTCGAATACAATATTCAAAAGTATGTAAGATTTGAGATTTTAGACATTCTAAAGTGCATCTCTTACTAGTCTATTGATCTCATCAGCAGACTAATGTCCAAAGTCTGATGCCAGATCATTGTCAAATGATCTTTATCCTCCTATTGATCTTATAAGGTTTAATTTTCAGTATTTAGAAATGTTAATGAACCGTCCATTAATTTTCTAATTTAGTAGAGTCCTCCATATATCAAAATACTATCTGAAATATATCCATCGTAACTCTTTATGATAGGACTATTCCAGAATTTATGTATATTTCAACATTTAGAAATAAACAATGAGTGTATTCTAATATCCAGATCATAGAGACATTCTCTAAGACAAAGGGCTCTCCCACTGAAAATATGAAGTCTATTTATCCAATAGAGGTTGTTGCAACCATTGCATCAATATCCATGGATGATTATTAAACCTTAAGATCAAATTTCAATCTTCTAATACATATGCTACCAATTATAACTGTTATTAAAAGAATGAGATACAACTATTAGACTTTTTTCTTATCAAATAAGAAAGTCAATTTCAATGTTTATATGTAGATGTAAATTATTTCGATGCACTATCCAAGTCCTTCTCTAAGGATTCTAGATAGACTTGATAGTCATACTATCAATACATCGGCTCATTGCAGTATTGGCATTCATCCAACTATTTGGATGTCATATGTGTGTGGAAACCATAGAAGTACAACCAACTCTTTGACTTTCCTTCTAACCTAGGTCCGACCCATGCTTCCACTGCGCTCCTTTCATCTCTAAACAACCATTGCTTAAGACAAAGGATCTCTTATATTGAATTCAAAAGATTTCAATATAAGAGTATTTCAGCATTTATATATGCTTCATTTAATTCATACAATATGAACATTATGAAGCATCATGTATGACTAGAGTATAGATAGTAGGATGATGACACTCATCATATCTACGTACATCTTAACTCTTAAAGACTTAGATTCAGGTAGGTATTCAAACATTTTTAATACATTATCTCTTATAGAGCTACCATTCTGCATGATGTAGTGAACCATGTCATTTATGATTAAATGTCAAGAGCACATATGTATGCTAGAACATTTTCTTAGATTTTATAAGGATTAATTGACAATCACGATCATCATCGACATGTCACTTCCAAAGTACATTCGATGAGAGATCAAGACAATAGAGACATACAAACCCTAGGGTTGTAGTCCTATTATATATTTAATTGGCATTCCTCATTATTATGAGGAAACTTGCACATTGCAACCACATAAATTATGTCTCCAACTGTAAGTACAATATCTTGATCATGGATCCAATCCATAATATTTTAATGGTTATTACTGAGTATATCACTAAGTGGGTTCAATGAGAATTATCTGAAATAAGAAATTTGCATATATATATATATATATATGTACACATTTTACTTTGATTTAGGAATTTTTATATCAAAGTTGTCTTGCCTTGTCAACACTAAAAGTTCATTCCCTTAATTACTTTCAATGTAAGAGCTATACTTACCAATATATCTCAAGCAAGATCTGGGATCTCCTTTCTTATCCTTGTTGCATCCCAATAATATGGGAACTTGTAAATCGGATAAAAAGAAGCGGGAACATATTCCGCCTTGCAAGTCCAACTTGCATTCCCTATTCGATCTTTAACACCCGGGCCCACCACCCCTAAGGTGATGTTGACCCGTTGTTAATTGAACCAATCGTCAACAGGATTAGCACTCGCTATGCGCAATCCAATATCGTCCCAATAATATGAGGACTCGATATTGGGTCACTATGCATACGGTCTTACTCTTTCGAGAAGCAAAGAGCCGGATCCAGATGCACTTGTATACACGAGCTGTCACTACAGACATGCGTCTCCTACATACAAATCCTTGACGGCGGAAACCCTTCGCCTTGACGGGAGACCCATGGATGTCACTTATGTGATCCTCCACCTCTTATTCAAATTCAATTAATTATCATGAATCACATTCATGCAATTAATTCTTCCAAGGTAAATACACATCTATTCACAATAGAGTATTTTAATTTGATATAATTAATCTAGTCTCGTTAAATCAATTATCAATCCAATTCAATCATCAAATTTAATTGTTACTTGAATTAGTGGTATTATCTTAAAGTATGTATTACTCGAATTTTAATAATTAGAAAAATACATCATGATCTCTCAGGCATCATTCGTTCCCTACCCGCTGTCGTGGCCAGTACCGGTGGGAGTGGGACAAACCACACACGATGCAACCTGCTACTCCAACGCTCCCTGACTAGACACCATATCCGCCTCAGAAAAAAATAATGCCGAGCCAATCACTTTGTACTTGAGATGATCATCGATTTTTCAACCGAAATTATACCATATAGTAATAATCAAAACCATTTTGATTATAAGGAAACTTGCTAACAAATTCCCAAAACCTATTCAAGTAACAAGTTTGATGAACATGTATCAAGTAACCAATTGATGATCTAGATCTAATCTAATCATTCATTAATTGAAGAAATATCTTTTAAGGGAATAACTATTGTTCTAATATTTCCCAAATATTATCCATAACTATTCCAGGAAATTAACCATTAATTTCACAATATTCTTAAACGACAATAACAAGGTTTTGGATAATCATGCAATTTCCAGCAGTGACCCTCACTAACTAAAAATAGCATATCTCATTCATTTTAAATCCAAATTAAGCAAAATCAATTTTCAGAGATTGATAATTTGATTTAAAATAGAAACTATTTGATAAACACACATTTCAAGACGTTATAAAATAATAATTAACATCTTAATTACGTCTCTAATCGCCATCCCTGAAACAGTGGACATATGGTCATTATAACGATCATATCCCGAGCAAACGGAATCCAAATCACGCAAACTCAAATTCACATTTTCCTTACTTAATGGGGAATATTATCCAAGTGATAAATTTATGTTTTAACTTTTTAAACTAGGTCGAAAAAATATCAAAGATAGGGCTGCAAAAATTGAAATGTTAAAATCTTAACGAACCCAAACGAGCCCAAATTTTCGTAGGTTCATGGATCATATCCAAGACGTTTGTAAACCTGGCTATGATACCACTTGAAGGATACGGGAGGATCCTTAAGCGCATCATAGAAGCGTGATGATCGTATTAAATATGATCAAGAACGTCTAGTCATACTAATTGCTCGGTGCAGCAGAATTTTAAAAAAATTTTAAACGACGAAACCACATGATCCATAAACCATTAATGAATCGTTTTGTCTAACCACATAGTAGATATAGGAATACCTGTTGTAGTGTGGTTGCGATCGAGCTTCTAATAGGAGAAGCCTCTTGTCTCAAGTCCGACCTTCGGAGGAGACGCTTGCGAGCGCGGTGATGAGTCGCGGGGATCTCGCAATCTAAGTATTTGTCCAAGCAAGGGAACTCCTGATCTCGTCACATGAGATCGTATGTCTTCTTCATGAGCAAGAAGCACCGAAGAAGATGGAGTATTGAGAGTCGTCGAAGCACAATGCAAGGCGAAGACGAGGGCCTTCTTCCTTCTAGGGCTAGGGTGGACGACCACCCAAAGAGAGAGGAGGAAGAGGGCACGGGAGGATGAGAGAGAGAGAGAGAGGGGATAGAGTTGTTGCACAACTTGTTGTATCCTTGAAGAGCATGGGGTCCCTCTTCTTATATAGTATTTTGGGGATCCGTGGACTACACAAAATCAATGGACGAGATTGATTTATGTTTCTTTCAATAGCCAAGATCTTTTGTAAAATGCAACAACAATTAATTTGGTTTAGATTAAATATATATTGATAAATCAGTATGATTTAATTCCATAAATTAAATCAATTAAACATGGAGATAATGCAAAGGAAGCTTCCTCTCTAAGTAATAGAGTGGACGGCCACCTTTTTCCTTGTTGGAAACGGTGGCGGTCACTCCTATATTCAAGGGGAGTTGATATTACATGAAACCTCTATTATCCCTTAATTATATCCATGTTTTGCAACAACAATTGTTGCAAATTATTCCCCAAAAATAATTCATAATTATTTGTGAATGTTGCAATCTTGCCATTGGAAATTTATGAATCAAAGTCGCAATCCAAAATAAAAGATGATTTATATTTTCAATTAATTATCCAATGTGAATCCAATCCACATCAATAATTAACCAACAAATATAAATCATAACAAACTCTCTCTAATATATTATAAATCATATTTATAATATATTATGAATAATATGGATACTCTTATCCATATTATACTTATCCTTAATAATTAAATCACATTTAATTATATTGGATAACCATTATCATTATCCAATATAATGTGAATCAAATCTACATTATTCATGATAATTAAATCACATTTAATTATCTATTTCTCTATGCTTTCAACAATGTAATTATTCATGAACTATTTCAAGAATAATGCGTATTCTCTGTAGGTCCTTGGAGATAAGGACATGGCAATTGTATTGTTCCACGTATAGTGACTTGGATATTGAGATCCCTTCTCAAATCCAGATCTCACGGACCTCCCATAGATGCTTGATTAAATCAAGTCCGTAAACCTAATCTTCTCATTGCATTTGAATCTCATTCAGATCAATGTCCAACACTTGGACTAAGATCAAGTTACTTCTCTACTGAGAGGAGTCACTAAAATCCAAACATGTTTCATCACTCCCTCGGAATGGAAGCTTCATGGTTATACAATTGTTCATGATCACATCACCCTTAGGTATTCCCAATACCCTTACATCCTGCATACTGGAAGACCTTCTAATAAACCCGAAGTTATATATCTTATTTAGACTGTCACCTTCAGGATTTTATCATTAAGATTCTCATTTGATCATTGGGATTTGGTATCGATCATATGCTTTCCAAAAGCATATATCATACCTCTAAATTCTGTCGATCTCGTTAAGTCAACTCTTTAACCTAACTAATCTGATTCCTCCGAATCTCTATTCCCATGCAGAGGACCTGCATCAAGAGGTCAGTCAGATATCAGCCAAATGAGAAAGGATTGACATCTCCTACTCAGGCTGGAGATCATCTCTTAACTATCATTTGTCGGTGCTTGATGAGTCCTCAATCTAACTCCTTAGATATTCATCCAAGCACCAGCCTCTATGATCCAACTATTGAATCAACAGCTGTATGATCATCAAGATGTCCATGGTACATAACCCTAATTGTACTAAGGGACCTATTATGTAAATTAGTTATTCTTCATTTCAGATCAGGGAATGATATTCGCAATAACATTTATTGCATAATGGCTCGACGTGGGCTCGTATGTCCAACAACCTCAACTTGTGTTGAATCCCTCCGTTGGCCTATAAGGACACAATACTCTCAACCAAAAGGAATCGACATGCAACACAACGCTCTAAGCTTATAGGTCCTTCATCTAAAAGCTGAGCTAATCACTTCCTGCTCCTGCCATCGTCTAGTGTCCCTTACCTGGAAAGCCGCCTCTTGCATCCAGAAGCACTCAAAATGAAACATACTGCCAAGGTGTTGATCTTCGATTGAGTCCCAACAAAACAACGTACGATCCGAGTGTGACCTTGATAGTGCCATCACAGAGGAGGAAATTCTCCAAATCCCCACTCATCAAAGAAAATGGTCAACAAGAGATCGAGACGAGGTGCTCCTCCAAGTACATATCAGAAGACATCGAGCATATCCAGAGCCAAGTTCCTGATGAATATGTGATTCATCACTCTAATTAGCCGAAAATATGGCATCGTCCCAAGTAATTAGATGCATTTAGGTATTTATAGCTAATAATTAGCATTCGTGAACTTGTAACTAATTTGCATAAATTAGCATTTCATATTGCATTCATATTTCACTTGTAAATAATCGCCTAACTTCACACATTTTTAATTATTTCATACTAACTCTTATTGACATAAAACCAACTTCATTGTGTACATATCGATAGTATTGATCAATAAAAAATCTTAAAAAATAATATTAACTTGTATATATGTGAAATAAACCCAAATCATAATTTCAGGATAGAAAATCATAAAAGCTTATATCTCTAAAAAACAATGTTTAATTTCATATACTCACTTTTGAGTTAGTATACTTAATTATCTACAAATCAAGACCAAATTCAAAAGAATCGAAGTTCATATGTGAAACTTGGATTTTGGGGTCGAATTGTATATTATACATATTTTCTAATTTTGACTTATTATATCATGCACATATTTGACTCTTTTTGATTTATTTCTTTATTATTTCTTTATTTCATAATATGTTGTAACTAATTACATAGAAATAAAACAATTAAAAATCAAAGGCAAATCCTGACTTGTGCACACTGACCAATTCATCTGTATATATTTCACATTTTCTATTTATCTCACTCAAAAAAATAAAAAAAAATATATTTACACTAATTTCATTATTTTACATCATGTTTTATTTTTGCATGCAATAATACCTACAGAAAATCAAATAAAAAATATAAAACAAAAAATCTATATTTTATATACATAAGGCATCACCAGAAATTCATACCGTGCATTGTCGAGTCCATTTTCATTTGAGTCCTTCATGAATATTGTAGGGTGCATTTATATCAACATTTTTTTCTTTTGGTAATTTTTTCATAGGAGATTATTTTTGATTTTTTACGCATTTTCCTTTTATTTTTCTACATGATCAAAGTTAATATGGTCATGTGGCATACACTCATTCATCTACCTCTCGCTCAGGTCAATCCACCTCACCCCCTGATCAACCATCTTTGTCCCAAGCGCTTATTAATCTGGATCGTTGGAACAAGATTGATCCAATAGTATCGATCTTTCCCACTCATCTCCAACTCCCTCACATGCCTGTCATGTGATCTCCTCCAGATCGTTGGATTGAGTCATGATCCATCGACCCTCTCTCTTCTTCTCCTACCTCCAACATCAATGGATGATCATGTAAAGCCTTGAACTTAGCATATCTCAGATCCTATATAATGAGATCCGGTTCGTCAAGAGAAAACCAACGGAATTTGTTTCGTGTGAATCGGACTTCGTTTCGATTTGTTATGATTTTCGGAAGAAAGAGAAGTAAGGAGGGTTAAGAAGTCATTAATCTATAATGACTGTCATTAAGACTAATTAAACATAATTAAAGAAACTAATGACATATTGAAAACCACTAATGATCATTAGCAGCGTAAACCGCAAAAGTTAAATCGTGATTGGTAAAAGTTAATCACGATTAGTGTTAATTAGGCGTCATTAGCGAATCTAGAATCATCTGGAATGTTCTGACTTAAGCTCCAAGTTTGAGATAGGTTTTGGCCAAAACCATGGGCCAAAACCATGGGCCGCTAAACCATGAGGTCTAAACCATGGTTTTCTTACCATGGTAAGTGGTTTTCTAGAGCCTATAAATAGACCCCCCTACCCATTCATTCTCTATGATTTCCACTACCACCACCACCCCAAGGGCTAGGGTCGAGAGGTAGGGAGGAGGAGTGGGAGGTGAGGGAGGAGCGCTAGCGAAGCGCTGCCGGAGAACGAGGAGGAGAAAGGTATGATCCTCTCTTAGTTTGTTTCGTAAGCTAGGATTTCAATTCATCCTCTTTTCTTCCAAGCTTTGTTCTTGATTCATTTTTCTTTCCGATTCGTTTTCTGTTGTGGTTCGAGGAGAAATCAGTGTAACACCATACTTAGGTGCGGGCGGCTATGCACGTTAGTGAACCCTGTGATTCGTCACACATTCACTCATCTAAGACGCGTGGTGTCTACCGATTCTCCATCGCTTGTGTTTCTATTCTTTCACTTAAGATTTTACAGTTATTTTGATGGAGAAATCTGTGTAATACTGTACTTAGGTGCGGGCGACTATGCACGTCAGTGAACCCTGTGATTCGTCACACATTCACTCACCTAAGATGCGTGGTGTCTACCGATTCTTCATCTCTTGTTGTTTGAGTATATTCTTTCAGTTTTGCTGTTGTTTTCCTCACGATTGATTTTATAGAGGAAACTCTTTTCGTTTTTATTTTGAAATATGTCCCAATATAAGGGGAAACTCTGCCAAAATTTTCCTAGAAATAACACCCCGTATAAGAGGAAGCTCTGCTGAAATTTCAAAGAAAATATGTTCTTGACGTTCTTCGTATTCTTCGTGTTCTTCGCGTTCTTCATGTTCTTCGTTTGTTCTTCGCGTTCTTGACACATTCTTAGCATTTTTGATACAAAAAATGAAATTTGATCTTTTCAGGAGCCTTAAAACATCCTTTCTAAAAACGAAACACGATAAAGTCTTACATACACGAGAGAGAGCTCGATTAGGTAACGAAATCATTCCTTTTGATGTTGGGTTTTCAAACGAGATTATTGAAATTCTTGATTTTATGTGGCTATTTTTGATGAAGTCTGAACAGTTACTTTGTGATTCCCACTAAAATAAGGTTTAAGCATCAAATCGATGCGGTGGCTTTGAAAGTTAGGGTTTGGGAGTTAAAATAGGCATAAATACGAGTATATATGCATATGAATAATATATATGTGAGTCTATACTAAGTATTGCTGATTATGCAAATCGAAGACTTAACGAAAGAATTACATCATGGGAATTGATGTGGTTTGAGTTGGATCCTGAAAAGGATCATGTGTAACGTTAAGGATGGCTGGGAGTAAAACTACAGGTCAGGCATGCAACCTGTAGGTTTGTCGGAAGGAACCTGTATTGGAATTTCCCTACCTAGTTGGTACACGGTTGCCCTGTTATGATAAGTGAGCACGAAATGAATGTTTTGCAATGCATGGTACCGTGAGCCAATATCTTCGGGTTGAACGATAGAAGATGTGGTCGTGCCATGTGGAGGCACAAGTGGTTCAATAGCGGCTGGGTCACGATAATATGTATTTAAAGCCGCTAGATTATATGATTAAATGTTAGCCTGAGGTTTTAAACAACCAAGTCCTCGAGGACGGTGTGCTCTTTTGTTTTCCGAGCTGAGGGTTTGAGACCCTGTTTAATAAAATAAAAGAAAATTGTCAGGGTAGTATTGGAGGATTGGTTGAGGCGACGTGCAGCATCATAAGCTTACCAAGATCAACGCAATCTCCAATCCCGAAGTGTCCACAGCTTTGGAGTCCTTATAGTGGTGAGGTAATTCCCTGGACTAATCCCTAACGTGGAATAGAAATGAATAGGACTTAAATTAATGAGAAGGAATGAAACTTTTTGTGATAACAAGTTTTGAAAAATTACCCATTTGTTTGCTTTTCCCTTCTTCGTTACTTAGCATTCGCTAATTTTTATCCTATGATTTATGGAAAACCCAACAGGTATCGGTGAGCCAACGCAAGGACCTTAGTAGACATCCAGACAGCCACAATAGCTTTACTTTGTAAGGTAGTTAGTAATCTTTGGTATATTTTCCTTTCAAGCTGATGTACATGTAAATGGTTATAGTAGGACAATGTATCATCTGAACTTTATTTTATGAATGGAAAAGTATTGAAATACTTTCTTCTGAATATGCTTTATTTGCAGTTTATTTCTGAATGCTAGTTGTGATTGCTGAATAAATTATTGCTGAGTAACCAGATCCGGTTATGGGAGTATCCGACGACCCGGAATTGGGGCCGTGACATATTGGTATCAGAGCTTGGTTACTCCAGTAATTTATTTAGTAATTAACAACTATGAGCAGTATTTAGGAAACTAAGGTTGTATTAAGATCCTTTGATCTTAATAAATGATTGTAGTACCATTCACAAGTCATTGTCCCTTATGTACATCATGCTAAGACATATAGGAACTGACATTTGACCTTGACTCATCCCAGGATCATGGCAGACCAAGACGTGTCTAGACAATTAGCGGCTATGATGGCAATGCTCCAAGACATGGGGCAAATGCAACAAGCATTAGAGGAGAGGCTCAATGCACAAGCTGAGAGACCCGAGGCATCTAAGCCTGCGGATGCTAGGATTGAAGGTTCTGTCCATCTTTCTGAGGAAGAATCTAGTTACCATCCTTCAACTAAGTCTGCTCCTACCCCGACTGAAGGAGCAATGGAGAAGGCCCTTCTTAGACACCAAACATTACTAGACAATTACCGAAAGGGAAAAATTCCTCAATTCAAAGGTGTAGAGACACCTGCCGAGGCTGAGTTATGGCTCGATGACGTTACTAGGATGTTGAGGATAATCCATGCACCAGTTGACACCTGGGTGCACTTTGCTGATTACTCCCTAGCAGATTACGCATGACGATGGTGGAGAGCAATTTCCAAGAAAATTAGCAGATCCTGTTCCATGGGATATCTTTGAAGAGAGGTTCCGAGCTGACTTCTGTCCCTCTCATTGGGAAGAATTAAATAGGAGAGAGTTGTCTTCTCTGAATCAAGGTTTTAAGACCGTACGAGATTATCATATCCACTTTACTGAGCTACTACGTTACTCACCAGCTCTAGAAGTTTCACCACAAGAGTGTCTTACCAAATTCGTTAGCCGTCTTCAGGGAGATCTGCGAGAAAAGCTTGCTGGTTTTAGAGCTACAACCGTAGATGAAGCAATGGACATTGCCTCTCGTATTGAGATGGAGAGGGATGAAAACCGCCAAAGAAGAAGTTTCCACTTTAATTGTGGACCATCCAAAAGCAAGGCACATTATAACCATAGAGATCGTCGCTACCATCCAGCCGGTTCCAATATAAGCTCACCACAGACCTTGGGTCAGGAATTATCAGGAAGAGGGTGTTTCTCTAGACCTCCAATATACCCCCGTAACTCAGCATCAGGAACTAGTACCTCTGTGGTTGGGTCTTCTGCTCAGACAGGAACACGTGCATGTTATCACTGTCATCAAGAAGGTCACATTAGGAAAGACTGTCCGCAGTTGAAAGGTTCAGGGTTTAAACCAACTCTGATTAACAGTATAACATCCACCTCGAGCAATGGAGCAACACGCGGAGGAAGACATGGTAGAGTTCGTGGCTCACAAGGAACGTCTCCTACATAACAACCACCACAAAGCGTTGTGGGTTCTAGCTTGCCTATTCCTAATGGCCAGCTCAATGCAATAACTGAAGAACAAGCCTACAATTCAGGCACGGTCGTACAAGGTATTGTTACTATTCATGACTTTTCAGTACATGCATTATTTGATTCCGGTGCTTCACATTCATTTATTGCTCGACGGTTAGTACCCACTTTGGGTAAGATACCAGTAGAAGCACACAAATCCTATCTGATCAAGGGACCAGGAGGACAAGTGTTTATAATCTGAGAAATCCTGGATGATTGTGTAGTACTGATAGCAGGACATCAGTTACATGTTTCCTTATTAATTATTGAAATGGATGACTTTGATCTCATTCTTGGGATGGATTGGCTAGAAAGGCATCATGCATGCTTTGATTATTTCCGGAAGATAGTAACTTTTCACATTCCTAACTCGATAGAGTTCCAATTTATTGGAAAGACATCCAGTGATGATGTCAAGTACATATCTACTTTAAAGGCTCAACAATTGTTAGAACAAGGGTGCCAAGGCTATTTAACTTATGTATCCACTACATCAGGTCAGAAAGAATGATAGAAGATGTGCCTATAGTGTACGATTTTCCTAATGTATTTCCAGAGGAACTACTTGGATTACCACCTGAGCGAGAGATTGAATTTGAAATCTCTCTTATACCTGATACTCAACCTATCTCTATCCCTCCATATAGGATGGCACCAGCTGAGTTACGTGAGTTAAAGGCACAGTTGCAAGAACTATTAGATAAAGGATTTATTCGTCCTAGTACTTCACCATGGGGAGCACCTGTCTTATTTGTCAGGAAAAAGGATGGGTCAATGCGGTTGTGCATTGACTATAGACAACTAAACAAGAAGACCATAAAGAACAAGTATCCTCTGCCAAGGATAGATGATCTCTTTGACCAGTTACAGGGTTCGACTGTGTATTCCAAGATTGACTTAAGATCTGGATACCATCAATTGAAGATAAAAGATGCGGATATCCCCAAGACATCCTTTCGAACTAGATATGGACATTATGAATTCTTAGTTATGCCTTTTGGACTGACAAATGCCCCAGCAGCCTTCATGGACCTCATGAATAGAGTATTCAAGGAGTTCTTAGATCACTTTGTAGTAGTCTTTATTGATGATGTACTTATTTACTCCAAGGATAAGTATCTGCATGAACACCATCTCAGGCTTGAAACTCTAAGGAAGAATAAATTGTATGCTAAATATAGTAAATGTGACTTTTGGTTATCTGAAGTATCTTTCTTAGGCCATGTTATTTCTGGGAAATGTATATCTGTTGATCCTACAAAGGTTAGTGCGGTGATGAGTTGGGAACGCCCGAAGACTGTCCCAGAAATACGATCTTTTCTGGGTTTAGCTGGATATTATAAAAGATTCATGAAGGACTTTCACGAATAGCATTGCCAATGACTAGACTAACTCAGAAGGAAGTCCCATTCTTATGGTCTGATACATGTGAAGCTAGTTTTCAGACACTGAAAGAATGCCTAACATCTGCACCAATTCTTAGTCTACCCTCTGGGAGTGAAGGGTTTACAGTGTACACTGATGCGTCTAAAGAAGGACTGGGGGCAGTTCTTGTGCAATATGGTAAGGTAGTTGCATATGCATCACGACAGCTCAGGACACATGAAAAGAACTGCCCAACACGTGATCTTGAATTAGTTGCTGTAGTTTTTGCTATAAAGATATGGAGACATTACCTCTATAATATTACTTTTGAAATCTTCACTGATCATAAAAGCTTGAAATATCTGTTTGATCAGAAGGAACTCAATATGAGGCAGAGACAGTGGCTAGGGTTGTTGGAAGATTATGATTGCACTATCTCCTACCACTCTGGCAAGGGGAACGTCGTAGCAGATGCTCTTAGCAGAAGAACCTATTCACCTGGGTTGGTAAATGATATCCACTTCTGGGGTTTACTATCAACGTTAAGTGAATGGAAACCATTTGATAGTAGTGCCGATACTATAACTATTCCTCATCGATATAAACCAGAGATCTGGGATAGAATAAAGAAAGGCCAGGAGGTTGATCCAGTCCAAAGACTTAAGACAACAACTTGAGAAGAATGAGATAGAGGGATTCCAGATACAAGATGGGTTACTGTATAACCATCATAGAGTTTGTGTACCAAACACACCTGAACTAAGAAAAGACATCTTACGTGAAGCGCACTGCTCAATATTATCTATTCATCTAGGAATCACAAAGATGTATAAGGATCTTCATTCATACTTTTGGTGGACAGGAATGGAGAAAGATGTTGCTGAGTTTGTTAATTCATGTTTCACCTGCCAGCAGGTAAAGGCTTCACACCAAAAGCCACCAGGATTATTGCAACCCCTCCCTATACCTGAATGGAAATGGGAAAGCATTTCCATGGACTTCGTTACTGGCTTACCTCAGACGACTGGTAGTAAAGATAGTATCTGGGTTATAATAGATCGTCTGACAAAGGTAGCCCACTTTATTTCGATAAGCTTATCTTTCACTCCAGACCAGCTTGCTGAGTTATATATTACACATGTGATTCGCCTCCATGGTATTCCGAAAGAAGTAGTTTCTGATCGAGATTCACGATTCACCTCACACTATTGGGAGAGCTTCATGAAAGCCTTAGGTACACAACTATACTTGAGTACATCATATCATCCATAAACAGATGGTCAGTCAGAACGTACGATTCAGACACTAGAGGATATGCTATGAGCATGTGCCTTAGAATGGAAGGGATCATGGATTAAACATTTACCTCTTGCAGAATTCACATACAACAACATCTACCATACAAGTATTGGCATGGCACTATTTGAAGCACTTTATGGACGTAGGTGTACTACTCCTTTGTGTTGGCAAGAGGTCGGGATAAAGAACCTTTATGATTCAGATACACTGCAAGAGACACGAGAAGCTATAGAGCTTGTTCGAAAAAGACTATTGACTGCTCAAAGTCACCAGAAAAGCTATAGTGATACTAGGCGAAGAGACCTTGAGTTTGAGGTATGTGACTTTGTATTTCTCAAAGTATCACCTATGAAGGGAATTCAAAGGTTTGGTGTTCATGGGAAGTTAGCACCCAGGTTCGTGGGTCCCTTTGAAATTATTCAGTGGATTGAAAAGTTGCCTATAGACTTGCGCTTCCTCCACATCTTTTGGCAATACATCATGTTTTTCATGTATCAAATCTGAGAAAGTACGTTAAGGATCCAGATCATAAGATAAATTATGATGATTTACATGTTGAGCCAGACTTGACATACCAAGAGTTAACTGGGCAAATACTTGACAGGGATATCAAGAAGTTGAGAAACAAAGAGGCACCT
Organism: Ottelia alismoides; assembly: GCA_037367405.1. Lineage (NCBI taxonomy): Eukaryota > Viridiplantae > Streptophyta > Magnoliopsida > Alismatales > Hydrocharitaceae > Ottelia > Ottelia alismoides. The sequence continues at coordinate 273,873 of JAZKJV010009641.1, read as the reverse complement.
CTAGTTAAAATATTATGGCGGAACCAAGAGTTTGAAGATGCCACATGGGAACATGAGGCGGAAATGAGAGAGAAATACCCCTACTTATTTGAGTAATAACACTATGTATTGTATATCTTCTTTATAAATGAAATGGCATTCAATTTCTTTAAGGTTGTTATGGTTTCAATCATCTTTAAGGTTGTTATGCCTGCATTTCTAGTCTCTACGACGAGACTTCCTTTAAGGTTGTTATAATTGTAAAGCCTTGAACTTGGCATATCTTAGATATAATAAGATCCGGCTCGTCAACAGAAAACCAACGGAATTTGTTTCGTGTGAATCGGACTTCGTTTCGATTTGTTATGATTTTCGGCAGAAAGAGAAGTAAGGAGGGTTAAGAAGTCATTAACACATAATGACTATCATTAAAAATAATTAAACATGATTAAATAAACTAATGACATATTGAAAACCACTAAAGATCATTAGCAACACTAATCAATAGTTAGCAAAAAATAAGCGTCAACCGCGAAAGTTAAATCGTGATTAGTAAAAGTTAATCACAATTAGTGTTAATTAAGCATCATTAGCGAATCTAGAATCGTCTGGAATGTTCGGACTTAATCCCCAAGTTTGAGATAGGTTTTGGCCAAAACCATGGGCCGCTAAACCATGGTTAAGGTCTAAACCATGGTTTCCTAACCATGGTAAGCGGTTTTCTGGAGCCTATAAATAGACCCCATACCCATTTATTCTCTACGATTTCCACTACCACCACCACCACCCCAAGGGCTAGGGTCGAGAGGTCGGGAGGAGGAGTGGGAGGCGAGGAAGAGCGCTAGCGAAGTGCTGCCGGGAGAACGAGGAGGAGAAAGGTATGATCCTCTCTTAGTTTGTTTCGTAAGCTAGGATTTCAATGCATCCTCTTTTCTTCCAAGCTTTGTTCTTGATTCATCTTTCTTTTCGATTCGTTTTCTGTTGTGGTTTGAGGAGAAATCAGTGTAACACCCTACTTAGGTGCGGGTGGCTATGCACGTCAGTGAACCCTGTGATTCGTCACACATTCACTCATCTAAGACACGTGGTGTCTACCGATTCTCCATCGCTGGTGTTTCTATTCTTTCAAGTATGCTTTTACGGTTATTTTGATGGAGAAATATGTGTAATACCCTACTTAGGTGCGGGCGGCTATGCACGTCAGTGAACCATGAGATTCGTCACACATTCACTCACCTAAGATGCGTGGTGTTTACCGACTCTTCATCTCTTGTTTTTTGAGTATATTCTTTCAGTTTTGCTATTGTTTTCCTCACGATTGATTTTATAGAGGAAACTCTTTTCATTTTTATTTTCAAATATGTCCTGATATAAGGGGAAACTCTGCCAAAATTTTCCTAGAAATATCACCCCGTATAAAGGCAAGCTCTGCTGAAATTTCAAGAGAAGATATGTTCTTGGCGTTCTTCGTGTTCTTCGTGTTCTTCGTGTTCTTCGTTCGTTCTTCACGTTCTTGACACATTCTTAGCGTTTTTGATACAAAAATGAAATTCGATCTTTTCAAGAGCCTTAAAACATCCTTTCTAGAAACGAAATACGATAAAGCCTTACATACACGAGAGAGAGCTCGACTAGGTAACGAAATCCTTCCTTTTGCTGTTGGGTTTTCAAACGAGATTATTGTAATTCTTGATTTTTTGTGTCTATTTTTGATAAAGTCCCACTAAAATAAGGTTTAAGCATCAAATCGATGCGGTGGCTTTGAAAGTTTGGGTTTGGGAGTTAAAATAGGCATAACTACGAGTATATATGCATATGAATAATATATATATATGAGTCTATACTAAGTATTGTTGATTATGCAAATCAAAGACTTAACGAAAGAATTACATCATGGCAATTGCTGTGGTTTGAGTTGGATCCTGAAAAGGATCATGTGTCACGTTAAGGATGATTGGGAGTAGAACTACATCTCGGGCATGCAACTTGTAGGTTTGTCGGAAGGAACCCGTATTGGAGTTTCCCTACCTAGGTGGTACACGGTTGCCCTGTTATGATAAGTGCGCACGAAATGAATGTTTTCCAACGCGTGGTACCAGGAGCCAATATCTTCGGGTTGAACGACGGAAGATGAGGTCGTGCCATGTGGAGGCACGGGTGGTTCAATAGCGGCTGGGTCACGATAATATGTATTTAAAGCTGCTAGATTATATGATTAAATGTTAGCCTGAGGTTTAAAGCAACTGAGTCCTCGAGGATGGTGTGCTCTTTTGTTTTCCGGGCTGAGGGTTTGAGACCCTGTTTAATAAAATAAAAGAAAATTGTCAGGGTGGTATTGGAGGATTGGTTGAGGCGACGTGTGGCAGCATAAGCTTACCAAGATCAACGCAATCTCCAATCCCGAAGTATCCACAACTTCAGAGTCCTTATAGTGGTGAGGTAATTCCCTAGACTAATCCCTGACGTGGAATAGAAAGGAATAGGACTTAAATTAATGAGAAGGAATGAAACTTTTTGTGATAACAAGTTTTGAAAAATTACTCATTTGTTTGCTTTTCCCTTCTTCGTTACTTAGCATTCGCTAATTTTATCCTATGATTTATGGAAAACCCAACAGGTATCGGTGAGCCAACACAAGGACCTTAGTAGACATCCAGACATCCACAGTAGCTTTACTTTGTAAGGTAGTTAGTAATCGTTGGTATATTTTCCTTTCAAGCTGATGTACATGTAAATGATTATAGCAGGACAGTGTATCATCTGAACTTTATTTGTGAATGGAAAAGTGTTGAAATACTTTCCTCTGAATATACTTTATTTGCAGTCTGTTTCTAAATGTTAGTTGTGATTGCTGAATAAATTATTGCTGAGTAACCAGATCCGGTCATGGGAGGATCCGACGACCCGGCATTAGGGTCGCGACAGATCACCTCTTATCTCCCTTCTACCTCCACAGGACCACTATCAACCCCGCATCCTTCTCTCCGGTTGTCTCCTCCAACTACCTTTATCCCCTTTAGATTATTAAAACCAATTCTTATCTCCTTCATCCCTAACAGAAATTACCTAATCCCTTCCAATGAACAAACCCAACTTCCCTATCGCCTTCAACCTGATCGATCAAACTAATCACCAAACCTTTGCAACCGGACTTCATCCCTAATCAAAACTGATCTTCATCATCTCCGACGAGAGGACCACAACCCAAACAACCTTCCTCTATCCTTATCGCCTAAAACCATTGCCATACTGTGACCCCCTACATCTCTCCCTCATCCTATTTAAGACCCAACTCGACCATTATCCCATCTTATCTGCCATCATTTTTTAGATCAAGAGAGAGGGAGAGCTGAGAAGCATAGGCTAGTGACAGCATCGAGCAGACTCCAGTGAAGAACCTCCTCGACCGACGTGATCCATGAGGGCTTCAACCCTCATGCTGGTCCTACTTCCAGCAAGCTACAGATTCTTGTCGTGCTTTGCCCACAGCTGAAGACGGGGACCATAGTTGAGATTTATCTCCTCCGCTTTAGGCAACAACCACCGGGTATACCCTTCATTCTTTATCTTTTCCTTCGTTTATTTTTCCTCTCCTATTTTTGCTTCTTTACCCACATCACAACTCAACTCCACCTCCTTTTGTTTTCGTCAAAACTCGAATTCATACCAATCACCATCGATCATATTATGCCCCCTACACTTCATCTTTATCTCTCACACCTCCTCCAACTTCAGCCAACTCATGGTCGGAGATCAACTCCTACACGGCACGAGAGCCGTGTCCATGTTCCTTTATCTATGTTATAAAGCCATCATTGGACTTCCATCTGAGCAATACCTCTTTGTTGGCCATCATACCTTTTTCGTAGCATCTTCCCGGACAACAACTGGTTGTGTGTCGACCACTAAAGCATCGAGTACATCATCGGAGCCAAAAGCAACCCTCACCGCGAGTCAAAGATTAGGAGTGGGACCGACACCATGTGCTACAGGCAATGTTGATCGCCACTCCCTCCTCTAGTTTAATGATTGCAAGAAGCCCTTAACCTCAGACCCAAGCCTCATGCTTCAGGTATCCTCGAAGCGAAAATAAGCCACCACGTGGAGGTTTAGATCCGTACCTCCAGCCAAAACAAGGACTCCCCCACATGCATCTCACATGGCTCAGTGATACTTGCACATACAGACCCATCACTTCGAGGATTTACACAAATCTCCCTTATGTAAGCTTCAACACATGTGTGTGTGGGGGGAGGGTGTGGGGGGAGGGATTATAGAAGTATCTCGCTACTCCTGGGATTTGCATATTCATAAACTCCTATTAGAGAAATTTCACAACGTACCTCGCCTCCTTCCATATATTGCATTAATGTTCTGAAAAGTGTTTTTAAAGTGTTCTATTCATTTTTATTACATATATATCCATGGAACTATCTGATTGTATCTTGTGAATCATACATCAGATTTCGGTGAACTTGGTATTGTTTTGAAGCTTATCAAATTATCTATCATTTGCGACATTAAGTTATTTACTTGGAAGCCCGATTGAACATCAATAATTTGTGGAGTTTATTTGTTAATTATAAGCCATATATTATATGATACTAATTTTATTATTAAAAAAATGTAGAAAATTGGGGGCATTGCTTGGAATTGATTTGATAATGACCGAGCAAATATTTCCTAAAAATAATTAATTCATCAGGCTTGGGATTTAAATTGAGATACCCACATTGATTAGCCTACTCAATCTTTTGTTTCTCATTCTCTTTGCATTCTTCTTCATTTTTTAATTGCATTATTTATTCTCACACATTTCATTACATTATTTTCTTGCATAAAAATACAAATTTTCATTCATCATATTTACTTGACTTAATTGCATTTTTATTTAAAAAATCGATAAAATATGCAAAAATCCAAAAACCCATAAAAATTCTTCTCTTGAAAACCTAACTCCTAAATTTTGTAAAATTGATTCTAGACTCTCACATTTCCTCTCTGTGTTCGACCTTGGGACTTTTCCAAGTAAAATAAACAATTGTGACATTGAAATTAATCGAATAATTATTTTCCATGTGGTTTTTATTTCCTTCTCTTTATCACCTACTACATCCAACATAATTCTATCAAAATAAAAGTGGTGAAGAACGAGTTTTCAGCACCCCACAAAGGTGGCAAAGCTGGAGAGCCAGCATACAAACCACCCCTATGAAGAGCCACGTACTACCCTTGTTAATTCAATCAAATTAATGATCAAAACTAATGTCTTGTCATTCGTTGTAGTCAGGTAAATACGGACTAGTTAAAAAACACTTTTAATTAATGTCGAGTTAATTACGAGCGGTACATTTATTTTACTTGGGCAAGCCCAAAGTCGAACTCAGGGAAGCAGCTGTCTCCTTAGGTAAATTTTAAGCAAATTTAAGAGGTCGGATTTTCAGAAGATTCTTTTTGGTATTTTTCAACAATTTTTATGCAATTGAAAGAAAGATAATGCAATATCAGGACAGTTTACAAGTTAAATCAGAAATGTAGCCAAATTAAGTCCAAAAATTATGAAACTTGGCTAGAATGTGGAATGCAATGAAATTAAGCCACACTAATTTTTTGGATTTTGCTGACACTTTATGAATTTACTACAAATTAATATGAATGCAAGGTGATTTTTACAAAATTAATTTTAATAAATACCAAAACACCTTATTTCTAGATATAGAAATTATCCTAGATAGATCTAAGTATGATAAATCCAGAAAAATTGATAAACCTAAAATTCTATGTGAATTGGACCTATTAAAAATCAATTAAGGAAATCACAATTTAATTTATTCAAGTCTAAGGATGCGTGCAAATGCAAAGATTTTTTGGTACAATGTAAACTAAATTATCCTAAGTCTAATGTGAGTTTTTGATATTTTTTAGAGCAACAAGAATTTACTATGAATTAAAAGGCATCAAATGGGCAAAATATGGACAATTTCACTAATTTAATAATAATAAAATCCACTAATGTCACAAAAATGAGACAAGTGTCATATAAGAAAGAGGACAAGTTAAGCTACACACTGCAATTTTAGAACTTAAAAATGATGGCAAATGAGGACCTAAATATGCGTGCAAAGACAGGGACCAAATTATAAATACATAAAATAAATTACTGAAATTTAAACATGCTGACAGGGACTCAAATGCAATTACCTAGAATGCTGGGGATATGTGTGCAAAATGCCCACTGAAACACGTGCACCTGACGTGGTGCTCCTAGCAGGGACTGATTTGTAATTTATAAAACTTCCCGGGGCCTCAGTGTAATTTGCCCAACCTGCACGTGAGAAACACGTGAGGGGCTAGGCGTCAGAGGCTCGGAGGTCGGCTCGGGTGTGTTGCAGGCTCGGATGTGGCTCGGGACAGCTTTGGAAGCTCCGAGCCTAATGGTTGGGGAGGAAGCGACGTGGCGCTTGCTGGACCGCTAGATGGATGAGATCTAACGGCTGCGCGCCTGAGGCCGTTAGATCGAGTGAAGATCCAACGGAGGATGAGGGCTCCTGAGATGAAGCGACATGGACAAACGAGGGTCGTCAGATCAAAATGAATCCAACGTCATCTGGAGCCCGGGGAAGCGACGATGTGGTGTGATCATGAGCATAGGATCCTCCTGATCCGACGGTGGCGGGTTGATGGCGATGTGGCTTGCTCAGAACCGTCCGATCATGGGGAACGGACGGCTACTGTTCTTCGTGCTCCTCCGGTCCGCCGCCTCCTGCGGTGGATGTGGCTGGGCTCCGGCGAATCCCCCTTAGCTCCGCCCCTTCCTCGTGTCGTCGGTGAAGGGTGCTGGAGGCTCTTATGCAGCTCAGAAAGGTCGTGGAGGCGTGGCGGAGCGTCCGGTGGTCTTAGCTGAGGCCGGGGCGGCCTGGAAGCCAACGATGATGAAGCTCGAGGATGTGCCGACGAAGCTTCCGACCAATCAAGGAGAGTGTACCTGCAGGTAGGGACGCAAACGGATGCAGTTATATTCGTATTCGTTCGTATCCGTATTCGTTTTAAAGAGGTTATGGATCTTGTTTTCCTAAGACTGGCGAATACGAATACGAATACGAATAGTGGAAACGAATTTTTTGCGAATACGAATACGAATACGAATCATAACTTAACGAATACGAATACGAATACGAATACGAAATTTAAAACGAATACGAATACGAATACGAATATTCGTTCATAAATAAATTATTTTATTTAATTTTTTTAAAACATATGGGTAGGGTAGGGTTACTCGGCTCCCAAGTCCCACCCCACCCACCCGATACCCCCACCCCCGACGTTTCTTCCTCCTTAGCCGCAAGCACCACCGTCCTCCTCCCTTTGCTCCTGCCGCCCTCCTCCGGACCTCCACCATCCGCTCGCCGGCGTCGCCGCCCCCCTGCGGCACCCCTCCTTCCTCCTCGGGCCTGCGCCGCCCCCCTGCGGCCCCCCTCCTTCCTCCTCCACCAGGACCACCAGGTCCACCACCCGCCCCCGCCGCCCCCTGCCGTCGCCCTCCTTCCCCCCCGCCCCTTGAGCCTGCGCGACCCCCTGCGGCCCCCCACCATCCCCTCCAGCCAGACCCACCAGCCCCTGCGACCCCCCTCCATCCCCTCCGGCCAGCCATCCCCTACGGCCCCCTTCTTCCCCTCCGCCCAGCCAGCCCGACGCCCCCTTGCGGCCCCCCTCCTTCCCCTCCGCCCCCTGCGGCCCCCCTCCATCCCCTCTGCCCCGAGCAGCCCCTGCGGCCCCCCTCCATCCCCTACGGCCAGACCAGCCCTTGCGGCCCGCCCGACGTCGTCCCTGCGACCCGCAGCCTCCCTCCTTCGAGGACGCCCAGCCCAACGCCTCCCTCCTTCGGTAAATTTCATATTCTTGATATGTGTTTTATGTATGGATTATGTTGTTAGATGGAATATGCTTGTTTTATGAATGTTTTTGTTAGATGGAATATGTTTGTTAGATGGATTATGTTATTAGATGGAATATGCTTGTTTTAGATGGAATATTCTTGATAGAGTATGAATGTTTTTGTTAGATGGAATATGCTTATTAGATGGATTATGTTGTTAGATGGAATATGCTTGTTTTAGATGGAATATTCGACAAATATTGGGATATGTGTAATCAACTATTGGCTATTGCCTCCATTTTGGATCCTCGTTACAAGATGAAGGCAGTAGAAATTTATTACACTGATCTTTATCCCAATGATGCTGATAAGAAAATCAATGAACTTCAAAGCATTGTTAAAAATTTGTTTCAGTCATATTCTTCTCTTGCTAAAGATCAAAGGGTTGGATCAAGAGCTGTCAATGCTTCACTTCCTCCAAATCTTCCATTAGAAAAGAGAAAGAGCAGATTTGCTCAAATCATGGATGAAGAAGATGTGGAGCCTTCAAAATCTGAGTTGGATGAATATCTACAAGAGAAATGTTTAAAATGGAAGGATGATTGTGGAAGCAACTTTGATATTTTGGGATGGTGGAAACAAAATATTGGAAGATTTCCAATACTTGGCAAAATGGCAAAGGATATTCTTGGAGTTCCTGTGTCAACTGTTGCTTCAGAATCTGCTTTTAGCGCTGGCGGTCGAGTAGTAGATGCATATCGCAGCAATTTGGGTGTAGAGATGGTAGAGGTATTAATATGCGGGCAGGATTGGTTGAAAGATGAATTCAAAGGTACGACAAATGTCTATAAATTTTTTATTTTATCGTGCATTCATCATATAATGCATACTTTATTTTTTTGGAAATATAGTTACAGCAAATCCTTTGTTTGAACAAGAAGCAGTAGAAGACATTTCAACCATGCAAAAATTTTCAAGTAAATATAGTTTTCTAATGAAAATATTTATTTAACTGTATATGACATTCTTTTGATTTTCTTTTTTCCATCTTGTAGTTGAAACAAATGAGAGTGTTGTCCAACAAGTCAACAATGAGAATGTTGAAAACGAAGAATATGACAATGTTGGAAAAGAAGGATATGAAACAGATAGAATGGAAGATGAATTTTGGTATGATTAATTTACATCATAGTTTTTTAATATTTATATGGATTTTATTCTGATCAATTTTGTTTTGTTCATAGGTGATGCGATATGGAGCATGTGATTCGAAGAATGTTTTGATTTAATCATCACTGTATTTGTTTGAATGTTTGTAGACAATTTCTCTCTTTGAATGTTTTTTGGATGTTTGTTATTTGAAACTAGACAAATTATGCTTTGCTTTACATCGGCAACTTTAAATTTTTAACATTACTTTGCAAGATATTTATTTATTTCCATCAAACCCTTTTACAGTTTTACTGCTTTATTCGTTATTACATTATTCTACCATACTGAGTTAAATTTCAGATTCAAGTCACAATATGGAAGTAATGCGGAAGTGATTGCCAAATAATCAGGTACGCTTTTATATATAATTTTTTATTGCAATATTCGTTTGATATTCGTATTCGTTCGTAAAAGATCCGTATTCGTATTCGTATTCGTATTTTGAGGATATGGATCTTGATTTTTTACATTCGTATAACATTCATATTCGTATTCGTAATATAAAATGAATATGGATATGGTATGACCCGAATTCGCATTCGTATTCGTTCGTTTGCATCCCTACCTGCAGGGGTTAGATCGATAGCTGAGGCATGCTGTGTGCTCGTGGGGTGAATGTGAGGGCAACGGGAGGCCTGACATGGAATGAAGGTGGTCCGGTGACGCTGCTCCGCCAAGGTGGCGGAGCTTTGGTCGGCGGTGCTCGATGAGACGTGGAGGATGAAATGGAATAGGTCGCGAAGATCAGAGCTCCATGGCAGAGCTCGGAGGATGATCAGGTGATCGTGAAGATGGGCGGAGAGGGTGAATAAATTTCAAGAAAAACTAAGAAAATAAAGAAGGAGATCGTAGGAGGAGATGGAAGGTGTTACCTGGGAATGGAGGCTCGAGGTGGAGTCTCCGGTCGTCGCTCGAAGGCCGGTAGGGTTCGTGAGCTCGTGCAGCTCACAGGAGGAGCTGCGGTACGGTGGGGCGGAGCCGTGGATCTCGCCGGAGAAATACAGTCGTCGTCGCTCGACGTTTCTTCTAATTGATGTCACCAAAAGGAAGGTAGGAGCTCGGGGTTTCTCTCTGCAGTGGCGGATGGGGTTGACGGTCGCCGGTGGTGGAGTATTTATAGATCGAAGGTGATGGTGTAGGTGACGAAGTGATGGAGTTGGTGGAGGTGTGGAGCGATGTGGGCGCGATTCATGGAGTTTGTGGAGGTCGGCGAGGATGAGGGTAGAGTGGGCTACAAGGTGGAGGTGGTAGAGGGCGGAAAGGATGGCCGAAGTGGTGCTGAAAATAGAAAGGGGGCGGCTCGCGCGCAAGGTGGACGACGTGGGTGCGGGCCTTGCGGGAGGTAGAAGACGATGTCTCTGCCATTGGATCTTGCGATCCAATGGCTGAGAATTAGGCGCTAATGAGAGGTTGGGATTAGATCTGAAGTGATGAGATTAAGGGTGCTGGGCGAACCACGTGGCGAGCGGGGGGTGCGTCGCTGGCGTGCGGCTTTGATGAGGTCTGGGCTTCGATCGAACGACAGGGGTTAAAGGCGAGATGAATGGTGGAGATGAGGAGAGAAGGAGAAGCATCGAACGGCTGAGAACGCCGCCACGTGGCGCAAGGAGGGCACAACATTGGAGAGCGGCTGTGATGGATCCGAGGCTCTGATCGAAGGACGGTGATCACAACGGGAATGGATGGCCCAGATCAAGAGAGAGAGGATGAGATCGGATGACGGGGAATGGAGGGTGCGTGGCGCGCAATGGAGCGGGCCGCGTGGCACAATCAGAGGGCGCCACGTGGCCTGCTCTGAATGACTGAAAGAGAATGGTGAATTAGAGAAAAAAGGAGGCTGAATTTAGAAATACTCAAAACATGAAAGTTGTAGATTTCATTGAGATCTACAAGTTTCATGTTGATCAAAAACGGAGATGAGGTCAAATAAGCTACAAAAATATAAGGGTACAAATATACATACATATAGTACACAAAGGGGCCCAAAAACCCAAGTTTTGCATACGAGCTCCGATTCAAATGAAATTAGTCTCATTTTGAAGGTCTCTGAATGTGTATTAATCTAAAAGTGAGTGGACCTAGATCGGAGGTTGTATGAGGTAGATATTTGCATTCTAAGATCTGAGGTCTCCAACTGGGTTTGGGATTTTTATTGGGTATTTTACAAGCTAGGAATTTTTGACCTTTTCCTTATATTATTAGTTAGTAATATACACAGTGTAGAGCTAGTTTTATTGACTTCGGAGGGGGTATAAAATACAGATAATTAGGTGACTAATGGTGAATATTTACAAGTGAATTAGGCTTCTTATTTAATGCAAATATGGATGCTAAAATGCATGTATTATGTATGCATGTATGTATGTAATTATGCAAGAAAAAGGGAAATATGCTGCTAAATACTCGGGAATAAGACAATATTTTCAACTTTAAGAGTGATAAATTACATATTCATCACCCTATCAATAGAACGACCATAAGCAAGAAGGGTGGCGATGTAATCGCCCCCAATAATCCAAGCCACATCCTAGAACCATGAGTGCACCATCCAAGGCTTATACCACAAAACAGTCGACAAGTGAGCTCCCATGGGACTGTAAATAGTTGAAAAAGTAATAACATGCCATCAGATACCCTTCGAAACATCACAGACAAGACCCTAGTGTCACACACAATGTACAGCAACTCCACCACATCACCACTCCATCCAACCAAAATGCCACCTGAAGCAACGACAAATGGCAAATCGTAGTAATTAGAAAAGCGGGACCTGCCACCTCATGCCACAAAAGCGGTCCCAAACCTCAAGCTTTGACTCCTGCAAGCAAAAAATATCCACCTTCCATGCCCTAAAAGCAAGACAACGGTCCCCCACTAAGATATGTATTCATTTAGCAATAGAAGGGGACCCCCTGCTAACACCACACCCATGCAGTGCACCATCTGGCAATGCTTGCCCAACCCCCCTTCACCCCAATGCTGACTGCATGCTATGGAGGGAAAATCACAAGCTCCATAGGAGCATGTTCAGGCACCTCCTTCAGATGGGATAAGCTACCACTTGCAGTGTTGTAGAAGTCGATATTCTATTCAGTCGGAGGAGTCACTGAATAGAGAATAATCAGTATTTAAGTGACTATTCAGAATTATTAAATTTTGTACTTTTTAATCATTTTAAATATAATATTTAACTCTAATACATATATTCCTATATATATTTATACGTATATGACCATTAATTAACAAGAATCCACGATTAAAATATCAATTAACGAGAAACATATATGAATCTTTAACATTTTATTATTGTCATAAATGTTCAGAATAAAAAAATAAAATAATAGAAATTCAGTAGTTGGCCAATCGACCAAATAATCAGATCAATTATTTGGTCAAGTTGACTATTGACTGACTATTTATTATTCAGTCTGGGACCCCTCCCCCGCACCACATAATCGGATTGACTAATCGATATAATCGGTCGATTATTGCAACACTGGCCACAGGAACCATGGTTGCCACCGCAGCCAAACACGCCACAAGAATCCAAGCCACACCTTGTGCCAGACCTACTTAGGAAACTAAGGCCTGCATGTGCAGATCATTAGGGGTAATAAGTGCGAAACAACGGGTCTAGGAACCAGTCAAAGTACACGTCCATTGATTCAAAAAAACCTGCCTTTGGGCGCTCATGCATAGGGGTGTTAGAGGAGAGTGGAAACCCATTGGTAGATGGCATTGGTAAACACTCCATCAGAAACATATTAAACGTAGTTTGACCCACCATACACAGGACCTCAAACATCAGCGCTGACATGCACCCTTCCACCATGATCACAACATCGATGCCATCTCGTGGGCGAAGCCCATCCGAGACAAGTGCAACCACCTTTACAACCCCATCTAAGGCATTATGGAAACAATCCAAGTGACACGAGGTGAACAACATCCTATAAATGCGGAACATCATGCTGAGCTTCCGAATTGGAGCCTCGTCTCAGATATACAAGTTCCTCTAAACAACACTAGAGGCAACTGCATCAACTGCCAGTAGAATTCTCTCTTGCGAGGCAGAGCACCCTCATATACGAGCAGACGATGGTCCCAGGGGAACAACATCCTCTAAAAAGTGATCAACAAAGAAGTGCTCAAGACATCCTTCCAATTCATTCCAATAAGTATCCATCAGAAACCAAAGCAATTCGATATAGGTATAGCTAGCCCAGAGACCCGTCTGCATCTTCAGAAATTGATAGATACCGCATCGCACACCCCCATCCTCATGTCAGGGGTTACCTGAGGCATTCAAACCCTACGAATCTGTAACGTCCCGGGCTTAGGTCCCCGATCCTTTATCGAGGATAGCTAGCCCCGACAACTTGTTGGGTTCGGGTCAAAATGGATCCGTTGACAACCACCCAAAATGCTTAAGCCCAAGTTATCAAGTAGTAATCCCCACCACTTATAACCCACTCTCACACTTTGTGAGTTTTAGATGTTGGAACCCACACTTGTGAGTTTTAGATGTTGTACTATGTTTGGGGGTTGGGGTGTTATCGTTGCGACATGGCCCATCACTTATTCTCAGTAACAGCGTCGGTTGCACGCTCCAGGTAGCCATTTCTTCCTATCTCTTTATAGGGGTGGCTCCACCTCTCGGGTAGCCCTTTCCACTATCAGAGGGAAATTGGCTCTGATACCATTTGTAACGTCCCGATCTTAGGTCTCTGGTCCGTTATCGAGGATAACTGGCCCTGACAACTTGTTGGGTTTGGGTCCAAATGGATCCATTGACAACCAACCAAAATGCTTAAACCCAAGTTGTCAAGTAGTAATCCCCACCACTTATAACCCACTCTCACACTTTGTGAGTTTTAGATGTGGGACTATCTTCGGGGGTATGGGTGTTACAACCTCCCCCACTTATATTCACAACGTCCTTGTTTGCGACATGGCCCATCACTTGTTCCCAGTGATAGTGGCGGCTGCACGCTCTCGGCTTAGTTCCCTTCGGGTAGCCCTTTCCACTATCAGAGGGGACCCTCTCTAATACCATTTGTAACATCTCGGGCTTAGGTCCCCAGTCCATTATCGAGGAAAACTGGCCCCGATAACTTGTTGGGTATTGGCCCAAATGGACCCGTTGGCAACCATCCAAAATTCTTAAGCCCAAGTTGTCAAGTAGTAATCCCCCCACTTATAACCCACTCTCACACTTTGTGAGTTTTAGATGTGGAACTATATTTGGAGGTTGGGGTGTTACAAGGATGTTACAGAATCTGATAATCCTGGTGTCGATGTCCCTAAATATCACACTTAACGCACTGAAGATTCAGCTCCAGGGTCCAACGTCGATTCCTACGAGATCGCACAACCTTCCAACCATCCTCGTCCATAGCCAATTTCCCAACAACAACATTCGATCCGTGATAGCACCTGAAGATAACTGATCTCCGGCCCTAGCACCAACCAAACATGAACCAAAGCACCTGGCTCCATCGAGAGATGGTCTCGAAGACACAAAGACTCCTTGTTTTGATAGCGCAACAACAACAAAAATCAGTGGGAGACCCAAAACCCACTAGCAGGGACTGGGAGTCGCATGGAGCAGCAGCTACAACCACCAGCGACAGACCCATAAGCGATGGAAAGAAAAATGGAGACCAATAGTCCCCAGGCGGAGACCCATCACTGAAAAGGAAGCCCCCAGGATCCCATGTATAGCCCTACAACCATGCCAGAGGTCCAGGCAGAGCCTGTGCAGCAACAACTCCAGGTAGAGCCCTAGCTCCAAGCGGAGGACAAGAGGAACCCTAGCTCCAGGCAGAGCCACCCATGATGGAGCCCTAGAAGGCCACGACGAAGGAGCAGTATCCTGCATATACACAACCTCAAACATCAACGTCCCCACTATCCGTCCTAAATGCGTGCAATCCCCCACTGTCCATCTTAACCCATTGGAGAAGCCCTAGCAGGAGCCTCTCATCACCATGAGCGGTGGCCCTCATCGCCACGAGAGAATTTGTTACTTGAAAGAAGAAGTGATGTTATAAGTTGCACCTCTATATCAAAGGGTTTTATAGTTTGTGCCTTTCTTAACTTGTGCAATATCAATTAGGCCGTCTTTTTTGTAATATCATTTGTGCTCCTGTCTTTTTATAAAATTCATAAATTTGCCCTTTTGTTAAGTTAAAGTAGGGACATAACTGATATTACTAAAAAGTAGAACTGTAAATTTGTAAGAAGCCAAGGACATGACTAATGTTACAAAAAGGGAGGGCCATAACTGATATTGTAGAAGTTAAGAATGACACAAGTGATAAAAAATCGTAGAACAATATAAGAGAAGGAAAAGATGAAAAGGCATGCACCTTCTGCAATAATTACGAGGAGGAACTTGCAGTAGGAGACCTCTCAAAGTTCTGATGGAGGAGACACAAACAAAGGATCCAACAACACTCTAATACAAGGAGTACTCCAAGGTAGTTCTCTAGGCGAGCTCGAGAGGGAGCTTGTCTGTAAGACCTCAACATAGATTCATATTGGATACTTATAAAGTATGAGAGTGAGATGTAAGAGTGGAGGACTCCCACTTGACAATTTGGATTCAAGCATTTGGGTGGTTATTAATGGGTCCAATTAAATCCAAAACCAACAAGTTGTCAGGACCAAGGATAGAGGGCTTCACGTAGAGTAGGATTGGCTACGGGAGAAAAGTTAGGTGCCGTAATAATGCTCCCTCATGAGTATTTGGGTCGATCAGATGCCGCCATCCCCGACTTAAGGTCAGGTACTTGGAGCACAAAAGAAACACAAGATGGCAATTAACGGTTAGTACATCAGCTACTTCCATTCAATTAAAATGACAATATATAGAATTGTCCAAAACTAAAAAACACGAAATAAAGGTCTTAACCTCTTTCTTAGTAGCTCAGTTGCAAGTAACCGGTGATTGTCACCTCTGAGATCATGTGCATGTTTAAAATTGATCGGTTCCATGAAACTTTTCCTAACCTTTCAAATAGTTGAGTATAATTTTTAGAGTACTTTAAATATTTTATTTGACATCAAAATATAACATGTACAATTTCCTATCACCTTTTCCAAAGAGGACATATTTCATTAAAGTTGCTAAGGGTTGAGTGGGAAAAAAGGTGAGGCTCAAGGGAAAGAAGGAAGTACAAAGTAGCGCTATTATAATATTCTCATGCTTTTAGTAATCGATGTTCTTTCCTACTTGGTGGAGTTGATATAGAGTGTGCCTTGTTCCGTTTACCCAGTCGGTAAAAAAAGGCCTCTCTAGAATCTTTCAAAAATTAAAATTATTTAAAATTAATAGTATTTTATATCCAAAAATTGTATTAGCCTTATGTAAAATTGTCTTACATTAAAAACTAAGAGGAAAACCAAGTCTAAACATGTCTAGAGAAATAGTCGTAATTTCCTTTTTGTTTTTTTTTCTTACTGGTTGCTATAATACATGTTCATGAGATTTAAAAAAAACATTGAGTTGATTTTTGGTCAAATTTTATATTCGAATCTATACTCACATTTTAATGAAAATTAGTGAATATATTCTATGCAATTATTACTCTACCATTTAGAACGGAAAACTATACAATTCAACGACTTGATTTCAAAAAATAATTAGTTGGACCTATTTGTATCTATTGAATAGTTGATGCAAGTTTTTTTTTGAAAACAACCGAAATTCATTTGGGTTTTCATCACTTGTGCCCTTCTTAACTTCTGCAATATTAGTTGTGCCCTGATTCTTTTTTACAAAATGTACAGTTCTGCCATTTAGTAATATCAGTTATGTCCTTATTTTACCTTAACGGAAGGATTAAACCGTAAATTTTGTAAGAAGTCCGGAACAAATAATATTAACAAAAAGAAGGAGCATAATTGATATTGAAGAAGTTAAGAATGGTACAAGTGTTAAAGACCCTATTTCATCGAAATAATGGTAACAAGCTACCAACACAAAAGATAGAGTTCACGGAGCCCCACTCGGACTAAGCCCAGCATAACAAAGCAGCAGAAAAGAAAAGGATCCAAGGGGATCCAGCATTTAGTGATTTAAGGGGATTTAAAATCTTCAGTTACTCAACCAACATGAAAAATGATTTCTAATTCTCATCGGATACCTGACAACTGATGGAAATGAGATCAATTAAAATCCATTATACAAAGTTAGATACCACAATTAAGATAGTTTGACAGGATTTAGTTAGTTCTCCTCCGAATTTATGAATGAATTGGAAAGTAATTGTCACAGCAAATCCCAGGTTTATCCAAGTTATGAACTTTTTAATTGAAGAGGTGCTTTGTTCCTTTGGATTACTTGTGAAGAACTACGCGCTGGTCGAATTCTGGAAAGTCTTTTGCAACCTGCAGATAGAGATGAGCTTGGATTGAGTCGACCTGACTCAGCCCACGAGCCCGACCCGAAATCCGGTCCAATTTATATCAGATAGTCCGAGCTTGGGTCGCCTTCGGCCCAAACCCATTACCCACAGACCTAATCAAATAAGAGGCCAATAAGATGTCACATATAATAATCTATAGTCCTAAATTATTGTAATATATTCGTACCAATCTTTAGTAGCTACATACATGTAATT
This sequence comes from Ottelia alismoides, assembly GCA_037367405.1. NCBI lineage: Eukaryota > Viridiplantae > Streptophyta > Magnoliopsida > Alismatales > Hydrocharitaceae > Ottelia > Ottelia alismoides. The sequence goes on along the minus strand of JAZKJV010009641.1, from coordinate 256,176 downwards.
GTACACTCTCGTCTCTTAGAACAAACTCGTGGTTTAGCTTTACTCATTATCTTCATTTTAACATCACTCTTCTCACTACATGATCGGTATGACTTCTCTTATTGTTCCTCCTATGTGCATCTCTGATACAATATTTCATTTGTAAATCATTAGTTTTGAATCAGTGTTACATATATCGATAATCCGCATAACATATTTATCACCATTGTTCCATCTGAAGTAAAGATACTTCAATCACCCATTTTCCTTATCCATGCTCCCAACCAAATTTTGTTAATGGGTCAGCCCAACCCGAACCCATTTTAATCAGGTCAGGCTGGGCTGTGGGCCAAGAAGTAACTGTCACGTCCGCAAACGACAAATGGTTTGCATGTGTGTGCCACATCAACCAGTGGCAAACCATTTGCTGGTTCATATATATTCTTGGAATTTTTTTCACCCCATATCCATTCTGAGCATTATTCTGACTCCCATACCCCCAATGGGAAATGGCTCTATATGTCCATGTTTTCAATCAGTTGTCATAAAAAATCCACCACAAGAAATGCAAACACCTTATCTAAAAATTGCATTGGGTGTACTGTGGTGTCTTATTAAACTTATTTGAACACCAACGATAAAAAAAATGGCATCCAAATATTGTGGTTCCATTCACCCAAGTGATTAAAATACCAGAAAAAAAATAGCTTTCACCTTCAGGTGAGCATACTCATGTATTGGTGACTCGTGTGTGAAACTGTGACCAGAAGCAAACTATACAATCCCCAGGTGCAGCAACTTGAATCAAATCAGAGCTCAACTCAGCATTAAACTTCAACTATTCGAGGAAGCACAAAGGATAACTGAATCATTATAAGCGACTGAGATGGACAAGATAGCCGTGGAGCTTGATGGAGCTCGATTCAACTGAGGGATAAGTTGTGGACGATAGAAATCGGATCAAAATCGAAGGGATAACAGTAACAAGATGGGAATCTGTAGAGATAGTTTCGAGATTTATTATTAGTTTATGTATCTTGTTGCTATTTCTTTCTCTTATTTAGACGTCCCTGTAATTTACCCTTAGGGCCTCTCCCTATATAAGAGAGCTTAGGATTTTCCCTGAATTATATCGAAGCCTCTTTTTCTCAACATGGTATCAGAGCCGCCTTAGGGCTCTCCACCCGCCGCCCTCCCTTCCCCACCCGCCGCCCCTCTCTTCTAGCCGCTGCCAGCGGCTCCAGTCACAGCCGAAGGCCACCAGCAAGGTCCGGGCGGCCCCTCCTCGTGCAGGCGGCCCTCTAGCGGCCCCACCTCCTCCCGGCGGCACCTCCTACTGCCGCCCTAGGCCGCCAGCGGCCCTCACCTCCTCTTAGCGGCAACTCCTTCTGCCGCCCTAGGCCCCCAGCGGCCTCCCATCTGCTCCCAGCGGCCTCTTCTCCTGCCGTCGTACGTCCCCAGGCTGCCGCGGCGGTCCCAGCTGCTGTGTTGAACGTCCAGCAGTCCTCATGCGGCACTCTCTAGCCGCTTCAAGGGCTGTAAGCTTCCTTTGAGCGTGCCCTAGACCCCTCTTCCTACGGTTTATGGATTTGAGTGCGTAAAAGTCTACACACGTACTCAAATCCGATGCAGTTGGTGTAGACATTCATCAACGTGTCTATATACCCTTCGTCTTCTCCTAGCAGCATTATGTCAGAATCGAAAGTCGATTTGCCCTCCACCGGCGCATTCAAAGGTCCTGCGCCAATAGTGAAGATGGACAGGTCTAACTATGAGCTATGGGCTATGCAGTTCATGAGCCTCATGAATTCTAATGGTAAGAAGCACATTCTTACCGAAGATGAGCCTGCGGAGAAGACAGGGATCTATGCATCATGGGAGGCTGATGATGCCTACGCAAAAGTCTGGTTGTCTGGTACATTGACGATGGAGATAGCTAACAACGTACTCCATCAGCCCACTGCTAAGGCAATGTGGGACATCCTTGCTGCTACGTATTCGCAGGTGCGAAATGACACAAAGATGTTGCAGCTTCAACATGACATTTTTACGATGAAGCAGGCCGGCAGACCTCTCCATTTTCTATACACATCCCTAAGAGGGATGTTTGAGAAGTTATACAGTACCATTCCTCTCACTGCTACTCCTGAACAGCAGAAGACGTTTCGGAACACCACCATGGTGGGCGTTCTACTTGCTGCTCTCGATCCTGAGTACGATGCCGCCCGGTCACAGATTCTAGCAGATGCAGTAATTCCTCCAGTGGAGGATGTCTACAGAAGGCTCAGTCGCATTCCAGTTTCCTCCAGCTCTTCTACTCCATCCCCATCAGCGATGGCAGCTTCGCGTGGGCGAGGTGGACCGCCTTCTGGACATGGTCGTAGACGTGGCCGTGGACCTCAAGGTAGAGGTGGTCGCTTCAGTTAGATGTGCTCGTATTGTCACCGAACTGGACACTCGGAGGAGACATGCTACTCTAAGCATGGGTTCCCAGCATCGACACGGGTTGCAGAGCATTCACAGTCTCCATTACCGTCTGCTGCAGATCATAGATTTGACGAACTTGTGGCCCGTCTCCGTGATATTATGCCACATTCATCTGGTGATTCATCTGGTGGTTCTTCAGATATTGCTGCCACAGCCTCTGTCAGTTCATCCACCGCTGCTAGTAGCTCAGGTACATCATCAGCACTCATACCATCTCATGATATATCTGACTGGGTTATAGATTCCGGATTCACACATCATCTCTGTCGAGATAGAGGTAGATTACAGGCCTACAGGGATATTCCTCATGGTCGTTCAGTGCAGATAGCAGATGGTACCCACTCACCCCTTGTTGGCCAGGGGGAGGTTTTCCTATCCTCCATTATGCAGCTACAGAACGTTCTACATGCCCCTGAGTTCTCAATGAATTTTCTGTCTATTAGTCAGATTACAAAGGATTTGAATTGTCGTGCTATATTTGACCCGTCTTCTCTCATTTTTTAGGACATACTCACGGGCAACTATCGGCTGGTTTGGGAATCCTATGCTGGCATCTCCGCTCATTCCGTTGGACCAGTCTCTCCTTACATTTGGCATCTTCGATTTGGTCACCTTCCGCTCCAGAAAATGCGCCATCTTCTGCCCCAGATCTCTCCAAGTTCGTCGTTTCGCTGTGAAACATGTCAGTTGGGAAAGCATCATAGGTCGAGCTTTCCAAGTCGTCAGAGTCGGAGCAGTATCTCCCCATTTGAGTTGTTACATATAGATATATGGGGTCCGAGTCATGTTCCTGATCACCAGGGACACCTGTTTTATCTTGTGGTAGTGGATGATTTTTCTCGTGTCTCATGGATATTTCTTTTGAAGAATAAATCTGAAGCAGGAGATGTCGTCAAAAATTTGATTAATGAAGTGCAGAATGTTTTCTCTTCCTCAGTCAAATATGTTCGGACGGATAATGCCCTGGAATTTTGTACACGCTCTCTTTCTCAATTTCTTTCATCAAAGGGTATTCTTCACCAAACCACGTGCGCATATACATCCCAACAAAATGGTGTGGCGGAAAGAAAGCATCGCCGTCTCTTGGATATTACTCGAACCCTGTTGATTCAAAGTTGTGCTCCTATCTCTTTCTGGGGGGATGCTGTCCTTACTGCATGCTATCTGGTCAATCGAATGCCGTCCTCTGTCCTTGGTGAGAAAATACCCATCTCTCTTATTTTTCCAGACAAGGAGCTATTCTCCTTGCCTCCACGTGTCTTTGGCGCTGTGGCGTTCGTTCATCGTCTATCTCCTGGACTTGACAAGCTCTCTCCTAGAGCAGTCAAGTGTGTCTTTGTTGGTTATTCCAGAACCCAGAAGGGATACCGGTGTTATGATCCTACAACCAACAGGTACTTCATCAGTGCTGATGTCACTTTCTTCGAGTCGGTTATGTACTTCTCGCCATCTGGGGACAGAATGGTACCATCCACTACCACTGATGATATTTATGTTCCTCCACCACCTACATGGAGTTTGCCTGAGTCGTCCCCTGTGTCAGTTCCTATGCCTGCACCACCGCCACCACCCCCTCCACCTCCACCCATTCCACGGCCAATCATATCATCGTTTCCTAGACATTATATGCGTCGGTCAAGTCCTGCTCAGACGACAGATCAGCCAATCACTACGCCTCAGGTATGTTTAGATGGCGTTACTACTGACGGGTCAAGTTCGGTACATATGCAGGATTCTTCATTACAGGAAGACACAGATGATGATCTTGATGTTCCGATTGCTATTCGGAAGTAGAGGAGGCAATGTGCTTCCTATCCATTTGCTTAACAGGTTTCCTTCCACCGGCTCACAGGTGATTTTCAGAAGTTTGCCACATCATTGTCTTCCGTGGATATACCACGGACATACCAGGAAGCCTTGAAGAGTGAGTGCTGGAAATTAGCTATGGAAGAGGAGATGAGGGCCTTGCAGTCCCGTGGCACATGGTCTTTGGTTCCTGCAGCTCCTGATGCATCCGTTGTGAGCTGCAAATGGGTCTTCACAGTCAAATATCACACAGATGGCACGTTGGATAGGTACAAAGCACGCTTGGTTGCCGTGGGATTACACAAACATATGACGTGGATTACATGGATACATTCTCTCCAGTGGCGAGACACTCGACTCTCCGTATTCTCCTATCCGTTGCTGTGGTTCGTGATTGGAGCATCTCTCAGCTAGATGTCAAGAATGACTTTCTGTACGGGGACTGATGAATCCACATTTCATCATCTTTATTCTATCATTTTGGCACCTAAAACCCTAGCAAATGCCTGTAAATAGCCTTAAATCAAGCATCTTAGCATTCATGCATGTGCATCTCAACAGTGTGTAAATTACTGTAATTAAGGCCAAAATTATAGAATAAATAAAGAAAAGAAAAAGAATAAAATATTGTAAATATTTTATGACCCAAAACCCCCGAGACCTAGGCATCTTGATGAATAGGTCGACAAGGAATAAAGTAGGGGGAGATAAGGCCAAAAACACAGAGAAAATACCTATATTTTTATTCATTCTTTATTCATTTTTGGACCTATTTTTGGTTCCACTTTTTATACATTAAATAAAGAAACTTTGTACATGAAAGTTGTAGATAATTTCATAAAGAAAAAGACAAAATTGATTTCACAGAAAAGTCGTGTACAGACAAAAAGATATGGTCTGAATAAGAATCCAAAATTCCAACTTCCCAGACCCGTATCTCACAAACGACAACTCCAAATGCAATGTACTCACCTTTAATTGTATATAGAATAAAATAATCTACCCAATGGCGGTGGTTTCGCATTTGGCGGAGCTACGGTTTGAAAGTTGACTTTTGGACCCTCATTGTATACTTGTACTGAATAAAATATTCAATTTATTCTTTATTCATTATTTATTCATTTTTATGTTTTTATAATTTTGTAAATATTACTTATAATAATTATGTGCATTAAAATCAGAATAAAAATGTAAATAAAAAATCAAAATAAAAATACTTGTATATACATTACCAGGTATAATACCTATACACACACCTATAATATTACTACTTGTATTTTATTAAATACACAAAACATATCAGAAAAATAAAAGAAAAATAGATTTATGTATCTAAAAGTACTTTATAATTTTAGAAAATAATAAACAAAAAGAATAAAATTGAAAATACCAAAATAAAAATAAAATATTAAAATACATAGGTATTATACCTATATAGGGTCAAAAAGGTAACTTATAAAATATAAGTCATAAAAATAAATAAAAATCAGAATTAAATACTACATAAAATTTTGAACATTTCTTATTTTATAACTTTTATTTAATTCAGCCTTTTTCTATTTTTAAATGAATTATTAAAACATTTCAGCAGGGTTTTTCCTGGTTGGTCCACGTGGACCAACCAGGGGGCGGTCCTTGTTGACTCTGGTCAACTGCCTGCCCTTCACCCATGTGCGCCTGTCAGAACCGGCTTTTGACCCCATCTTCTCCATTTTTTCGAGGCAAGAGCTTTCACCCTTTCGATTCAATTTCTTCTGAGATCCTCTTCCTCGTTCATCCCTCTTGCCCGCCCAGATGATTGCATCGGGCTGTGCATCAATGGGGTGCTCCAGGCCCCTCGATCTTTCCACCCATTCGTCAACCCCTTAAAACTTCGCCCTTGACCTAATTTGAAAATTGAACCGCATTCCACACAGATCTACCCCCCTTTCGGTCGTGCTCGAGCACCTGGAGGTGACAGCTCCTGGTTCATCACCTTAAGGCGGCGGATCATCAACTGATCTGGGCGTGTTCCATCACCTCCGGCGGTCGCCCCCGTGAGGTATTCTCCCTCTGGCCATTGGCCATCGAGGCTGCCACCCATCTCATTCTCCTCCCCATTTTATTCCTGTTAGTTCTAGGATTATTTCCCCCATCGTTCTGAGTCGAATCAATCACTCCATCACCTCATCGATCACCTCGCCGGAGCGCAACTCCGGCGAGACCCTATTGCGCCTCCCCGTCCATTTTGAGAGCCACCCGAGGTCGAGGCATTTTGCCCTCGACCTCCCTCACGTTTTGGTGCAGGTATTGAAGCCCATCGCAGCTTCTGGAGCGATTTTGCTCTCTCGCCGGAGCACCTAGGGCCTCGCAGCTCCGCCACCTCCGTGCGAAAGCACCGGCGTCCGTCGGTGGATTTTGAAGCTTCCAGACGTCAGCCGACACCTGCAGGAGCATCCTCGGCCACCTTGCAAGCTCCAACGTCGTCGTGGTCGGCCGGAGGAGCTCGGAGAAGTTCGCCAGACCGGAGCTCCTCCGTGTTCTTCCCTCGACCTCCGGGACCGTCGGATCAACGAGGAGCGTCCAGATCGTGCTGCAGCCGTTAGATCTCCCCACGTGCCCACCGTCCGATCGTCGAAGGAGATCTAATCTCAGCCGCACGAGCCCAAGCGTCATCGGCCGCTCAGGACATGCCACGTGGATAAGTGGTTCGCATCCAGCCGTTGGATCGCGTCTCGTCGCCCAGCCGTTGGATGCGTGCCACGCGTCATCATCGGAGCGCCGCGTCGAGGGTATTTTGCATCTACACCCTCGCCTTTTTTGTATTTAATATTTAGTCTAAAAACTTTCGTCTGTAGTTTAAATATTTTGTAATATTTGCAAGGAGACCCCCAGGCTTTTGATATTTGCACTTAGGTCCTCCGCCACGTCACCTCACGTGACCTGTACACGTGAGGTGGGGGCATTTTGCAGAGGAACCCCTGTACTTTTGGGTATTTCTTTTTGGTCCTGAAATTTTGGCATTAAGTGTAAAAGTTTAGGTTATTTTGCAACTAAGCCCCCAGGCTTTTGTGATATTACGTTCAAGCCCTCACCAGGCGCGTGCAAGTCACGCGCCCTGGTGGGAAAATTTCAGACAAGCCCAGGCGGCTTTTGTAATTGCTGTTTGGTTCCAAAAATTGAATATATAGTGTAATATTTTGTGGAAAATTGCATGTTTGCCCCTGGAAGTTTTGAATATTGCATATATACCCCTGCCAGGCCTGTTTAATATTTGGAGGCTTGTTGTATTTATTTGAGTGATCATTTCAAGCCCAAAAATTCCACAAAAATAGGTTTAAGTTTCTGGACAAGTGTACTTTAACGCACCTATTTAGTTTTTGATTTTATTTTATTTTCTTATTTATTAAAAATAAAAAACAGCCTTTTTGTGCACTGTCTACCTTAGAAAATACCAAAAAAATATCAAAACACCTCCAAAAATTCCCAAAAATTCACCTAGTGTCTATTTTGTCCTACTTTAGTGTCAGTCCAAAAATCATTAAAAATTTCAAAAGAAAAACACTAAAAATCTCAAAACACTTAAAAACTTCAAAAAAATATAAAAAATAGTAGAAAAATCCAAAAAATATAAGCTCAGCTTCTGTTTGTCCCTTATTTTGTTCTCTTTATTTGAAAAATAGTGTGAAAGATTTTAGTTGCTGTTTGATATTTTTAAATTAATTTTATTCACAGCCAGCCCTATTTCCACTGTTTTGCCCTGTTTCAATATTTAAAAATATCAAAAACATATTGAAAAATCCCCAAAAATCATAAAAACAGTAAAAAACCTTAAAAATACCAAAAACATTTATTTTCTGAATTTTTGAGCATTTTTGTGCATTTTTATAAATATCTCACTTTACCTTATCTTATATTGCCTTCACTTTCCAATATTAAAAAAAAAGAAAATAAAAAAATAAAAAGATATAAAATATAAAAATCAGAAAATCGAAAATCAAAATACAAAATTAAAAATTAAATAAAAAATTAAAAAAAATTTAAAAAAAAATATTAAAAACCCACAAAAATCTTATTTGCTTGCTTGCTTAGTGCAGACACTTCACACACTCACACACTTGTGCATTCATTTGCTTGGACTATACTGTTTGCTCCCTGTGTTCGAACTCTCTGCATACTTGCCCTTTACACCATTTGTGCAGAGTTAAAAATAAATTTTAACTCCACATTGTTTCTAATTTGTTGATTTTAGTGTGGGTTGATTGTTGATTAATCACGGTTTATTGTGGGTCGCACAGCGACGTATTTAGACCCTCGATAAATCGCGGTTATCAAATGGCGCCATTGCCGGGGAGCAACAGCTTGTAGTCCATATTTTGATTGTTTGTGTGAATTGTTTACCATAGCATTGTTTTCCATTTCTCACATTTTTGATATATCTTGATTGAGTTATCTGACCATCTCTTCTTTGTCTTCTTGCGAGGGACCGCGGAGCGAGGCGGATCGCCTAGGCGACCGACGCAACCTTGGGACGTGGAGCCGGCTTTTCTTTAGCCAAGCCGACAGGAGAGAGCAAGGAGTGAGAGAGAGAGGGATTAGTTAGCTTTTCTTTTATTTTGTGAGAGAGTGATTCATTTAAATTGTAATAATACAGGTACACTAGGACTTGGACGTAGACATTTGGGCCTAACTTCCGGGTGTTTGTTCACCCGGGGGCTCACCGCAGTTTTGCCGCGTTTTCATCGCTGTCATTTTCCGGTTTTGTGTTTATTTTTTCATTTTCTTTTGTGGATTGAGCTCCTAGATCTAGGTCCTGCTTGACTCGAGTAGAATAGGTCCAAACACTTAATTATCTTTGCATGCTCCTATAGTTACGTTTTGGACTTAGACTAATTAAACAGTTAGCGAGTAGCTTCCAAATCCACGCGCCGCGAGCTCACACCCGAACAAGCGCTTTCTCCTACTCCAAATGTGTTGGGCAGAGGAGGGGTGAGCCAAGACCGGACACTCGGATTAGAAGTTATTAGCTAGCTTGTGGTTCTATCGCTAGCAGTTGCCTGTTCTAGGACGATTTCCGTTGCATTTCGCCATATAGCTTAGGTTCAAAATATTCTGCTTTGCATCCCGCATGGAGAGAGCTGGGATTCGCTGTAAGTCTTCTTACTTTGCACGCATCATCTAGGCACAAAGGTGAGATTTCCACCTTGGTGTCGACTTGCACGGCTTTTCCGACTCTATTCTCCCTCTGTTTTTGGACAAAGTAGGATAAAGGAAAAAATACAAAAACGTTAGGCGCTTGCTTGAATTGACTCAAAAGAAGCGATAACACCAAAAAAATTAAAAAAGGGACTGCTAAAGAAAACTTGACCAAAATAAAAACGGTAATTGGATTCATTGCTTGGGGAGAGTAACACCCTCACTTGTTTTCAGGTTGCATAGGAAGGTTTCCTTCCCAGTGAGGTGAGCGCTTCGTAAGGATTAGAGCCCAAAACCCAACTTGTGGCTGCCTTGTGTATCGCCTGGATTTCCGAAGTATTGGCGCTACTATCGTACGTAGTCGAGTAGGACTTGGTCGCCATTGGTGACTCACTATTGTGTGAGCACCGACCTTGTCCGAAGTACCGAGCTTAGGCCACGCCTTCACGGGTGTGTCTGTCTCACCGGCTGCGTCCGAGTAGGACCTTGTACGCTCACGGGTGATTCCGTTGCGAGCGAGGTCCGAAGTATCGGTTTCGCCTATCGGCTTCCTCCCTCTTTTCTTTGGCTGAGTAGGGATCCAGGAAGGGTTACAAGGACCTCAAAAAGCGCAAGTTACAGGTTACACAGGAGGAGGACAAGTACGGGGACACTCTCCTGGCAGTACTCTCTCTCCTATAGGCGTAGCGCTCTAAGGACTCGTGAAAAGATAATTGCCTGAAAAATAAGCTAAAACTGACAAGATAAAAGCCGAACCTTCACGGCTTCACGAGTTGAGTTGGTGAACTTACCCTTGCTTTGTGTTTGATTGTTAGATTTATTAAGGTCAAGATCAAAAACACCGCACAATTGTGCAAAATTTTGTTGCATCTCATTTTCTCCTTTTTCTTGCATCTTCCCCGCTCTTTCCGAACAATCAAGATGATGGGACGGAGGTCTCTTAGGCCGACCTTGTCGGCACCGCTATCCAGCACTCCTCCCTACTCATCTAGGAATAACTCGGAGAGCCCGCTCTCCGAGCCTGAGTTCACATCCACCCTGTTCCCCCTCGACCACCCTTCCCATTCTCCTTCCCTCAGTCCAATCATTTCAGAGTTCAGTGCATCACAGAGTTCAGCTCATTCCACAGCACCTGAAATGGCCTCTTTTGCATTTTCAGAGAATCAAGCAATGGCAGACAGAGGCGAGCACCAAGATGATCACGATCACCCTCCGTTCATTATTGATCAAGCAGCCATCAACAATTCATTGCTAGCGTCCCTGGAGAATATGCAGAGACAGATCCGTGACCAGGGCACATTCATGGGTGACCTTATGAGGGAGATTGCACACCTGAGAGAGAACAGACCTGGAGGAGGCGGTGGCGGAGAAGGAGGAGGACCCGATGCAGGAGGGGGCGACCCAGACGGTGAGCGACCGCCACAGACCATCATGAGGGAGCTGCACAACCCAGCTTCATCCCTCACTCACCGGTGGATCAGACTCCCGCCAATCCACGGAGACTTCGAGCTTCGGCACAACACAATTCAGATGCTACCCAAGTTCCATGGGTTGCCGACCGAAGAGCCGCACCTCCATCTCCAAGAGTTCGAAATGATATGCAGCACCATCCACGATCGGCTGTTGACCGAGGATACTATCAAGATGATCGCCTTCCCGTTCTCATTGGTTGATCGAGCCGCATATTGGCTCAAGCATCTAGGGCGATTTGTCGACACCTGGGCAGATCTCCGGTCCGTGTATTTGAAGAAATACTATCCTCTCGGCTGGACAAATGCAGCGCGAGCCATGATCCCAAATGAACAGTTCCACCATGATCCCAAATGAACAGTTCCATGAAGCATGGGATCGTTTCAGAGAGCTCATAGACCGGTGTCCACATCACGACATCTCCAAGCCCCACCTGGTGCAGAGTTTCTTCTGTGGGCTGACACCGGAGCTGCAGGGGCTTGTGAACGCCTCTTGCGGTGGGTCCTATTTCTCCAAGGGAGAAGACGACGTCTGGGCCATTTATGAAGGAATGGCAGAGAACTCCACAGTAATGACCCAGGCCAGAGTCTACACTCAGCAGAAGCCCCCGCAAGGAGCGGGATCATTTCAGAGGATCGCACGCATTGATGCCGGTCCCAGCACAACGTCGGTAGCCGCAGCCCAAGCCGAATCAGCAGCAGCCGACATGGGCATTATCAGTGAGAAGCTGGACCGCATGGAGATCCTTGAGAAGAAGCAAAACCAAGGTCTAGCCCAGATGGACCTTCTCACAAAGACAATGAGTGACCTGAAAACTCAAATTCTCTGTATTCAGGAGGCACAGGCCCATTCACAACAGCCTCCCAGGTCACAGGTTGCTTCCAGCAGCAGCAATTCCAACCAGGCTTCCACCTCTTACCGCCAGGTGAACCATATCCAGGCGGAGCCGGTTCCATTGTTGCAGTACCATCCAGAGCAACCGCCATCTCAGGAGACTCAGATGGTGGTTTATCAGCCGGAGCAGCCACTGGCAGTTCTTCCTCCACCCTCCTTCGAGCAGGAACCGTTGATGGAAGTCAACGGGATTTGGTATGACCGATACCCTCAGCCCGCAATTCGTAGGGATCACCCCGGATTCCGTTGGGGTAATGGTGGATCCTCATCCCAACAGCATCCTCCTGCTCAAGGACAGCAGAGCGGCCAGCCACAACAACAACACCAGCAGCCCCAGTACAACCAACCCCAGCAGTACCACAGTGGTCCTCGTCCCGCCTATCAGGGATAGCAGTGGAGGCAGCGTCAGCCGCCTCAGCATTCTTATGCCCAGCCTCCCCCCCAATATCAGCAGCAATACCAGCAGCAGCAGCCCCATGTCCAGCAGGGACAGACATCCGGTTCTCAGGGTCCAGCCTACGAGAACCCAGCCCTTGATGATCTTGCCCGCTTGCTATCTGAACAGCGAGCATCTTTCAGGGAAGAAATGGATGAGTTCCGGCAGGAGATGCGGGACATTATCAAAGGCAAGGCCGCCATACCCGCTCAGATCGAACCAAACCCTAATAATTTCAAAAGAAAATCTGAGCAGGTAGAGTTCATAGAGGGTGCCTCTCCTAGTGACAATTTGAATGATATGTCTTCTTTTGTGAATGATGCTGATTTTGTGACTACTAGGAGCGGTAGGATACCAGCCGGCGGCGTCTCTTCTGAGCGACAACCCGATGCCGAACCAGGAGCGCCAGAGGAGCAAAGGAGCGGTACTGATGCCGCTGCAGATGATATTGAAGACGGTGGTGCTGATGCCACCAATGATGGAGTCCAGGACAACGGTGCTGATGCCGTTGTGATACCAGATGCAGACGGTGGTGCTGATGCCACCATTTTGGGAGATGAACCAGAGCGCGGTGCTGATGCCGCGAAGACAGGTGCGAGTGGTGGTGCTGAGGCCACCACATCTACTTTTGTTGAGCCATCTTCTGTGATGCCACCACTTTTTGTATCTAGTGACTATGGGAAGAAAATCAAAAACAAAAATATGAATAAAGGAAAGGTTTCTGTTCAAATTGCGGATCCATATGTGGTGAATGATGATTTTTGTGTGGATTCTCCGTCTTCACAGGCACAGGGACCGATTCCTAGTCCTCCATCTGAGGAGGCCCCTACCATCCCCTTCCCTGAGGCACTCCGCCGAGCGAAGGGGAATAAAAAAGAAAATCCTAAAATGAGCCAACAGGTAGAGTTCGGCAATGAAATGATTGACAGATTCCACATTCAGCTGACTCTACGGGAAGCGTTTGAGCATATCCCCTTCTTCAAGAAGAACTTGAAAGAAACAACTACTGTCAGAAGGAAGAAGAGGCACAGAGATCAAATCCATATGCTCACCCATAACACTTGCTGCGCCATTCAGAACACATTGCCAGCCAAGCGACCAGACGCAGGAGCTCCCTATGTCAGATGCGAGATTCAGGAGCAGCAGTTTGATCGTACTCTATTAGACAGCGGCTCTTCAATTAACCTCCTTCCGGCAGCCTTACTCAAGCAATTCGAGTTTGGCCCTCTTCTTCGAAGCAGAACCGTCCTTCAGTTTGCTGACAGGTCGATTAAGAGGCCAAAGGGATTATTGAAAGACGTGGTCGTTACCATTCAGGGCCTGAAATTCCCCGTGGACTTCGTTGTGTTGGACATGGAGATCCCTGAGGCGGTAACTGATGCCCCCATCATTCTCGGATGTCCATTCTTGGCCACAGCCAAGGCAGTGACCGACCATGATAGTGGGAAGGTATGCTTTCGCGTAGAGACCGAAACCATACAAATAGAGACGATCGAAGAGATCAGAGCCAGAGAGGCAGAATGCTCAGAGCAGTCCAGCGAAGCCGAGCAGATGACAGAGGAAGAGCTAGACATCCACCAGGTTTGTGATTTCGAGATGACTGATGATGAATCCAACTGGAAAGATCCCGTAGCACCGACCCTCGCCTTGCCGACAGATTCATTATATCTCGAGCTCATGGCAGTCGAGAGTCGGGAGAGCACATTCCTGGATGAGGATATCTCTGAGGCTGACAGTGTTGTTATGAGTGGTGCTGAAGAATTTCAATCTTGCTCATCTTCTTCTGATCCCTCGGATTCAGACATTGACTGGGACGACTTTGATGATTATTTGCCTTGTCTGACTCCTTCTGAGCCAACAACCATGACAGAGTGCGAGCCAGTGCAGTTTATTGATGATCCATCAGGCCGCCCTTCGTCAACACTTCATGCAGAGCGAGAGTTCTCCCATGCAGATTTGGTCGCCTTTACACAGACATATCAGAAGCCAGATCTGCCACCTCCCAGTTGTCCAGAACGGAAACCTCTGCCGCAGTCTATGAAGTACAGATTCCTTGCTGGAGAGCCAGAAATGCACCCAGTCATTATCTCAGCGGATTTGACTGGAGAGCAAGAATCTCGTCTGATGGAGGTTCTTGAAAGAAACCGCAAGGCAATCGGTTGGAGTATAGCTGATCTCCAAGGGCTGAGCCCAAATCTTTGCTCTCACCACATCTATCTCGAAGATAACGCTAAGCCGTCGCGTGAGTTCCAACGACGGCTGAACCCGAATCTTCGAGACGTAGTCATGAAAGAAATTTCTAAGTGGTGGAGCGCCGATTTTATCTATCCCATCTCCGACTCCAAATGGGTAAGTCCGTTACATGTGGTACCCAAGAAGACGGGTATCACGACAGTTGTCAATGAGTCTGGAGAGGAGATCGCTACCAGAGTACCAACTTCTTGGAGGGTCTGTGTGGACTACAGACGATTGAATGAGAGCACCAAGAAGGATCACTTCCCGCTACCATTTATTGATCAGATTATCGAACGGTTAGCTGGGAAGAGCCATTACTGTTTTCTGGATGGGTACTCTGGATACAATCAGGTGGCCATTGCGCCCGAAGACCAGGAGAAAACGACATTCACCTGTCCGTTTGGGACTTATGCTTTCAGACGGATGCCCTTTGGTCTATGTAACGCTCCGGCGACATTCCAAAGGTGCATGTTGTCCATCTTCTCGGACATGGTGGGTGACTGTTTAGAGGTCTTCATGGATGACTTCTCGGTCTATGGCGACGGGTTCGATGCTTGTCTTGACTGCCTAGACCGTGTGCTGAAGCGCTGCATAGAGGTCAATCTTGTCTTATCCTGGGAGAAGAGTCATTTCATGATGACTCAAGGGACGGTCCTTGGTCATATCGTCTCCAACAGGGGCATGGAGGTCGATCCGGCTAAGGTGGATATCATCAGAAAACTCAATCCGCCGTCCAATTTGCGTCAGTTACGGTCTTTTCTGGGGCATGTCGGTTTCTACCGACGGTTCATTCAGGACTTCAGTCGAATTGCCCGACCGCTTACTGATTTGCTGACCAAAGACACCGAGTTTATTGTTAATGATAAGTGTCTTGCAGCATTTGAGACTCTCAAAAATATGGTTGTTTCAGCTCCTGTCCTTCAGCCACCCGATTGGTCTCTCCCATTCGAGATCATGACGGATGCTTCAGATTTTGCCGTTGGGGCTGTGCTTGGACAGAGGAGGGATGGTTTACCTTTTGCCATTCACTACGCCAGCCGGACTTTGGATGCCGCGCAGCGGAATTACACTGTGACTGAGAAAGAGATGCTGGCCGTAGTTTTTGCTCTTGATAAGTATCGATCATATATTCTCGGATCTAGAGTGACTATTTACACTGATCATACCGCCATCCGGTACCTAATGGCTAAGAAGGATGCCAAAGCACGTCTCACCAGATGGATCCTTCTACTCCAAGAATTTGATATTGAAATTAAGGATAAGCCTGGAGTCAAGAATGTGGTGGCGGATCATCTCTCCAGATTGGAGAATCTTGAGGAATCTGAGCCCAGCGCACCTATCACAGAGACATTTCCAGATGAGGCGATCTTGGCTGTCACCTCACTCCCATGGTATGCTGACTTTGTAAACTATCTTGTTGCCAAGGACAGTCCCTCAGGGTTGGCCCAGGCAGAAACTTGAGACCTTCCTAGCTAAGGCCAAGTTTTATCATTGGGAGGATCCCGTCCTTTATCATGAAGGAGGGGACAGTATCTGGAGGAGGTGCATTCCTCAAGAAGAGCAGCATAGCGTCCTCACATGCTGCCACAAGCTTGAGGCAGGAGGACATCATTCTGGAAAGAGAACAGCACAAAAGGTGCTTCAATCCGACCTATGGTGGCCTACTCTCTTCAAGGATTCTGATGAATTCGTGAAGAGATGTACTGACTGTCAGAAGATGGGAACCTGCGGACAGAGAGACATGATGCCCATGCAACCCATTCACTTCTGTGAGGTTTTTGATGCTTGGGGAATTGATTTCATGGGCCCATTTCCTAAGAGTCAGGGATTCGAGCACATCTTGCTTGCTGTGGATTATGTCAGCCGATGGGTTGAGGCCATCCCCGCCCGAGCCGCAGATGCTAAAACCGTATGCAAATTTTTGAGGAAAAATATCATTTCACGGTTCGGAGTACCTAGAGTCTTGATTTCAGACGGGGGGTCTCACTTCATCAATGACAAAGTCAGGGCCCTTGCAGACGAGTTCGGCATTGACCATCGGGTTGCCACTCCTTATCACCCTCAGACTAATGGTCTAGCCGAAGTATCGAATAGGGAGATAAAGACTATCTTGCAGAAAGTTGTTCGCCCAGACCGAAAGGATTGGTCACAGCTTTTGGACTCGGTCTTGTGGGCTTATCGGACATCTTTCAAGAATCCATTGGGAACATCTCCCTTTCGTCTCGTCTATGGCAAGCCGTGCCATTTGCCAGTGGAGATCAAGCACAAATCTTTTTGGGCAGTTACTGAGTTGCTTCTAGATCCCGAGAGTATAGGAGAACAAAGAAGAGCAGAATTGGCAGCCCTGGAGGAATTGAGAGACACAGCCTTTTCCAACAGCCTACAGTACAAGGAAAAAGTGAAGACATGGCACGATTCGCATATCAGCCATAAACAGTTTGAGCCAGATCAGAGAGTATGGTTGTTTGATTCAAGGCTAAAGTTATTTCCAGGGAAGTTACAGAGCAAGTGGAAAGGACCGTATGTGGTCAGGAAGGTACATGACAATGGCAGCATCGACATATCCGAACCGTCATCTTCCTCTACCTTCCGCGTCAATGGTCAACGCCTGAAACTATATCTTGATCATGATCCGCCGACCATTGACGTTGCCCCCATTCTTCTGGTATGAGATGTGTCCTTTGACTCTCATCATCTACATCTCATACATGGTGATCAAAGTCTATCTTCCGCTGTACAGATCCATCTGTTTATATCACTCTGTTGTCTGTTGATGTCTTTTCTTCTTTTCTTCTTTTCTATCTCCTTCATCTATCAAAAGGTGCCGCCCTTGTAGACAGTTTTCCATACTTAGGACGTACTTTGTCCTAAGTATAGGGGGGTTGGCACCCCGAGTTTTTCTATTCTTTCCGATCCTCTCCATTGTCTCCTCTTCTTGTCTATACTTAGGGATATTTTACCCTAAGTATAGGGGGAGACAATCTGAGTACGATCTGTTCATTCCCTCCCTTGACCCTCCCTGCTTTGTGTACAGTCTGCTATACTTAGGATTATTTGATCCTAAGTATAGGGGGGACGGTCAACTTCTCATTCATTAATTCATTACTTCATTCCTTTATTCTTTAGATTTTCCTATACTTAGTACAAGTTATGTCTTCTCTTTTCTCTCCGATCTATGAGGACATAGCTCAAGCTAAGTATAGGGGGGTCGTATATACTACGTATATACTTTAGCCATAACTCGTACTTTCGTATTTTCCTAATAATATGGCTAAAAATTCTTTAAAATTCATTAAAAAATCCTTAATAAAAAGATGTGGCTATTCCTCAAATTATTTTTGTATTTACTGATTAATAAATCAGGTGAAAATGTTTTTTTTGCAAAATGTTTGAAAAAATAGTTTGAAAATCTTTGTGAACATCTAGTGAAAACTATTTTGAAAATATTTTGTTTCGTGTTTTCAACCTGTGTGGTTTGTAAAACTTCTTTTCTTTGTGTGAAAGTAAAATGTTTGAAAAATGATTTGCAAATGGTTTGAAAAATGGTTGCAAAAATGATTTGAAAAACCTGTATATACTGTTTGAAAAGCCTTTGCAAAATGATTTTCAAATGTGTGTAAAATGTTTGTAAAAACTATTTTGGACTATAGTTTTCAAAAATTGTGTGAAAATTGTTTTCAAATAAGTTTGAGGAATATACACATCACACACAAAAAAAAAAACCATCTTATGTATATATGTATAAAATTGACCACTTACCCTTGTAAATTCTTAAAATTCACTTCTTGTATATAAGAAGCACTCCCGTGTACATATTTTCACCTAGTTTTCAGCCAAAACTTTTTATTTTCAAAAATTCCCAAAAACATTTGCAAAATTAAAATCCAAAAACATTTGAAAAATCTTTTTGAAAAATACAAAAAAAAAAATTTGCATCTGCACTTGCATGCATCATCTTTTCAAAAATCCATAAAAAGTTCAAAATCTTGAAAATTGCATCACAAAAATATTTTCTGCATTCTGCATTGCATAGCATGAGCATTTTTCGGATTGAGTTTGATAGTTGAACGAGTCTAAGTAAAATCCGGAGATTGGAGCTTGATTGGACCTTATAATCTACCTAATAACAGGAACCTTATAGGAACTGGGTTTGAGGTACTTCAGGTCTAGTTGACTTAATTCTTTGAGGATCACGAGACTTGGTTCAATGGATTCTTGACTGCCTAAGTAGAGTATTTCGGAGCATACGCACGACTCTTGTTGATAATGACCTAACTTGGACACCTGCACCTTTCACATGGCTCAACTCAGTTGGAGTGGTGAGGGGATTGGATTTGCCGGTATGAGACGCACACAAGTGGAAACACTTGTCCTCCTCTAGGGAGGGAAGTGCACCCCAACCCGTCCAGTGGTTAGGAAGTCTAAAGACAGGAGGCTGTGGGTTGCGATAAAGCTTCAAAAGAGGGATAGTCTACTGGCTCAAGAGGAAAAACTCCTTATGTAAATGCTGCTGTATATAGTATTCAAAAAAAAAAAAGTTCAGGCATGTACAAAAATAAAAAGCCTGCAAGTATGTACAAAGTCAATAAGCAAGCTTGAGTTCCAAAGTCATATCATGTGAGCCTGCAGCAGGATGACTTGACTACACTGGTCTTGCATCCAAGGATAGGTAGCTACACTGGCTACCGTCCATTCTTCTCTTCACCCCCTTCTCTTGAGCTGGTTGCCACTTGAACTTAGAAGGGAATACCCCGCTCCTCGAGGATGGAGTTGCTGGATTGGGGAATCACTGGGTTGTCATACTGGAGAAGTCAGTTTCTTGGTCATTCTAGTTGGGGAGAGCCACCATCACTTACACTGTACAAGTCAGATTCATAGTCGTAAGAGTTTGCGTATGAGTTGAGATATTTCTGACCTGGCTATTGAGGAGACTTGGGCAGAGTTTTGGGATCCTCAAGGACTGTTGGATTTCAAACACGGTTCTCACTAAGGTTCCGCCCGCACTAAATTTCTAAAGGTCCGACTTAAGCTCCAAACTTTGATTTTGCGAAGACAAGTTTGATAATCAAATAAAATCCAAATTCTTCTTTTTCTTTTCTTTCTTCTCTTTTTGCACTTATTGAATAAGTGTTTGCTAGGGACTAGCAAAGGTAAAGTATAGGGGGATGATGAATCCACATTTCATCATCTTTATTCTATCATTTTGGCACCTAAAACCCTAGCAAATGCCTGTAAATAGCCTTAAATCAAGCATCTTAGCATTCATGCATGTGCATCTCAACAGTGTGTAAATTACTGTAATTAAGGCCAAAATTATAGAATAAATAAAGAAAAGAAAAAGAATAAAATATTGTAAATATTTTATGACCCAAAACCCCCGAGACCTAGGCATCTTGATGAATAGGTCGACAAGGAATAAAGTAGGGGGAGATAAGGCCAAAAACACAGAGAAAATACCTATATTTTTATTCATTCTTTATTCATTTTTGGACCTATTTTTGGTTCCACTTTTTATACATTAAATAAAGAAACTTTGTACATGAAAGTTGTAGATAATTTCATAAAGAAAAAGACAAAATTGATTTCACAGAAAAGTCATGTACAGACAAAAAGATATGGTCTGAATAAGAATCCAAAATTCCAACTTCCCAGACCCGTATCTCACAAACGACAACTCCAAATGCAGTGTATTCACCTTTAATTGTATATAGAATAAAATAATCTACCCAATGGCGGTGGTTTCGCATTTGGCGGAGCTACGGTTTGAAAGTTGACTTTTGGACCCTCATTGTATACTTGTACTGAATAAAATATTCAATTTATTCTTTATTCATTATTTATTCATTTTTATGTTTTTATAATTTTGTAAATATTACTTATAATAATTATGTGTATTAAAATCAGAATAAAAATGTAAATAAAAAATCAAAATAAAAATACTTGTATATACATTACCAGGTATAATACCTATACACACACCTATAATATTACTACTTGTATTTTATTAAATACACAAAACATATCAGAAAAATAAAAGAAAAATAGATTTATGTATCTAAAAGTACTTTATAATTTTAGAAAATAATAAACAAAAAGAATAAAATTGAAAATACCAAAATAAAAATAAAATATTAAAATACATAGGTATTATACCTATATAGGGTCAAAAAGGTAACTTATAAAATATAAGTCATAAAAATAAATAAAAATCAGAATTAAATACTACATAAAATTTTGAACATTTCTTGTTTTATAACTTTTATTTAATTCAGCCTTTTTCTATTTTTAAATGAATTATTAAAACATTTCAGCAGGGTTTTTCCTGGTTGGTCCACGTGGACCAACCAGGGGGCGGTCCTTGTTGACTCTGGTCAACTGCCTGCCCTTCACCCATGTGCGCCTGTCAGAACCGGCTTTTGACCCCATCTGTCAGTTCATCCACCGCTGCTAGTAGCTCAGGTACATCATCAGCACTCATACCATCTCATGATATATCTGACTGGGTTATAGATTCCGGATTCACACATCATCTCTGTCGAGATAGAGGTAGATTACAGGCCTACAGGGATATTCCTCATGGTCGTTCAGTGCAGATAGCAGATGGTACCCACTCACCCCTTGTTGGCCAGGGGGAGGTTTTCCTATCCTCCATTATGCAGCTACAGAACGTTCTACATGCCCCTGAGTTCTCAATGAATTTTCTGTCTATTAGTCAGATTACAAAGGATTTGAATTGTCGTGCTATATTTGACCCGTCTTCTCTCATTTTTTAGGACATACTCACGGGCAACTATCGGCTGGTTTGGGAATCCTATGCTGGCATCTCCGCTCATTCCGTTGGACCAGTCTCTCCTTACATTTGGCATCTTCGATTTGGTCACCTTCCGCTCCAGAAAATGCGCCATCTTCTGCCCCAGATCTCTCCAAGTTCGTCGTTTCGCTGTGAAACATGTCAGTTGGGAAAGCATCATAGGTCGAGCTTTCCAAGTCGTCAGAGTCGGAGCAGTATCTCCCCATTTGAGTTGTTACATATAGATATATGGGGTCCGAGTCACGTTCCTGATCACCAGGGACACCTGTTTTATCTTGTGGTAGTGGATGATTTTTCTCGTGTCTCATGGATATTTCTTTTGAAGAATAAATCTGAAGCAGGAGATGTCGTCAAAAATTTGATTAATGAAGTGCAGAATGTTTTCTCTTCCTCAGTCAAATATGTTCAGACGGATAATGCCCTGGAATTTTGTACACGCTCTCTTTCTCAATTTCTTTCATCAAAGGGTATTCTTCACCAAACCACTTGCGCATATACATCCCAACAAAATGGTGTGGCGGAAAGAAAGCATCGCTGTCTCTTGGATATTACTCGAACCCTGTTGATTCAAAGTTGTGCTCCTATCTCTTTCTGGGGGGATGCTGTCCTTACTGCATGCTATCTGGTCAATCGAATGCCGTCCTCTGTCCTTGGTGAGAAAATACCCATCTCTCTTATTTTTCCAGACAAGGAGCTATTCTCCTTGCCTCCACGTGTCTTTGGCGCTGTGGCGTTCGTTCATCGTCTATCTCCTGGACTTGACAAGCTCTCTCCTAGAGCAGTCAAGTGTGTCTTTGTTGGTTATTCCAGAACCCAGAAGGGATACCGGTGTTATGATCCTACAACCAACAGGTACTTCATCAGTGCTGATGTCACTTTCTTCGAGTCGGTTATGTACTTCTCGCCATCTGGGGACAGAATGGTACCATCCACTACCATTGATGATATTTATGTTCCTCCACCACCTACATGGAGTTTGCCTGAGTCGTCCCCTGTGTCAGTTCCTATGCCTGCACCACCGCCACCACCCCCTCCACCTCCACCCATTCCACGGCCAATCATATCATCGTTTCCTAGACATTATATGCGTCGGTCAAGTCCTGCTCAGACGACAGATCAGCCAATCACTACGCCTCAGGTATGTTTAGATGGCGTTACTACTGACGGGTCAAGTTCGGTACATATGCAGGATTCTTCATTACAGGAAGACACAGATAATGATCTTGATGTTCCGATTGCTATTCGGAAGTAGAGGAGGCAATGTGCTTCCTATCCATTTGCTTAACAGGTTTCCTTCCACCGGCTCACAGGTGATTTTCAGAAGTTTGCCACATCATTGTCTTCCGTGGATATACCACGGACATACCAGGAAGCCTTGAAGAGTGAGTGCTGGAAATTAGCTATGGAAGAGGAGATGAGGGCCTTGCAGTCCCGTGGCACATGGTCTTTGGTTCCTGCAGCTCCTGATGCATCCGTTGTGAGCTGCAAATGGGTCTTCACAGTCAAATATCACACAGATGGCACGTTGGATAGGTACAAAGCACGCTTGGTTGCCGTGGGATTACACAAACATATGACGTGGATTACATGGATACATTCTCTCCAGTGGCGAGACACTCGACTCTCCGTATTCTCCTATCCGTTGCTGTGGTTCGTGATTGGAGCATCTCTCAGCTAGATGTCAAGAATGACTTTCTGTACGGGGACTGATGAATCCACATTTCATCATCTTTATTCTATCATTTTGGCACCTAAAACCCTAGCAAATGCCTGTAAATAGCCTTAAATCAAGCATCTTAGCATTCATGCATGTGCATCTCAACAGTGTGTAAATTACTGTAATTAAGGCCAAAATTATAGAATAAATAAAGAAAAGAAAAGGAATAAAATATTGTAAATATTTTATGACCCAAAACCCCCGAGACCTAGGCATCTTGATGAATAGGTCGACAAGGAATAAAGTAGGGGGAGATAAGGCCAAAAACACAGAGAAAATACCTATATTTTTATTCATTCTTTATTCATTTTTGGACCTATTTTTGGTTCCACTTTTTATACATTAAATAAAGAAACTTTGTACATGAAAGTTGTAGATAATTTCATAAAGAAAAAGACAAAATTGATTTCATAGAAAAGTCATGTACAGACAAAAAGATATGGTCTGAATAAGAATCCAAAATTCCAACTTCCCAGACCCGTATCTCACAAACGACAACTCCAAATGCAGTGTACTCACCTTTAATTGTATATAGAATAAAATAATCTACCCAATGGCGGTGGTTTCGCATTTGGCGGAGCTACGGTTTGAAAGTTGACTTTTGGACCCTCATTGTATACTTGTACTGAATAAAATATTCAATTTATTCTTTATTCATTATTTATTCATTTTTATATTTTTATAATTTTGTAAATATTACTTATAATAATTATGTGCATTAAAATCAGAATAAAAATGTAAATAAAAAATCAAAATAAAAATACTTGTATATACATTACCAGGTATAATACCTATACACACACCTATAATATTACTACTTGTATTTTATTAAATACACAAAACATATCAGAAAAATAAAAGAAAAATAGATTTATGTATCTAAAAGTACTTTATAATTTTAGAAAATAATAAACAAAAAGAATAAAATTGAAAATACCAAAATAAAAATAAAATATTAAAATACATAGGTATTATACCTATATAGGGTCAAAAAGGTAACTTATAAAATATAAGTCATAAAAATAAATAAAAATCAGAATTAAATACTACATAAAATTTTGAACATTTCTTATTTTATAACTTTTATTTAATTCAGCCTTTTTCTATTTTTAAATGAATTATTAAAACATTTCAGCAGGGTTTTTCCTGGTTGGTCCACGTGGACCAACCAGGGGGCGGTCCTTGTTGACTCTGGTCAACTGCCTGCCCTTCACCCATGTGCGCCTGTCAGAACCGGCTTTTGACCCCATCTTCTCCATTTTTTCGAGGCAAGAGCTTTCACCCTTTCGATTCAATTTCTTCTGAGATCCTCTTCCTCGTTCATCCCTCTTGCCCGCCAGATGATTGCATCGGGCTGTGCATCAATGGGGTGCTCCAGGCCCCTCGATCTTTCCACCCATTCGTCAACCCCTTAAAACTTCGCCCTTGACCTAATTTGAAAATTGAACCGCATTCCACACAGATCTACCCCCCTTTCGGTCGTGCTCGAGCACCTGGAGGTGACAGCTCCTGGTTCATCACCTTAAGGCGGCGGATCATCAACTGATCTGGGCGTGTTCCATCACCTCCGGCGGTCGCCCCCGTGAGGTATTCTCCCTCTGGCCATTGGCCATCGAGGCTGCCACCCATCTCATTCTCCTCCCCATTTTATTCCTGTTAGTTCTAGGATTATTTCCCCCATCGTTCTGAGTCGAATCAATCACTCCATCACCTCATCGATCACCTCGCCGGAGCGCAACTCCGGCGAGACCCTATTGCGCCTCCCCGTCCATTTTGAGAGCCACCCGAGGTCGAGGCATTTTGCCCTCGACCTCCCTCACGTTTTGGTGCAGGTATTGAAGCCCATCGCAGCTTCTGGAGCGATTTTGCTCTCTCGCCGGAGCACCTAGGGCCTCGCAGCTCCGCCACCTCCGTGCGAAAGCACCGGCGTCCGCCGGTGGATTTTGAAGCTTCCAGACGTCAGCCGACACCTGCAGGAGCATCCTCGGCCACCTTGCAAGCTCCAGCGTCGTCGTGGTCGGCCGGAGGAGCTCGGAGAAGTTCGCCAGACCGGAGCTCCTCCGTGTTCTTCCCTCGACCTCCGGGACCGTCGGATCAACGAGGAGCGTCCAGATCGTGCTGCAGCCGTTAGATCTCCCCACGTGCCCACCGTCCGATCGTCGAAGGAGATCTAATCTCAGCCGCACGAGCCCAAGCGTCATCGGCCGCTCAGGACATGCCACGTGGATAAGTGGTTCGCATCCAGCCGTTGGATCGCGTCTCGTCGCCCAGCCGTTGGATGCGTGCCACGCGTCATCATCGGAGCGCCGCGTCGAGGGTATTTTGCATCTACACCCTCGCCTTTTTTGTATTTAATATTTAGTCTAAAAACTTTCGTCTGTAGTTTAAATATTTTGTAATATTTGCAAGGAGACCCCCAGGCTTTTGATATTTGCACTTAGGTCCTCCGCCACGTCACCTCACGTGACCTGTACACGTGAGGTGGGGGCATTTTGCAGAGGAACCCCTGTACTTTTGGGTATTTCTTTTTGGTCCTGAAATTTTGGCATTAAGTGTAAAATTTTAGGTTATTTTGCAACTAAGCCCCCAGGCTTTTGTGATATTACGTTCAAGCCCTCACCAGGCGCGTGCAAGTCACGCGCCCTGGTGGGAAAATTTCAGACAAGCCCAGGCGGCTTTTGTAATTGCTGTTTGGTTCCAAAAATTGAATATATAGTGTAATATTTTGTGGAAAATTGCATGTTTGCCCCTGGAAGTTTTGAATATTGCATATATACCCCTGCCAGGCCTGTTTAATATTTGGAGGCTTGTTGTATTTATTTGAGTGATCATTTCAAGCCCAAAAATTCCACAAAAATAGGTTTAAGTTTCTGGACAAGTGTACTTTAACGCCACCTATTTAGTTTTTGATTTTATTTTATTTTCTTATTTATTAAAAATCAAAAACAGCCTTTTTGTGCACTGTCTACCTTAGAAAATACCAAAAAAATATCAAAACACCTCCAAAAATTCCCAAAAATTCACCTAGTGTCTATTTTGTCCTACTTTAGTGTCAGTACAAAAATCATTAAAAATTTCAAAAGAAAAACACTAAAAATCTCAAAACACTTAAAAACTTCAAAAAAATATAAAAAATAGTAGAAAAATCCAAAAAATATAAACTCAGCTTCTGTTTGTCCCTTATTTTGTTCTCTTTATTTGAAAAATAGTGTGAAAGATTTTGGTTGCTGTTTGGTATTTTTAAATTACATTTTATTCACAGCCAGCCCTATTTCCACTGTTTTGCCCTGTTTCAGTATTTAAAAATATCAAAAACATATTGAAAAATCCCCCAAAATCATAAAAACAGTAAAAAACCTTAAAAATACCAAAAACATTTATTTTCTGAATTTTTGAGCATTTTTGTGCATTTTTATAAATATCTCACTTTACCTTGTCTTATATTGCCTTCACTTTCCAATATTAAAAAAAAATAAAAAAATAAAAAGATATAAAATATAAAAATCAGAAAATCGAAAATCAAAATACAAAATTAAAAATTAAATAAAAAATTAAAAAAAAATTTTAAAAAAAATTATTAAAAACCCACAAAAATCTTATTTGCTTGCTTGCTTAGTGCAGACACTTCACACACTCACACACTTGTGCATTCATTTGCTTGGACTATACTGTTTGCTCCCTGTGTTCGAACTCTCTGCATACTTGCCCTTTACACCATTTGTGCAGAGTTAAAAATAAATTTTAACTCCACATTGTTTCTAATTTGTTGATTTTAGTGTGGGTTGATTGTTGATTAATCACGGTTTATTGTGGGTCGCACAGCGACGTATTTAGACCCTCGATAAATCGCGGTTATCAGGGACTTACAGGAGGAAGTCTACATGCAGCAGCCACCCGAGTTTACTGTTGAGGGGGAGAAGCATATGGTCTGTAGACTTCACAAGGAGATATATGGCCTCAAACAGAGTCCGCGAGCGTGGTTCCAGAAGCTGTCCAACCTAATTGAGCACCAGGGATTCAAGAGGTCAAATGCCGATCACTCATTGTTTGTCCAGAAGTCCTCGGTAGGTACAGTTGTCATTATGGTCTATGTGGATGATATTCTTGTTACAGGAGATGATGTTCAGGGCATAGAGAGGGCGAAGGCATTCCTAGGCCGTCAGTTTGTTACAAAGGACCTTGGAACCCTAAGATATTTTTTGGGGTTGGAATTTGCGAGGAATGCACATGGCTTGGTGATGACACAACGGAAGTACATTACAGACTTCCTGGTTGAGACTGGCATGGATGGGTGCAAACCATCAAGCATCCCCATGGACCCCAGCATGAAGTTGTATGATGGTGATACTGATGAAGTTGATAAGAGGAGATATAGAGAAATGGTGGAAAAACTTCTCTACATTACCATAACCCGTCCAGACATTGCATTTGCAGTTAGCCGGGTAAGTCAGTTTATGGAGCAGCCAAGACAGGTTCACATGGATGCTATACACATGATACTGAGGTACCTGAAGTCTTCTCCAGGGTCAGGGCTGCTATTCAGAAAGGGCACAGACTTATCCATCTCAGCGTGTGCAGACGCAGATTATGCAGGATGTCCTAAGGATAGAAAATCAACCTCAGGGTTCGCAGTGTTTGTTGGAGGCTCTCTGGTTTCTTGGAAAAGCAAGAAACAAACTGTGGTGGCAAGGTCCAGTGCGGAATCCGAATATAGGGCCATGGCTCAAGCCAGCACAGAAATGATGTGGGTTCGCTCCGTATTAGAAGATCTACATGTAGTTGTGCCTCTACATATGAAGCTTCAATGTGACAATCAGGCAGCATTATTCATTGCCAACAATCCAGCTTTCCATGAGAGGACCAAGCATATTGAAGTTGACTGCCATTACACCAGGGACCAGATCCAGAGAGGGTTGATATCTACTGCACATGTTAGCTCAGGAGATCAAACTGCAGATGTATTCATCAAGCCACAGCTCAAAGGACCTTTTCAGAGATGTTCATCCAAGCCGAGCATGATAGACATCTATGCTCCACCTTGAGGGGGAGTGTAGAGATAGTTTCGAGATTTATTATTAGTTTATGTATCTTGTTGCTATTTCTTTCTCTTATTTAGACGTCCCTGTAATTTACCCTTGGAGCCTCTCCCTATATAAAAGAGCCTAGAGTTTTCCCTGAATTATATCGAAGTCTCTTTTTCTCAACACGAAAGAGCAGAAGAAGAGAAGATAAAAGGAGATAAATGGGTAGAGAATTACCTGTAATGGTGTTGTACCCTTTTGTTGTCAATTGAAGGTACGACTCTCTGGAGCTGAGCAAGTTTTGTGAGCAAAATTGCACCTTCTGGATCTCGCAACAAGGTTGTTACTCTTAGGAAGGTATCACTGTCACAGGAGATCTACATGACCTAAGCTCTATCGTAGATGGCAGATGTGATGGAGGAACGACGAGGGACCTAGTTTTGTTCGATGGGTGGTTGCCATGGAGGTGGGGTGCGTTAAGGTCGACGTGCAGATTGTGAAGGTGTGGCAAGTCGCAGCAAGGGTTCAGGTGATGTGATTGAGGAAGTAGGCGGCTGCTGTCACAGGAGTAAAATCTCAACCCCGGTTTTTGAAACTAACCTGTGCAACATTAGTTTCTCACAAGCTAACCAACATTTCCCTTATACGTGTAGGATGTACACCAACACACCGAATCACCACGCCGCTCGAACACTCAACACAAGCACTCAAGCAGAAGGACACAAGACCAATGGCACGAACTCCTCTTTGTTATTAGCAAGAGACTCACTCTCAAGTGTTTTGTTTACAAATGAGCTCTACTCCTTATATACACAAGCCAGGGTTATACAAAGGAACACTAGTTATTACATGTACAATGCATGTAAGGACTCTTCGTATTATGCAGAGATCCTTCGATTTCTGAGATGACTCTTCACATGCCTTGACTTTTCATCTGTCTTTTAATCCCTTTGTCTTCTACAACCGACGTCACGTTGCCCGCTCCGTCAGCTTGCTATAGTGTATGCCACATCAGCATGCCATGTCATCTTGCTAATCATCAGTGGGCCCCTCATTCCTACGTAGGATATTGCAGCTCTGCTCTGTTAAGTGCCGTCGAACACTTGTGTTGTGCCAAGGGGAACCTGCGGTCTTCGAATCTTCGTGCGGTAAACTCCATTCTTAGTTATCTGTATGCTAAGATGAAACCCTCCAGAACTTCATTGTGTATCCACCAAATCATACGTGCGTGCAATACCAATATTGTGTGATATTCCCATACCTCGGGAGCTGGGGGTGTTACATACTTCCCCCACCTGATCCATCAGGCATCCATGACTGATCCTGCATATCCAAGAAATCCTCGATGAGGTCCTCGAACTGTCACAGGGTTGTATCATGTTCCTAGCTTGCCTCCTCTTTTGGGAGTTCCTTCCACTTGGTAAGGAAAAAGATTCTTCGGTGCTTCTTGCTTTGGCCCTCCACGTGCCTATCAAGAATCTTCTCAGATACCTTTGTATGTTAAACTCGGACATTAGGAGGGGCACATCTTAATGCCCTCATGGTGCTATCTTCTCCGCCCTCATGGTACTCCTTGAAGAAGCGGACAAGGAACACAAGATGCTGCTTCAGTCTCTCCAGAAGACGTAGTTGATAAGCGAGCGTTCCCACACATCAAACTATCTCAAAGGGTCCATCGTAACGAGGAATGAGACCCTTGTGTGTTGTCTTCATCAATATTTTCTTCTAAATCTGGGGTGTTAGCTTCAGCAGCACCTTCTCCCCAACTTAGAACTCAACCGGCCTATGGCACTTATCAGGTGTCTTCTTCATTCTGCATTGAGCGTGAGCCAACACATCCTTCTCTTCCTCCCATTGATCCTACCTCTCTATTGAAAAGCGGTGTGCAACGGGACACCGTCCTTGTCTATTCTACTTATCCACTTCGTGGAGTGTCACGAGCTACCTGCACATCACGATCTCAAATGGACTCTGACCTGTGGTGGAGATCTGTTGCAGATGTAGCAGAATTGGGCAGTGTCTAGTGAACTTACCCAATTATGCTGATTGGTCATCACATAGTGCCTCAAGTACTCTTCTAGAAAGGCATTGATCCGCTCCGTCTGACTATCCGTCTGCAGGTGATTGCTGGTAGAGAACTTGAGATCGGATCCTAGCATCTCAAACAAGGTCATAAAGAATCAACTTGTGAACCATGCATCAGTATGCCCTAGTGCTTCGCCATGTTCTGCAAGAAAAGCTTTGTCTTGGTCTCTGTTGTGCACTCCTGGAGTGCTGGTACGAAGATCGTGTATTTAAGAAGCTATCAACTATCACCATCACCATATTATTCCTATCTACCTTCAGGAACCCAATGATGAAGTCCATGGAGACGCTCTCCCATGGATGAAGGAATGACAGGGGCTCCAGCAATCCTGCCATATTCTTCCTCTCAATCTTGTCTTGTTGGCATACAAGACAAGTACACACATAGATTTCCACGTCTTCCTCGATCTTCAGTTAGAAGTAGATCGAGGAGAGGAGTACTAGCATGCGCTCCACCCCTGGATGACCAGTCCACTATACGTCGTGTACTTCCTTCAGTAGCATCTTCCTCAAGCCACCGCTCGAGGAGACAGAGACCTCCTGCCCTTCACGGACTCCTTCCTCTATCCAAAATCTCCGGACTTCTCCATCATTCACGTGTTGCACCAATCATGAAGTGGCTGGATCCTCTTGTATTTGCTTCCGGATGCGCTCGAGCATATCTACAGACATGCAGGTGACTGATGCAATCATGTGGCTTTAGGCTCTTCTGGTTTGCTCTTCCTCGAGAGAATGCCTGCTAGCTGGTTGGTCCACTCATACTTGTACCGAAGCTCGAAGTCAAATTTAGCAAGAAAGTCTTGCCATCATGTTTGCTTGGGAGAAAGCTTCTTGTGTGTGGCAAAGTAGCTAGTTGTCACATTGTCCATCTGCACCACGAACTTTGATCTGAGGAGGTAGTGGCGCTATGTCCTCAGATAATGGACCATTGCTGTCATTTCCTTCTCATGCACAAAATATCTTCTTTCTGCTGGATTCTGCTTACGGCTCTCATATGCCACATGGTTCCCATCTTGCAACAATACACCTCCAAATGCATAGTCGGACGTGTCAGTGAGGACTTCAAATGACTTCTCGAAATCTGGAAGTCGTAGAGTTGGTTCTTCCATTACCACCCTTTTTAGTTTTTAAAATACCATGTGGCAATCAACGTCCATTGATGAATGTAAAATTTGCCTCTTTAAGAATAGATAATTGTCGTAAATTGTAGTAGTATAGGAGGCAAATTTGGTTCAGCAAAAACCACAATCTTTGAATGTTGTGGATTATTTTTACTTGGCAAGTCTACCAAGGTTGAACACAGGGACATAAGCTACTTTATCTATTTATCGAATTTCGATCAATTAAGAGCAAATGTGAATAATTTCTCAATTTCAGGTCTTCATACATATGCACAAGTTAAATTGCAGAACAATGCAGATATATGCTGCATGCATTTTTAGCTGATTTTTAGATGCAATTTGTAGGAGTGTGCGTGAAAATATTGCAAGGTTAAATGTATGCAATTGACTATTACAAATATACCATAAAAAGATCAATAAATTGAGCAACAGAAAGTAGATTGAAATCATGGTCATTTTGAGCATAACATCATGAGAAAATGTCTATTTTATGACAATGCATTAGAATAAGAGTCATCATCTATCATTAAGAATTCATTTCATTTAAAATGGTGACATATGAGAAAATAAACATATCATAATATAGATGAAGAAACAAGGATCAAAATGACACTAAAATCATGCAATTTGGATTTACGATGCTCAAGTTATGCTAAAAACAATGTAGGGGCATAATTGTAAATAAAATGCAAGAAATAAAAGGATAAATAATTACCAGTAGGTCCTTGGAGGGACCTATTTACAATTTCTAAAAACTGCCTGGGCCCTTCTACAATTTTCCCATATACGTAGGGGCATAATTGTAATTCTACAACTACCGGGGTCTTCATCACAAATTACCCAACCCCATACGTACTAAGCACGTGAGGGGGTTAGGCTCGGGAGGCTAGGCTGGCTCGGGCCACATGGCATCAGGTGGGGGCTCGGGGAAGGCTTGGAAGATCCGAGCCTGTTGGTTCGTTGCGAGGCTCGGAAACACCACGTGTCATCATCATAGCCGTCCGATCCAGATGATCGGATGGCATCTGCTCTTCGTTCTTCGTCGCGGGCCATCGGAGAAGACGGGACTCCGATGAGCCATGTAAAGCTCCACAGAGCTCTGCGAGGCCCACTAGAGTTCGGGGAAGCTAGCTGGTAATCCGACGAAGATGCTCGGTGGCTGGCGGAGGTCCATCGATGTCTAGAAGGGCGAGGCGGAGGCAGGTGGTCGGAGTGGTTGCGCGAGACTGGCGAGGCGAGGATGGATCCAACCATTGAAGCTTCCGGCATGCGTTAAATAGCCGAAGCATGGATTGTGTGATTGTGCGTGCGTGAGTGAGATGGGTGATGGTCGTAGGGGTGACGGGAGGCGGTGGCCAAATGCTCCTTCTCCGGTGGACCCGAGAAGAAGGGGGTAGGGGCGAAGGAGGTTCTAGAGAAGGAGAAGGGTGATTGGAATAGTGCACGGAGATGTTGGTGATAGGGCAGAGGTCGTGAGGTGGTTAGATAAGGGTGGCGACAAGTGAGGCTTGCATAAAAATCAAGAGAAATAGGGAAGAAAACATATAAAAGGTTATCTGGCCGGAGTCCAGGAAATTGGCAGAGGAAAATTGGCTTGGGCTGAGCGGCAATCGCTGCTCTGATCGTCGCACGATGAAGACAACCGAGCTTCGGTGCTCGAGCAACCTCCAGAGGGCAGAGCTTACATGGCGGATGTCATGGATCTCACCTGGGGCTAGGGTCGTCGACGCCTCGACATCGGGCCTCTTCGCTGTCACCGGAGGGCCAAAGGCTGAGTCGAAGCCCCTTGGAGTGGTGGATGGGGGGTGACGATGGCAGAAGGAGGGGTTTTATAGATGGTGGTCCAGCCGTTAGGATGGCCGAAGGTTTGGTGGAGGAGTGATGGTGATGGTCGAAGGGGGTTACACGAGAGAGGCGAAAGATAGGGCTATGTGGATCAGCTGTTAGGATGTGGAGGGAGTTGATGTGGCGGCTTCCAAAATAGGAAGGGGGTGATGTAGCGACGAGTTGAAACAGTTGGATCAGAGGAGGACGATGAGCAGTAGCCGTTGAATCTAGCGATCCAACGGCTCAGATGAAGGCGCTTATGTGTGGGAGAGATTAGATCAAGGATTTCGATCAACAAAGAAGATTGAGGCGATGATGGATGGCTATGATGAGATTTAGAACCTCATCCTACGACAGGGTGGGGTGTAGGATGACGTGGCGCAATGAGGAGCGTGGGATGGAGATGGGATCAGGTGGTTGGGAACGAGGCGTGAAGGGACGGCTTGGATCAGATCTCTGGAGTGATTAGACGGTTGGAGATGGAGCAGAGATGGACGATCAAGATAGGGGCAGGGTGAAGAAGATCTGACGGTCCAGGAGAGGTGACGGGTGGAGGAAGGAGAGCGGGTTACGTGGGCGTCCCAGAGGGCGCCACATGGCCCAATATAAAAATCAAAAAATATAAAAACAAAGAAAAATATAAAGAAATAGTTAGATGCAAAACTAGGAAAAAGTCAAAACATGAAAGTTGTTCGTCTCAATGAGATCTACAAGCTTCATGTCGGACGAAAAGCCAAAAGAGGTCATTTATACAAAAAGTAGTTTTGGAGGTATTTTTAAGGGGTTAAAAACACATGTTTTTTGGTTTTGAGTTGTTTTTGTACTTTTTAGTTCTTTTAAGAGTTAGGAAATTATAGACAATTGATCAACCTAATTTTTATGAATTTTTAATAAGAAAATAATTACAAAATAAATAATAGTAATTAAATATAATTAATTATAGGTTAAGAGTATATAATATAATACAAGATAAAATGAATGAATTATTAGTGGATTTTATTTGTTTAATTAAGCTAGGGGTTTAATTAGTGAATTTTAGCATGATGAATACGAGACTCATCATATCCCTATACTTAAACCATGCTCGTCCTCGAGCATCTAAAGAATGTAGGAGTCTGTTTAATTCTTGACAGTGCATGTGAAGATTTCAAGGATCAATTTTTCGAAGACCTTTAATTTAAGTGATTCTAAAATTCTGGATTTATCCAGACTTTAGTCAGAAGGAATCCAACTTCTCTAATTATCAGACTCTCTTTTTGTACATATAATATAAGGATATGAAATTTAGTGTACTGCGTTCATAAGAGGCTAGTCGAGGCAACACTCGAAGTTCCAGTCCCAACGACTCTCCTCTAGACCTCATCCTCAATACTAGGGAATAAGTCTATTCTTGCTTCAGTCAACCATTTCATTAGTTCGTTAGACTTAAAGTGTAGATGAATGGCCAGATAATGGAGGGCATAGGGTTGTTTCTAATTTTCTCTCCCTCACATTGGAACAAGGGGCCTCTCTAGTGCCTTTTTACTCAACACAAGTAGATTTTTAGCTTGTTGATCAATGCGTCCGTCAAGAGAATTCGGAGTCGTCCGCACTTATTTTTCTGGGAATACACCGGGTGTGTCTCTTTTGAGTATCTAAGATACCTTCGACACCCAAACTTGTATCGCTTACGATGCAGAGCCCTTTTATGGTGTCAGACCAACTCCTTGGCCTTAATTAGCGCTTGGTCCAAGTGGACACTTTGAAAATATTTGTGGAGCGCTCATCATTGGTGGAAGCTCTTTTTGTAATTTGACTCTGGATGATAGAGCTTTTCTTTGACATTTCTTTTTCTTTTCTTTTGTTGGATAGCTCCACTGCTTTTATCAAAAGTTGATGCACACGGATCAACAATTTTCATTAAGTTTCATCACACTCTGGCACATAGGTAGATATCAAAAGATAGCATTTGAACCTATTCACATACTAGCTAGGGTTTTGTTGATACTTAGGTTTTCTGAAGCCTTCATTGACTTTATCTCATCCTCGAATATCATTAGATCGGATCTAAACTCAAATATCTAGCCCTCGTTCCTCAAGTGATATCTCAACTCATCTCATCAATCATGCAGTTGTGAAAGTGATTGTGCTGATCATATTCTTTTGAAGGTAGAGATGAAGAGTGCAATATAGCGCTCTAATCTTTCAAACTAGAGAAGTGTGAATATATAAGTTTAAAAAATCTAATGACTAAGGCATGTTAACTCAGACACTTTGGATCACAGAAATCCAGTGTCCTCAAAATCCTCAAGCCTTGAGTGAATGTGAGTGTGTCGGGAATACACCAATTCCTTAGTTAGTGATTCTTTGTGATTTTTTTGAAGATTTTTTTTTCATGTTACTTGAGGACGGAGCCATGTACAGTGTCCTCTAAACCACCCACTCTGCTAAGGGAGACCGAAGTTCCCTCACTGAAAGTATCTACTACGCCTAGTAGTCAGAGTCTAGTTCAAAGATAGGTTTTTAATTTTTCAAAATTTTTATAGAGATTTTTTGAAAAGGAGTTATTTACGCAAATTAATCCCTCAATTTTAAGAAAATATTTTTACAAGGTTTTTACAAAACTCAATTCACATGATTACTAAAACCAGTCCAAAAAAGGATTTTCAACAAGTTTTAAAAATACGAGCTATGGCTAAAGTAAATATATAGTAATATACGGTATACCCTTATACTTAAATTTTTGCTACGTCCTCATAGCATAAGTGATATGAAGCCATAGCTCGGTTAAATATAGGGTGATATAGCGGAACTGAGGAGGAGAGCCCCCTATACTTAGGTCGAAAATTGACCTAAGTACAAGAAGACAATGCGAGGGATGGATGAATAGGCAGCCCCCATATACTTAGGCTACAAATTGCCTAAGTATCTGGGTTAGGGAGGTCTGTGTTTGGAGGAGTAATTATACTGAGATACAAGGGAGGAAGAGGGTATGTTTTTACAGTAGAAGATGAGAGGGGGGTTTGTGCAATGTGTACAGTTTAAGGTGTGAGAGGAGAGAGAGTGTGTGTGTGTGTGCGATTGTGAAATATACGGGGGTGGGGGGGTGGAATATATGTGCAAGTGTGTGCGTGGGGGGGGGTAGATCATCTAGTGATCTATTTTTTTTCTATTTTTTCTTTTCTTCTTCTTCTTCTTCTTTTTTTACAGAATGCAAGCCCTCTAATGAGGACTGTTAAAAATGCACATGCAACAAGTATTTTTTTACAAGATACACATGCAAGTAGACTAATAAAAGATCCTAAATTTCTCCGCCAAATCTTCTGCGACCTCTTCAGCAGGAGATCCCAACTCCGCACCTACATGGAGATCAAGCATCCCCGATCTTCATGGACCCTGCCACAAAAGAGAAATGTTAGAAAAATAGATAGGAAATTAATCAACAAAAATAATGCAAAAATAATGCATGAAAGGAAGACCTGTGAATCTTGAAATTATACAACAAAAAAATAAATCAAAATTAATTAAATAAATAAAGGTGAGTCATGTCCCCAGCAACGATGCCATTTGATGAACGTAAATTTTGCCTTGTAAGAATAGATAATTGTCGTAAATTGTAGTAGTATAGGAGGCAAATTTGGTTCAACAAAAATCACAATCTTTGAATGTTTGGATTATTTTACTTGGCAAGTCTACCAAGGTTGAACATAGGGACACGAGCTACTCTATCTATTTATCGAATTTTGATCAATTAAGAGCAAGTGTGAATCATTTCTCAATTTCGCATCTTCATGCATATGCACAAGTTAAAATGCAGAACAATGCAGATATATGATGCATGCATTTTTAGCTGATTTTCAGATGCAATTTGTAGGAATGTGCATGAAAATATTGCAATGTTAAATGTATGCAATTGGCTATTACAAATACACCCTAGAAAGATCAATAAATTGAGCAATGATGACCCGAAAATCCTGAGCAACTAAGGGTAAAATGTGTCACTGATCGTTGCGACCTCAACCACTCGAATCGGACTCAATCAAGAAACTCAAGACCACCAAGAAAGAAATAAATCAATTAAGCAAACAAATAGCGGTCTCGCTATTTTATTCTACCTGGTATAGTTACCAGGGTCGAACCCAAGGAGCACGAAATGCATGAGCTACGAAGTAGTCGAGATCCAAATATAAAAAGAAATAAAATAATTTGGTGGATTTTATATTTTTCAAAATTTCTTGTAATTTTTAATAATAAGAGAAAGACTAAAAGGCTTCAAAAACTCACAATCAAACAATTATTTAAAGCATTTAAAATGCTCAGAAAATTCAAATAAAAATATTTTTAGGTTTTAGAAATATTCAAAAGTTTTTATTAATTTTCTTTAATTTTTATGATTTTTAAATAATTTTCTAAAAATGAAATAAGACCAAAAATAAAAGGCAGTGTAAAACCCGAATCTAAAGGCAATTTAAAAATACTTAAAATGCTATAAAATTCAAGAAGTAATTTTAAGATAAAATAAAAATAAAAATCTAACTACAGAAGAAGAAAATGCATTTTTTTGATTTTTTTTATGAATTTTTAGTAATATCTCTAAGGTTTTAAATGTTTTTTAATTTTTATGGTTTTTATAAATGCAGATGCGACAAAAATTAGATAAAAGCAACAATAAATCAAAACAAGCAATCGGTAACTTTTTTAGAATTTTTAAAGGGTTTTTAAAATTTTTAGTGGATTTTCAAAGGTTAACAATAGTAATTTTTAGGGTTTTTGAATTTTTAAAAATATTGAATGGAAACAAAATGCAACCAAAAATTCATGGAAATTTCTACACCATGGCAGGAGCCATGTGTCAAAATATCAAGATTTTTGAACGAGATTTGCTATTTATTAAAACAAAAACAAGAAGCACATCACACAAGGACCTATATGTAATAAAAACAAGTTTCAGGACCAAACAATAACATGCATAAGAAGTCTAGGATCCTAACTGCAATTTTTACACGAATTAACGCACATGCTGGAAAACCATACATACAGGGGTATATTTGCAATTAACCAAAATTAATCATTCATTCCATAACAGTTAAGAAATCCAGGACAAATGATGCAAATAACCCTAATAGCACGTGACGATGCACGCGGGTCGACACAAGAGGGACTGAAATGTAAATACTAAAAACTATAGGGGCACAGATGTAAAAAGTCTCACTGTGTACTTTTATTCTACATACTAACTAATAACATGAAATAACTGTAGGGGTAGCGGAGCAAATTACCCAAGCCGCTCGTGCATCGCGCGCGGGGTGACAGGTGTCGGGCGTTGAGTGGAGGCGAGGCATGCGGCTCTGACGTGTCCAGCTTATGGATCCAACGGCTCTGACTGGGGTGCGAATGTGGGCGTATGTGGGTCGTTAGATGACAGATCTAACGGCCTGACAGGTGCAGGCTCTGGACGGCTATGATGAAATCTGGGCGCAGGGCGTAATCCAACAGCAGAGGGAAGGTCTAGAAGAACTCCGCCAAGGGGAGGTTCACCAGAGCACTAAGGGAGATCGGCGACTCCGATGAATGATCAGACAACGGCAGTCGACTCGCAAGGCTCCTCCATGTCGGGTGGACGGGTCCAATGAGGTGGCCACTGGTCAGATCTCAGTGAAGGTGGACGTGGCCTGGTCTAGCTCCGGCAAAACGTGATGAAGGTGATCTGGGTGTATCCACGTGCGCTACAACCTGTAGAGGAAAGCTTTAACTCGGAGGAGTACTACGGTCAAGGTTATTTGACTGAGACTAAAGAGAAGCGATGGCGAATGGGGTTGGGGGTTCCGGTGAAGCGATAGAAGGAACCTATGACCTAATCTTGGCTTAGATAGCCAAGATTTGGGTGATCAAGGTGCATTAGAAGGGTGACAGTGAGCAGGTCTATCGATCTGAATGGGTGAACGATGACGGCGAGGCTCCGACCGGCGGGTCGGAGCTGGCAGAGCAACGGAAGATGGCAAATGAAGGATTCGAAAGATAAGGGAGCTATGAATGAAATGGAAGATACCTGATGGTCCTAAATGGATCCTGAGCTCGAGGGGGTGCTGTCGAAGGGGGTCTTCGCCTCAACCTCGCTGCGGAAGGCAGAGGAGGCTCGTTGCGACAGAACGCCGGCCACGAAGCTCGAGCGTCGGCTGCAGCTGTCTTCTCCGATCACCAAGGCCCAAATCCGATTGATGTCACCAAGGGGAATGATTCTAGGGCACCAGGGAAGAGTGAGGTGTGAGCTACATGTTTGGGGAATCGAATGAAGATTTTATAAGCAGTCCCAGGTGGCTAGAGAGATCGGGTGTGGGAATGCGGACCTAGAAGGATCCACCCTTCCCTAGGGATCCGCAAGGGTCTTAGATCCAAGGGGAAGGTGTGGGCAAAGGAATCGGGGCAAGAGAAGGCAAGATCCGCTCCAAAAAATTAGGAGAAGTCAGGTGCATGAGACAGATCCGCGAGGAGACGGTCCGGGAGGGGATGTTAACCGGGGTAAACATTCCTCCTGGACCAATCTAGAAAAAAGGAAATCAAAAAGACTTGTAAAATAAATTAAAAATAGAAAATGATTTTATTTTAAAAAATGTTCAAAATAAAAAATATTCATTATTTTCTAAATTATTTTTGTGATTTTTATTTATTTTTATGAAAAATATTTTAATCTATATACAGTATATTATATTTTATACATGTATAAAATACCTATGTATTTTATACAATGATTTTTATTTTATTATTTTTATAAAAATACCACAATTTTATATTTTATTTATATACAACATATTATTTGGAATATAAAATAATTTTTATTTTACTTTTATTGGTCATTTACAAGTGTAAAATAAATAGGGATATGATACATATATATATATATATATATTTGTTATATACAAGGTGAGAGAGAATTTATTTTATTTTTATTTTATTTTCCTAATTTTTGTTTTATTTTTAGAAATATATACAAGGGAGTATAAACACATTTTTATTTTTTATTTTTGTGAAATAACATATATACATAAAGAAAGGAATATGTACAGGGTAGAGTGGCCCTATCTCTCTCTACTTATTTTATTTGGCGATCAGGTCCATCTTGGACCCTCTCTTGGATTCAGGCCACTCAATATTTATTCTAAATATTTCCTTCTTTTTCTTTTATTCTTTATTCTTTTATTTTTGCATAAATACATGCTAATTATTAATTATTAACAAATACATGCTTATTGATAATTTATTGCATTTACAACTATGTGCATGATGTTTTGCCAAGATATTTAGAAAATAACATAATAAAGAGCGATGAATGAGTATTCATCACCCCCCTATATTTTACTTTTGCTAATCCCTTAGCAAACACTTATTTGAAAAAGAAGTGAAAAGAAAAGAAGAAGAAGAAAGTGAATCAAGGTTGATTATTAAACTTGTCTTCATCAAATTAAAGTATGGAGCTCAGTCAGATCTTTGGATTATTAGTTTGTCGGAACCTTATTTGGACGTAGATTTAAAACTCAACAGCCTCTAAGTTCTATCAATCTATTATGAAGACTCCTCAACAATCCAGATCAGAACAAGTCTACATACACAAACTCTAATGACCATGAATCTTTTCTTGTACTGTATAAGTGATATGTAGCTCCCCACCTTAGAAATGGCAAAGTGACAACCCCCCATCAATAAGGTAACTCTAATGCCCTTATTTGGAAACTCTTTCCTCGAGGAGCGGGGTATTCCCTTCTAAGTTCAAGTTCAACCGGCTCAAGAAGAGGAGGAAGAAGAGAATGGACCATGGCCAGTGTACATGTATCCTAGGGAGCCCAACCAGTGTAGCTAAGTCTCCCTGCTGCAAGCTTCATGAGATGGGCATGGGTAACATAAGCTTTGCTTTATTTGGCTATATACACTCCGGTGGGTATTTCATTTTCTATCAGACCCACCACTTTTTTGGAGTTTTTCTTTTCTTTTTGCACATTTTTTCGATGTGCATATGTACAACATATCGACATGGTGCAGCATATATACATAAGGAGTTTTTTCCCTCTTGAGCCAGTAGACTATCCCTCTTTTGAAGCTTTATTGCAGCCCACAACTCCTGTATTTAGACCTCAATGCTACCAGACCAAGTTGAGACGCACTTCCTTCACTATAAGAAGAAGAGAGGTTCCGCCTAGAAGTACTACCCTCATATGCTACCCCAAGTCAAAGAAGACTGCCTGCTCACCATCTCATCCGTAGAGATCTAGGTGTAAAGTGCTGGTGCAAGTAAAGCCATTGTCTGTGAGAGTCATGTGTGTGTTGTTAAGTTTTCTACTTAGGATCTTCAAGATGACATATGATCATAGCCTAGTGGACTCAAAGAATTAAGTCACCATGGACCTGAAAAGTCTCAATCCTAAGCCCTATAAGGTTCCTCTTAGATTACGTGGATTAAGATCTTAACCAAGCTCTATTTTCAATTTAATTCTAGGCTAGTTTAAATGTCAACTATGATTCAGAAAAACTGTAGAAATATATACAAAAATGTTTTTGTGTAAATTTTGAAAATGTGCAAATTTTTGAAAAATGTTCGAATGAATGGATGTATGCATGAATGCAGAAGTTTTACAAAATATTTACACACATTTACAAAAAGGGTTTTTGCAAACTTTTTGTTTTTCAAACATTTCACAAAAATTTTGTACTATATACATAATTTTGGTATCAAAATATTTACAAAATCTTTACACAAAACATTTTTACAAATATTTTTACAAAAATAATTTGTAAATAGCTATGTGTGTGCAATAAAGAATTTTATGTACAAGAAAAATTTTAATTTTTATGGGGTTTTTAAGGATTTTAGACATTTTTTTATTAACACACTCACACAAAATACGAGTTATGGCTAAAGTATATATGAAATATATACGACACCCCCTATATTTAGCTCGAACGATGTCCTCGGAGTGAATCAAGAGCGATGAAGAAGACATAACTTGTGCTTAGTATAGGGAAGCGAAAAGAAAAACTATACTACAACAACGAATGAAAGAATAGAATGGGAAAAGGACTCTCGGGGTTTCCCCCTATACTTAGGATCAAGTAATCCTAAGTATAGCAGACTGTACACAAAGAGAAATCCGAGTGGAAGAATGTACAGGGTCTACGTCCCCTATACTTAGGGTAAAATATTCCTAAGTATAGGCAGCAAAGCAGAGGTAGAAAGAATCAAAAAATAAATCAAAAGTCTCGCACCCCCTATACTTAGGGTAAGGTACACCCTAAGTATAGCATAATCAAAGATGCAAATGGGGTGTTGGACTAAAGAATGGTATGATATGGACATCTGGATCTATACAATGTGGAAGACAGTGATGATCAGGTGTGATATGCAATAGATGCGAGTCAAAGACACATCTCACGCAAAATGAATAGGGGCGACGTCAAC
This sequence comes from Ottelia alismoides, assembly GCA_037367405.1. Lineage (NCBI taxonomy): Eukaryota > Viridiplantae > Streptophyta > Magnoliopsida > Alismatales > Hydrocharitaceae > Ottelia > Ottelia alismoides. Next base: position 213,685 of record JAZKJV010009641.1, on the reverse strand, counting down.
GACCAATGGCTCATGATCTAGATATGGTTTGAGCCGCTGCCCGTTAACACGAAAGGTAGACTCAGATGACATCTCAGATATGTCAATGCTTTCATTGTCATGTACCTTTCGGACCAGGTATGGTCCCTTCCACTTGCTCTGCAACTTCCCTGGAAATTATCTCAGCTCAGCATCAAACAACCATACTCTGTCGTGGCTCAAACTGCTTGTGGCTGATATGAGAATCATGTCACTACTTCACTCTCTCCTTATACTGTAGGCTGCTCGAAAAAGTTGCATCTCTAAGCTCCTCCAGGGCCGCCAATTCTACCCTCCTCTGGTCTCCTACACTCACTGGATCCAAAAGTATGTCTGTGACAGTCCAAAGTGACTTGTGCCTCAGTTCAACATGTAAATGGCAGGGCTTGCCAAAAACGAGGTGAAAAGGAGATGTACCCAAAGGAGTCTTGAAGGACGTCTGATATGCCCACAAGACCGAGTCCAAAAGCCGTGACCAATCCTTTCGATAAGGCAGACGACCTTCTGCAATATAGTCTTGATCTCCCTATTCGACACTTCAGCAAGACCATTGGTCTGAGGATGATACGGTGTGTCTACTCGATGGTCAATGCTGAACTCGCTAGAAAGGGCCTTTACCTTGTCATTGACGAAATGAGACCCCCTGTCAGATATCAACATTCTAGGCACCCCGAATCGTAAAATGATATTCTTCCTCAAAAATCTACATACTGTCCTAGCATCTGCAGTTTAGGCGGGGATGGCCTCAATCCAACGACTCACATAATCAACGTCCAAAAGAACTCGAATCCCTTCCTCTTAGGGAATGAACCCATGAAATCGATGCCCCATGCGTCAAAAACCTTACAGAAGTGAATGTGCTGCATCAGCATCATATCATACTGTCCACAAGTGCCCATCCTCTGACAGTCAGTACACCTCTTCACGAACTCATCAGAATCCTTGAAGAGGGTAGGCCACCATAGGTTGGATTGGAGCACTTTCTGTGTCGTTCTCCTCCCAGAGTGATGTCCTCCTGCCTCAAGCTTGTGGCAGTACGTGAGGATGCTATGGTGCTCCTCCTGAGGAATGCACTGATGCCAGGCGCTATCCCTTCCTTCATGATAAAGGACAAGATCCTCCCAATGGTAGAACTTGGCCTTCGCAAGGAAGGGCTCAAGTCGCTGCCTGGGCCAACCTTGTGGAACTTTCTTGGCAACAAGATAGTTCACAATGTCGGCGTACCACGGGAGAGAGATGATAGCAAGGATCGCCTCGTCTGGGGAAGGTCTTAGAGATAGGGTCAATCTGCTCGGAATCCTCAAGGTTCTCTAACCGTGAGAGATGATCTGCCACCACATTCTTGACTCCAGGCTTATCCTTAATCTCAATATCAAACTCCTGGAGTAGAAGGATCCATCTGGTCAATCTAGGTTTGGCATCCTTCTTTGCCATGAGGTACCTGATGGCGGTATGGTCAGTGAAGATAGTCACCTTGGATCCAGTGATGTATGATCTAAACTTATCTAGGGCAAAGACTACGGCTAGCATCTCCTTCTCAGTGACAATGTAGTTCCGTTGAGCGGCATCCAATGTACGACTAGCGTAGTGAATGGCAAATGGTGCTCCATCCCTCCTCTATCCCAGCATGGCCCCTACGGAAAAATCAGAGGCATTCGTCATGAATTCGAATGGGAGAGACCAATCAGGCGGCTGAAGGACAGGGGCCTCAACAACTAGACTCTTGAGAGTCTCAAATGATGCTAGACACTTATCATCCATAATGAACTCGGTGTCTTTGGTCAGCAAATCAGTCAACAGTCGAGCAATCCTACCGAAATGAATGAATCGTCGGTAGAAACCAACGTGCCCCAGAAAAGATCGTAACTGTCGCAAGTTGGACGGTGGACTGAATTTCCTAATGATATCCACCTTGACCGGATCAACCTCCATACCCCTGTTGGAGATGATATTGCCAAGCACCGTCCCTTGAGTCACCATGAAGTGACTCTTCTCCCAAGATAGCACAAGATGGACCTCGATGCATCGATGAAGGATGCGGTCTAGGCAGACAAGACAAGCATCAAACCCATCACCATAAACCGAAAAGTCGTCTATGAAGACCTCCAAGCACTCACCCACCATGTCCGAAAAGATGGACAACATGCACCTTTGGAATGTCGCTGGGGCGTTACATAGACTAAAGGGCATTCGTCTGAAAGCATATGTCCCAAAGGGACAGGTGAATGTTGTCTTGTCCTGGTCTTCGGGCGCAGTGGCAACCTGATTGTATACGGAGTATCCGTCAAGAAAGCAATAATTACTCTTCCCAGCTAGCCTCTCTATAATCTGATCAATAAAAGGCAGCGAGAAATGATCCTTCTTGGTGGCCTAGTTCAATCATCTGTAGTTGATGAATCTCCATTTCATCACCTTTATTCTATCATTTTGGCTTCAAAAACCCCAGCAAATGCATGTAAATAGCATCAAATTGTACATAATAGCATTCATGATTCATTGTATTAATTACACATTAAATAAGGTTCTTAATGCCAAAATTATAGAATAAAGAGGAGAAAAGAAAAAGGAATAAAATATTGCAAATATTTTATGACCCAAACCCCGAGACCAAGGCCAGCATGATACTGGTCGACAAGGAATAAAGTAGGGGGAGATAAGGGCCAGTGTACCATAAATACCTCATTTATTAATTCATTTATTTATGCAGTTTTGACACCTATTTTGTATTTAATTATTTATTCATCAAATAAAGAAACTTTGTACATGAAAGTTGTAGATAATAATGTAAATAAAAATATAAAATTGAGTTTGTGTAAAAATAATACTCAGTGTACATTTTATACACAGAATAAAAAGCCAAAATCTCAACTTCACAAACCTATATCTTGCAAATAAAAACTCCAAATCACCAAAATCACCTTTAATTGTATATAGCATTCCAAGAACTATTTTATAAAATTGGTTTCATAATTTTTGGAGCCCATTTGCAGAAGTTAGGTTTTTGGCCCTTCTTGTATATAGTATTGATTAAACTATTCTTTTTATCCATTATTCATTATTGTTATAAATTCATATTTTTAGAATTGTGTAAATAATGTATATAATGTATACACATATTAAAAGTTAAGAAAAACCAAAAATAATTTGTAAAATAAAATAAGTATACAAAATTCATAGACAAAATACCTATGCTATATATCTATACATAAATAAAAAGGATTTTATTCCTTGGTTCTTTTATTCTTTTATATTTCTATAATAATGTATACATTATACACAACTCATTAAAAATGTAAATCCAAAATAAAAATCAAGAAAATATATTAAATAAATTAAGAATACAAAACACATAGGTAAAACACCTATAAGGACACCTACATAGACTTATACCTATTTATTTACTTATGTAAATAAACTCCTAAAAATTAAATAAAAATACCTTTATACTCACAAAAATAAATTATAAATTTATAAAATAGGCCAATAAAATAATAAAAGAAAATAGACAAATTAAAAATAAAATACCCAAAAATACATGTAAACACATACATATACACATTCTTAAATTAAAACCATAATAAAACACCTCGAAAAATTCAATAAAAATCGTAAATAAATACTAGAGGAAATAATACACATTTTTTATTTTATAAGAAAAAATTAATAAAATCGTTTGATGTGTCAAATAAATCAATCTCTAATCAGATCCCCTATTTTGGCGTCTAGCGGCCGACGTGGACCAATCAACAGCCGGCCTTCGTTGACCCCCTGGTCAACTGTCCCATCCAAGCCACTGCGCCTCTGGACTGTCCATTCCCCTGATTTCATGCATTTTTCCCGGACACACCATCCATCAATCGAAGATGCTTCCTTCACAAGAATTGCTCTCTAATCTTCCATGATGCCCGCCAAAATCATAGATCAATTAGTTACTCATTGGATCAGTCAATAATCGCCAGTCAATAAGGCTACTCGCCAATGTCTATAAATAACTAGCTCCGCCTCCTTCCTCGAATTGGGCCACTTTTAATCCGATCTTAAGCTTAGATTCTGGTCCTGAAACATTCCTCATGACAGGGGGGGTGTGCTGGTGCCTCGAATCGACTGGAGAGAGGAGGATTTTGTCGCGGCGGAGCTCCGGCGTCCGCCCTGCTCCCTGGAGGCCCCCAGGTATAAGAGCTGTCTCTTTCTTTGTTTTTTAGTTAGTTTCTAGTGTTAGCTTTCCATTCCAGTCATTAGATTAGATTTTAGTTAATTTCCGTAGCTTAAAAATCAAAATTCGAAGTTCGCCGGAGCTCCGCTCCGGCGACTTCTTCACCGTAAACCCCACTGTTTCCGCCCGCCATTCGCATCCCATCTCGTTCCTCGTCGCATTCTCCATCGAACGCACACCTCAGATCAACCCAGGACCTTCAGTCTTGGCGAATCGGGGCTCCACCTCCGCCGTTCGCCGGAGCCCCTCCGCCCACCTTCATTTTGCGTTGCAGCTTCAAAACCCCGGGTCGAGGAGATAGCTCTCTCCCCGCGGTTCTTCCTATGCAGGTACATCGAGAAATAGAGCCCATCTGGGCTTGCATTGAACCAGGAAGAGGTTCTTGGGGGTCCTCGGCTTCATCGACCTCGACCCAGCGACTCGGACCTCCAGGAGCCATGAGATCACCATCAGTCGATACGGGACGCCTTCAGCTACGTGTAGACCACCTCAGACGCGCCAGGGAGCCCTGGAGGAGCCCGAGCTTCCCGATCGAAGCTCGCCAGGTGCGAGCTTCTCCCCTATTCTTCCAGGGAGCTTCAGCACCGTCGGATCAGGAGGCGAGGCCCAGTTTGATCAGGAGCCGTCCGATGAAGCTAGGTGCCAACCGTCAGATCAGCCCGGATCGTCTAATCCAGGCCCTTCATCGCCGAACCGGTATCCACCGTCGGATGCTTGACGCGTGGATAAGTGGCGCCTCCAGCGCCGTTGGATGACACGCCTTATTTGGGGGTAAATTTCACATCCAACCCCCCCGCTTTTTGTATTTATTGTTTAATACCAAAAATAAAAGGTTTAGTTGTAAATAAGTTGTAGAAATTGCAGAAGGACCCTTCAGGTCTTCATGTTTGCGTTTTGGTCCCTCCGCACCTCACGTGCAGTACCCACGTGAGGCGCGTGAAATTTACATTTAAACCCCGCCAGGTTTCTGTAATTACAAAATGGTCCTGAAAATAAAAGTTAACGTGTATTTTTATTATGATTTTTGCATGTATGCCCCTGTGAACTATTTTATTTGCAAAAATACCCCCGCCAGGCCATGTATTTTTGAATGCTTTGTCTATTTATTTTGTGCTCCATATTAACTTGAAAAATCTTGCAAAAATATACTTAAGCCCCTGTTTGGTTGAGCTTGCACGCTATAATTTTAGTTTTTCATTTTGTTGCATTTCTGCATTTATTAAAAATAAAAAACATGTCTTTTATTCACTGTCCAACTTATAAAATCCTAAAAAAATATGAAAATGCCTCAAAAAATTCCAAAAAAATTCCCTATGGTGCATTTTGACCTATTTTAGTGTCAGTCCAAAAATCCCTAAAAATATCAAAAGGAAAACCTTAAAAATCCAAAAATAGCCCAAAACTTCAAAAAAATATAAAAACTCAAAGAAAAATCAGAAAAATATGAACTCAGTCCCTATTTCTGCTATATTTTATTATCTTTATTAGAAAAATAGTGTGGAAATTTTTTGAGACTGATTGCTATTTTTAATGTCTATTTTTATCACAGCCAGATCCTATTCCACTGTTTGCTCCTATTTTGCTATTTAAAAATACTAAAAATATTTTCAAAATTGCCCAAAATTCACAAAAATAGTAAAAAATCATGAAAATCCCAAAAAGACCTTATCCCTGAATTTTTGACTATTTTTGAGTATTTTTGTAAATATTATAGTCCCCCTTTATGTATACATATGTATTTCCAAAAAAAAGAAAAAAATAACATATATATATATCTAATTATTTGTATTTATATATCTATATATTAACTCTAATATAAAAAAAAGGAAAAAAATATATAATATTTTATCATACTTATATACACCTATATCTATTATATGTATCACAAGCTAGATATTAATCCTCTATGGGTATATATATATTTTTTTATATTATATATATATATATTACCTAATTATATATTGAAAATAAAAATAAATAAAAATAGAATGAAATTAAAAACCCACTTCACACAAGGATGACTCTGTAGCTCATGTAGGCTATGGTATTTTGTATTGCTCTCTGTGGTTCGACCTCTACATGCTTGTTCCCTATACATTTTATGGTAGAGTAAATAAATATTAATTCACATTTCTTTTTGAGCTTAATTGTTTTATTCGTTTGTTGTGGGTTAATTGCTGGTCAACCCGGGTGTTTGGTGAGCGGTCGCCTCAGCGACACTTTTCATATTATTTATGGTGACCCTCGCTGGACTTTTGTGGTTATCAGATGGCGCCGTTGCCGGGGAGCAATGAGCATAGCCTAATTCATTTTGTCATTCTTGTATAAAAAATTTTTATTCTTGATTCATCATTCATTTTTGTGAGCAGCTATTTTTATTGCTATTAATCACCATGCTTCATTTATTTATTTATTGTGATTACTTTATCTGCTCCATTTGATTGATTGAGCTATTCTAATGCATTCTTTTTTTGACTTTGATGCGAGGGCCCGCCACGCGAGGATGGCTTCTTAGGAGGCCAAGGCAGCCGAGCTTGGAGGAGGATGGTCTTCTCTTCCCACGACCATCTAGAGAGTGCACCAAGGAAGCAAGGAGATGTGCATTAAATAGGCTAGACACTTAGGATTATTTTGTAATTTATGGTGAGAGAGAGACTATTTTGGCATGTAATTAAACAGGACTCTACTCTTCACAATGAGGTCCAGTGCCCGGGTGATTGTTCACCTGGGGGCCTCATCGCGGCTTTTCGAGTTTTCATCACTTTATTTTCTTTGTTTTCCGAAGTTTTGAGCTTTCTGCCTTTCTTTTATTTTGTTTTATGTGCTTGGAGCCCCTAGATATAGGTTGCTTGACTCGGTAGCTAGGTCCGAACATTAATAAGAATGCATGTTCCTATAGTCTACTTCGCTTGGATCTAGTCAAATTTAAACAAGCAGCTTATTTATCTCTTAGCCCTCTGTGTCGTAGCGAACCCTGTAAAGCGCTTTCTCCTACCCTCAATGTGTTGAGCAGGGGAGGGGTGAGCCAAGACCGGACTCTCTTGGGCTAGAGATGAATGAGCTACTTATGGTTCTTCACGTTAATAGCAGCTTATGTTTAGGGCGATTTTGTGCCTTGCATACCGACATGTAGATAGGTTTAAAAATCCTGTTTTGCATACCACATGGAGAGAGCTGGGATGCACTGTAAGTCTTCTAACTCAGCATGCATCATTCGGTTCAATGGTGAGATTTCCATCATGGAACCACTTGCACAACTTTTCCGTTATCTCCCTCTGATTTTGAGCACCTAGGACTTAAATGAAAATCTACAAAAACGTTAGGCGCTGGTATGAAACAGACTCAAAAAAAAGTGAAAACCCAAAAACTAAAACAAGGGGACTGCTAAATAAACTTTGACCTTAATTAAAATCTGTAATGGACTATCAATGTACCGGGTTCATAAAGCCCTCATTGTTTTCAGGTACCTTGGAGGGGGGCCAAAACCCTACTCCCTTGAGCGAGTGCGACCCCTAAGGATTAAAGCCCAAAACCCAGTCTGCAACTGCCTTGTGTATCGCCTGGATTTCCGAAGTAATGGCGCTTCTATCGTACGTAGGCGAGTAGGGCTTGGTCACCAATGGTGACTCTCTGTTGTGAGAGCATCGACCCTGTCCGAAGTATTGAGCATAGGCCACGCCTTCACGGGGGTGTCTGTCTCATTGTCCTGCGTCCGAGTAGGTTCTTGCACGCTGACGGGTGATTTCGTTGCGAGCGAGAACCGAAGTATTGGTTTCGCCTATCGGCTTCCTCTCTCTTTTCTTTGGCTGAGTAGGGATCCAGGAAGGGTTACAAGGACTCCAAAAAGTACAGACTACAGGTTACACATGAGGAGGACAAGTACGGGATACTCTTCCGGCAGTACTCTCTCCTATAGGGTAGCGTACTAAGGACTTGTTATAAGATATGCCTGAAAATCACAACTCTAAAAATGAAAAGATAATAAATAGCCGAGCTTTCACGGCTTCACATGGCGTGAGTTGGTGAACCCGATTTTGTATTATGTTTGTATGGATCTAGATTAAGGTTCAAAGATCAAAGTCCCATGCCTTTGCGTACATTTTGTCGTATCTTCCTTTGACCACCCCGCTCAACCGAGCCTTTCTACTATTTTACACTCCTTTTATTCCTCGTTGACCATCGTATCGTTCTTCCAACATCCGACATTCTCTTGTGCTTCGCGAAGTTGATCCATGGATGGCTTTCGTCGGGACCACGCCGGCACCTACATCGATTCCATGGACTCAACTCCGCCAATAAGTTCGAGGCGATTCCCGAGAACCCGATCCGGACTTTGCGGATCGATCTCCAGACTCCTCGTTTTCTACCTTTCTCTTGGCCACCCAATAAACTAGGATCACTTTTGTCCCGCTTTCGCCGTTGTGAATGGGAGTCGATTACAGTCTACATCCTTTTCCATTCACAACCCGCTGGGGTTGACCTGAATTCCAGCTTTATCACGGCAACTGAAGTTAATTGCAAGTGATCTGATTCGGACTATCTCATTCTGCAGATAGAAGCCAGTGCGAGCCCTGGAGACTACTCCGGAGTTCATCTCGTCCGACTCAGACCCTGACATGGCTCCAGGAGGAAAGGGCAAGGGTCAACAACCACCACCAGAGGGACAGGTGCCAGATCAGAACCAAGTCAATGCACAGTTATTGGCATCCATCCAGGCCATACAGCAGCAGCTGACCGAGCAGGCCCTGACACAGACCGCATTCCAGGATATGTTGAACGATATGATGAACCGTGACGATGGAGGAGGAGGTAGAGGCATAGGAGGCAGGGGAGGAGGAGGTGGAGGTGGAGGAGGTGGTGGTGACAACAATGATGATCCAAAATTCCCACCACAACCAAAGCCGACACTCAAAGAAACATATAATCCGGGAGACAGCCAGATGACCGAGTGGATTCTCATTCCACCGGTACACGCTCACTTTGAACTGAAGCCCCAGTTCATATCCCTTCTCCCTGCATTTCATGGCAACACCAATGAAGAGCCGTACATTCACCTCCAGCAGTTCACCCGCATTTGCCGCACCACCCACTATCCTAATGTCCCCCTGGACATTGTCAAAATGTTGGCTTTCCCCTTCAGTCTACAGGACAAGGCCCTCTATTGGGTCAATCATTTGGGAAAGGTCGTGACGACCTGGGAGGAGTTGAAGTCAGCCTTCCTGCACAAATATTACCCTCTCGGTCGGCTCAACCAGATGCGAGCCCGTATCAGTAATTTCTCCCAAGGAGCACATGAGTCTGTACACGAGGCTTGGGAGAGATTTACTGATCTGCAGGAGAAGTGTCCCCACCATGAGATCCCTAAGACCAGCTTGGTCCAGCATTTCTTTGGGGGGCTAAACATTGAAAGCCAAAGGCTCGTGGATGCAGCATGTGGGGGCTCCCATTTCAACAAAGATGAAGATGTAGTTTGGCAGATCTTTGAAGAAATGGCCGAAGGAGAGGCCACCCTCTCTTCATCCAAGGCATACCAGAAGCAGCCCCAGATCCTCCAGAAACAAGTTCACATGGCTGCATCCAAGGAAGCAGAGAGAGATGAGAGCTCCAACCTCAGCATCATCGGAGCCCATCTCTCTAAGGTTGACATCACCGAGAAGCGATCACAGGACCTTGAGAAACTCGCTGTAATCGAGAAGCAAACCCAGAACCTGGATAAGCTAGATCAGATCAACAAGTACCTCGAACTGTTGGTCGGCACGATCAACTCTGTCCAGTCGGCTACACCATCAGACGCTCCCGCTGAGAAGAAGGACGAGCAGCAACCGCAGCATCAGCCTCAGCCGAGCCAGCAGCCACCGGCAGTCCAGCACGTGTACAACGTGCAGACGCCCGACCAGGGCCCGCCGCAGCAGCAGATGGTCGTGTACCAGCCAGAGTTCCTTTCTATATCTGATCCAGTCTTCCCACCACCACCCATGATCCAAGAAGTCAATGGGGTATGGAGTAATGATGCACAGCTGACCCGTCCTCAGGGACAACCCCAGGGTCAGGAATTTGCCAACCGGCAGTACCACCAACCTCAGGATGGTCGTTTTGGTCAAACCTCTCAACCTCACCAGCAACACCAGCAGCCTCCCCCGTTTGCACATCAATGGAGGCAGAACTATCCATACCAGCAGCAGCCGCAGTACCGCCACCCACAGCCGTATCATCAGTATGCGGCTGCTCAGCCTCAACCATACCAGCAGTATCCTCCTCCGTCATACCAACAGCTTCAACTTCCTGCGCCACCACAGCAACACCACCAGCAACAGCCTCCCCACCCATCTACCCAACAACAGCGTGGTCTGCACGCTGAATCTTCTGAAGTGTCCCCTGCGAATCCCACCATGGAGTGTCTGGCCCATTTTGTTAAAGGGCTAGCGGATATGACAAAGAGGCTCGACGACCTGTCCGCCACCAGAACTACCATTCCAACGCAGGTCGAAGCCAACCCCAATAATTTCAAGAAGAAAGAGCAGGTAGATTGTGATGTCCTGTCCGAGTCTGGTAATGATATTATTGTTTATTCTAATGTTGTTACTCTCAGGAGCGGTAGTGCCTTGCCTCCGCCTGCTACCACAAGTGGGGTGAATAAAGAAACAGGTGGATCGTCATCTTCCGCATCAGCCGTGCCAGCTCTAGGGGCGGGTGAGGAGGAAGAAGAAGGAGAAGCCAATCCAGCCGTCGTGCCATGCCAGAAGCAACCTCAGCCAAAAATACAAAAAATCAGCAAAAACAAAAACAATAAAAAGAAGCTTGTAGCAGAAGCGAAGCCACGCCAGCCTTGGAGGAGCCGCCAGCAGCAGCCGATCCCTCGACAGCCGATGGAGCAGACGCTACCCTTTTTGATCGCCCCGCAGCACCAGCATGTTCAGATCCAGCTTGTACTCCTTTTTGTAGTTCAGATGTACAACATTCTGTGGGCGATGATTTTGATGTAAATAAGAACTCTGATTTTCCTGCTAGTAGTGTAAATATTCCTTTTCCTCATGCAATATAAAAATCCAAAAAAATTGCAAAACGAAAAAAGGCATTGTCTGATCCAGGTGTTGTGGATATTTTGGATAAATTGATTGTTGAGATTCCCTTATTGAAGGCCGTGGAATACATGCCAGCTGTAAAGAAAAGACTGAAAGAGGTATGTACTAACAGGCGTCGCCTAGCGCAAGACAACAGACGCTGAGAGGTAGAAAAGCACGTTCTATCCATGGCCACAGTAGCAGCCATCAGCAATCTCCCCCAGAAGAAGCAAGATACTGGAGCACCTCTGATCAGTTGTGTGATTTTTGACCAGGTCTTCGAGCGCGCTCTTCTTGACAGTGGTTCTTCCATCAACCTTCTGCCCTCGTCCATAATGCAAGAATTCGGGCTGGGACCGCTCAAGCAGACACGCATGATCCTTCAGTTCGCTGACCGATCCGTCAAGCAGCCCCGAGGTCTGTTGGAAGACGTGGTAGTTACCGTGCAGGAGATGAAATTCCCAACTGACTTTATAGTCCTTGATATGGACTCACCTGCATCCCTACTCCAGACCCCTATCATCCTTGGCAGACCATTCCTCCGTACTTCAGGTGCCGTGGTTGATTACGGGTCTGGGAAGATCACTTTCAGCTCGAATAACCAGCAGATAACGATAAACATGAACAAAGAGCAGAATGCCACAACTGATGAGAGACAGGCAGCATCAGAAGCAGACTCTGATTTTATTGCAGAGATCAGAGACTCAGAATTATCATTGGACGATCCATGGACCCGAGAAATCCTCACTCTTGAGGAGGACTCGGAAAGCGCAGTCAACATATGCTCCGATGATTTTTGGGAGACGGATTCTCAGATGCAGGCGCATCTCCTTGAGCATTCACTCCAGACCGAACATGATCAGCTTAGTGAAGAACCGTTCGGTACATCACTGGGATCTCAACAGAATGATGAGGATGGCAGCACCTTATCAGAAATACATCCCACCACCAGCATGGTGTATGAAGTGACAGATAAAGTAGACAACAGAAAACCAGAACTCAAGCCACTTCCCGCAGGCCTGAAGTATGCCTTCCTTGCGGGTGAAGAACATATGTATCCGGTCATCAGCAGCAGCAGGCTGAATCCGGATCAGGAATCTCGACTCATCGAGGTTCTAGAAAAGAACCGCAAGGCACTTGGTTGGAGCGTATCAGATCTCTGAGGGATAAATCCAGCCTTGTGTTCACACCATATCTATCTAGAAGAAGATGCCAAGCCGTCCCGCGAATTTCAGAGAAGGCTGAACCCTAACCTTCGGGACGTCGTTATGAAAGAAATCACGAAATGGTGTGATGCAGGCTTCATCTATCCCATCTCCGACTCCAAATGGGTAAGCCCACTGCATGTAGTTCCCAAGAAATCTGGGCTTACCGTGGTTACAAATGATAAAGGAGAGGAAATTTCTACTCGGGTACCAACCTCCTGGCGGGTGTGTGTTGACTACCGCCGTCTTAATGCAGCAACCAAGAAGGACCACTTTCCCTTGCCATTCATTGAACAAGTTTTGGAAAGATTAGCAGGCAAGGAGTTCTTCTGCTTTCTGGATGGGTACTCTGGGTACAACCAAGTGGTGATCGCTCCTGAAGATCAAGAGAAGACTACCTTCACTTGCCCGTTCGGCACCTATGCCTTCAAGAGAATGCCCTTTGGATTATGCAATGCACCTGCAACCTTCCAAAGATGCATGCTGGCAGTCTTCGCCGAGATGGTAGGCAGTTTTCTCGAGGTGTTCATGGACGATTTCTCTGTCTATGGTGATAGCTTCGATTCTTGTCTTGAGCACCTAGACAGAGTGCTTCAGAAGTGCCGGGAAGTCAATCTAGTGCTTTCATGGGAAAAGAGCCACTTTATGGTCACTGAAGGTATTGTGCTGGGCCACGTCGTTTCCAAACGTGGCATGGAAGTCAACCCGGCGAAGGTGGATGTCATTTCAAATCTTCAGCCACCTCAGTCAGTGAAGAATGTGAGGTCATTCCTGGGGCATGTGGGATTCTACAGGCGATTCATCAAGGATTTCAGTCGCATTGCCCGACCTCTGACAGAACTTTTGTGCAAGGAAACCGAGTTCATTGTTGATCAGCCAGTTCTCCTTGCTTTCAATCAGTTGAAGGAGCTTATCACTCATGCTCCAATCTTACAGCCTCCCGACTGGACTCTTCCCTTTGAGATAATGACCGATGCGTCAGATTTTGCGGTCGGAGCTGTTCTTGGGCAGAGAAAAGACAAGGCGCCCTATGCCATTCACTATGCCAGCAGAACATTAGATGAAGCACAAAGGAATTATACAGTGACAGAGAAAGAATTGCTGGCTGTGGTTTTCGCCTTAGAGAAGTTCAGATCCTATTTGTTGGGATCAAAAGTCACAATTTTCACGGACCACTCTGCTATCCGGTACCTACAGCAGAAGAAGGATGCCAAGCCAAGACTGATTCGTTAGATCCTTCTCCTCCAGGAATTCGATCTGGAAATCAAGGACAAGCCTGGAGTTCAGAATGTGGTAGCAGATCACCTCTCCAGAATTGAGCAGCATGAGCCTCCTCTGAGCAATGCACCTATCACAGAAACCTTCCCTGATGAAGCCATCTTAGCTGTGGATTCTCTTCCTTGGTATGCTGATATAGTCATTTACCTCGCTTCTGGGGTAATACCTTCGGATTGGACGAAGAACCAAAAGAACAAATTCATGTCGACCATCCGCTTCTACCAGTGGGAAGATCCCCTTTTATTCAGAGAAGGAGCAGATTGTATTTGGCGCAGGTGCATCCCTCAGACGGAGCAATCTAGTGTCCTCGAGCACTATCATTCGCTCGAATCTGGTGGACATCACTCTGGAGATCGTACGGCAGCAAAAGTATTGCAGTGTGGCTTCTGGTGGCCCACATTATTCAAGGATGCAACAGAATTCGTTAAAAGATGTATTGACTGTCAGCGACTGAAAGGAACACTAACTGCCAAAGATTCAATGCCCCTGAAAATCATTCAGATAGCAGACGTTTTCGATGCATGGGGCATTGACTTCATGGGACCTTTCCCTAACAGTCAAGGTTTTGAGCACATCCTTCTTGCTGTCGATTACGTGAGTCGTTGGGTTGAAGCTATTCCCGCCCGAGCCGCCGACAGCAAAACAGTTTGCCAGTTTCTAAAGAAGAATATCATTTCGCGGTTTGGGATACCAAAGATTCTCATATCAGACGGGGATAGCCACTTCATCAACAAAGAGGTCAAGAAGTTAACGAAGGAGTACGGCATCGATCATCGTGTCGCATCTCCTTATCATCCGCAGACCAATGGCATGGCGGAGTTATCCAACAGAGAAATCAAGACTATACTGCAGAAACTTGTTAGGCCAAACAGAAAAGACTGGTCTCAACTCTTGGACTCAGTTCTATGGGCTTACCGAACAATCTACAAGTCTCCCTTGGGCATGTCGCCCTACCGTCTTGTATATGGGAAACCATGCATCTGCCCGTGGAATTGATCCACAAATCTCTTTGGGCAATCAACAGTTGTAATTTGGACTCACGCAGAAGTGGTCAGAAGAGAAAAGATGATCTGAACAAGCTCTTGGAATTCCGAGACTGTGCATACGATAACACCTTGATGTACAAGGAGAAGGTGAAATGCTGGCATGACCAGCACATCAGACGAAAGACCTTCGACGTTGGACAGAAAGTGTGGCTATTTGATGCAAAGTTGCGGATATTCCCAGGTAAATTAAAGAGTAAGTAACAGGGCCATTCCGAGTATGTGAAGTGCGTGACAATGGAAGCTTCGCTATATCAGAATTGTCCCCTGACGCACAGCCCTTCGTCGTCAACGGCCAACTACTGAAGCCTTATCTCGAACCAGATGCATTCTTGGCCGTTGTTGACTCTATTCAGCTAGTGCACCACGATGACATCTTCACAGCACCTGCGGCATCGAAAGATTCAGACGATGTATTACAGCCTCTGTTTATCTGATTTTCTTCTTTTCTTCTTTTCTTCTTTTCCTTTTCTACTTTCTCTTTGTATCTAAAAGGTGCCACCCCTGTAGACAGTTTTCTATACGTAGGACGTACTTGGTCCTAAGTATAGGGGGGACATGCACCCCGAGTTTTTCATTTCATTCCGATCCTCTCCTTTGTCTCCTCTTCTTGTCTATACTTAGGAGTATCTTACCCTAAGTATAGGGGGAGACAATCTGAGTACGATCAGTATATCCCCACCCTTGACCCTCCCTGCTTTTTGTACAGTCTGCTATACTTAGGATTATTTGATCCTAAGTATAGGGGGGACGGTCAACTTCTCATTCATTCATTTCATTCATATTTATTCTTTAGATCTGTCTATACTCAGTATGAGTTATGTCTTTGCTTTTCCTTTCGATCTATGAGGACATAGCTCAAGCTAAGTATAGGGGGGTCGTATATACCATGTATATGCTAAAAGCCATAACTCATACTGAAAAATAAAAGATCACCTCAACATAAATAGAATATAAAAAGTAGCTTTATAATAATGAAAGATGATTGTGAGTTCCTCACTCTTTATACGTGTACTGATTACTGAGTCAGAAAAGTGTTTTGTGCAAAACATTCTCTTTTGAAAAATCTTGTGAAAGATGTTTGAAAAATAGTGTGTACAAGTATTCAACCTTTGAAAAATTAGTTTTGTGTGTAAAATTTATTTTCTTTGAGTGAAAGCAAAATGTGTGAAAACTAGTGTGCAAATGATTGTGAAAATTTGATTGTCAAAATTGTTTTGAAAAATCTATCTATGTTGTGTAAACCTTTGTAAAAGGATTTTCAAAGACGTGAACAGGTTTGCAAAATTATTTTGGACTATAGTTTTCAAAATCCTTGTGAAAATGATTCTCAAATAAGTCTGAGGAGTCCGCACAAAAATCTCTCATTTGTAAATAATAAATAAGCCCAAACAAAGCTTATAAGAACTAAAACCATATTGTACATCAAACACAATTTTTCTTCTTTTGTACATACTGATTAATAAATCAGATACCTATACAGTATGATTTGAAAAATAGTGTGACCAGTTTTGAAAATTTTGATGTGAAATGATTTCAAATGTGTGAAACTGTTTTGATTGAAAACTTTTTCTTTGTGTGAAAGAAAGGATTTGAAAAATCTATGTGCAAATGTTTTGAAAAATGCTTGCCAAAACTATTGTGAAAATTATACAGTGTGACAAATCTTTGCAAAAATACTTTTCAAATGTGTGTAAATGATTGCAAAAATTATTGTGTACTATAGTTTGCAAAATTATTTTCAAAAACTAATAAGAACACCATTACAAATACTTGTAAATCCTGAATAAGACACATACAATTCTTGCAATAAAATTTTAAATAAACTACTTCATTCAAACCTGTAAAGTTTTTAGAAATTCATACATTTTGTAAATAAAGCGGCACACCCGTGTAAATAATTGTATATACTTTTTGTATATGTCCAGTTCTTAGTTTATTTGTAAAAATTCTTTGTGTAAAAACATTCTTTGATTCTTTCAAACTCTTTGTGAAACATTGCATCATTCATTGTGCATAGCATAAGCATACCATTCATATTCTTTTTGAGTGAGCTTGATGATTGAATCAGTCTAATAAAGTCTCAAATTGGAGCTTGGTTGGACCTTACCGCACCTAATTGCACTGGAACCTTATGGGAACTAGGTTTAAGGTACTTCAGGTCTATGCAGACTTAATTCTTTGAGAAATCAGGGCTGGGTTCAAGTCACCTCAGTGGACTAACTAGAACTTTTCGAGACACGCGTATGACTCTTGCCGACCGTGACCTAACTTGGACACTTGCACCTTTCACTTGGCTCAACTCAGTTGGAGTGGTGAGGGGGTTGGATTTGCCAGTCTGAGATGCACACGAGTGGAAACATTCGTCCTCGTCTAGGGAGGGAAGTGCACCCCAACCTGGTCCAATAGCCATGAGGTCTAAAGACAGGAGATTGTGGGTTGCGATAAAGCTTCAAAAGAGGGATAGTCTACTGGCTCAAGAGGAAAAATTCCTTATGTAAATGCTGCTGTGAATAGTATGTTGAAAAAAAAATATGGCAGGCCTGTACAAAAATAAAAATATATGCAAAGTATGTACAAAGTCAATAAGCAAGATTGAGTTCCAAAGACAAATATGTGAGCCTGCAGCTGGATGACTTGACTACACTGGTCCTGCATCCCAGGATAGGTAGATACACTGGCTACCGTCCATTCTTCTCTTCACCCCCTCCTCTTGAGCTGGTTGCCACTTGAACTTAGAAGGGAATACCCTGCTCCTCGAGGAAAGAGCTATTGGATTGGGGAATCATTGGGTTGTCATTCTGGAGAAGTCAGTTCTTTTATCATTTCAGTTGGGGAGAGCCACTATCACTTACACCGTACAAGTCAGCTTCATAGTTATAAGGGTTTGCGTATGATGTAGACTAGTTCTGACCCGGCTATTGAGGTGGGTTGAACCAAGTTCTGTGACTATCGAAGGCTGTTGTGTCTTAGAGCTGGTTCCCGACTAGGTTCCACACACATTCACACCCAAGGTCTGACAGGAGCTCCAAATTCAGACTTTGTAAAAGACATGCATTGCACTGAAAGCACCCCTATTCACTCTATCTTTCTTTCATTTTCCTTTTTCTTTTCTTTATTCTTTTTTATACTTATTGCATAAGTGTTTGCTAGGGACTAGCAAAGGCAAGTATAGGGGGGTGATGAATCTCCATTTCATCACCTTTATTCTATCATTTTGGCCTCAAAAACCCCAGCAAATGCATGTAAATAGCATCAAATTGTACATAATAGCATTCATGATTCATTGTATTAATTACACATTAAATAAGGTTCTTAATGCCAAAATTATAGAATAAAGAGGAGAAAAGAAAAAGGAATAAAATATTGCAAATATTTTATGACCCAAACCCCGAGACCAAGGCCAGCATGGTATTGGTCGACAAGGAATAAAGTAGGGGGAGATAAGGGCCAGTGTACCATAAATACCTCATTTATTAATTCATTTATTTATGCAGTTTTGACACCTATTTTGTATTTAATTATTTATTCACCAAATAAAGAAACTTTGTACATGAAAGTTGTAGATAATAATGTAAATAAAAATACAAAATTGAGTTTGTGTAAAAATAATACTCAGTGTACATTTTATACACAGAATAAAAAGCTAAAATCTCAACTTCACAGACCCATATCTTGCAAATAAAAACTCCAAATCACCCAAAATCACCTTTAATTGTATATAGCATTCCAAGAACTATTTTATAAAATTGGTTTCATAAGTTTTGGAGCCCATATGCAGAAGTTAGGTTTTTGGCCCTTCTTGTATATAGTATTGATTAAACTATTCTTTTTATCCAATATTCATTATTGTTATAAATTCATATTTTTAGAATTGTGTAAATAATGTATATAATGTATACACATATTAAAAGTTAAGAAAAACCAAAAATAATTTGTAAAATAAAATAAGTATACAAAATTCATAGACAAAATACCTATGCTATATATATATACATAAATAAAAAGGATTTTATTCATTGGTTCTTTTATTCTTTTATATTTCTATAATAATGTATACATTATACACAACTCATTAAAAATGTAAATCCAAAATAAAAATCAAGAAAATATATTAAATAAATTAAGAATACAAAACACATAGGTAAAACACCTATAAGGACACCTACATAGACTTATACCTATTTATTTACTTATGTAAATAAACTCCTAAAAATTAAATAAAAATACCTTTATACTCACAAAAATAAATTATAAATTTATGAAATAAGCCAATAAAATAATAAAAGAAAATAGACAAATTAAAAATAAAATACCCAAAAATACATGTAAACACATACATATACACATTCTTAAATTAAAACCATAATAAAACACCTCAAAAAATTCAATAAAAATCGTAAATAAATACTAGAGGAAATAATACACATTATTTATTTTATAAGAAAAAATTAATAAAATCGTTTGATGTGTCAAATAAATCAATCTCTAATCAGATCCCCTATTATGGCGTCTAGCGGCCGACGTGGACCAATCAGCAGCCGACCTTCGTTGACCCCCTGGTCAACTGTCCCATCCAAGCCACTACGCCTCTGGACTGTCCATTCCCCCGATTTCATGCATTTTTCCCGGGCACACCATCCATCAATCGAAGATGCTTCCTTCACAAGAATTGCTCTCTAATCTTCCATGATGCCCGCCAAATTCATAGATCAATCAGTTACTCATTGGATTAGTCAATAATCGCCGGTCAATAAGGCTACTCGCCAATGTCTATAAATAACTAGCTCCGCCTCCTTCCTCGTATTGGGCCACTTTTAATCCGATCTTAAGCTTAGATTCTGGTCCTGGAACATTCCTCGTGACAGGGGGGGTGTGCTGGTGCCTCGAATCAGTCGGAGAGAGGAGGATTTTGTCGCGGCGGAGCTCCGGCGTCCGCCCTGCTCCCTGGAGGCCCCCAGGTATAAGAGCTGTCTCTTTCTTTGCTTTTTAGTTAGTTTCTAGTGTTATCTTTCCATTCCAGTCATTAGATTAGGTTTTAGTTAATTTCCTTAGCTTAAAAATCAAAATTCGAAGTTCGCCGGAGCTCCGCTCCGGCGACTTCTTCACCGTAAACCCCACTGTTTCCGCCCGCCATTCGCATCCCATCTCGTTCCTCGTCGCATTCTCCATCGAACGCACACCTCAGATCAACCCAGGACCTTCGGTCTTGGCAAATCGGGGCTCCACCTCCGCCGTTCGCTGGAGCCCCTCCGCCCACCTTCATTTTGCGTTGCAGCTTCAAAACCCCGGGTCGAGGAGATAGCTCTCTCGCCCGCGGTTCTTCCTATGCAGGTACATCGAGGAATAGAGTCCATCTGGGCTTGCATTGAACCAGGAAGAGGTTCCTGGGGGTCCTCGGCTTCATCGACCTCGACCCAGTGACTCGGACATCCAGGAGCCATGAGATCACCATCAGTCGATGCGAGACGCCTTCAGCTACGTGTAGACCACCTCAGACGCGCCGGGGAGCCCTGGAGGAGCCCGAGCTTCCCGATCGAAGCTCGCCAGGCGCGAGCTTCTCCCCTATTCTTCCAGGGAGCTTCAGCACCATCGGATCAGGAGGCGAGGCCCAGTTTGATCAGGAGCCGTCCGATGAAGCCACGTGCCAACCGTCAGATCAGCCCGGATCGTCTAATCCAGGCCCTTCATCGCCGAACCGGTATCCGCCGTCGGATGCTTCACGCGTGGATAAGTGGCGCCTCCAGCGCCGTTGGATGACACGCCTTATTTGGGGGTAAATTTCACATCCAACCCCCCCCCTCCCCCCCCCCCCCCGCTTTTTGTATTTATTGTTTAATACCAAAAATAAAAGGTTTAGTTGTAAATAAGTTGTAGAAATTGCAGAAGGACCCTTCAGGTCTTCATATTTGGGTTTTGGTCCCTCCGCACCTCACATGCAGCACCCACGTGAGGCGCGTGAAATTTACATTTAAACCCTGCCGGGTTTCTGTAATTACAAAATGGTCCTGAAAATAAAAGTTAACGTGTATTTTTATTGTGATTTTTGCATGTATGCCCCTGTGAACTTTTTTATTTGCAAAAATACCCCTGACAGGCCATGTATTTTTGAATGCTTTGTCTATTTATTTTGTGCTCCATATTAACTTGAAAAATCTTGCAAAAATATACTTAAGCCCCTGTTTGGTTGAGCTTGCACGCTATAATTTTAGTTTTTCATTTTGTTGCATTTCTGCATTTATTAAAAATCAAAAACATGTCTTTTATTCACTGTCTAACTTATAAAATCCTAAAAAAATAAGAAAATGCCTCAAAAAATTCCAAAAAAATTCCCTGTGGTGCATTTTGACCTATTTTAGTGTCAGTCCAAAAATCCCTAAAAATATCAAAAGGAAAACCTTAAAAATCCAAAAATACCCCAAAACTTCAAAAAATATAAAAACTCAAAGAAAAATCAGAAAAATATGAACTCAGTCCCTATTTCTGCTATATTTTATTATTTTTATTAGAAAAATAATGTGGAAAATTTTTGAGACTGATTGCTATTTTTAATGTCTATTTTTATCACAGCCAGACCCTATTCCACTGTTTGCTCCTATTTTGCTATTTAAAAATACTAAAAATGTTTTCAAAAATGCCCAAAATTCACAAAAACAGTAAAAAACCATGAAAATCCCAAAAAGACCTTATCCCTAAATTTTTGACTATTTTTGAGTATTTTTATAAATATTATAGTCCCCCTTTATGTATACATATGTATTTCAAAAAAAAAAGAAAAAAAATAACACATATATATATATCTAATTATTTGTATTTATATATCTATGTATCAACTCTAATATAAAAAAAAGGAAAAAAATATATAATATTTTATCATACTTATATACACCTATATCTATTATATGTATCACAAGCTAGATATTAATCCTTTATGGGTATATATATATATTTATATTTTATATAGATATATATATTACCTAATTATATTATTGATAATAAAAAAAATAAAATAAAAAAAATAAAAATAGAATGAAATTAAAAACCCACTTCACACAAGGATGACTCTGTAGCTCATGTAGGCTATGGTATTTTGTATTGCTCTCTGTGGTTCGACCTCTACATGCTTGTTCCCTATACATTTTATGGTAGAGTAAATAAAGATTAATTCACATTTCTTTTTGAGCTTAATTGTTTTATTCGTTTGTTGTGGGTTAATTGCTGGTCAACCCGGGTGTTTGGTGAGCGGTCGCCTCAGCGACACTTTTCATATTATTTATGGTGACCCTCGCTGGACTTTCATGGTTATCAGTAGTCCACACAGACCCTCCAAGAAGTGGGTACCCGGGTAGCGATCTCCTCTCCAGACTCACTCACAACTGTAGTGATGCCCGTCTTCTTAGGCACCACATGCAATGGATCAACCCACTTGGAGTTGGAGATGGGGTAGATAAAATCGACACTCCACCATTTCGAGATCTCCTTCATGACAACCTCTCGAAGATTCGGGTTCAGCCACTGCTGGAACTCACGCGACGACCTACATCCTCTTCGAGATAGATATGGTGGGAGCATAGGGCTGGACTTATCCCCTGGAGATCGGCTACGCTCCATCATATCGCCTTGTGGTTCTTTTCAAGAACCTCCATCAAACGAGATTCTTTCTCTCCAGTCAAATCCGTTGGGATAATGATTGGATGCATCTCATGCTCGCCCGCAAGGAACCTATACTTCAACAACTGCGGCATGGGCTTCAGCTCTGGAAAACTGGGTGCTGGCGGATCTGGCCTCTGAAAAGTCTGAGTGAATGTAGAGAAATCTGCATGGGAGAACTCTCGCTGAATCTGGAAATCTGGTGAAGACTGCTCTGCTGGTGTGTCTGTGCTCTGAATGGGATCAGTCTCCACCCTAGCTGCTGGCTCTGTGGAAATCATACATGGAATCATATCATCAAATTTTTCCCAATCAACGTCTGACTCCAAGGGATCTGAATATGAATAAGAATCGACCACCTCGCCCTCCTGAACACGTTCTGCTGCCTGAACTGTATACTGTACCAGGAATGCGCTCTCCAAGCTCTCCTCTACTGGAATCTGTGAATCAACGGACTTTGAAGGTGAGAGGATGGCTCATGAAAATGGGTTGGACCAAATTGCCTCATCATCTGTAATCACAAAATCACAATCCTGGTGGATGTCTCGCTCTGCCTCTGTCATCTGCTATGAATCTGTGAGCGGCTCTGAGCAAGCTGATTCTCATGCTCTGGTCTCATCGATCGTCTCTATTTGTATACTCTCGCCCTCAACGCGAAAGTACACCTTCCCGCTATCGTGATCGGACACTGCCTTGGCTGTGGCCAAGAACGAGCGTCCTAAAATGATGGGGGTATCGGTCACAGACTCAGGGATCTCCATGTCCAACACAATGAAGTCCACGGGGAATTTCAGGCCCTGAATTGTGACGACAACGTCCTTCAGCAACCCCTTCAACCTCTTGACAGATCGATAAGCAAACTGAAGGACCGTCTTACTCTGTCGAAGAGGGACAAACTCGAATCGGTCGAGTAAGGCTGCCGGAAGTAGGTTGATGGAAGAACCGTTGTCTAATAGAGTCCGATCGAACCTCTGCTCATGAATATGGCATCTGACATAAGGAGCTCCTGCATCTGGCCTCTTGGTTGGCAGACGGTTCTGGATGGCGAAGCAAGTGGCACGAGTGAGCACATGGATCTCTGACTGGTGGTTCCTCCTCTAACTGCAAATAGTAGTCCTCCCTCTAAGGTTCTTCTGGAAGAGGAGGATGTGCTCCAAGGCCTCCTGTAGAGTCAGCTGTATATGAAATATGTCCATCTGCTGGCTGAATTCTAATTGATGGGATTTTTTTGTATTTTCATTTTTGGGCCCCTTAGCCAAGCGGAGTGCTTGGGGAAAGGGGATAGATGGGCCCTCCTCAGATGGAAGGCAAGGATCGGGTCCCTACTGCTGTGGAAAAGTAGAATCCATACAAACATCTCCAAGTAACACAGATGGAATCATAAATGAAGAACCCTTTCCTTTATTATCAGAACAGTTACGAGATACATGAATAGAAGGAAATATAAAAGGAGAAGAACTGGTGTCCTCAGTACCACCCAAGGCGTCTGGAATTGCGGCATCAGCACCACACTCTAGCTCAACGTCCTTGGTGGCGTCAACACCACCGTCATCATCATCATCATCATGAGCGGCATTCGTACCACTCTCCTCCTCGTCTGGCGCTCCTGAAGCTGCATGGGGTCATCGCTCAGACGAGGCGTCACCGGCTGGCATCCTACCGCTCCTAAGTGTAACAAAGTCAGCATCAAAAGTGTATGCAGTAATATCACCAAGTGAATCACTAGGAGTGGTAACCTCTATAAACTCTACCTGCTCAGACATCCACTTGAGGTTGTTCGGGTTCGGCTCAATTTGGGCAGGGATGGCGGCCTTTCCTTTGACTATCTCTCTCATCTCCCGACGAAACCCGTCCATCTCCCATCGAAAGGTAGCCTGCTGCTCAGAGATGAGGCAGGCTAGATCATCTAA
This sequence comes from Ottelia alismoides, assembly GCA_037367405.1. Taxonomy (NCBI): domain Eukaryota; kingdom Viridiplantae; phylum Streptophyta; class Magnoliopsida; order Alismatales; family Hydrocharitaceae; genus Ottelia; species Ottelia alismoides. Next base: position 189,307 of record JAZKJV010009641.1, on the reverse strand, counting down.
TGCTGGGTTCTCATAGGTGGGCCCATGAGAACCTGTCCGGTGGCCTCTCCGAAAATGAGGTTGCTGCTGCTGATGAGAGGGATACTGGGGCTGAGACTGATACTGCTGAGGCTGATGTTGCTGCCTCTAAGATTGTCCCTGCTGATAGGGACGAGGACCATGCTGCTGGTAATGCTGCTGTGGATGTGGTTGTTGCTGCTGTGGGAACTGGGACTGCTGATGCTGCTGGTCGATCTGGCCACCCTGAACTGGAGGCTGCTGTTGGGAACTGGTACCTCCGGTCGACCAATGGAATCCGGGATGGTCTTGTGGGATCCTAGGCTGAGGTCAGTCATACAAAATCCCGTTGACATCCATCAACGACTCCTGCTCGTAGGTGAGTGGAGGCAGAACTGCCAGGAGCTGGTCCGGCTGATACACCACCATCTGGCTGTCCTGAGATGGTGGAGTCTAGAAATACTGTTCCTGCGGCTGCTGGAACTGCTCCGTCTGAATGTGGTGTACCTATCGGTAGTGGACAGAGGGCTAGGTCGAGCTGCTGCTGCCGGTATCTGCCCGTGACCTGAGACGGGGCTGAGAAGCCGTCTGTGCCTCCTGGAGACACATGATCTGGGTCTTCAGGTCACTTAGCGTCTATGCCATCTGATCAATCTGCATCATGCCCTGGCACTACTTCTTCTTTATCAACTCGATCCGATCCAACTTCTCGCTGATAATCCCCATATCAGTGGCCGTCAACTCTGCCTGTGCTGCGGCTGCTGATGAAGTGGATGGACTGGCATCTACCCGTTCTATCCTATGATAGGACACGACCAGTGGCGTTAGCTTCCCCTGAGTGTACAACCAGGTCTGGGATATCACAGTATAGTTCTCGGCCATCTCCTCGTAGATGGCCCAGACCTGATCCTCATCCTTGGCAAAGTATGAACCCCCACAGGATGCATTAACTAGCCCCTGGAACTCCGGTGTTAGCCCGCAGAAGAAACTCTGGACAAGATTGAGCTTGGATATATCATGATGGGGACACCGGTCTGTGAGCTCCCTGAAGCGGTCCCATGCCTCGTGAAATTGCTCATTGGGGAGCATGGAGAAATTGCTGATCAGGGCCCTGGCTGCATTCGTCCGACCGATGGATAATACTTATTCAAGTACTCGTTCCGGAGCTATTCTCATGTGGTGACAAATCTCCTTAATTGCTTCAGCCAGTTGGCTACTCTGTCTACCAGGGAGAAAGGCAAGGCCATCATCCTGATGGTGTCCTCGTCTACGAGGCGATCATGGAAAGTACTACAGATCATCTCAAACTCCTGGAGATGATGGTGCAACTCCTTTGTGGCGAGTCCGTGGAAGCGGGGAAGAAGCTGAATCGTATGAGGTGGGAGCTTGAAATCTCCCAAAATGGCCGGCAACACTATCCATCTATGAGTGAGAGTTGCACCAAGGTTGTGCAACTCCCTCATTCGTCGTGCAGGTGCTGGCTGCGGTGGGTGCTCAGGCTCTCTATCATCGGGAATATCTCCTCCTCCAACTCCGGTGGCTCTGCACTACTCTCTGTCTGCTCGCATCTGCTCCATCTCCCGGTGCATATCCACCATGAAAGCTCCCTGATCCCGGATCTGATACTGCATGGTCTCAAGGGAGGCTAACAGGGTGTTGTTGATGGCACCCTGATCCAATACATATGTCTGGTTCCCGCTAGGTCCATCGATGCACTCCTCGCTGCTGACCATGGTCTCTACAAAGGCAAAAGACCCAAACTCAGGTGCTGATAAATCAACTGTCTGCTGCGGTATCTGCTCGGGCACCTCAGTACTGGTAGAAGGGTGGTCAAGGGGGCACAGGGTGGAATCGAACTCGGGTTCGGAGAGAGGGTCTCGGCTCTCGCGAACCAACCTAGATGAGCGGGCCAGAGTGCTTGAAAGAGGAGCAGCCGAAGGCTGCCTAAGGCACCTCCGACCCATCATCTTGATCTGGGCAAGTGAAGGCGGATGAGATCTAGAAAAACAAACAAGATCGGTAAAGCAAACCCCTTTACCTACGCACTCAGAGCTCATGACCGTGAAGGTTCGGTCTTTTATCTTGCCAATTTTGTTAGGTTATAAAACAATCTTTCAAAGCGATTAAGCGAGCTGTTAGGAATCCAACACCCCCAGGAGACTATCCCGATCCAAAGCTAGATCTTTCCCAGCCAGTACAAGTCACGGACCGTTTACCGGCTACCCGATCGACTCGCTCTGTTAAGGATATCGCGACCCGCTTTACTGGAGACCGGAGCGATCCTCACTGGAGAACGACTAACTCGAGACCGGTAGTCTGAAGAAGGGTCGGATGTGGCTCTATGCTAGGGTGCGGGTCACTCTCTCGCTCATCCAAACCATACAAGGAGGGGATTACTCTCCCAAGAAATATTTTTTTGGTGAAGTGTCTTTTAGATCAAGTTTGCTTAAACAGTCCCAATGTTATGGTTTTTATTTTTAGGTATTTTTCAAATAAAACAATGCCTAACAAAATTTTCAGTTATCCTGATTATTATTAAGTCCAAAAAAAGGGGGAGAAGATAAAAAAGCCGATGCGCGACTAAACACGATGATGCATGGAGAGTAAGAGATGCGTAATTGACTCCAGCTCTCTACATGCAAAGTGATCCGTGCATAAATTAAAAGATAAAAATAAACCTATCTAAATGATGCATGAAGAAATCGGCCTTAGACAGAAAATTTGTACTCGCGAAGCACATTAGCTAACGGGTCAGCAAGAGGGGTCGGGGTCCGATCTCTGATGCCGATCGGTGTCCGCCACAACAGATCCTGCCAGCACTGTATACGGCCTCTAGCGACACGTGACCCCTCAGGTGACCGAGTTAACTTTTTTATTAGTGAATTAATCAATAAGGTCCAATTAATCGATCTATAGGAACATGCAATTAATTAGGGTTGGGCCTTAATAATTACGTCACAAAGCAAGCAAAAATCCTAAGTCTAAGGCTAAAACCTTCGAGAATCAAAAGAAAATAAAAGCGATCAAAACCCAAAACCGGCGAAAATCACGGTGAGGTCCCTCGAGCACACCGATGCTTGGCAAAACAGACCCTGAGATAACCACCAAGTCCAAGAGTGTCTGAGTGTCTGTCCTGTATTATTACAACAATAATAGGAAAAAAAATAAAAAACTAAGCTAAAACTAAGTTACGGCTCCCGAACTTCTGCTCCGGCTCTCATATGGTCTCCTGCGGCTCGATACAGAAACGAGCCACATCCAAGTCCCGCGAGTGCGTCGGCTCTCCGAAGAAAGCTGCCCTCGATCGTTGGGCCCTTGTAAGAAAAAACCAAGCAAAAGTGTGTCAGTCCAACAGTTATTATAATAATGAAAATAAAATAAAATGAAAAATAAATGCAAAAATAAAAAAACAAATAAAAAGAAATAAAAACACAAATTAAAAGCAAACAAAAACAAAAACAAAAATAAAAAGAAAACAAATAAAAGAAAAAATAAAGAAAAGAAAAAGAAAGCCGAAAAAGAAAGAAAGCCAACTACTAAGCCGTGCTCCTCGGCAACGGTGCCATTCTGATGACCCGAAAATCCCGAGCGACTAAGGGTAAAATGTATCACTGGTCGTTGCGACCTCAACCACTCGGATCAGACTCAATCAAGAAACTCAAGACCACCAAGAAAGAAATAAATCAATTAAGCAAACAAATAACGGTCTCGCTATTTTATTTTACCTGGTATAACTACCAGGGTCGAACTCAAGGAGCACGAAATGCGTGAGCTACAAAGTAGTCGGGATCCAAAAATAAAAAAAATAAAATAATTTGATGGATTTTATATTTTTCATTTTTTTTTGTAATTTTTAATAATAAGAAAAAGATTAAAAGGCTTCAAAAACTCACAATCAAACAATTATTTAAAGCACTTAAAATGCTCAAAAATTCAAATAAAAATATTTTTGGGTTTTAGAAATATTCAAATGTTTTTGTTAATTTTCTTGTCTGATTTTTAAATAATTTTCTAAAAATAAAATAAGACCAAACATAAAAGGTAGTGTACAACCCAAATCTAAAGGTAATTTAAAAATACTTAAAAAGCCTATAAAAATCGAGCAGCAATTTTATGATAAACTAAATATAAAAAACTAACTAAAAAAGAAGAAAATGCATTTTTTTATTTTTTTATGAAATTTTAGTAATTTATCTAAGGTTTTTAATGCTTTTCAATTTTTATGGTTTTTATAAATGCAAATCATCAAAAATTGGATAGAAGCAACAACAAATCAAAACGGGCAATCACTATTTTTTTTAGAATTTTCAAAGGGTTTTTAATATTTTTAGTGGATTTTCAAATGCAAACAGTAGCAATTTTTAGGGTTTTTGAATTTTTAAAAATACTAAATGGAAACAAAATGCAACCAAAAATTCATGGATATTTCTACGCTATGACAAGAGCCATGTTTCAAAATCTCAAGATTTTTGGATGAGATTTGCTATTTATTAAAACAAAAACAAGAAGCACAGCACATAGGGACCTATCTGTAATAAAAACAAGTTTCAGGACCAAACAATAACATGCATAAGTAGTCTAGGTCCTAACTACAATTTTTACACAACTTCACACACATGCTGGAAAACCATACGCACATGGGTATATTTGAAATTAACCAAAACTAATCATTCATTCCATAACAACTAAGAAATCTAGTACAAATGATGCAAATAACCCTAATAGCATGTGACGACGCACGTGGGTCCACACAAGAGGGACTGAAATGTAAATACTACAAACTACAGGGGCACAGATGCAAAAAAGTCTCACTGTGTCCTTTTTATTCTACATACTAACTAATAATAGGAAATAACTACAGGGGTAGCGGAGCAAATTACCCAAGTCGCTCGTGCATCGCGCGTGAGGTGACAGGTGTCGGGCGCTGAGTGGAGGCGAGGCATGCGGCTTTGACAAGTCCAACTGGTGGATCCAACGGCTCTGACTGGGGTGCAAATGTGGGCGTACGGGGGCCGTTAGATGTCAGATCTAACGGCCTGACAGGTGCAGGCTCTGGACGACTATGATGAAATATGGGCACAGGGCGTAATCCAACGGCAGAGGGAAGGTCTGGAAGAACTCCCCCAGGGGGAGGTTCACCGGAGCATTGAGGGAGATCGACAGCTCCGATGAACGATCGAACGACGGTAGTCGACTCGCAAGGCTCCTCCGTGTCGGGTGGATGGGTCCGATGAGCTGGCCACTGGTCAGATCTCCTGGAAGGTGGACGTGACCTGGGCTAGCTCCGGCGAAACGTGATGAAGGCGATCTGGGCGTATCTACGCGCGCTACAACCTGTAGAGGAAAGCTTTAACTCGGAGGAGTACTCCGGTCAAGGTTATTTGACTGAGACTAAAGAGAAGCGACGACGAATGGGGTTGGGGGTTCCGGAGAAGCGACAGAAGGATCCTATGACCTAATCTTGGCTCAGATAGCCAAGATTTGGGTGATCCGGGCACGCAAGAAGGGTGACCGTGAGCAGGTCTATCAATCTGAATGGGTGAAAGATGACGGCGAGGCTCCTATCGACGGGGCGGAGCTGGCGGAGCGGCGGAAGATGGCAAATGAAGGATTCGAAAAGAGAGCTAGGAACGAAATGGAAGATACCTGATGAATCTAAATGGATCCTGAGCTCTAAGGGGTGCTGTTAAAGGGGATCTTCGCCTCAACCTCGTGGGGAAGGCGGAGGAGGCTCGTCGCGGCGGAACTCTGTCCACGAAGCTCGAGTGTTGGCTGCAGCTATCTTCTCCGATCACCAAGGCCCAAATCTGATTGTTGTCACCAAGGGGAATGATTCTAGGGTACCATGGAAGAGTGCGGCGCGAGCTATAGGTATGGAGAATCGAATGAAGATTTTATAGACAGTCCCAGGTGGCTGGAGAGATCGGGTGTGGGCACGTGAACCGAGAAGTATCCGCCCTTCTCTAGGGATCCGTGAGGGTTTTGGAACCAAGGGGAAGGTGCAGGCGAAGGAATCGGGGCAAGAGAAGGCGAGATTCGCTCCAAAGAATTCGGAGAAGTCGGGTGCATAAGATAAATCCACGAGGAGACGGTCCAGGAGGGGATGTTGACCAGAGTCAACATTCCTCCTGGACCAATCAGAAAAAAGGAAACTAAAAAGATTTGTAAAATAAATTAAAAATAGAAAATGATTTTATTTTAAAAAATGTTCAAAAATAAAAAATATTCATTATTTTCTAAACTATTTTTTGTGATTTTTATTTAATTTTATGAAAAATATTTATCTATATACAGGATATTATATTATATACAGGTATAAAATACTTATGTATTTTATACAATGTTTTTTATTTTCTTATTTTTATACAAATACCCCAATTTTATATTTCATTTATTTATAATATATTTTTTGAAGTATAAAATAATTTTTATTGGTTATTTACAAGTATAAAATAAATAGGGATATGATACATATATACATGTGTTATATACAAGGTGAGAGAGAGAATTTATTTTATTTTTATTTTTATTTTATTTTCTTAATTTTTGTTTTATTTTTAGAAATATATATAAGGGAGTATAAACACATTTTTATTTTTATTTTTGTGAAATAAAATATATACACATAAAGAACGGAATATGTACAGGGTAGAGTGGCCCTATCTCGCTCTACTTATTTTATTTGGCGATCAGGTCCATCTTGGATCCTCTCTTGGGTTCAGGTCACTCAATATTTATTCTAAATATTTCCTTCTTTTTCTTTTATTCTTTATTCTTTTATTTTTGCACAAATACATGCTAATTATTAACTATTAACAAATGCATGCTTATTGATAATTTATTGTATTTACAACTATGTGCATGATGTTTTGCCAAGATATTTAGCTAAAATAACTAAATAAAGAGTAATGAACGAATATTCATCAAGCAACAGAAAGTAGATTGAAATCAGGGTCATTTTGAGCATAACATTATGAGAAAACGTCTATTTTATGACAAGGCAATAGAACAAGAGTCATTGTCTATCATAAAAAATTCATTTCATTTAAAATGGTGACAAATGAGAAAATTAAACATGCCATAATATAGATGAAGAAACAAGGATCAAAATGACACTAAAATCATGCAATTTGGATCTACGATGCTCAAGTTATGCTAAAAACAATGCAGGGGCATAGTTGTAATTCTGTAAAATGCATGATATAAACGAATAAATAATTAAAAATAGGTCCCTAGAGGGACGTATTTGCAATTTCCAAAAACCGCTTGGGCCCTTCTGTAATTTTCCCATACTAGGGGCAAAATTGTAATTCTATAAAACCTTGAGGGCATCCCTGTAAAATACGCAGGCGCGCACATGAGCACGTACCTGGGGACTAAAATGTAATTTCCAAAACTTCTAGGACCTTCCTCACAAATTACCCAGCCCCACACATGCTAGGCATGTTAGGGGGCTAGGCTCGGGAGGCTAGGCTGGCTCGAGCCACATGGCATCAGGTGGGGGCTCGGGAGAAGGCTTGGAAGATCTGCTCCTGTTGGTTCGTTGCGAGGCTCGGAAACGCCATGTGTCGTCATCATAGCCGTCCGATCCAGATGATCGGACGACATCTGCTCTTCTTTCTCTGTCGCGGGCCACCGGAGAAGGCGGGACTTTGATGAGCCATGTAAAGCTCCACCGAGCTCCGCGAGGCCCATTGGAAGTCAGGGAAGCTAGCTAGTAATCCGACGAAGATGCTTGGTGGCTGGCAGAGGTACATCGACGTTTGGAAGGGAGAGGCGGAGGCAGGTGGTCGAAGTGGTTGCGCGAGACCGATGAGGCAAGGATGGATCCGGCCAATTAAGCTTCCTGCATGCGTTAGATAGCCGAAGCATGGATTGTGTGATTGTGCGTGTGTGAGTGAGATGGGTGATTGTTGTAGGGGTGATGGGAGGTGGTGGCCGAATGCTCCTTCTCCGACGGACCCGAGAAGAAGGGAGTAGGGGCGTAGGAGGTTCTGTAGAAGGAGAAGGGTGATCAGAATAGTGCACGGAGATGCTGGTGATAGGGTGGTGGTCGTGAGGTGGTTAGGTGAGGGTAGCGGCGAGTGATGCTTGCAGAAATCAAGAGAAATAGGGAAGAAAACAGATACAAAGTTACCTGGCCGGAGTCCAGGCAATTGGCGGAGGAAGATTGGCTTGGGCTGAGCGACAATCGTCGTTCTAGTCGTCGCACGACGAAGACAGTCGGGCTTCGGTGCTCGAGCAACCGCAAGAGGGCGGAGCTTACATGGTGGATGCCATGGATCTCACCTGGGGCTAGGGTCATGGATGCCTTGACATCGGTCCTCTCTGCTATCACCGGAGGGCCAAAGGCTGGGCCGAACCCCTTGGAGTGGTGGATGGGGGGTGACGATGGTGGAAGGAGGGGTTTTATAGATGGTCATCCGGTCGTTGGGGATGGTGATGGGGGAGGTTTCAAACAACCGAATGTTTGATGGAGAAGTGATGCGATGGTCGAAGGGGTTATGCGAGGGAGGCGGAAGATAGGGCTACGTGGATCAACCGTTAGGATGTAGAGGGAGTAGCTGTGGTGGCTTCCAAAATAGGAAGGGTGCGGCGCAGCGGTGAGTTGAAACGGCTGGACCGGAGGAGGAGGATGAGCAGTAGTCATTGGATCTAGCGATCCAACGGCTCAGATGAAGGAGCTTATGTGTGGGAGAGATCAGATCAAGGATTCTGATCAACGATGGAGAGTGAGGCGCTGATGGATGGCTAGGATGAGATCTAGAACCTCATCCTACGGCTGGGGGTGTGGGGATGACATGGCGCAATGAGGAGCGTGGGATGGCGATGGGATTGGGTGGTTGGGAACGAGGCACGAAGGGACGGCTTGGATCTGATCTCTGGAGCAATCTGACAGTTAGAGATGGAGTGGAGATGGACGGTCGAGATGGAGGTGGTGTAAAGAAGATCTGACGATCCAGGAGAGGTGACGGGTGGAGGAAGGAGAGCGGGCCATGTGGGCGGCTCAGAGGGTGCCACATGGCCCAATAGAAAAACCAGAAAAATATAAAAACAAAGAGGCAAAATTAGAAAAAAGTCAAAACATGAGAGTTGTTCGTCTCGATAAGATCTACAAGTTTCATGTTGGATAAAAAGACAAAAGAGATCATTTATACAAAAAGTATTTTTGGGGATATTTTTAAGGGGTTAAAAACACCTGCTTTTTGATTTTGAGTTGTTTTTGTATTTTTTAATTCTTTTAAGGGTTAGGAAATTATAGACAATTGATCAACCTAATTTTTAAGGGTTTTTAATAAGAAAATAATTACAAAATAAATAATTGTAATTAAATATAATTAATTATAGGTTAAGAGTGTATAATAAAATATAAGATAAAATGAATGAATTATTAGTGGATTTTATTTGTTTAATTAAGTCATAGGTTTAATTAGTGAATTTTAGCATGATGAATACGAGACTCATCATCCATCTCCAAGGTGGATCCTTTTGAAGCAGGTCCGTTAGGGGTGTCGTCTTTTTAGAATACCCTTTGATAAACTTCTTATAGCAGTTTACCAATCCGAGGAAGGATCGCAGCTCTGTAACCTTTATGAGGATTGCCCATTCTTCAGTCGCCTGAGTCTTCCTGGTCTTCATGCATATCGTGCCTCCACCAACGATATGTCCCGGGAAGGAGATGGTCTCTTTACCTGCGCATCTCTGATTTCAAGTACAACCGATTTTTGCCTCACCTTCGCAAGCACCATTATCAGATGCTTGACGTGCTCCTCAAATGTCATGTTGTACACCACTATGACATCTAAGTAAACCACAACAGAAAAGTCAATATACTCACGGAAGACATCATTCATCAGTGTACAGAATGTAGCCGGGGTGTTAGTCAACCCAAATGACATTACAAGGGACTCAAAAGAATCGTAGCATGTCACACACACCGTCTTTTGCTTGTCTCTCTCCTTCATGCGGACCTGGTAGTATCCTAACCTGAGATCCACTTTCAAAAAGTACTTGTCCTAGTCCAAGCGATCAAATAGGTCTTTAACATTAGGGAAGGGGTACTTATTCTTCACAAGTACCTTGTTCAGCGTGCAGTAGTCAACACATATTTGCAAGCTCTCGTCTTTCTTCTTCTGAAAGAGCATCGGTGCTTCATAGGGCGCCTTGCTTGGACGCATCAGATCAGTGTCCACCGGTTCCTTGAGTTGTCTCTACAACTCCTCCAGATGTGCAGGGGGATCTTGTATGGTGCAAGTGTAGGGGGAATCGTACCTGACAGTAGCTCGATGGCATGATCCACATCTCGCTTCGGTGGAAGCTCCTTGGGCAGCTCATTCAGCATCATGTCCTTAAACTCGCCCAGCATCTTCTGTACTACCTTGGGGTATGGTTGTATCTCCTCGCCATTTTCTTTGACATGTATCGTAGCCAAGTACATTGTCTCCCATTTCTTCAGCTTGTTGCAGACTTGCATCGCGAACATGGCTCCAGCATGTCATTTCTTTTTAATAGCCTTGATGGAGTAGGGGCTATCTATCAAAGCAAATAATACTCCTCCCAGATAAGGAGTCACATACACCTTTGCCTTCTTTAACAACTTAACTCTCAAAATGACTTGGAAATCGTCGAGAGGTACCACGAGGATGCGTACCTTTCCCTTCCAATCACCCCACTAAACAGTGCAATTTGCCATACCTTCGATCTGCAACGACTCGGAGTTGGCAAGATTTACAAGGCACTGACTCTTCTCAAGGGAATTCCCAAGCATCTGAACTCTTTGCTGGAGAGAACATTGTGCATCTCTCCAGTGCCTGTCATGGCCAAAAGGGTCTTCTTGTGTACCACGACATCGAGGTACACCAGCTCGGGATCTTCACACTCCACCTCCATTTTCACCTCTTTGCCCGACTTCAACGGACACAAGCAAACGTTGTGTAGCAACTTAAGGTTCGTCATGCACGGCTATTCATTCAAGCTCTCCTCCATGGTCATGGAGTTCATCTTCTCTTGCTTTGGGCATTCCCGTGCCCGATGTGGCTCGTCGCAAATGAAGCAACCCTTCCCCTTGTGTTGCTCGACATTCTTGGAGGATTATGTTCTCTCCCTCGAAGTCTCAGTCATGTTGAAATTCTTGAACTTTCCCTTGCTATTTTCTTTAGGCTTGCTCTTTTCCTTCTCTATATCCTTCTTTTCGATTGTGGGTTGGACTTAGTAGTCGACCAACGCATCTGCTGCGACGATGGTCGTTTGAAAGTCCTTCACCCCTTATCTCCTAAGCTCTTCTTGAGCCCAGCTTTGGAGACCCACCATGAAATTAAAGAGTTTGTATTCTTTTAGACATACCTTTGATATCCAGTAGCAACGACGAGAAGTGCCTTATATACTTTGTACGGTTCTCGTCTGCTTCAGCCTTCGGAGTGCCTCCCTCTCTACCCAAGCAGTGTTGGTGGGTAGAAACTGCTCCTTCAGGTCCTTCACCAACTCATCCCAAGATGAGATGCCTAGTCTTCCTTCGGATGCACGACTCATCCATCATAGTTTCACATTGTCATGCAGATTGGTACATCGCTACTAAGGATACATTCTCCATCTTAGGAGTCTTGACAGATTTGAAGTACATCTCCATATCCCACAAGTAATTTTCTAAGTCTTTGGCACACCACGTACTTGAGAAGGACTTCAGCTCTAAGACCTTTGACCTTCGCGCATCGCTGGATCCGCCCCCGTTCGCAACCACCTTCTTGATGATGGAGAGTTCTTCATGTAGCTCTTGCATCAGGGACTCGAGCTTTTCTACCTTCTTCCCAAGTGCCCTCACCATGTCAGCCAAACATGAACTCCCACTGTCAATGCCTGACGATCCCATGCGTGCATTGTCCTCCAGACAAGCCAAGTGTTAGGCATTAGTACCCACTGTGGATTGGATCTCCATCACGACTCCCTCCAAGGAAGCAATGCGATCATCGGTACTGGGTGTCATCTCTTAGTTCTGATACCAGTTGTCACAGATGTAAAATCTCAACACCAATTTTTAAGACAAACCGGTGCGGCATTAGCTTCCCGCAAGCTAACCAGCCTTCCCCTTATGTGTGTAGGACGTACACCAGCATGTTGAATCATCGCATCGCTTGAACACTCAACACAAGCACTCAAGCACAAGGACACAAGAGCAATGGCATGAACTCCTCTTTAATATTAGCAAGAGACTCACTCTCAAATGTATTTTTACAAATGAGCTCAACCCTCCTTATATACACAAGCTGAGGGTATATGAAATGACACTAGTTATTACATGTACAATGAATGTGAGGACTCTTTGCCTTCTATGGAGACTCTTCGTCATCCGAGATGACTCTTCACATGCCTTGGCTTTTCATCTTCCATGTAATACCTTCATCTTCTGCAACCGCCGCCATGTCTCCTGCTCTGTCAGCACGCAATGTCGTCTGCCACATCAGTATGCCATGTCGTCTTGCCACGTCATCAGTGGGACCCGCTCTCCTACGTAGGATGTTGCAACTCTGCTCTGTCAAGTGCCGTCTAACACTTGTGTTGTGCCAAGGGGTTCGTGGTCTATGAACCTTCGTGCTGTAAACCCCATCCTTAATTGTCTGTACGCTAAGGTGAAGTCCTTCAGAACTTCATTGTATGACCGCCGAACCACACGAGCATGTGATACTTATATCGCATGTTATTCTCGTACCTCGGGAGTTGGGTTGTTACAATTTCCATATAGAGATTGATCGTGGGAAAGAAATGGGCAACATAGAGTAAAGGTCGTCAACAGTCTATTCGAATGGGGTGGGATGTTTTTTCGTTATTATTACTTCTGAATGATTACATGTTATTTAACTTATGTATATAGTTTTGATTATTATATCAAACAATGAAGAGATAATAGTCTACAAACCCTCAAGTAAAGTAGAAGGTATCTAAAGGAATTTCATCCATTTTTTAAAAAATATAGCGGGTCGGCCCGGCCCGACCCACGTACTTGAGGGCCGAGCTCGGGCCTGGGTCGCAGTTCCAGAAATTTGGTGGGTTTAGGCCCATCCCAAGGGCCCACAAATTAGAACCAAGCTCGAGCTATAGGGTTGGGCATGGGGCTGGGTCGGGTTTGAGTTGACCCGGCCCAAGCCCATCTAAGTAAATGAGCTAATAGGTCGGGTCTAGGCTTATTTTATTTCAAATTTCAGGCCCAATCCCAAATCTGGTCCAAACAAAATGGTTCGGGTTCGGGTCGGATTGTCCCAATTTAATACCTATGTATACCAATATCATGTGTTCCGTTCTTCTTGCATTTATCTGATTGTTTCTTATGCATGTGTGTATGTTTAATACTATAAGTACACCAACTAATTCATGATTCTGACATTAGTTGTATGTTGGAAATAGAAATGTGGTAAAATATATGACGACTTAAACCACCATTCAATTCACCATTATATATTCTATTGTAGATGTGTGCACTATGATCCACTACAATTTGCTTACTTACAGTTGTACATGCTCTAACACTTGAATACATAGATTCCATTCTTACATATTAATGTAATAATCTTGCATATTAATGTAATAATATCCTCAATCTACGCTAATGGATATGATTATTAATGGGTCTAAGTATTTATTCTAAACTCAAAATAAAGATATGAAAGTTAGAACATGGTATTTGGAGCAAACATGAATATACTGGATATAATTATATCATATAGGTCAGGTTATCGGGCTTGTGATTTTGAGTCTTCTCAGGCTCGAACCCGGCCCGATAATCAATACTGACTCATTTTGAGGCCCACGGCCTACCCACTAAATTTCAGGTTCGAATTTGGATTGGGTTATGCGGGTCGAGTTCTGGATCGAGTCAGAACGACCAAGCCCAATGTCCAATCCTATTGAGCTGGACTGAGTTGGGACCGACCTGACTCGATGCTCATCCCTTTTAAATAAATGCCAAACGTATTCAGACAATTTTCGTAGGCACAATCGCACGTTCAAAGAACTACAATTTAATGTGTAATACATGGCCATGTGTCATTTGGTATTTATATAAATCACCCATGTACTCATTTATCATATTTTAAGTTCATTTTTAGTTTACGTTTGGACCTTTGTATTTGAGCAATTATTTGGGCATTGGTTTTCATCATTTTTAAAAATTAATCATAACGAAGTATGCTTAATTTTTATGTATGTTTTGGCTATTTATTTTGAATTTATTTATTCTAGTTGATTTATTAAAATCTAATTAATGAAAATTGTGTATAAAATACACTACAAACTGGAGAGCCTCCTCCTGCTAATTTTTGGGGATTAACGAAGTATGCTTAATTTTATGCTCAATTTAACCTTATTAATTCATATAAAATACACTACAAACTGGAGAGCCTTTGGGAACGGTTATTGAGGACGGTCAAACAGCAACCGTCCCCTATACTACTTTAGGGGACGGTTGTTTGCTGCCCGTCCCCTATGTAAAGGTTTAGCGACGGTCGGTTATGACCGCCCCTTTTTACATGACAATTAGGGACGGTTATAGGACCGTCCTCGGAACAAGCCTTTAGGGGACGGTCATAACCGTCCCTGTTACTTCACTGTGGCCGTCGCATATAAGTGAAAGTAAAGGGGACGGTTGTAACCGTCCCTTACGGTTTCGTTTTATGGGACGGTTGCATAACCGTCCCTACAACCTCTGTAAATGGCGCGCTGGGTAAAATGTATGTAGCCATAGGGGACGGTCAACTTGCGACCGTCCCCGATTATAATTATAAGGGACGGTTGTAACCGTCGCTTTAAATAAAAATTATCTGAGGGGACGGTCCACTTATAACCGTCGCCGATTCTTAGTAAAAGGGACGGTCGAACGACCGTCCCCGATGATAATATACCCATCCCCGTCGAACCCATCTTCCTCATTCTTCCTCATTCCGCCCTTTCATCCCACTCGTACTCCGGCGTCCTACACCGCCCTCCTGCCTCCTCCTCCACCCTCCGACATCCATCCTCACGCCCCTTGTCCTCCGGCCTCCGCCTCCACCCTCCGGCGTCCCCCATCTCGTCCGTTGTCCTCCGGCATCCGTCCTCCAGCCTCCACCTCATCCTCCGCCGTCCGGCCTCCTCCTCGGCACTCCAGCCTCCGCCCACCGACACCGGCCTTCACGTCCTCATTTGGATGTAAGTTTTTTTTTAAATTTTCTGGTTATTTATTAATATATTGTGCTTGCTTTAATTTCATAATCTTAATTTGTATGTATAGATTTGTTAAAGAATTGTTTATTGTAAAAGCATTGTTTATTTTTATAATCTTATCATGCTTTCTTATGATGTGAATAGTATGATGGATAAGTATGTATAGTATGTGAAAGTATTGTTGTGATGATGGATAAGTATGTGAAAGTATTGTTGCTATGATGGATAAGTATGTATAGTATATGATGGATAAGCATTGTTGTGAATGATGGTGTATAGATGTGAATGTGATGATAGTATGCAGTGTTATACAAACACCAAAAGGTGTAAATGCATGATGTGAATGAAAAATTGTATGCTCTGAATGTGTAAACGTATGATGTCAATGACTACCCTAGTTTTATGACGTGAACGTGTAGAGGTATGATGCAAATGTGAGATATTTGTGTATAGCCGATTCATTTTCCTTCGAGCCTACGTGCCGCAGCCTGCCCTGCCAAGCGCTGCTCCTGAACCCGATTTGTCGGGAGGAGGAGGGGTAGACCGAGACCGGACTCTCTGGATCGAAGGCCAAGTGTGCCACATGATATTTAGTAGAATATTTGTTCATTAAGTAGAATATTTTTGTATAGCCGATTCATTTTCCTTCGATCCTACGTGCCACAGCCTGCCCTGCCAAGCGCTGCTCCTGAACCCGATTTGTCGGGAGGAGGAGGGGTAGACCGAGACCGGACTCTCTGGATCGAAGGCCAAGTGTGCCACATGATATTTAGTAGAATATTTGTTCATTAAGTAGAATATTTGTGTATAGCCGATTCATTTTCCTTCGAGCCTACGTGTCGCAGCCTGCCCTGCCAAGCGCTGCTCCTGAACCCGATTTGTCGGGAGGAGGAGGGGTAGACCGAGACCGGACTCTCTACATCGAAGGCCAAGTGTGCCACATGATATTTAGTAGAATATTTGTTCATTAAGTAGAATATTTGTGTATAGCCGATTCATTTTCCTTCGATCCTACGTGCCGCAGCCTGCCCTGCCAAGTGCTGCTCCTGAACCCGATTTGTCGGGAGGAGGAGGGGTAGACCGAGACCAGACTCTCTAGATCGAAGGCCAAGTGTACCACATGATATTTAGTAGAATAGTTAGGTTGTACTTAAAACCTGTTAACTACCCTAGTTAATAATGATGTCATGTTGTTGTTATGAACATTACCAAACATTTTTGAAATTAACTTTATATCTTACCTTTAGGCAATGGATAAAAGTTGGATGAACAAAAGATTCGATGACTATCGGACGTATAATAAAGGAGTTATCGGATTCATAGACTGGGCTTTTCGATATGAATCGCACTATCATATTGTAGGAGGTGAAGGAGATGAGATACATTGTCCTTGCATAAGATGCAAAAATACTTTGACCCAAAATCGAGCCACAGTTTACGAGCATTTGATATTAAATGGATTTTGGCTACATTATACGAATTGGACATATCATGGTGAAGGAGTTAATTTAGAAGAAGATAGTAATGTCCACGGTGATACTGAAAGAGATGTCTCAGAAATACAAGATCGTGATGCTATATTTGAGATGATAGATAACATTCGAGGACATGACACCGATGAAATGATGGATTCGCTTCCGGATACGTTGCATGAAAAAATACAAGATGCAGAGAAGCCGTTATACTCTGGAGTCAAAATGTCTCGATTACGTTTTCTTCTGGAGATGTTTAAGATAAAAGTGAAGAATCGGTGTACAGCAGTTACGATGACAGATGTCTTACTTCTGATTAGGACATTATTAAATAATACAGAAAACTTTCCAAAGGACTGGAAGGATGCTAAGTCTAGATTTCGTGCACTTGGACTGAACTACGAGAAAATTGACGCATGTCCGAACGACTGCATTTTATATTGAAAGGATTACTCAAATTTAAATAAATGTCCTGACTGCAAAAGTAGCAGATATAAGAATAATGATACTGATTCGAAGAGGAAAAAACCAGAGAAGATTTTAAGGTTCTTTCCTTTGATTCCCCGATTACAGCGATTGTATTCATACGAAAGAACAGCTAAAATGATGATATGGCACAGTAATATCAAAAGGAAAGATGTAACCGGTGTTATGCGACATCCATCAGATACAGAGGAGTGGAGCAAGTTTGATGAAATGTATCCATCGTTTTCTGAAGAAGTAAGAAACGTACGATTGGGTCTTGCTTCTGACGGCTTTAATCCATTCGGAAATATGAGTACGAGTTACTCTATTTGGCCTGTGATACTTGTTACATATAATCTGCCACCATGGATGTCAATGGCATCTTCCTTTATGATGATGTCGTTATTGATACCTGGTCCTAAGGGGCCAGGTAATGCGATAGATACATATATACAACCTTTGATTGACGAACTAAAGATTCTGTGGAATTCTGGAGTTAGTACGTATGATGCGGTAAAGAAAGAATTCTTTACAATGCGTGCTTCTTTATTGTGGACAATTAATGATTTTCCAGCATATGCCAATTTATCAGGATGGAGTACGAAAGGTAAACTCGCATGTCCGATTTGTATGGATAAAACACATTCGACATGACTAAATGCGAGTATGAAACATTGTTATTTGGGACATCGTCGTTTCTTACCGGTCAGTCATAGATGGTTAAGAAGTGAAAATAATTACAAGTTCGATGGACAACCGTTTGGACGTCGTTTAAGTTTGACTCGCCGATCAGGAAGCACAATGTGGATGGAACAAAAAAATTTATGAAACTTCTCTCTAGGCCGATTAACAAAGATGAAGAATACAGGTGGATGGCGAAAACAAAGTATATTCTTTCAGGAGCTGCCCTACTGGCATACTTTACAGGTCCGTCATAACTTGGACGCGATGCATATAGAGAAGAATGTTATGGAAAATATTCTTTCAATTTTGAATATCTCTAGTACTGTCAAAGACAGTTTGCGAGCCAGACGTGATCTAATACAATTGGGTATCCGACCCGAATTACATCCGATTGAGTCTGACAATTCTAAAGTAATAATTCCTGAAGCAGTATATACTTTATCCAATGCTGACAAAGATAAGATACTGGATTTTATTAAATCCGTTAGAGTATCTGATGGATTCTCCTCTCAAATTAGCAGATGCATAAATATGACGGAAAGAAAGATATCGTCATTAAAAAGTCATGATTGTCACGTACTTATGTAAGTTCATTTTCCGTTGTCAATAAGAGGAGTTGTACATCCAGATGTTTTGCAGCCACTAATTGAAGTCAGTCAGTTTTTTAAGGCTTTGTGTTCGAAGACTTTAGACCCAGAAGTATTGTTCAGACTAGAGACAGATATAGTTATAACTTTATATAAGCTGGAGCAGCTCTTTCCACCTACATTTTTTGATATAATGGTTCATCTCATTATTCATCTTGCTAGCGAAGCCAGGATATGTGGTCCTGTGCAGTATCGATGGATGTATCCAATTGAAAGATATCTACGGAAATTAAAGAATATGGTATTTAACAAAGCTGCACCTGAAGGTTGTATTGCCGAGGGATATTTATGTGAAGAATGTATCACATTTTGTGACATGTATATGGGTGATGGAAAGAGTATTAGATTCGATAGGTTCGAACGAAATAATGATGGTGAGTTGTGGACAGAAGATCCAAATAAACTTTGGATATTTCAACAGAATGACCGAGCTATCCTAAAGAGTACCCGTCGTAGTATTTCAGACATTGAAAGAGATCTTATTCATTATTATATTTTGATGCAAGTAGACGAGTTAGATTCTTTCTTCGAAGAGTTTCAGTCAACAACCACTAGCAAATCAGACTTTCTGAAATGGTTCGGGGATAAAATTAAAATATTAAAAGTTACCAAAGATGAACGGTGGAGCGCAAATCTCGATATAATTCACAGGAGTCCATACTCATTGATAATATCACATTCTGGCTATATCGTTAACGGGTTTAGATTTCGAAAGAAGTCAATTGATGAAAATAAAGCGTCACAACTTTCAGGAGTAATAGTGAAGGCTGATCTCAATGCTGAAATTGACGGATACTATGGCGAGATTATTGATATACTTGAAATCAGTTTTACACATGATGCAAGGTGTGTTCTATTTCATTGCATCTGGTTCGATGTTGGTCGAGTTGGAGTAGGTTACAAAAAGGATAGAAATGGGGTTCTTTCTTTAAAGCAAACAGGTAGGTTACAAACAAATGAACCGTATACGCTTGCCAGTCAGGTCGAACAGGTCTTTTATGTTACAGATAACTCAGTTAGTGGATGGATAATACCAATTAGAACAACACCGAGAGATTTCTTCGACGTAAACGAAGAGGCAGATGCACTACACAATGATGTAGCATATCAAAATAACTCCAATGATTTTTTGCATGAGGTATTAGACAACGACAATGGAACTTGGAACTAGCAATTTCAGGTAATGTTTTTTTATTTTCAATTTCTATTAATTGAAATTGTTGTCATCTATCGAAATGTATATATTTGAAATAACTCTTTAAAATTGCAGACATGGCTCCTAGACCTAGACGTATTCGGGAGGTCCCTAAACCTCCCCAGCAGCCACAGGGAGGTTCTTCTGATGCAGGTAGTGGAGCTACACCGAGACGGCATGTACCGTCTCTGTGTAGATTCTTAGACCGTCTTGCACCAGGGTAGACGTTACCTGTACGCATTGTTGGCGGAGATGCGGTAGGAGAGAACTCCACGGAGTTCCAGAGCTACCTTGGCCAGGTTGCCCGTGCGCGCGTCCCCATCACCACCCACGACTTCCGACAGCTTCCTTATGCTGTCAAGGCTGCCATACTTGCTGATCTGGAGGTATTCTAAAATCTTAAAACAGTTTTTGCATTTTATGAGGTAATCGTTATTATATTTGTTGTATCATGCTGTATTTACATGGGAACGCAGTACTCATGTCGATTCTCAGATTTTATCCCATGCTGCTGAGATGTTGCGTCGATACAAGGGACGCATAAAGGCTAAGGTAAGATTTTTTTATTAATATTTAATATCAAGATATTTACATATTGACTATATTTATTTCTCCATTTATAGTACTTCAACCCCCAGATTCCATATGAGCAGCTTGTGCAGAATATCCCTCCTGGTGTTACACCAGAGCAATGGAGGGAGCTGATTAATTTTTGGTACAGTGAGGATTTTGCGGTATGTATATAGTTTTCTTAGTTATTTCTTTTATTTTTATACTGACTTTGTGAAATTTCAGTCGATTTCTTCCAAGAATACGGCGAATCGTTCGAAAGGGTTTAGGTCGACGCATAAGATGGGAAGGAAGAACACCAACCAATTGAAGGACGACTTTGTAAGTATTTAAAAAATATTTACAACGATTAATTGAGTCTTAAAACAATTTTAAGAAGTTGTTTAACTTTTTATAGTTGAAGGAAAATGAACGAGAAATGACCCGCATAGAGGTTTTTACTGGGTCAAAGAGCAGAGACTTAGGAGGAGAGGTGCAGTGGGTTGATGAAGCATACGCACCAATACATGTAAGTATAAATACAATTTTTACTTAAAGGATTACTTATGGTAATATACTAAATTTATTTTCTATTTCTCATATGCAGGAAGAAATGATTAGGCTCTCTACCACCTCCTCGCTGGATAGCACGGGGACGAGCAATCCCCCGTTGACGGCCGATGATGCCTTCCGTCAAGCCACTGGTTCAGAACACAGTTGGCGCATCCGTTGCGGAGGACGGGACGAAACGATCCGTACATGGTACGGAATGGGTGGTGCAGGTGGGTCGTAGTCTTCCTCGCAGGGAAGCTAGAGAGAAAGAGAGATGGATAGGAAGCTGCGCGAAGTAAAGGCAACGATGAATGCACAAGCTGCGGAGATGGCACAGATGCGTATGGACATGGCGAATTTCAGGTCCTTAGTAAGCCGTCTTCAAAGTCAAGCCACGCCCCCTGTACAACCTGCACATCTCGGCGACGACGAGGAGAGTGAGGAGGAAACCGAAGAGAGTGACGGGAGTAACGGGAGTGGCGCATCAGAGTAGGTGGCATGGATGTAGTACCCTAGTTAATTTTTATCTTTTAATTGTAATGTTTTTTATTAATGTCTAACATTATGTAGACTTCTTATCGTTTATTAATATTGACTTTATGATTATGTTGAATGTAATGTGTTGTTTGATGTTCAATTTATGATATGGTTAGTTGTTGGATGTTGTGGTTTGTTCTTTTGCAGAGAAGAATGATGGATGTTGTAGAGTCTATTATGTTCATATTGTTGTCAGGTGTAATATTGAATGATGTAAGGAAGATATCAGAATATATAAATTTTTTTTCCTGTCATGGTTTATTGGGGACGGTTGTAACCGTCCTCTTTAGAGCTACAGAAACGTCTCCCCAGCCAGAACAAATCACGAAGACTATTGGGGACGGTTCGAACCGTCCCCATTAGGTAAGCGCAATTGGGACGGTTAAAACCGTCCCGTCTACCCTTCTGTTGGCGTTGCTATAGATGCTACTACTAGAGGGGACGGTTACAACCGTCCCTAATAATCTTCTGTTGGCGTCGCTATAGACTATTCCAGGCTTCTGTTGGCGTCGCAAAAGACCTGAAGAGTAGAAGGGACGGTTACAACCGTCCCTACATGCAAATGTATGCGACGGTTGTAACCGTCCCTTCTACTCTGCAGGTCTTTTTGCGACGCCAACAGAAGGCTGGAATAGTCTATAGCGACGCCAACAGAAGACTAGTAGGGACGGTTATAACCATCCCCTCTAGTTGGGCAGACGCGACGGTTGAAACCGTCACTTATACACTTATGTCGGCGTCGCTATAGACGCTATGGTAAAGGGGACGGTTACAACCGTCCCATCTGAGAAACGCATGCGACGAGGATAACCGTCCCCAAAGATTTTCTGGGGCCGTCTCAAAATGTTGAAGCCCATTAGGGACGGTTGTTAACCGTCTCTAATACTGCAGGTTGTAGGGACGGTCGCAACCGTCCCTAATAGCCTTCGTGTAAGGGACGGTTACAACCGTCCCCAATGTTTGATTACATGAGACGGTTGTCAGAAGCGTCCCATATAGTCAAATGAGACGGTGGCTGAAGGGACGGTTTAGGAACCGTCCCCGTTGATCAGAGGGGACGGTTCTAGAGACAAAAAGGACGGTCTACGACCGTCCCCTTAGACCAACCCGCCTGTAGTGATAAATCCTTGTTCCAAAAATAGCCATTTTTGGGTTATTTGGAGTAAACTACATAACTTTGGGGTTTGCATGCTATTATATTATTTCCTTTTATACACGAACCTTATAAACTTTGTAAATTACCTTCTCAACCTTTGAAGCAACGTAATTCCCCCCTCGACCTCGTAAACTTGTTAACTCTTACTCCATGAATCCTACGGTTAATCTGTTTAAAGTTTGTGGGGTTCTTGGGGTAATTTACAAGATCGATGAGGGTAATTACATTGTGCAAAAGGTCGTACAGGTAATTTAACAAGTTTCTAAGATTCGTGGGTGACAATCCCAAAATATTATGGTGCTCAGGAAATTGTTCTCTATTCGACGAGCTTTGGTTTGGAATTTTTGGAACTTTACTGAATTAATTGGAAACTGTTCATTTTCTTATTTAATTTCTAGTAAGTTGCCTGTATTGAATTTATAATTGCAACTTGGCCTGGATATATTGCTTCAACTATGAAATTGTGGCTGAAGGATTTTCAAAGATTTTGTAATTTATACCTGGTATTAATTTTATAAGATTTGAGCAACAATATTTATTTAAGGGAAGAATTGTAACATTTAGGAAAGAATAAGTACCTGGGATAGGATGCAGTGTGGGGCATATCAAGGATTTATGTGGGATTTTTTGGATCTTATTTGGTATTTCTCTAAAAATCAAAATCTCATTTCAGTTCATTTCAGTCCATTTTCAAGAGAAAATTCGACGTATCAGATACATTACCTCCTTAGATTAGAATTACAAGGTCTGATTTACAAATCAATCCAACCAATGAAAGAATGAGAAGAATCTGTATCCACCTCTAATACGATCATTACAATCCCGAACCGCGGCAACGTTTCATGAACCAACGAAAATCATCACGCTTTCCATCGATCCTACGCGAGCGGCGGAGCAGCGACGGTGTCGTTGAGCCTCGACAATACGTAAACACTTGCTGCAGAGAACAGAATGGCCCCGGCGAAGCATGCCAAGTCCAATCCATTTGTAACGGGCACGCTTTTGAACTTGTCGACTGTCCCGGCTTGCAGTATCATCACTACAGCTTGACCCAATCTCCCCTTCGCTTGAGATACCCATTTTCCCCCCATTGATGATCTAATCATCTGCAAAACAGTCAAGTATAAGTTATATCAGCTAAAGCATACTACTTTGGTTAAGTTTTTCAGATATGGCTAGCAGGAATGAAAAGTTTGATAAGAATATATGCCTGAACTTTAATAAAGACTATGTAACTTACCATTAGTTGAAAAAGAGCGGAGAGATTTGACAGACCATGGATGGCTAAATTGCCAGATCTTTGGACCCTTCTCGTGCCCACGAACATAATGTACATGGCCATCCCAAAGTTGAGCATTCCACTTCCAAAAAGAAACACATCTGTAATGAAATATGTACCTTAATCTGAGCTTAAGTAAAGTTAAAGGGAAAACAAGAACAACCACGCAATGCATGAAGGAGAAGAGAAGCTACCTATAGCCTCGATTACGAGATGCATAATCTCTCCCTGGTCTAGATGTTGCGACATCGTATGGAAGTATCGGAAGAACGCCTTTAAGATAAGGAAGCAACCCTGTTGTAGGTTTAGCTGATCAGAATGTAAGTAAAGTTCCAGGCTCTTCTTCCATTTTTGTGTATTGTTTGGCTTAAAAATATTGTTTGAAAATATCTAGCTGTTGAAAAGTCGCCTTCGTAAATATCAAAGAGATCTAAAATACCTCAAAAAAGCAAATGACAGATCCAATTAGCGTGCCCGCGATCGCAGCCAACGTAAAGAACCGGCAATCCATTATGACCTGAAAATTTTTAATGTTACGTTAACGTCGATTTTGATCAAATAATATGTGCTTCTCTTCACCAATCATATACTAGGAGGATAGCATGAAGAATATGGAGCAGATCCTAGCGGGGTTTGCTGAGCCCGCTTGATAAGAACATTCCAATTGTATAATACATGTATTTTGTTCAGTATTCTAAAAAAAATTCATGTAAATCCAATTTTGATACTTAATTTATCTAACCGCTCCCTGAGATTGAATCCAACTACTTCAGAATACAAGAAGTGCAATATCGTGGATAATTTCGTACCTTTTCGATGAACACCTGTAATTGGGGTGCCCTAATAGACCTCTCCATAAAACTCCTGCGTACAAATTTTACGGCTGCCCCCGCAATGTCCGTGACGGCAAGCCCAGGTATACCCAAGATTTGCTCTGCGGCCCTCTCCAATGGCGCTACGGAGACTTGCATCGTGGAAGAGATCACTGCAGATCTCCTGTTATCCCTCCTTGGCATGACTATCATCAACTTTCTGCTGCTGCTGACATTCCTGAGTGATGTTCTGAGCTTAGACGGAGCAGAGAGAGAAAGCTCTGTGGATCTCAAGGCACCAGTTGCCATTTGTGCTCTGCGTGCTCTCTTTCAAAGACGCGCAGCGCCTTATATAGCGAGGAAGATTCGAAGATTCGGAGGCGGTCAGTGATTAGAGTTGAACAGCGCTCGTCCGTAGAAGGCGCGCATGCACGTGAGAAAATGTGGCGGACGAGGAAGGGCCGCGATGCGGGGTCGTGGGAACGGAGATGGTGCGCGGAGAGCTCCTGCCGTACACGTGGCGCTCACTGAGTCGAGAGTTGAATGTTATTCCCACAGCGTTTATTACTGGTTCATGGAATCTCCTGCAGAGAAGGCATCGGTGCCAAATACGTGCGGCGTTCGTTGTCGTGGTTTTTCCCCCTTGAACTCGTGGGTTGTTAGGCTGGTCAAAGAAGAAAGGAGGAGAAATAAAAAAATTAGAAAGAATGTTTTAAATCTCTTAACCACTTTTTAAAATTGAGTTTTGTTCATTAGATTTTAGTTGTCTTTATTATTGCTTAATTAAAAATTAAAAAGTTCTTACTCATTAGAATTGTAAGCTTTTCATTTTTTTTTACCATCGATAAAAAAGGGCAGATTGTTAGTTCTTTGTTTACCCTATCTTTTAATCTATGTTTAACGATGACGCATATATATTGCAATAATTTGCTTGTTTATCAATTTTTATACAGAAGTGCATGATATTTCGGCAATACAGGTTACATATTATCAAGATCTCAAGCTCAAATTTTATGTATTTCTTGTTGAATCAAAAGTTGCAATTTTGTATATGAAATTGTATTTTTTTTTGCAAAATGTACCTTAGAACTGTGTTGTTAAAAATCTCCAAATCATGACAGATTAGGATTTCCATATGATCGACCAACTTACTTAACATGATCCGATCACCCTTAGCCAACCATAGCTTCAGACATGA
The DNA here is from genome assembly GCA_037367405.1 of Ottelia alismoides. Taxonomy (NCBI): domain Eukaryota; kingdom Viridiplantae; phylum Streptophyta; class Magnoliopsida; order Alismatales; family Hydrocharitaceae; genus Ottelia; species Ottelia alismoides. The sequence goes on along the minus strand of JAZKJV010009641.1, from coordinate 163,575 downwards.
TCGACCAACTTGATCAACAAGGTTGATCAACTTGAGAATGATCGATCACCCTTATTACATGATCGATCATATGTATCAAATCTTGTTGTTGTGTTTTCCACATTTGATTACAATGGTCATATTCTCTTGGATCCCTATATAAGGAACTAGGGTTGTTCATGGTAAGTGGATCGGACGGATATCCGATCCGATCCGGATGGTCTCAAACCCGAGTTATTGGGTATCCATTTGGACAGCTGGATCCGGGTATCCATCTCATCTGACTCGTCTTTCATCGGTGCTCCACCTGGATTGAGTGGAAACCCGATGGAGCGATCCAGTTCCTCCCAGCCATGCCCCGTTCGCCCTCACCAACTCGTATCCAGAACGGTTCTCCCACCAACTATGTTCTCTCTTCTCTGGTTCCTCCCAGAGTCCCAGCCACTCCAGTCCGGTGGTTTCCCGAGTCTTGAAACCCTAGACTTCTTCGATCAATGATTACATCGGCCTTGCTGCCTCGATCTCCTCGGGTTGTCCCAACAAGTTTGAGCGGCAACCCTAGATTGCTGCAGAATCCTTGCGTCAAACGGCCAGGTGCTTCCTCCTATTTGATTTATTTTTTCCCTATTTTGCATGTTGTATCTTTTATTTAGCTTTGAGTTGTGATTGTGGTGTTCTGATTGGTTGGATTTGGGGTAAAGATTTGACCCTTACGGGGATTTGAGATGGTTGGATCTGGTGTTCTGATTGATTTGGGGGTAAAGGATTGACGTTATTGTTTGATGCTGAATATGTGAAGAATAAAATCACTTGATGCTAAATGATACTACTTCCATTTTTTGAGTTATCTTTCCAAGAGAATAATCATTAAATAAATATAGCATGTATATTCTAATTGTAAGTAGTGGAAATTAAGCCACAATGTATCACACCTGAAGCTGCAGTCCTCATGATCCTATTCTCCCATTCAACAGCCAACTGAACTAAGTTCTTCATGTATACCTACAAGAAACCCAGCTCGTCATGTCGCTCGTGGCGGCGCTCTTACTGTAGGGTGATCGATATAGCAACTGTTAAGCTATATGAAACTCACTTACTACTTTCTCGTTGAGTTTATATTAAACTTTCCATGTGTCCCATGCTAATGATGATTTATTTCCTAAGAACATATTCCTGAAAACCCAAATGTACTGTAATTTACATTCTTTGCTTTGAGATCATCTTGTATGTTATTGTCACCAAATATTTTCTTAGTTTACTTTGTTAACAATGCTTGTTGGTCTTATGATAAACTCTTTTTCTGAAAAAATTAGATGTCAAGCATAGATGATACAATGGACTCTAGCACAGAGGGTCGATTTGCAGGTCGTGGTTATGGTCATGCAATTCAAAATGAGGTAGTTCATTTGGAGATACCCCACCATCCTACGAAGTCTTCTAAGGAAACGAGTCAAAGCTCATCTTCTCGGAAATCCTCATGGGTCTGGAAACATTATGTTGTTGATGATTTAGCAAAATCAAGTGAACGTCGAGGAATGTGCAAATATTGTCAGGAAATCATCAAATGCCCACCCTCTCATGGAACTACTAGTTTGAACAATCATTTATTGTGATGCGGCAGGTTTGTTGGAAATGATAAGTTTGAGAAGCTAGAAATGTTACAAAGAAGAGCTGTAAAAGATGTTGGAGGTGCTTCATCCAATTTACAAATGTCTTTCATATTCGATCAAGATGAATGTCATAAAGCTCTCGTAAAAATGATTATTATTGACGAGATGCCATTTAGAAGTGTAGAAAGCGAGGGATTTCATCATTTCTGTAGTGTTGCAATGCCTCAACTAAAAGTTCCTTCTCGGTTTACAGTCTCACGAGAGGCTTTTGATGAGTATGTGAAAGAAAAGGGAGATATCAAGAATTTTATTACGAAGCTTTCTTCAAGGATCTCTCTTACAACAGACATATGGACATCATGTCAAAACTTAAGTTATATGTGTCTCATATCTCATTTTGTTGACAATGATTTCCTTTTACATAAGAAGATAATTAACTTTTGTCCAATATCTGGCCACTCTGGTGAAGCCATATGCAAAGCAGTGGAGAATTGCCTACTTGATTGGGGTATTGAAAGAGTTATGGCTATTACTCTGGACAACGCAAGCTCCAATGGTGTAGGTATTCAATATCTAAAGAAAAGACTTAATAATTGGAAAGGAACTATTTTTAATGGTGAATATTTGCATTGGAGGTGTGATGTACATATTTTAAATCTGATAGTTAGAGAAGGATTGGTGGATGTGGATGACTCAATTTTTAGAATTCGCTCAGCTATGAAATATGTAAAGTCTTCTCCAAATCGAGAATAGAAATTCAGATCATGCATCGAGAAGGAAAAAATATTTTCAAAGAGTCTTGTATCTTTAGATGTAGAGACTAGATGGAATTCCACATGCTTGATGTTGGAGTCTTCCGTGAAGTTTGAAAAAGTATTTGATTTGCTAGAGACAATCGATATCAAGTATGTAATTGAGTTTACATCTTCTAAAAACAGAAGTTTCCCAGGAATACATGGTTGGGAGCGTGCTCGCACCTTATTGCCATTTTTGAAAATCTTCTACGATGCTACATTGAAATTATCTGGCACAAAGTATGTAACTGGCAATGAGTACATGCAAGTGATGCTGGATATTGGTCTAATTCTTTCTAGAAGATGCCGAAGTAGCGATCCACGTACTCAGTTGATGGCTTCGAAAATGAAGACAAAATATGATAAATATTGGGGGAAATGTTGAAAACATAAACATTATGTTATTTCTTGCCATTGTTATTGATCCTCGCTATAAGTTGGCTTATGTGAACTGGTTAATTAACCAATCATATGATAATGATAAGGTTACGATCTTGAAGGAAAAGGTGTGAATTGTTTTATCTTCAATGTATGAGGTATATATCTCAGTTGTGCCTTTCTCAAATGTGCAACCTTCTACCATGGTGCGTGAAGTGGGTGAAGAAATTGATGATGTACATGATATTGAAGAATTCATGACAATGTTAGATGATCAACAATACATAACTCAAAGAGGAATGGACAACAAAAGTGAATTGGATAAATATCTAGGAGAAGATTGTGAAGATCGAAATAAAGCCCTTGAAATATTAACTTGGTGGAAAGTGAATTCTTCCAGATTTCACATATTATCTGCAATGGCTCGAGATTTACTAGGAATGCCAACTTCTACAGTTGCATCTGAGTCAGCTTTTAGTGTTGGTGGTCGTGTTCTAGATTCATTCCGTAGCTCTCTCACTCCAAGGATGGTTGAGGCTCTTATTTGCGGGAGAGATTGGTTTCGAAAATCAAGCCGTCCAATTGTAGTGGAGGAAACTCTTGAAGATATTGAGATGATGGAATCAGGTAACCTTTGTTATCTATACACATCAATTGTTAATATTTATATACCTGTTTTTTAACCATGTGCTGACTTATATATCAATAACTTGTGGAGATTATGCAGGGGACATTTCTCTGAACATCAATAATTTGGCTCGTGAGCATCACCGATAGAGCTCCCCTCACTCTAGCACTCCTCCATCCTATCTAATGTGTTGGTGACAACTGAACGTACAATAACAACAAATTCTAGAGCATCGAGCTGTTGTGACCCGTGGGAAATTGAGTTGTGACCAAGTTTTATCCGTCTCATGAAGCATGCTTCCCTCTTTTCTTCTGTCAGTTAACATTTTATTGCAGTTGATAACTAATCTCTACTGCAATCTTTCTATAATCTGTAGTCAGCAACTGAATATTTTACAAAGACTTGTGTTAAGTCAGTTCTCTATCTTAGTGTAATATTTTTATACATACTTTGAGTGAGTCTATTTCATGGTTTTGTAGTTATGTCTTATTGTAATCTTTCAGCACATTTTATTTCATGTTGGGACTATCATCGAGGACACATTAGAGGTGGCCAAGGTGCTTGACATTATACAACATAGAGGCCCTGAGTTAGGAGTTGTTCTGAATATCAAGAAAACTGAGCTTTGTTGGCCTTCATGTGATGGACGGAAGGTCTGCAAAGGACTATTTCCTACTGATATTGGAAGGCACGTGCTAGGAGTGAAACTGCTTGGAGGTGCAGTGAGCATGGACAAAGGATTTGTTGAAGACTTGGATACGAGGAGAGCCACCAAAGCTGTTGAATTAATGAAATTACTCCCCCAGTTGGATGACCCACAGAGTGAACTTCTTTTACTACGATCTTGTATGGGTTCAGCCAAGCTCATATTTGGCTTAAGGACATGTCAACCCACGTGCATGGAGCAAGCTGCTGCTTTTTTGACAGAGGGCTATGTGAAGCTATTGAGGACATTGTGGTTTGTAGAGGTCCTTTATTTGGCGACCTTTAATGGCGGGTGGCATCCCTACCAATCAAGCTCGGTGGCTTAGGACTGCACTCCGCTATTGAAGCTTCTTCATATGCTTTTGTGGCCTCTAGAGATCAATCTTGGGTGCTTCGAGATCACATTTTACGAGATAGTGGGGTATGTGATATTGATTCTGATTTTTTAGATGCCTTAGAGGGTCTACGTGTCAAACTCCCATCTTTAGATCTTACATGTTTTGCTAACAAGGATATCGTCCCCCCTAAAGCCCAGAATGCTTTGTCAAGTTCCTTTTTTAGCAAAATTGTTAAAGAAATTGAGGTTGAATTTGAGTTGACGACTAGACAAAAGGCATTTTTTCGGTGCTTGCAATCTGACCATGCTCAAGATTTTCTTCTAGCTATTCCTATTGATGGTCTTGGAATGCATATGTCACCTATTGAGTATCGTATTATTCTCAGATATCGTCTAATGATTCCTCTATTCCCAGCAGATGAGGCGTGTCCACTATGCCACAAATCTTTCCTAGAGTCCTTTGGGGAGCATGCCATTCATTGTCATGGACTTCCAGGTTTTAAATATAGACATGATCTTGTCAGAGATATCCTCTATGATGTTCTCAAGAAGGCTAGGGTTGCGTCAAAGAAAGAAGCACCTGTGAATTTTTTGTCGGATCCACACGAGGGGAAATCCACACTCAGACCAGCGAATGTTTTAATTTTTGGTTGGGCTGGAGGAAAACATGCATGTGTTGATTTAACTGGAGTGTCTCCATTAGTTGGCTGATAAAAAGTGATTTCACTGCAGGATACGCTGCACAGAAAGCTGCATCAGCCAAAGTTGCTAAATATGAGAAGGCTTGTATTGACAATCAACATGTCTTCATCCCTTTCAGGTTTGATACCTTTGGGTTCTTGATGTCTGAAGCTGTAGAGCTCCTTAAGAGGGTCCAGAAAATTATGCATAGTAATGTTATGGTTCCCAGGTCTATGGATGTTGTGTTCCGAAGAATTAGATTTGCCATCCAAAAGGGATTGGCGACGAAGCTTGTTGCCCGTCTCCCAACAGTTTCTTTGTAATCTTGTTCTGAAGTTGTTATAATTTCATGTTCTTGCCAAGTTATTTTCACTGTTTCAGAACTATTGATTTGATCATATACAGTCTTGTGTCACACTTGTGCTACTGTTGATTTGATCATATACAATTTTATTTATATAGCTTTCAAATTTCTATGTATATTGAAGTATTGTTAGTGTTAGCTTTGTCCACATCTTATTTTCAGAACACTGTTTTTTATAATAGTTTGTTCATTTGGATTCTCTCGTATATGGTTTTTATTAATCAAGAAGTATGTTTTGATGTTTATACACTGTTCTTTATTTGCTGCTGTGGGGCTTTATGTTCTGTTAACAACAAATATCATTTATCCTCTTGTGATATGTTTCTAGCAATGATAATAAACTTTATTTGTTGCTGTGGGTAAGCTTTATCTTTATACATTTGCAAATCAGCAATCATTCCTCCAGCAATGGCAATATATCTAATGAAATAAAACACATTCCTCTGGTAATGGCATCTTAATTTGCTGTTGGAAATGTTGCTGTGCAAATGAGACACGATCTTTAATTACAGTGGCAAATCTTTTTTATACTGTTTATATTATTTTTGTTGCTTTAATTTATGTTTCGATGCTCCATTGTTCACATTTTATTTTACATATAATTTAATTGTTGTAGTGATCTGCGGGTACCCGCGGGTACCCATTACCCATTCAAATAATTCGGGTACCCGTTAGAATCGGGTACCCATTGGCACGGATTGGATCAACCCGTTGACCCAATAAAGATGGGTCGTGATGGGTCATACTTGAATGGGTTGGGTACCCGCCCCATGAACACCCCTATAAGGAACCACATACCCAATGTTAGAAAAGATGGGTCGGGATGGTATCTTATTTTAGCATGATTTGGTAAATTAGGGAGAAAAAAGGAAACTTGGTGTGAGAGAAATCCAATACGTTACAACCTTCCTGTATATCTGCTTGTATCAGCCTGAGTTTCTAGTCGAAGGTCTAATGTATGGCCTCCGAGTGCCCACGTGTCCAGGTTTGCGATGTTGTTTCTCTTTATTTTTTTCATGTGTTTTTTCTGTGGTTGGTTATAGTTGAGTTCAAATGGATACAATTACGGAGTTGCAATCCTTTTTGGAGAAATTGTTTACAAAGGGACAGAGTTTGTTACAGTCTATAACCGTTAATTTGACGGATAATGCAATGAGAACTAGCAATGCTTATTTTATCAAGTCCGAGTGTATTATCAACAATGGTGCATCCGATCATATGACAAGTGACTCGAAAATGTTTCATGATTATAAGATTTCATCCGACAAAGAGAAAGTTACTGTGGCAGATGGGTCTCTGGCTACCGTTGTTGGGAAAGGAAAGATTTCTGTTGTAGATCGATTCCTCCTTAGGGATGCACTTCATGTTCCTGATTTCCCAATTAATCTTCTACCAGTCAGTAAGATCACTAAAGAGTTACACTGCATGTTGATTTTAGATCAAAAGTCATGTATTCTAGAATACTTAAAGATAGGTAAGAAGATTGGAATTGGATTAGTTGAGGATGATCTATATCATCTTCCAGCTCGAATGGGGCAAGACCTTAACTTTGTGATGAAAGCTAAACTCGAGAAGGACAATCTAACTTTAGTCCAAAAGTGGCATGAACGTCTGGGTCATGTCAGTTTCTCCTCTCTGCATAGGTTGATGCCTAAGATTTTTTCTAGACTATCTGAGAATGCCTTGCAATGTGAGATCTGCCAGTTTGCAAATCAAACACGTATTACGTATCCCACATCTATCAGTAAATCTACTTGTGCATTTGAGCTTGTACATTCAGATGTTGTGGGACCGTCAAGTGCAAAAAGTACCAGTGGCTTTCAGTACTATATTGCTTTCATTGATGATCTTTCAAGGAATATTTACATGTACCTATTAAAAAGTGAAGTTCTTGCAATTGTTAAAAGCTTTACAAATATGATTGATACTCAATATGCAACAAGAGTTAAAACACTCAGGACTGATAATGCAAAAGACTACCTAGAAAGATCTTACGTGCTTTTCTTGATGAGAAGGGTATCATTCATGAGCAGTTAGACAACAAAAGAACAGAGTTGCAGAAAGGAAAAATTGTCACTTATTGATTGTCACCAAAGCGTTGTTGTTCTAGCGAAATGTACCAAAAAGTTTTTGGGGAGAGGTTGTCTTGACTACTACTTTTGATCAATAAGATACCTTCTATCATTATTGGAAAGAGAACTCCTTTTTTGTCATCAATCCGGACAATTCTCCTTTCAATTTAGATCCTCTTGTTTTTGGATGTGTATGTTTTCTTCATAATTCCGGATCAGGTTTGCGAAAGTTGGATCTAAGGGCAACCAAGTGTATCTTTCTTGGCTATTCACTAATGCAGAAGGGGTATAAATGCTATGACCATGTGGCACGTCGTCTTCATGTAAGTAAGGATGCTACTTTCTTTGAGAATGGATCATATTTTTCTAAGAATCTTCCTCAGGGGGAGTCTATCACTATGGATGTTGAGGAAAGAGAAAAGGGGATTTACTTTCTTGGTGATGTCCAGGAGACCATTCATGTGGATAAGAGCAGTCGATAGGTTAAAGCAGATGACAATGAAAAAGAAATTGTAATAAACCATGATGTCAATCCTCCCTCAAGCTGTGAACAAGAGATTATTCATGTGGGTGAAAATAGTGGGCAAGATAGAGAAATGACAATGAATTAGAAATTGAACAAAATCATGATATCAATCTGTTCTTAGATGATTTAAGTCCTGAAAATATCTCTCTTTCTCAACCAGTGGTAGCTAATGATATGAGTAGTTTACATGATGATCGTCTCATAGCTACGAGGAAGGCTGTTAGAACTGTTCGAGCCTCTATTCGATATCCAGTGGAAAAGTTTGTTGCCTACACCAAGATGAGTTCGAGATACCTATGCTTCATTACCTCATTGGATCCTCACTGTGTTCCTAAAAATGTCGAGGAAGCAAAAAATGATCCAAAATGAGAGAATGCTATGATGGAAGAAATGAATGCATTGGTGAAAAATGATACTTGGGATGTTGTTAATGTTCCTAAGGACACTCACTTGGTTGGTTCTAAATGTGTATATATAATAAAATATATTGCGGATGGGAAGATTGATAGATTCAAGGCTCGTCTTGTGGCTAGGGGATGCAGTCAAAAATATGGGATAAATTATCTTGAGACGTTTGTCCCCATGGCAAAAATGAATACTATGCGGGTTGTTATTTATCTAGCTGCATATTTTTCGTGGAATATATATCAATTGGATGTGAAAAATGTGTTTTGAATGGTTATCTTAAAGAAGAAGTCTATATGAAAATGCCACCTGATTTTGAAAAAGGAGATAAGTGTTGCAGAATAAAAAGAGCATTGTATGGACTAAAACAATCCCCAAGAGCATGGATTGAACGTCTTTGTGTGGTTATGATCAGAAATGGATACACCCAGGTGAATGGGGATCGCACTTTGTGCATAAGAAAGATTGGTGAGAGAAAATCCACCATGTTGGTGTATGTGGATGACATGATCCTTACAAGTGATGATGAATAAGAATTGTCCAAGTTAAAGAAAACCCTTGTTGCTGAATTTGAATTAGAAGACCCGGGGAAGTTGAAATACTTCCTAAGTATTGAGATGGCTCGATCACCAAAAGGTATGTGTCTAAGGCAACGAAAATATGTTTTGGATTTGCTAAAGGATTGCAACATGTTGGGATGCAAACCAACAACTATCTCTATGGAAGAAAATCATAAACTAAGTAAAGATGGTGGTGAAATTCTTGATGATAAAGGAAAAGGAAGGTATCGGAGATTGGTCGGAAACTAATCTATCTTACACTCACGAGGCCAGATATCACCTACACTGTAAATGTGGCAAGTCAATTCATGCATGCTCCAACCACCTCTCATGCGAATATGGTAAATAGAATTTTGTGCTACATAAAAGGTTCACCTGGAAAAGGTATTTTGTTCAAGAAAAATCCTGACATGATAATTGAAGGATATGCTGACGCTAATTGGGCCGGTTCTATAGCTGACAGAAGATCTACTTCAGGTTATGCAGTGTGTTTGCGTGGAAATGTTATTATTTGGAGAAGTAAGAAGCAGAATGTTGTTTCAAGATCAAGTGTTGAATCTGAATACCGTGACCTTGCAAATGGTGTTATATAAATCCTTTGGCTAAAAATCTTGCTACAAGACTTAGGCGTCAAAGTTAATATGCCAATGGAGATGTTCCGTGACAACAAAGCGACAATAAACTTGGCTAACAATCCTGTAATGCATGATAGAACCAATCATGTGGAAGTTGATAGGCATTTCATCCGTGAGAAGATTGATGCTGGACTATTATGCCTCATATAATTGAAATCTGGTGACCAGGTCGCTGATCTCTTCACAAATGGACTTCCTACGAGGCAATTTGAGATGAATGTAGGTAAGTTGGGCATGGTGGACATGCATACCCAACTTGAGGGGGAGTGTTGAATGGTTATGTGTATATAGGTAAACAGATCTTTAGATGAGAGACTGTTTACCCATCCTGCTCTATATATTGTACTCATCCCCCCTTTTTTTATAATTAACTTAGTGAAGAGAGCATCTCTAATCTTTGGTGAGGGAGATTATATATTTTGACTCTCTCCTCCTCCTTATTCTTCTCATTATGCCATTCTAGGTTAGCCTCCCCCAACATTCTTAGCCTATCAACGACAAGTAGGGAATTTGGACACGATGTTGTAGTCATCAATGAGATGCTATAGTTTGGTGATCTTACCACATTAATTATTTTTTCACAAATTATGTACAGAGGCTTCCCTTTATAGCCATTGTCATCATTAACATATTTCTATTCAATTTCTCCTCCTTTTATAGCCATTGACATCATTAGCATATTTCTGTTCAATCTCTCCTCCCAACTCCAGCCTGCTCAGAGTCCACACCAGATGCCATGATCTTCGTTTTTTAAAGTGAATAGAAGAGACGAATACAACATGCAGCAATGCTAACAATAACAAACCAAATCATAATATCACCATTGATATGCAATTATAAAAATATGATACAAATTCACTCGAAGCATAGAGAACAATTACATAGCATCAACGATTTAGGGAATTCTAACAAGATTTCAAGGTAAAATGCTTTAATTTCCATGTCTTCACAAATCAAAATGTGGAGACAAGTTGAGGAGGAAGACACTATGATTACCGATTATGAAAAACATGAAGTAGAGAGCACATACCATCAAATTGATGAGCCTCGACAATCTCTCTAGTGCTTCGTAAATGTCCAAAATCACTTGAGAATGCTCATTGGCAGCATGTATCAGTCGAAATTGGGGGAGATGAGGATATTAATTGGCAATATGAAATCAGTTTTGGATAGAGAAATGTAATTAATTTTCATTGTTAGGCAACATTTATGATATATTGACAACTTGAGTGATACATCGACGATATGCCGCCAATATCTCGCATATTGTTATTTGATGGCATGGTTGTAAGTGAGGGACCAAGTATAAACACAGTGATATCACAGGTTCATTAATATATACATATATTTGGTGCTTAAATTATTGAACTAAGTGGACTATGGAAATAATGGTAGCCGTTGAAGTGTAATTGTAAGCGTTTAGTAGCAATGCAACATAAATATGAAATAGATTGGTGCCAAAATATAGTTTAGATACTTTACAGAAGTATGGATGCAAATGCCCTTTAATTAAAACGAGTACGTTTTCCCAAGAAAAAAAACATCCTCTCGCTTGCCAGTACCACATATACTCCGGCACAACGCAACGCGCACGCGCCACGACAAACCAAACAGCATCCTCTTGCTTCCACTCCTCCGCGAAGAATTTTAAGACTGTCGCGGCACCTCATCAGCAGTCAGCACTGTTGGCACTCCCGCATCTGCACCCAAACATTCCTCCTCCGCGGGTGACCACACCTCTCCCACTCCCCCTCCAAAATAACGACGCCGCTATCTTTCCCCCCGCCCCGCTCACCTCGACACTGCCATCGAACCTCAAGGGCCATCATGGCGCTTTTCTCGGCGGCGTACCTCGAGAGCGCGGCGGTGAAGGAAACTCGGTCTCTAGTGGCGGAGCTCTGCCGGCAGTTCTACACGCTCGGTTGGGTCTCCGGCACCGGTGGGAGCATCACCATCAAGGCCCACGACGCCGCCGTCCCCAAGCACCAGCAATTGATCGTCATGTCCCCGTCCGGTATAATCGCGATCGTTTTCATGCTGGATTCTTTTTCCTTCTCTTGTCTCCTCCCGATAGAATCTTCTGAAGCATCTGTTGGTGGCGGGGGGATCTCGTTGCCAATATTTACTATAAGTACTTTATCATTGCGCCGGCGAGAAGTCGTTTTTAAGTTTATGTACTTTTTTTAATATGCAGGGAGGTTGTGTTTATGTTCTGTATATTATAGAAATCGCCTCTCATTGTATGTGCCGCATATGATGGTGTGCATTTTGAATGAAATGCGGAATCACAATCCGGTGGCTGTCCTCCAAGGTCATGTTTGGATGGAATAAATAGGAGGGGAGGGAAATGAACAGATGCAGAGCGAAGCAATGGCTGTGTTTGGTTGCATAATAAGTTAAGCAGTGTCGTCCCTGACATTTTGTAGGCCCTAGGCAAAACAAAAAAAATGGGACCTTCTCAAAAAATTCGATGAACAATGTGCCCTTATATAATTCCATAAAATTTTGAACTTTAGTGTCGTCCCTGACATTTTGTAGGCCCTAGGCAAAACAAAAAAATGGGATCTTCTCAAAAAATTCGATGAACAATGTGCCCTTATATAATTCCATAAAATTTTGAACTTTAGCATTGATTTGTTCACTGAAAATTCGATTCTATAAGAGTTCATTTTTTGATGAGTTGTTTCATCGAAAAATTGATTCTATAAGGGCTCATTTTTTAATGACTTATTTCATCAAAAAATTCGATTCCACAAGGGCCCATTTTTCGGTGAGTTGTTTCACTAATAATTTGATTCTACAACGTCTCATTAGGACATAATACTATTTTTCTCTATAACTAAAAGTTGGATACATGTAAAAATGGGCCCCTAATGTTATGGGGCCCTGGGCCATTGCACTCGCAAACTACCCTCAGGGACGACCTTAAGAGTAAGGAAACGGAGGTATATGAAATGAATAAAAAGGGAGTATGAGGGGATGTTCAGTTGGCGTCATTCCTCTCTCCTATCAGACAGAGTTAGAGGGAATGGGAAGGACATTGTTTGGTTGTTTTTTGTCATACCCCCATTGTTCCTTTCTCCACACAATCTTCAGCTAGTAGAAGAATTAATCTATTGCTATATTGGTGAAAACATTGTACATACACTAGCTGCTTTTCTTTCGATTGTATTGCCAAGCATGAGATACTACATAGTCTTCTTTTGCCCTTACCATGTGTTCAGTCAGCAGATGTTGTCGTCTCCACTCCTCTCCTTTCTTCCAATTTCATTCTCCTCCTTTCTTTAACTTCCCTTTTTCTTCTGTTCCCTCCAGCCACATATTTTGGCTTAAGGATGAAAGCCACCCAATGGTTCTACAAACCATTATATTAGTCCTTTTCAAAAAAACCATTATAACAGGTTGCCAATAGGATGTCTACATTTTTAAATCGAGTTTTGGCACTTATGTTACAAATTTGTGTATCAAGTTGCTTTCATATTTTCAATCTCGTCGTGTTCCTTCCTTATTTGGATTAACTATTGGACATGCCTTTGCTAACCATGGAGGATCACTTGTCTTCTTTCTCTCACTCGTGAACATATAATCCAAATTGCAAGGAGAAGATATAGACAAACATGCTTAACAGACTCACACTTGCATAAAATACTATATTTCCTCTTCTTCCTTCACTGTGTTTTCGGTTAGCAGATATTGTAGTTTAGTTTCCACTCCTCCCCTTTTCTTCCTATTTCATTTGCGTCCTCTCCTTCACTTCTTTTACTAAAAGCCCTCTATTAAATAGTGGCTAAAGGATGAAAGCCTTCCAATTGTTTTACAAGCCATTGTGGTAGTTTGCCAATGGGGTTTCTACTTGTTGAAATCGATTTTGACCCTTATGTTACGAATTTGTATATTAAATGAATTTCTTTTTACTGTTGTCTCCTCTCAGTCCCCTCGTTGTTTGACTAGTCACTGGCTGTGCATTTGATAACCGTGGATGATTATAAGGAGACATAGACAAGTATGCTCAATTTTTAGATTTAAAGATTTGACTTATAGAGCGTCAAAAAAAAAGATTTGACTTATAACTTTGTATAAGCTATAGTTTCGCAAATAGTAATGTCAGGGCGGAGCCAGAAAATTTTTATAGGTGGAGTCGATGTTTAGTCAAATATGTAAATAACAAAAAATTCTACTATTGAGTTGCACCCACAAATGGGGTTGTCTAGATAAAGTTTTAGTTATGGCCTGGGCCTAGAATACAATGCTCATGGCACCCACTGCAGATCAATCGATGGGGATCATACCATTAAGCAACCGGAAGAACTTTGATCAGAAGAAATGATAAGGATAGACTATGACCTTACAGATGAATGCGTAAAATAGACTTGGACGTCTGGTTTGACAATACATTGACTTTAGTTCAATAATGTCCAGAAAAACTATCAATTTTAGGTTAATATTAATGGTTTAGATGCACAACTATCAATTGGTCTTGATCCAAAAAGCCCCATAATGATGGTTTAAATGCTTAGTTGATTTAGTATTAAAAAGATTGAGTTCTTCCCAAACCTTAGTAAATTGCAATACGATGGTACCAAATCTGAATGATTCTCAATCTCACCCACCACCATGGATTCAAATTCCTACCTTGCCCAGTTCACACAATCCTAAAATTCTAATTCTGGAAGCAGTAGCTCCAAGTTTCAAGAAAGAACTTTAGCGGCAAACCTTACATATTACTATTTCAATATGACAAACTCTTGTACTGCATGAACAATCAATTTTAAGAACATCACAGAGAAACAACAGATGGGGAATTAATCCCCTCATCAACATTATTTCAATTCGATAGCATTTATAAGATCGCATAGAGTGACAAAATAGGCAAAGCTATGAGAAGAAGATGAAGCATAACAAATAGAGTAGATGATCAACTAATAAAGGAAGAGAAACATGAAAGATATTATCTACAATAGATGAAAGGGATGTATGATTAAATTGATTTCATTGGAGAAGACAATGGCCTCGACATGCTGACGATTACTTGGAGGCTGTGCTACTGCAGCTAGAGCTTATGCATCTCGAAGATCACATCTGGTTTGATCACCCAATGCTCGATTCAGGAGCGGAGGTAACTAGGGAGCATGGTCGGGAAATGTCGAATTGGGATGACAGGTTGGTTAAAATGGGGGAATGGGGGGAGTTGAACCATTGATGGGAAACTAATTTGTCATGATCCAAATTCGGGGTCATCATATTCTCTCATTTCTTGGTTTCGTTATTCAACAATAACTTTATTAAATAATAATAACTAACATTCATAAACAAATTACAATAAAAAATGCTGTAGAGAAAACATGCATCGTAGTTCCATTCACAAAGTAAAAGTTTACATGGCAAATTTCTCCACCCCATTCATTTACATGTACATCAAGATGAAAATAAATAATACAAAAGAACTATTAACCACTTGAGACCGGAAGGAAAGTACTAGTGGCTGGCTAGTTGCGGATCCTGTGATGTCTTACAGATGCTTTTTGAGTTTTTGAAATCACATGACATGCGTGAGTGAGTGCTTAATAGGAAAGAAAACAAATGTAAAATAAGTTGGGTTAATTTACAAACTATTTATATCAAAAAATTTCGTTACTTCTTATCGCGTTTCCTTCCCTGACTAATTCCCTTCCGTGATGAATAGGAAAATTCACTCTTTTCATCAAATTGCCCTCGAAAATTCACCCTCCTCTTTTCCCTACTCCTTATGGAAGGCTGCTTTTCCTACTCCGTATTTGCTCTCTTCCACTCCTATTTGGAAAGGGGCTATTAGTTCTCAGAACCAGGTTCACCTCTCTATTTACGTATGTTAGTGTCTTGCTTGTTTCCTGCTCTTCTAGTAAAGAAAGGTGATCCTCCGCCTGCCTAGCCTGAGAGACGACTAGTGTGGACCGAAATGGCGAAGCCGGTCCCCGGTGGGTCGGACGTCCTTCTCTAACTTGAAGAGCAGCTAAGAAGTAGACTCCGTGATCAAGTCTTCTTATAGCGTTAGTGCTGATCTCTTTTAGCGCTTGCTGCTTGCCGTCTTTCTAGCCTTGTTCGACATCTTCATTTTCTCTCTTGGCTGTGTGCAGGAGCCATCATGAAGCAGAACCCAAGATGGGATTTTCCTTGTTAGAAGGCAATCCTCATAAAGAGGCCGTCCAGATGAAGAGCCGCCCCTTTGAGTCATTGATTCCATTTTCATTTGGTTCTATCAAATTCTATTTCATGTCAAGGATTAGTCTGACGATATTATATCACTTATCATGGACTCCAAAGTTGTGGATACTCCAAGAATGGAGGTTGCTTTGTACTGTGATTATGTTTCTATGCATCGCCTTAACCAATATTCCTATGCTACCTTGACAACTTTCACTTATCCTTTTAATTAGGGCCTATAAGCCTTCTGTCTGTCTAATATGGAAGCCCACTATCCTCGAGATTCCATTTGCTTAAATCTATAGACTTACAATTACATATTTTTTTACTCCAAGTCATCTTTATCGTAGTGGAGAAAATGTAATATGTTCTTGGATCCACTTAAAACCTTGTAAATTTGTATAATATATCAACGATATCATTTATGTATTGACCTTTAGGTTAATTCACTAATATAGAATTCATTGTAATTTAATCTGAAAATCCAAAAACAAAAGGAACCTCATCCAGATTTGGGAATTTGTAGCCCAATCTCATCCTTATCGATGATGAAGAACTTAATAATCAAGGATCCATTTTCCTCGAGGAATCTCATCCAGGTTCTGATACCTTTTTGTGATCGTGCATTATCCTCTATATCTTCAATTTAGTTATACATTTCCACACATGACTACAATCAGTACTCCTATCTTCCTTACAGCTGGAGCTCCTAATCATTTCAACCATGTTATAAGTAGTTTCTGTTAACATATATGTTACTAAACTTAAGCAATCCTCTTTTTTTTGTTGTGATTCTTTTTCTCTTCAAAAGGTAAAGTTGCTCTCTAAGCATGTCCTAATAACTGCATTAATGAGATAATATGGATTACCCTTCAAATGATTGGGCCTTTTATCGTGAACATGGAACCATCTTTGTACCTCCGCATACGTTAAAACAAAAAAGAGTATCCCACACCTTTCTTTTTCTCTCTACATCTCCATTCATCCTCACAAGCCCTTATGCCTCAACCATTTTAGGGACACTCCATCATTGATCAATAGGATAGAAATCTCCGAATCACGTAGTCCATATATATTGGGAAAAATTAGAAGAGAAGTTTATTCTAGGGAACCCTAGGCTCTCTTATATAGAGAAGAGACCTATGGGTAAATTACATAAGATAGATATAAAGAAATAAAAATAAGGAACCGATACTCAGAGTACACAGAAATATCTCTACACCCCCTTCAAGATGGAGCATAGATGTCAATCATGCTCAACTGGGAAGAACAGTTCTGAAATGGCCCTCTGGGTAATGCATTGGTAAAGATGTCTGCCATTTGCTCTCACGTGCTGACATGGGAGGTAGAAATCAAGCCATTCTGAATCATGTCTCTAGTATAATGGCAGTCTACCTCAATATGCTTCGTTCTTTCGTGGAATGCAGGATTGTTTGCAATGAACAAGGCAACCTAATTATCACATTGTAACTGCATGGGTAGAGGTACATTTATATGCAAATCTACTTGCATTGCTCGAACCCACATCATTTCTGTACTTGCTTGTGCCATAGCCCTGAACTCAGATTCGTCACTCAATCTAGCTAGCACCGTTTGTTTCTTGCTTAAACAAGGGAACAACCAATGAACGTTGTAAAGCCAGAAATAGACTTCTTGTCCTTAGGACACCCTGCATAGTTTGCATCAGCACATGCAGAAACAGAAAGAGTTGCTCCTTTCCTGAATTGTAATCCTACACCTGGAGAAGATTTTAGATCTCGCAATATCATGTATATAACATCCATATGTATCTGTCGGGGGTGCTCCATTAACTGGCTCACCCGACTCACTGCAAACGAAATGTCAGGTCTAGTAATAGTAATATATAGGAGCTTCCCCACAATCTCTTTATATCTCCTCTTTTCAACCTCTTCTGTATCATCATCGTATAACTTTATGCTAGGCCTAGGATCCATAGGAGTAGTGGGCGGTTGACATCCAATCATGCCCGTTTCAATAAGCATATCTTTAATATACTTCCTTTGGGTCATCACAAGACCTTGCGCATTCCTAGCAAATTCTAACCCTAAGAAATACCTTAGGGTTCCCAGATCCTTAGTAACAATCCGACGACCCATAAATTCTTTTGCCATTTATACCCCCTGCACATCATCTCCTGTAACGAGTATATCATCAACATAAACCACGATAACAACAATACCTCTAGGTATCCTACGTAAAAACAGTGAATGGTCTGCATTTGATCTCTTGAACTCCTACCTTTCCACCAAATCCGAGAGCTCCTGAAACCAAGCCCTTAGACTTTGCTTATGGCCATATATTGCCTTGTGGAGTCTACAAACCTGCTGACACTCCCCCTCAGCAGCAAACCCCAGAGGCTGCTGCATGTAGACTTCCTCCTGTAGATCTCCGTACAAAAAGATATTTTTAACATCTAGCTGAAACAAAGGCCAATCATGTAACACTACAATTGAAAGAAGATCCCGTAGAGTGGAGTGGTGACGCACAACAAGAGAGAATGTGTCCATATAATCCATGCCGTAGGTCTGAGTAAATCCTCAAGCTACTAATCTTGCCTTGTAATGATCAAGGCTCCCATCCACATGGTGTTTAACAGTAAACACTCATTTGCAACTGACAACGGAGGCTACAGGAGGAGAAAACACCAAACTCCAGGTACCACGTGATTGCAAGGCAACCGTCTTTTCCTCCATAACTAAACGCCAACGACTATCCTTCAGGGCCTCCTGATAATTCCGTGGAGTATCAACGACAGATAGAGCAACTGCAAATCTCTGAAAGTCCCCTGTCAGACGATGAAAGGAGACCTGGGACGCAAGAGGATAAGAGGCACAAGTACGCTTTTGCTTCTGTAATGCAATGGGTACATCCGGGTCATTGGTAACCTCATCCATATGAGGGCCAGTCTCTTGCAAAGATTCCTGCACAGATATATCTTCAGATCCATCATTAGAAATCATGTTATCAGAACAAACCTGAGGCGTGCTGGATGACAAGCGATTACCATGAGCAGAGACATGTCTACGGGTATAGAGTTTTGGTTATGATGGAACAATGTGCGACTGGGTAGAAGGTGGTAATGGTGGAGGTGGTGGTGGCGGTGGTGGCAGTAGTAGAACAACATGCACAGGTAGAGGAGATGACTGAGGCGTAGGAGGAGATGGCAAGTAAACCTCATCATCAGAGTCTGATGAAGCCAACCTGTCGCCTGGAGGGGAGAAAAACATCACAGACTCAAAAAATGTGATATCAACACTGATATAATATTTCATGCGCAAAGGATCATAACACCGGTATCCCTTCTGGGTCCTGGAGTACCCAACAAACACACATTTGACAGCCCTAGGAGAGAGCTTGTCAAGATCTGAAGGCAACTGGTGGACGAATGCAACATAACCAAAGACACGAGGAGTAAGTGAGAATAATTCCTCAAGAAAAACTACGGAGAAAGGAGTTTTCTCACCCAAGACAGATGATGGCATGCGATTCACCAGGTAACACGCAGTAAGGACAGCATCATCCCAAAACGAATGCGGGGTATGACTCTGAATAAGAAGCGTCCGAGTGACATCAAGTAAATGGCGATGCTTTCGCTCTGCAACGCCATTCTGCTGAGAAGTGTAGGGACATGTTGTTTGATGAATAATACCACGTGGTGAAAAGAAATGTGATAGAGTACGGGTACAGAATTCCAAAGCATTATCAGTTCTCACAAATTTCTCATAAGAAGAGAAAACATTCTGCACTTCATTGATAAAGATTTTGATCACATCCCCTGCTTCAGATTTATTTTTCAATAAAAAATCCATGACAAACGAGAGATGTCATCAACTGCAACAAGATAAAACCTGTGTCCCTGATGATCATGAACGCGACTCGGACCCCAAATGTCAACATGAAATAACCCAAAAGGGGAGCTACTGCTCTGACTCTGATGACTAGGGAAAGTAGACCGATGATGCTTCCCCAACTGACACACCTCGCACTGGAAGGGAGACCCCGGTGAAATTTGTGGCAAAATATGACTGGAGGCGACGACCTTGGAGAGGGAGAGAGAGATGCGGCGGGTGGGGTAGGGTTAGGGTACAGAGCACCGTTATAGGATCGTGGCTCTGATACCGTGTTGGAAAAATATAAGAGATGTTTATTCTAGGGAACCCTAGGCTCTTTTATATAGAGGAGAGACTTATGGGTAAATTACATAAGATATATATAAAGAAACAAAAATAAGGAATCGATACTCAGAGTACATAGAAATATCTCTACAATATAGGTACATGTGCACGTTGTTAATTTTATCATCTCATGTGGATGTTAATCGCTATCTTTGTGTCCTACTTTTGGTACAAATATATATCGATAAGAAATCTTTATAGTCGGTTACTTGGTCAAGCAGAGATATTCTCTACCCTTGTGTTGTTCTGAAGGCCTTGTTATTCCGAAGGTCGTTCATTCTGCGATCCATGTGTTCCTTATAGTGACTAAGTTAATTCTGATTGGTGTTTGTCATCGTCTAGAGTTGACCATGAGGCATTTCTTTTGGGGGAAAGAGATGGCCAAACTTGGGGTATTGCTGTGGTGGTATGGATGTGATTTCTCACCTTTGGGGATTTGTGGAAGATTTGTTGTGTTGGTTGGTTTGATCAATTTATAGAATCCGATTTCAACTATGTACTTGCCGATTTCAACTATGTACTTGTTTTCGGTCGTATCTTCTACTTAATTCTAGATGGGAATTTGCCGATGTTTTACTAGAGGCATAGTCCCATATGGCTCTCGTCTTAAGGGATGGTGGTTGCTCATTTCAATTTTGGTCCTACAATTGGTTGGGGAATGATATTTGTTCTAGGTTCCCTTGACTCTTCGCTCTATCGTGTAATTGTGATTTGCTTGTCACAGAGGCTTGGTTGATTGGTCCAGGCTGCCTACTTTTTGTTTGGCTTTTTACGATCAAAGGATGACAAAATATTCACAGTTAATGGAGGTTCTTAGTCAGGTTGGTGGCCTTATTATGGACACCGGGAATGGTGGTGGTGGTGGGGGGATTCTTAGTAAAGAAGGCACATAGAGCTTTGTCTGAGCCTAAGGTTCTTGACCATGGTAATTTGAAGCGGGATTGAAAACTTTATCAGAGCTTCGAAGGTGCATGTACGTGGGAAGCTCGTCCTTTGGTCCTTAAGTAGGGGCCAACTTTTGACTACGATGAGTTAGGAATGCTTTAGTCATGGGGCTATGGAAGCCTGATCTGTTTGTGGGAATGATCCATGGAATTGGAGCACTTGTTCCTCTCGTGTGACCACATGAGGGAGTTGTGGGGAGATGCTTCCATTCATTGGATCGGCATCTCTTCCCATGAATTGTTTTGATCTTTGCTTGTAGCAGCTAAGTTTTGTTCTATTGCATAGCGACTGAAGCCGATAGTGTGGTTATGGTCAATTTGACTTGCTAGAAATGGAAGGTTTTTCATGTTGACTGATTGTATGTTGAGAATGTTGCCAACCATATGACAGGAATCTACTCGAGTCTTCGTCCTTATTATTTGACCTTTTTATGATATATTTTTAGATGTGCATTAATCTGAATGCATGTCCTTTGTTACATCAAAAAATAATAATTTGTGGGTCAAGCATTTTGAGCGAGGAACTCGATTCATAGAGATGTAAAAGAAGAGTGATGATTATTGAATTTGAATTATCTCACAAGTGTCTGCGTCCAATGGACAGTTCATAAATATTAAGCCTTGCGAGTTGGTTCACCTACGGAAACCTTGGTTATGGTCAATTTGACTTGCTAGAAATGGAAGGTTTTTCATGTTGACTGATTGTATGTTGAGAATGTTGCCAACCATATGACAGGAATCTACTCGAGTCTTCGTCCTTATTATTTGACCTTTTTATGATATATTTTTAGATGTGCATTAATCTGAATGCATGTCCTTTGTTACATCAAAAAATAATAATTTGTGGGTCAAGCATTTTGAGCGAGGAACTCGATTCATAGAGATGTAAAAGAAGAGTGATGATTATTGAATTTGAATTATCTCACAAGTGTCTGCGTCCAATGGACAGTTCATAAATATTAAGCCTTGCGAGTTGGTTTATATCAAAAGTGAACACCAAAGCTCAATTCCTTGGGATCAATTACGCCATGGCTGTCCGAAACCTTAAACCTTAGTTTAACACGATTTTATAAGTTGTTGAAACTTGAATTGATTTATCAAGGTTTTCTTTGAAAAATTGTGTATCGAGGTGTCCATTTATCTTTATGCCTCTGTTAACTGGTTCACATTGGCTTTGTGCAGGTGTCCAGAAAGAGAGGATGATGCCTGAGGACATGTATGTGATGTCAGGGGCTGGAGAGGTGTTGTCGACTCCAATTGCGAAGCCATATCCACATAAACCCCCGAAGTGCAGTGATTGTGCACCTTTGTTCATGAAGGTATTGCTATATATAGGACTTCAGAAATGGGGGTAGAATTTTCATGTTTGTGTTACGGTGTCGTTATATTGTTTTTAAATGACCTGCAGAGTTTGTCAAAGTAAACTTCGGTTAATAAATTGAATTCATTGTGATGAAATAAAAGATAATGGATCAAATAATATAGCTTCAACTATATTCTTCACCATGTGTTGGCCAATGGCATTTATAATGAAGTTCGATCCCTTGATCTTCCATTGGTTTTCTTATTAGCATAGTTCATAACCTTAATGGAGAGACCAGCTAGTTCCCACAAGATGTCCATTTCTGTAGATAACTGATGCAATAATGGTTTTTTTCACGATGTAGCTGCCAATGTTTCTTGCAAATTTGCACAATACCATGTTTAAAATTTATAACATTCTCAGGTCTCTCATATTGAATGTTAATTTTTTAACTAATCCAATAATGAAGATACATTCAAACGATCAAGGTCCAGCTTTTGCAGATTACACCATGATAATATGTGATTGCTAGACAACTAAAACTATTGAGATATTATTTATCTTTTATAATGTTTACGTAATTTCTATTTTCTTTGTCTTCATGTAATTTGCCTAACAAGTTTCTCTCATATATAAGATAACCCTAGGACCTCATCAATAATGCAATTCATTCTTTCATCTCCACATGGTATCGGAGTAATGGTTCTAGACCGGAGTTTTAACCTAATTTCCCGCTGCCATCGCCAGCCCAACTCGACACCCACATGCGTCGTCCCTCGTGTGCGTCGCCGCTGCTCGCTGCCAGCCACCAGGCGTTGTTCTAGGCCCTGTGCTGCCTCCTACAACGGTGGTAGGGCACCACCAGCCCCCGAGGGCCGCCTCCAGGCCCCTGCGCTGCCTCTAGGAAGCAACTCCAGCCTACTACGGCGCCTCCAGGCCTCCATGGGTCCCTCTCACCACCATGGGGCGTCAACCTTCTGTGGCTGCATTCGGAACCACCTAGGGCACCCTAGGCACTTATGTGCGCTGATCAGATGCTTGATTTGAACCAAAAACGATCTGAGTTTGACCTGAAAACGTGATTTCAGACCTATAAATCACGTTTTTCGGCCCAAGGCCTTAAATGTCGGTTTCGGTCACCATTTCGGTATCGACCAAAATAGAATTTCGATGGAATTTCGGTGGAATTTCGACCGAAATTTCGGTCATTTCGGTCATTTTTTGTACTAGGACCTCCATATTTCGGTCATTTCGGTCGAATTTCGATTTCGACTGGATATCGATATTCGACAGAAATTCGACCGAATTTCGCTGAAATTTGAGGCCATGTTCCGGCCCTAGCACATGCACAGATTGACGAGGATGGTTGTGTGAGTCTACACATACAATCAATCCTCCATATGATTGTGCAGACTTTCTCAGATCGGCCTACTTCCCAATCGAATTCTGTTTTCGGTCGTTCTTCTATCATGTCAGAGAACAAGGGCGATATATTTTCTTTGTCCGATGCCTTTAAGGGCCCAGTTCCCATCGTAAAGATGGATGGGACCGACTATGAGTTGTGGTCCATCCAGTTTCTCACCCTCATGCAGTGCAATAATAATGAGCACATTCTGACGAAGCCAGAGCCGACGGATAAGACTGGGGACAAAGCTTCGTGGAAGTAAGACGACACATGCGTATTTGGCTCTTCGGGACCCTCACCACGGATATAGCCAATGATATTGTGAATCAGTCCATCGTCAAGATGATGTGGGATATTCTGGCATCTACTTATGCCCAAGCAAAGAATGATGTCAAGATTCTTCAGCTTTAGTTCGACATTTACATGGCCAAGTAGAATGGTCGTCCACTGCACACATTCCACTCGTTTCATGGCATGTTCAAGAAGCTTCACTGTTTCATGCCTACTACGACATCTATTGAGCAACATATGGCATACAAGAACTCCACGATGGTTGGAGCCTTTTTGGCTGCGCTCGACCCGGAGTATGCTGCAGCATGAGCACAACTCCTTACTGGGGCGACCATACCTCCCATGAAGGAGGCCTACAATCGTCTCAACAAACTTCTTATTCCTCCTACTGCCACTCCACAACCCTCTTTAGCGATGATCGCTTCTCACATCACAACAGAGGAGGGTTTACCCAGTTCATAGGGCGTAGTCCTCGTTGCAGAGGCGATGGCCGCCAGCATGTTCCTTGCACCTACTGTTGTCGTCCAGAACACACAGAGGACACATGCTATCTGAAGCATGGATACCCCACATCTGCTCGTGTAGTAGAACATATCGGGCCTTCAGAGACTTCAGCTTCCCAGGAAAATCCATGCCTGGATAACATTGTCTCTCGTATACGAGAGATCATGACTTCGGTGACCGACACCATCACTACATGATCCATAGATACTGCAGCCGCAACCAGAGCCTCTTCGAGCTCCTCAGGTATTGCTTACGCTTTTACTGGTAGTAGCGGTGCAGATACGACAGAGTGGATCATGGACTCTGGCGCATCCCACCATCTGTGTGGAGATAGAGCCCAATTCAGGTCCTACAGGATTATACCTTCTGGCAGATGGGTTGTTATTGCTAATGGGGTCTACTCACCGATCACAAGACATGGGGAGGTGTATCTGACGCCATCCATGCGCCTTCACAATATTTTATATCCCCCTGATTTTTAGATAAACTTACTTTCTATTAGTCAGATTACTAAAGATCTTCATTGCCGTGCCATTTTTGACCCTTCGTTTCTTGTGTTTCAGGACATACTCACGGGCAAACTGAATCTATAGATGGTCCAACCTCCTCATGTTGGTACCTCCACTATTCCTACTGGACCAGTCTTACCGTACTTGTGGCACCTTCGTTTTGGCCACCTTCCTCTACAGAAGTTGTATCGTGTCCTTCCATAGATCTCCACGCGATCTTCCTTTCAGTGCAAGGATTGCCAGCTTGAAAAACACTATCGTTCCTCCTTTCCATCTCGTCAGAGTCGGAGCAGTTCTCATTTCTCAGTTGTTTGCGCTCCTTCATTTAGATGTCTGGGGTCCGAGTCGTGTTCCTAATCACCAGGGACATTGTTTTTATTTGATTGCTGTAGGTGATTTTTCTAAACTTTCTTGGATTTTCCTTTTGAAGAATAAGTCTAAGGCTGGCTCTCTGTTACCAAGTCATTCATTAATGAGATAAAAGAATATTTTTTCCGCCAATGTCAAATATTTGCTTTCTGATAATGCCTTGGAGTTTTGCATCCCACAGCTTTCTGAGTTTGTCAGGTCTCTTGGCATTATACACTATACTTCATGTGCCCATACATCTCAGTAGAACGGTGTTGTCGAGCGTAAACACAGTCACTTGATGTGACAAGAACCATGTTGATTCAGAGTCGTGATCCTCACGCTTATTGGGATGATGCGGTTCTCACTGCTTGCTACTTAGTGAATCGCATGATTTCCTCTATTTTGAGAGAAAAGATCCCTTTCTCGATTGCGTTTCCCGAGAAGGATCTATTCTCCCTCACACATTGTGTATTTGGATATGTAGCCTTTATTCATGATTTTTCTCCTGGATATGACAAGCTCTCCCCCAGAGCTGTCAAATGTATTTTTGTTGGCTACTCTCGTACCCAAAAGGAGTACTATTGCTTTGATCTGCTTAGGCGGAAATACTTTGTCAGTGCTGATGTTACATTTTTTGAATCTGTCATGTATTTCTCTCCTATAGGTGACATATGTGCCCCATCAGATTCTGATGACGAGATCTACTTGCCTCCATCTTATACAGTCCTACGCTACAATCGTGTGGCACTTGGAGTCTTGTTTTACCTCCAGTTGACGCATCTGTTGTTGTGTGCAAGTGGTTCACTGTGAAGCACCGTGCAAATGGCAGTGTGGATTGCTACACGGCGAGACTTGTAGCACGTGGGTTCACCCAGACATGTGGGGTGGACTATCATGGTACTTTTTCTTCAGTTGCCAAACATTCTACTCTGCGTATCCTTCTGTCTGTTGATTTGTGACATGAAATTGGGCCCTTTATCAGCTTGATGTGAAGAATGCTTTTCTATATAGTGATCTACAGGAGGAGGTCTACTTGCAGCAACCACGCGGGTTCGTTGCTGAGGGGGAGTGTCAGAAGGTTTGCATGCTACACAAGGCTATTTATGGCCTTATGCAAAGTCCAAGAGCATAGTTCCAGAAGCTCTTGGACTTGATAGAGCAACATGGGTTTGTAACTTTATGCGATCGACCGTCGATCACTCTCTATTAGTGCACAAGACTCAGAGAGGTACAACTGTTATTCTTATCTATGTTGATGATATCATTGTTACGGGGGATGGCGAGTAGGACATTCAGGTTGCCGAGGATTTCCTAGATTAGTAGGTTGTGACCAAGGACCTTGGTAGTTTACGCTACTTCCTTGGATTGAAGTTTATCAGGAACAAATGAGGTCTTGTGATGACCCAAAGGAAGTATGTTACATATCTTCTTTTTGAGACAAGCATGGCAGGTTGCAGACCTGCCACTACTCCTATGGACCTGAGTATGAAGCTCTATGATGATGGCACTGAGGAGGTCGACAAGAGGAGGTATAAGGACCTTGTTGGCAAGCTCCTGTATGTGACCACTACCAGGCCAGATATATCCTTTGCCATGAGCAAAGTGAGTCAGTTTATGGAATAACCCAGACATGCACATATGAATGCAGTCTATATGATTTTGAGGTATTTGAAGGCATCACACGACACTGGACTTCTATTCAGCAGAGGTACATCTTTTTCAACTACAGCATGTGCAGATGCATATTATACTGGATGTCTCAAGGACATGAGGTCTAATTCAGGCTTCACAGTGTTTGTAGCGAATTCCATGGTGTCTTGGAAGAGCAAGAAGCATACTGTGGTTGCCAGATCTAATGCTGGGTCAAAATACAGAGTTATGGCGCAAGCTAACACAAATATGATGTGAGTAAGATATGTTCTTACTGAACTGACTATCAAGGTGCCCCTTCCCATGCACCTCTAATGCGACAACTAGGCTGCTCTTTTCAATGCGAACAACTCTACCTTCCATGAGAGGACCAAGTACATAGAGGTGGATTGTCACTACACTCGTGGCATGATGCAGAAGGGTCTTATCGCCACTACTCACGTCAGTTCTGGAGACCAGATAGCAGATGTACTTACTAAGGTCTTAGCCAGAGGGCCTTACCGGAGATGCCGCTCCAAGCCGAGTCTGATTGATATCTGTTAGAAAATATGATGCGGAAGCGGATATAAGATAAAAAGATCAAAGCTTGAAGAACACTGGGATTTACGTGGAACCCTACTCCCTAAGGAGCGGGATGACACCGCGGAAGAATGCCTCAAAGGACTGGTTATTCTATTGAACTTTCTTCACTGAATACAATGGGTGTAGGGGTCTATATATAGCCCCCATTGAGTTTCCACATCTCCAAACTGGTAGATGTGGGACTAAAGACTGGATGGGGTAAATGGATCCTGAAGGGATCCATTTACCCATCTCCCACACATATGACGCATATAACAAATACTCCAACACTCCCCCTCAAGCTGGAGCATACAATGCTCAGCTTGGACAAACAGAAAGAAACTCAACTCACAATACATGATACTGCAGAAAATATCAACTCAATGCGCACAACTGTCGGCTGCTGTCGAGGACGTTGCTTCTCATGTCGTGCATGTGAGGAGGACGAACGGGCTGGAGTGTGAGTCAAACTGAATCTCCTCGTTGGAGAGCTTGTGTTCTGTACTGCGCCTGTCAGAGTCACTACAACTGAAATAAGTCTCCTCGTCGGAGTACTCTGGCCCACCACAACATGTGGACAACTGCTCGATCTCTGAAAAAGGCCGAAAAGAGCATCACTAGTTATCCATATGCAGATCTGAAGATGGGTCTCTCTCATAGGGACCTCGAAGTGGGTTCTCTCTCATAGGAACCTCGGAAGGATTTCGTACTGGAGTTCACGATCGCTGGAGAATGGAATCTGAAGAAGTCTCCTCGTCGGAGAACTGAGTCTCCCATTTGGCACAGAGAATGGTACTCTAATCCATGGAAGGCCGTATCCCAATATATCGGCGATATATCGCCGATATATCGATATCGACATGGGACCGATATCGAAATCGATATATCGATATATCCGATTTCAGGCATTTTCTTCAGAAAGAATCCTAGATATAGCGATATATCGGCGATATATCGGCGATATATCGTCGATATATCGATATCGACACGATATCGAAACGATATCGATATCGATATGTCCTTCCATGCTCTAATCTAGAGTCCCTATGAACCACATGAAATCCCTAGCCAACATGCCATAGGGAATGGTACTCTACTTGGAGTCCTTATGGATCATATGAAAACCTGGCCGAAACATAGAAGATGGGGATCACCCAAAAGATGGCGAACATGTGCACATCTGAAAAGAAGACCGCATACATGTGCATGTCTGAAACTGAAGACTTGGAAACCATCTGACGTCGAGTCTAAAATATCTGATCACTGTAGAGTCTGAACAATCCGACTGGTCTGGAGAATCTGAATCTGAAGAAGACCTGTGACTCTACACAATACTCCCCCTTTCTCCCATACTTGTCGGAAAATCAACATCGACAAAGTTGGGAGAAGACAAGATAATGTGGGGAAGAAAAAAAATCAATAAGCCGATCCTCATTTTTTTCGGCTTTTCAAATCATCATTTTTTGAAACAATATGTTTAAGCCGTTCTTTTTTTTTCTCGCCTTTTTCTTCTCACAGTTTTTTTTGCAAATATGCATAGGGCTTTTGTGTTTACGCGCCTTTTTTTTAATAAACACGGACCCATCTGGGGCCTCTTTCTCCTTTTTCTCTTCCCTCCTCTCACTTTCCCCCTTTTTTTTAACGGCCAACTGGGCCTGCACTTTCCTTTTTCCTTTTTTTTGTACTCACGCTGGGCCCTTCCCTGACTCAGGCATCCTCTTCTCATTTTTTTAATATAAGGGGGTATCGGGCCCCGTTATGTTCCATCCACCCTAGGGTTCCCCTAGGGGACCCTCTTGGTCGATGCCGTCATCGCTTGGGTCGGGAGGTGATCTGCGAGATGGAGCTCCGCGCGCCTCCAGGAGGTGCAAAGGAGCTTTAGGGCATTGCCAGAAGTATGCGCCACCTGCGGTGGTGCTGGCAGTGGATGGCGGCGAGCACAAGGCCTGTAGGATCTGAAGGTGCGCTGCCTGGAGGCTCCAGTGCCGTCTATGCGAGGAACTGCTGCCAAGAGATGGGGTGCTGGGAGAAAGATGCGCCGCCTGCGCGATGGGTTTTTTTTTGACTGGATCTGATGTCGCGGAGCATCAGCCTGGATCTGATGGTGGCGCTGCCGCCATCGTAGGTGATGAGGGAAGCCGCCGCTAGGGTTCCCAGTTGGAACCTGATGCCTGTGCGCCGTGTACTGGAGGTGCAGCATCGCCTGGAGCCCCAAATGTTGGGGTTTCGGCTTGAATCTCATTTGATGTTGCCGCCTTCGTCTGGGGAAGGAGGCTGGAAGGCTGTATGCGAGAAGGTGCTGCAAGAGGGGCAACCTGGAGCCGTGAGGGCCACTAGTGGCTGGAGATGGCGTGATGGAACTATGCTGCCGCAAGAGTGGAACCATAATTGAGTGCCTGCATTTGTTTGGATAGGCACGTAAAGAGTACTTGAATCCATAATTGAACGAACTCGAACCTCAAACATCCACGAACAGAAACAAGAATTGATGTCCCAGAAAATCTATGACGACAAAAATTAGGGTTTCGAAAGAAAACCCCAAAACTGAAACTCGATCTTAAACGATAGATCTTAAAGAAAACCAAGAATCGACCCTCTCTGATACCATGTTAGAAAATATGTTGCGGAAGCGAATATAAGAGAAAAAGATTAAAGCTTGAAGAACACCGGGATTTACGAGGAACCCTACTCCCTAAGGAGCGGGATGAAACCATGGGAGAACGCCTCAAAGGGCTGGTTGTTCTATTGAACTTTCTCCATTGAATACAATGGATGTGGGGGTCTATTTATAGCTCCCACTGAGTCTACACATCTCCAAACTGGTAGATGTGGGACTAAAGGCTGGATGGGGTAAATGGATCTTGAAGGGATCCATTTACCATCTCTCACACATATGACGCATATAACAAATGCTCCAACAATATCTACGCTCCAACTTGAGGTTGAGTGTTGAGATATGAGTTATCTTTTATAGTGTTTATGTAATTTCTATTTGCTTTGTCTTCTTCATGTATTTGCCCAATATGTTTCTCTCCTATATAAGAGAACCTTAGGACATCATCAACAATGCAATTCATTCTTTCTATTTCCACAAATACCATTCTATTGCCATGGATGATTGTCTTTGTATAATGTCTGCTGATAAAAAAACACCAGATACCATCTTTTTTCTCTTGTATCTGTAGCCAAACTTCGTCACTTTTACGCATTTTTTCTCAATGTCTCCTTTTTTTTTAAATTTTCGTGGGATTTTCTGGATGTGGTCTGTGATAGATCCATTGGCTGAGGTGTCGGAGTTGGTGAGGTGTTTGCATGTTGGAACCGTGTTTAATAGATATGATGTTTGATCATTGATGAACATCCTTATTTTATACAACTTCGGTTGAGGTTCACATATGAAACCTTATTATGGAGGATGGGGTACACGGTGGTAGAATTCATTTGCTTTAGATGGTCAGGATATTTATAATAATGACTGATCTGTACAAGATTGTATGTAGTACGTAATTATAAACTTTTCTTTTCAAAGAAGTCGTTATAAGCATTAATTTTCACATAAAAAGCTACAATAACTTAGCTTACTATTTTTTTTGTAAAAGCTAACAATAATCTTTTACCGTGGGTCACAAGATGCTTCTTTGACAAGTTTAGGGAAGATGAAAGAGAAACGAAGGTTTATTATGTTGTGTAATGGTTGACTGAACTGATATTTTGAGCTTCATATGGTACATGTTGAAGCTTTCTTGTTGAAACTTGTTTTTCTGCTATCTATGTTTCGTTGCCTTTTTTAAAGCAAATTAGACATTGTTATGACTGAAAAATGGTGGGAAATTTTCAGGCTTATCACATGCGAGACGCCGGAGCAGTAATTCATAGCCATGGAATGGAGTCCTGTCTTGTAACAATGATTGATCCTTCGTCAAAGGAATTTCGTGTAAGTCCCAGATTCCATTTCCGGAACTCGTTTCTTATATTTCAGCAGTTTGCATATTTAAAGGATTAGGCTTGCATCTTTATGGCGCTGGATGCGTGTAACTGTTTGATAGTTTTATACACCCAAAATAGGATATGTTGTAGGCATTTGATCCTATTATTTCTGTTTACCTTATCTTGGCTTTTTATTTGGGACGATATGCAAGAGAGTAAAACGTCTAATAATGAATATGTTGGCATTTTGGGAATAAAGTACTTCGATGTATTAAACTAAAAGCCATAGTCCTCATTACATAGGGAGAGACTCTAGGATGAACACATAAGAAGAAAAAAACATAAGTATCCCTGAAGGGGTATGATTAGTAAAGGGGTATGATTATACTAAATCACTCTCCTATACAGGGAACGTAGATACTCTCCATGCCTTGCTTGTCACGTCAACACTTGAATAAACTCTTGGAAGTACGCGGTGAACATGTTTGTCAAATTATATGTAGAAGAGTCTCCATAAGTTTGATTAAGACCTCTATGGAGCAGGTAAATTAACCAACAATTGACCTCTACAAGCTTGATTTGTTCATGAAAATAAGATTGTTTGCTATATGCATGGAAACTCTATTGTCACATTAGTTCCATCACTATGCCGGATGATACATGCATCTCTTTTTGAACTTCTTTGGCCCACTGCATCTTTGCAACAACTTAGTATACCGCCCTGTATTCGCTCCTTGCTCTAGAGAGAGACACCCTTGCATGTTTCTTGCATCTATAGGTGACATGTTTTCCTTGATGTATGTATAGAATTATGATGGACTTTTGTTCTGCCATGCATCTAGCATAATCGGTGCACAGACTCACAGTCTGCTCTTATATTCAGAGATGAGCCTATCGTAAATGCAGAAAGAAATGAATGACTTGTTCTTCATAGGCAATATAACTCTTTTATATAGAGGAGTGATTGTAGAGGGCAAAATACGAGAAAGGAAATACATAGAAAAGTAAATAACATAATTAATATTTCCTTTAACCCTTTGGAGCGTAGAAGTCTATCATGTTCAGTTTGGATGAATATGTATAGAATGAAACTTTGGCGAGAGCCTTAGTGAATATAGTACTGTTGGAATATTTTTACATTCCGTGTATCTTTCCATTTATTTTATTTCTTTATGTCTATTCCATGTAATTTACCCATAAGCTTCTCCCCTATATAAGAGAGCCTAGGGTTACAAGAAATAAACATCTCTCTTAGTTTTCTCCGACATAGTATCAGAGCGGCGGTCCTTGACCGGAGCTCTCGTATCCAAAACCCTAACCCTACCAGCCGCCCCCTCTCCTTCCTCTCCGCGCGCCGTCGTTGCCTGCCTCTCCGTGCGTCGCCCTTGCCCTCACCTCCGTGCGCCGCCCTCTCGCGCAGCAGGGCCTCCGCCGCAGCCCCCCCTTCCGCGCGTTACCACCTCACGCGCTGCGCCCCTGCGTGTTCTACTGCCTAGCGCAGCGCTCACGCACGGTTTCTTGCGCGCGGACCCTGTCCGTGTGCTGTGTCTAAGTGCTCCAACGTTGGGGTCTTCGTTTGATCAATGGACTTGAGTGCATAAGTCTACATATGCATTCAAATCCACGTATGTTTGTGTAGACATTGATTCGTTGTTCTACAAAACCTTAGTCTTATACATCCAGCAAGATGTCTGAAAACAAAGTCGATGTACCCGTCACAGACACATTCAGAGGTTCATCGCCTATTGTCAAAATGGACGAGACAATATGAGCTCTGGGTTATGCAGTTTATGAACCTGATGAAGTTAAATGGTAAGAAACATATTCTTACCGAGGAAGAGCCGGTGAAGAAGACGGGGGTAAATGCCTCGTGGGAGGCAGACAATGCTTATGCCAAAGTTTGACTCTCTGGAACATTGACGATTGAGATCGCCAATGATGTATTACATCAGCCTACTGCTAAGGCGATGTGGGATATCCTCGCGACAACATATTCTCAAGTGAGGAATGAGACGAAGATCCTCCAACTTCAGCATAACATATTTACTATCAAGCAGAACGGACGCCCTCTGCATCACTGTATACATCCTTGCGTGGGATGTTTGAGAAGCTTCACAATTTCATGCCTCTAACGACAACTCCAGAGCAACATAAGAAATATAGGAATGCTACCATGGTAGGGGTATTCCTCGCAGCCCTTGACCCTGAATATGATGCTGCTCGCTCTCAGATTCTAGCAGATGCCACTATTCCTCCATGGAGGAAGCGTTCCGCAGGCTCAGCAGGATTACTATTCCTTCTATAGCCTCTAGTCAGACTTCCTCGGCCATGGCAACCTCTCGAGGAAGAGGAGGCCATTCTACCTTCCGTGGATGCGGACCTCTTGGTAGAGGAGGTCGCACTTGTCAGCCTGTACTTTCTGTCACCGCTCAGGTCACACCGAGGAGACATGCTATTCCAAGCATGGGTTCCTGGCATCAGCCCGCGTTGCAGAGCAGATTGAGTCTCCTGCTGCTTCTACTCTAGATCAGAGGTTTGATCACCTCGTCGCCAAACTGAGGGATATTATGCCCCCTTCTGCTTCACCATCCTTAGGAGATCATTCAGATGTGACAGCCTCAACGTCTGCCAATACCTCTGCTACAGTCGACACCTCAGGTACTTATGCTTTTACATCCTGTCATGGATCTGACATTACAGAGTGGATTATGGACTCTGGTGCAACACATCATCTATGTGGAGACAGACATCAACTTACGTCATATAGACATGTTACGTCAGGAAGAACAGTTGTGATAGTTGATGAGACTTATTCCCCAATTACATGACAGTGGGAGATCACTTTGACGCCTTCGACGCGTCTGCATAATGTGCTACATGCTCTAGATTTCTCTATGAATATGCTTTCTATTAGTCAGATTACAAAGGATTTGCATTGCCGAGCTATTTTTGACCCATCGTCTCTTGTTTTTCAGGACATTCTCACGGGCAAAGTGATTGGACGTGGCCATGAGCGGGGCGATCTCTATCGCCTGGTTCAGACTCCATATGCACGCGTATCTTCTTATTCGTCTAGATCAGTCTCTCCGTTCACTTGGCACCTCTAGTTTGGTCATCTCCCTCTTCAGAAGATGTATCGTATGCTGCCGCAGATTTCTCCTAGTTCTTCCTTTCAGTGCCAAGCTTGTCAGTTAGGAAAGCATCATCGTTCTGCCTTTCCTAGTAGTCAGAGTCGGAGCAGTAGCTCCCTTTTTGAGTAATTTCATGTTGACATTTGGGATTCGAGTCGTGTGCCTGATCACCAGGGACACAGATGTTATCTTGTTGCTGTGGACGATTTTTCACGATTGTCATGTGTGTTTCTTTTGAAAAATAAATCTGAAGCAGGGGATGTGATCAAAATCTTTATTACTAAAGTGCAAAATGTTTTCTCTTCCTTTGTGAGTGCGAACTGATAATGCATTGGAATTTTGTACTCTTGATCTATATCATTTTCTTTCATCTAGAGGCATTATTCATCAAATATCTTGTCCTTACATCTCTCAGCAAAATGGTGTTATTGAGAGAAAGCATCGTCATCTTCTTGATGTCACTCGGACTCTTCTCATCCAGAGTCGTGCACCACATTCGTATTGGGGTGATGTAGTTCTCACAGCATGCTAGTTGGTGAATCGTATGCTGTCATTTGTCTTGGGTGAGAAAATTCCTTTCTCCGTAGCTTTTCCTGAGAAGGAGTTATTCTCACTCACTCCTCGTGTGTTCAGATCTGTTGCTTTTGTTCGCCACCTGACTCTTGGTCTTGACAAGCTCGCTCCTAGAGTTGTCAAATGTGTGTTTGTTGGATACTCCAGAACTCGGAAGGGATATCGGTGTTATGATCCTCTGCGCAGAAAATACTATTGATGTTACATTTTTTGAGTCTGTGATGTACTTCTATCCTACAGGTGATAGGTTGGCTTCATCGAACTCAGATGATGAAGTTTACATGCCACCTCCTCCTGTATCTGTTGTCCCACCACCTCCTCCTCCCCCTCCTACTACCCAGTCACATGCGCCACTCGTTCCATCTCTACCTAAGTTCTACACTCGTCGGACTGCTTCTACTCATGGTCATCACCCACCATCAACGTAGCCTAAGGTTTGTTTTGATAACATAGCTTCTAACGATGGGTCTGGAGATGTATCTGTGCAAGAATCATTGCAGGAAATTAGCACACAGATGGAGGATGGTCCTTCTGACCTGGATATTCCTATTGCAGGAAAGCAGAAGCGATCTTGTGCTTCCTAACCCCTAGCTTCTCAGGTATCCTTCCATCGTCTTACAAGGGATTTTCAGAAGTTTGCAGTGGCTCTATCTGCCGTGGCCATCCCACGGAATTATGAGGAGGCATTGCAGGATAGTCGTTGGCGCTTGGTTATGGAGGAGGGGATGGTTGCACTACAGTCATGTGGTATGTGGAGTCTGGTTTTTGCTCCAGTTGATGTGTCCGTTGTGGGATTCAAATGGGTACTCACTGTGAAACACTGTGCGGATGGCAGTGTGGATTGCTATAAGGCGAGACTTGTGGCACGTGGGTTCACCCAGACATATGGGGTGGACTATCAGGATACTTTCTCTCCGGTAGCCAGACATTCTACTCTACGTATTCTTCTTTCAGTTGTTGTGACACGAGATTGGTCCCTGTATCAGCTTGATGTGAAAAATGCCTTCCTTTATGGTGATCTACATGAGGAGGTCTACATGCAACAACCACCTGGGTTTGCTGCTGAGGGGGAGTGTCAGAATGTGTGCATGCTACACAAGGCTATTTATGGCCTTAAGCAGGGTCCAAGAGCATGGTTCCAGAAGCTCTCGGACTTGATAGAGCAACATGCGTTTGTGCGATCGACTGCCGATCACTCGTTGTTTGTGCAGAAGACTCAGAGAGGTACTATTGTCATTCTTGTGTACGTTGATGACATTATTGTTACAGGGAATGACAAGCAGGGCATTCAGAATGCCCAAGACTTCCTAGGTCAGCAGTTTGTGACCAAGGATCTTGGACATCTATGTTACTTCCTTGGGTTGGAGTTTGCAAGGAACCAGCGATGTCTTGTGATGACCCAGAGAAAGTATGTTGCAGATCTTCTTTCAGAGATATGCATAGCAGATTGCATACCTGCCACTACTCCTATTGATCTGAACATGAAGCTATATGATGATGACACTGAGGTGGTCGACAAGAGGAGGTACAGGGAGCTTATTGGCAAGCTACTATATGTGACCATCACTAGGCTCGACATATCCTTTGCTGCGAGCAAAGTAAGTCAGTTTATGGAGCAGCCCAGACATGCACATATGGATGCAATCTATATGATTCTGAGATACCTGAAGACTTCACCTTGTACGGTACTTCTGTTCAACAGCGGCACATCTCTCTCAGTTACAGCATGTGCAGATGTAAATTATGCCGGATGTCCAAAGGATAGAAAGTCTACCTCGGGTTTTGATGTTTTTATAGGGAATTCCCTGATTTCATGGAAGAGCAAGAACTGTGGTTGCCAGATCGAGTGCTGAGTCAAAATATAGGGCTATGGCACAAGCTACCACAGAGATGATGTGGGTCAGATCTGTTCTTACTGACCTGACTATAGAGGTGTAACTTTCCATGCACCTCCAATGCGACAATCAAGTTGCTCTTTTTATTGCCAACAACCCTGTATTCCATGAGAGAACGAAGCATATTGAGATAGACTGCCATTATATTAGAGATATGATTCGGAAGGGTTTGATCTCTACCTCTCATGTTAGTTTAGGAGAGCAAACAACAGATACCTTTACCAAGGCATTACTCAGGGGCCCATTTCAGAAGTGTTTGTCCAAACTGAGCATGATTGACATCTATGCTCCATCTTGAGGGGTGTTGGAATATTTCTACATTCCGTGTATCTTTCCAGTTATTTTATTTCTTTATGTCTATTCTATGTAATTTACCCATAGGCCTCTCCCCTATATAAGAGAGCCTAGGGTTACAAGAAATAAACATCTCTCTTATTTTTCTCCAACAGTAGAGATGAACCTCTTTTGTATCATGTCTATTATACAAAGGCAATCCACCCTTGATGTGTTTGGTTCACTCATGAAATGTTGGATTGATGGCAATAAATAATGCAACATGATTGTCATATAACAATTGCATAGGACGAGGTGTGTAAATAGCTAGGTCAGTCAGAACGGACCTGACTTACATTATCTAAATGCTATATGTATTCAGATTCAACACTTGACATAGTAGCAACAAATTGTTTTTTTTTGCTTTCTTTGAGACAAAGTGAGCTTCCTAGAAACACTGTGGATCTTGATGTTGACTTTCTGTCTTTGAGATATCGTGCATATTCAACATGTGCATAGGTTGTCATCTCAAGAGATGTCTCTTTGCTGAAGATTAAACCTTTACTTGGTGAAGACTTTATGTACCTTAGCATCATGGAGATTGCATCCGTATGTGCTTGTGGCTGCTCCATAATTGCTAACTTTGCTTACGTCAAAGGAAATGTTCGGTCTGGTGCATGGTTGCAAAAATCGGTAGTCGGTACTCGGTTGGTTGGGTCACTGACTAAGGATTAATCGACCATCGGACGACTAATCGGATTTAGTTGGGCTTTAATCGGCTTTGATTTTTTTTATTATTTTAAATATATAAATTATTTTTATACATACATTCTTATATATTTACGTAGATTTTTACATTTTTATACTATCATAATGAAAGAAAGGAAGTAGTTGAATTTTAATAAAACATTAAGCATATTAAAATAAGTTTGCTTTAAAAAATTAAAAATAAAAAATGGAATCTCCAAGCAAAAATAGATTGACTAGTCGGAATTGGTCAATACTCGGTCGACCATCCCACCGACTAGACTAGTCGGACCTACTAGTTGGGCAACTTTTACAACACCGGTCTGGTGATGGTCGTGGATAGGAGCTTTTCAATGAGCTCCATGCATCTCCACTTTTCTATCTCATCACCAGGATCCATT
This sequence comes from Ottelia alismoides, assembly GCA_037367405.1. Taxonomy (NCBI): domain Eukaryota; kingdom Viridiplantae; phylum Streptophyta; class Magnoliopsida; order Alismatales; family Hydrocharitaceae; genus Ottelia; species Ottelia alismoides. Next base: position 125,060 of record JAZKJV010009641.1, on the reverse strand, counting down.
GGAGTAGTAGCAGGTCTGTCATTTGCCATTTCAGTTTAGGGTGTCTATCGAGTTCAACGAGTATAATTGACAAACTCGGACTCGAACTCGATAAGGAAACTCGGGCTCGAGCTTGTGCTCAATGAGGTTCGAGCCCAAGAATGCTGGTTCGGACTTGGATAGGTTCGAGTTGGCTCATGAGCCTCTTAATGAGGCCTATCCATGACGAAAAGGAGAAGCCATGGAGGAAAGGTACATGCGAGGGAAGAGGAAGGGGATCTTACTTTCGGCTTGTTGGTAGCTAGGTTCTCAGGGAGGGTTGCAACAAAACTGGTTTGTTTGCAGGGTCGGGGAGGGTTGTCGGGAAGTTGGGAATGGGATGGCTTTGACGACGGTGTGGCTGGGAATTGGTAGCTAGGTTGGTGGCGACAACGGTGAGGGAGAAGGGTCTAGAGGAGAAGGATGACTGCATGTGCAGTGAGAGGCTTAGGGCTCGATTCACTTGAAGTTACGATGAGGGAGTTGAGAAGGGAAAAGAAGTCAAGCCCCAAAACCTATATTATATCCCGTTCAAAAAAACCTATATTATATTATTATATATAATGAAAATAAATTAAAAGTATATTGAGTTATCGAGCTCAGTTATCGAATTGAACATGACCCAATTTGAGCTTGACTCGATAACCCTATCGAGTCATAAATCCAACTCGAGCTCGGGATCATTAAGTTTCAACTCAGGCTCACGAGCTCTTAACGAGTTGAGCTTGAATTGTGCTCATCGAGCTTGCGCTTTCATGACAATCCTAATTAGTCTCCAGAAGGAGATCGGTAACATGCTTTCTATGATTTATCACTAGTCCTCTTTGGTTCCTTTTAAGTTCAAGCCCAAGAAAGTATCACAATTTTCCAAGGTCCTTGATGACAAATTGTTGTCCATGGAATGCCTTCACCTTACTTGTCCTCTGTAGGTCATCTCCTATAATGATGATGTCGTCAATATACACTAATATTTTTTTTGAGAAAAGGGGTGTATTCCTGAGATGGACCCACCACAATGTTTAAATTACTTCAAAAAGGTTATATAAAGTTCCAGCAAGCCACGAGGGCTCTAAAATTACGAGAAACATTGTTGGAGTAAAAAGCTTGGCCCTTGAAAATCAACTCGTTACACACCATATCGACCATAGTAGGGCGAAAGCAGTTGATGCGTCTTCTTGAGAATTTCTAGAAGCCGCTCTAATGGAGCTCCAAAATGCAGTGACATTCCCAGTCCTTAGCCAAGAGATAACAGTAATCTCCCAAACCGAAGCTGAGGTCCCGTATCTGAAAAAAAGGTGATCCAAATCCCCACGTTCACTCCTGTATCTTCCATACAAGACATCTCCAGTATGTAGCAACCTGTCCCGACGCACCTTTATAAGCAAGCGCTCATGCTGAATTAGCCAAAGGAACACCTTAATCTGCATCAGAGTTTTGCTTACCCAAATAATTATGCAATCCTGTCTGAAATCATATGGTGTACCGTTCTTTGCATGGGTGAAGAAACAATACGACTTCTTTACGGAGAAATTTTCATTAACCCATGCAAATGAATCCCTTCCGCTTGTTGGTCCCTCCAGATCGGATACATCACCAAGCAATGCGATGAACTCATTCAACCTTTGCTTCGAAAAGGCGGAAGAAAAGAATGGAGACCAGGTACCTTCCCACCAAACTTGATGTAGAAAAGCGTCCTGATCCTTTGCAAGGGCGAAAAGTCGCGTGTCCCAAGCCTGTCCAGTCACCCCCCCTCCAAAATTAGAATAATTTGCCGCCCTTAGGGAGGAGGGTAGCTGTATGTTCATCGCCCTTAGGGAGCCCTCGATACCATAGATGCTCCTCAAGATCCTGCAAACCAAGTCATCTGTACCTCCCACATCCTGAGCACCCATTTGGTCAAAAGGGCCTTTTTTCATGCATTCTAATCGCAAGACCCTTAATCCACTATCCTTTCTGGCGCTAGTGACCATGTACCAATCAAGAAGGTGTATTACGCTATTCTTCTGTCGGTCGTCTGATCAGAAACAATGCCTCATCAAGGGTTCCAGTCTTGACTGAACACCTAAAGGAAGCAACCTAGTTGAGCAGAAAAAATGGAATCATGGACAAGGCATGCTTGAGCTACACCGGCTTCCCACCTCTTAACAACGTCCTTGCTTTCCAACCTGCCATCTTGTTTTCCAGCTTATATAACATCAACCTCCAGTCCAATGTGCGCAGACGTCCTGCCACCAATGGGATGCCCATATAGGTAACTGGAATGAACCCATAGGGGAAACTAAGAATGCCACACAAATCCTGAGACTCCTCCTGGGAAAGCCCAAAAGGGATGAACACCAACTTGCCTCTATTAAATCGTAGACCAGAGATGTCTCCAAAGATGTCTATTGTCAAACTTGCCCGTCGAGCATGGTCCATGTCTCCATTAATAAACACCACAGATTCGTCAGCATATTGCAATACCGAAAATTCTCTTCGAATATTCCCTATAGAGACTACCACTTGCCGCCAACCTCATCATGGTTGCCAAAGCATCCACCACGAGCACAAAGAGAAGGGGTGCCTACGAGCTGCTCTGCCGCACTCCTTGTTGAGGCTGAAAGTATACTTTGTCGGGACGTCCATTCACCAAAACCTCATAAGAGATCGTCGGGATACACCACTTCATCCAGGCAATCCACAAATCCGAGAAGCTCCTTTTATGTAGCAAGACCTAAAGAAATCACCGATTAACGTGTTGAGAGTTTTATATTTTTGTTACTATTTTACAATTTATTATTTTACAGTTTATTTATTTCTTTGTTCTTAGTATGTAATTTACCAATTAGGGTTTTTCTCTTCTATATAATAGAATCATTGGACTCTATGAATAAACAACAAAGCATTCTCTTCCACATGATATTAAAGCAGCGGTCCTAGATCGGAGTCTTGAGCCCTACCTCCTAACCCCACCGCCCTGCCTTGTCATCTCCCGCTACTCCTTGGATCAGCATGTCTGCACATCGGTAGCCCATCGCTGCAGTAGGCCCTACAGGGGTCCAATTCCACCAATTCGTGCCCCAGGGCGTCACCCAGCGTGGCCGGCGTAGCCCATCGCCCCCAGGCACCGATCAGTGCTGCCCAGCTGATGCAGTCGGGAAAATGCAACGGTAGAGAAAATAATGATTTTGGTGGAAATATCGGTGGAGAAGAAATAAGAGGATTTGAGAGGAGATAACTCGTCGGAAAAACGAGGGATTTTCGAGAAGAAACGCAAGAACGCGCCAAGGGAGAGAGAGAGACGAGATAAATCTCAAATTTTGATATAAACTGAACTATCTTTACAAATGACTGCCAACCTCTTTATATAGTAGAGGTGGAATTACAAAAATAGAAAGCGAATCAAAATTGATATCAGACTCGATCTTAATTGATTTGAATCGAGATTCAAATCTACATTATCCTAATTTGACTCTAATTCAAATTTCGAAATCCAAATTTAAAATTGACTGACTAATTTAGAGATCACACGCGATCTCTTTATTTAAATAAGAATGCGACGATTCGAATAAACGTAAATAAAATTAACGGATAAAAACATCACACCCTATATTTTAATTTTGTATTGCATCAATTCTCCTCCGCTTGAAAAATTCGTCTCCTGACGATTTGCTTGTTCTTCGTTCCGTCGGTGGAGAATTCGATAGGGATTAGACTCCCTAATTTCGCTCTTTTTCCATGTTACGCTTGAAGTTTCTTTCCACCGAGGGGCATGGCTGCAAATGTTCTACCCCTTCAATTAAAATAACTCCCACCCATATGTTAACTTCAACTCCTCCCTTTTGGTAAAGTAGTTTTGGAGGAGGGGCCTCCTTGAAAATGTTTCCAATCAGCCTTCTATCCATATCCTTACGAGATTCTGAACTCCTTTTTGAGAGACGCCCAACTTTTGCTAGGGTTTGTCTTTTCTCCCACCAACGATGGCGGCGGCGGTTTGGAGAGGGAGCCCTCAGATGGTGTCGGCGGCGGGGGTCTCTACTGGTGTAGCCCTCTCGCGCATGAGGAAGGTGGGAGACAACTTGGCTGTAGCGGCGGCGACGGTGCATCGGTGGCGCGCGGGCCGTGCGCGGGTCGTGGCCTCCATGGTGTTTGCACGGTTAGCGGGGTTGCACGGTTGGCGGGGTTGCTGCTACCAAGGGTTGCTGTGTTGGGGCTGTCCGAGCTTTATTTTGCGCCAACAAGGTATTGATGCGGTTGACGCGACAACCATAGATGCCAACGTTATGGTTGAAGCGGGAGCCTCTAGAATGACTATTTTAGAAGGGACCAGATCCAGATGTTCGAATTTATCATCATAGACAACCTCCTTTTGTTCCTGGACAACAGCCTTGGTTGAGGAGAAATCAAGCATTTCGAACTCTTCATCCGTGGGATCTTCATCGAATATTGGCCCTGTATCTTCATGGCTTTGTTGTACAAGATTAGTTATGGAAATAAAATCCTCTTCCGAACAAAAAATACCTTCGTTTTCTGGGCTGAAATCAGATTGAACAACAAGTGTCTCGTTCTGAGTTTTGTCATTGACGGACGAATCTTCATTGATTAGTGCGTCCAACCATGCTTGGACTTTGAAACTTGATAGGAGTCGATGCTTGAACTTCCTCGAACGCGAACGTGAATGCGGATCATGAGATATACGACTCAAATCGAATTGCAAACGCCAGTAGGTGATCAGATCGTCGACTCGTAAGAACGATTCAGTTTCCATGCTCTGATACCAATTGATGCAGTCGGGAAAATGCAACGGTAGAGAAAATAATGATTTTGGTGGAAATATCGGTGGAGAAGAAATAAGAGGATTTGAGAGGAGATAACTCGTCGGAAAAACGAGGGATTTTCGAGAAGAAACGCAAGAACGCGCCAAGGGAGAGAGAGAGACGAGATAAATCTCAAATTTTGATATAAACTGAACTGTCTTTACAAATGACTGCCAACCTCTTTATATAGTAGAGGTGGAATTACAAAAATAGAAAGCGAATCAAAATTGATATCAGACTCGATCTTAATTAATTTGAATCGAGATTCAAATCTACATTATCCTAATTTGACTCTAATTCAAATTTCGAAATTCAAATTTAAATTGACTGACTAATTTAGAGATCACACGCGATCTCTTTATTTAAATAAGAATGCGACGATTCGAATAAACGTAAATAAAATTAACGGATAAAAACATCACGCCCTATATTTTAATTTTGTGTTGCATCACCAGCATAGTTCCGACGGCCTCTAGCGCCGCCCAACAGTGCCTGGAGATTCTCCTACTACCTTTGCATGCCGCCTAGACGTTCGTTGCTGCCCCGTGCTTGGTTTTTTGGTATGACTCCATAGTTTTGGCCTGATTTCAGAACTTTTTGGCGTAATTTTGGCTTGATTTCAGTCTGTTTTGGTCCCTTTGCAGCGATATTTGATTAGGGTTGGTTGTGGTATGAGTTTACACCCTCAACCACCGTTTTTCATGTCTGTGTAGACGCTTCACGATCTGTCAAAAGTCCTAATTATTTGTCCACAATGTCAAAAAGAATAGTTGACACGCCATCTACTTGTGCATTCAAGGGTCCATCACCTATTGTCAAGATGGATGGTACAAACTACGAGTTGTGGGTGATGCAGATCATTAATCTATTGCAATCCATGACAATAAGCATATGCTGATGCAAGATGAGCATGTAGACAAAACTGAGACCAATGCCTCATGGGAGGCATATGATGCTTATGCCAAGGTGTGGCTATCTGGTACTGTCTCTATTGTGATAGGCAACGATATCTTGAGCCAACTCATAAAAAAAGGCGACGTGGGATATCCTCGCCGGAATATAATCTCACGTGGGGAAAGGGTCGAAAGTATTGCAACTCCAACATGATATCTTCACAACCAAACAGGGCGATCGTCCTCTTCTCGCATGCATACATCTTTGAGAGGTATGTTTGAGCGACTCCATAGCTACATACCCCTGATGGCCTCACCAGAACAACATAAGGTCTATAGAGATTTTGTCATGATCGGGGTGTTTCTGGCTGCCCTTAATCCGGAATATGATTCAACTTGCTCTCAGCTTATGATGCAAATCGAAAACATTCAAACGGTGAAAAACATGTTTTGAGTGGTGGGAATATTTGGTGGAAGAAATCAGAGGGAGGAAGGAGAGAAAACTCGCATGTTGCGAGGGATTTGGAGAAGAAGAACTGCAGAGAACCCGTGGAGGGAGAAGAGAAAGATGAGATAAATCTCCAATTTTAATTAACTCTGAATGAATAAAACTTTATACTACCATCCCCTTTACATGGGAGGGATGGGATTACAAAAATAGAAAAGAAACAAAATCAAATCGTAACTTACCCTAAATGGAGTATAAATATATCTAATCGACTAATTACCTAATATAATCGACTAATCAATTGATTCGAGATCACAGACTATCTCGTTATCTAAAATAAAATTGCAATAGACTCAATTGACTCGACCCTAATTAAATTAAACGTAATTAACAGATGAAAAATAAAGCCCTAATTATTTATTTCACACTACATCAGCTTTATCGCTTCGAAAAACTCATCTCCTGTTGAGTTGCTTTGCCTTGAGTTGCAATGTTCTGGAGTCTGTGCGGAAAGAAGAAATGAGGCCCATGTAACAGAATATAAGCCGTTGTCGCAACCCTCGTGGAATCGACATCATGTCGGTGAGGACGATGATCGAAGCTTTGATGTGGCACACATAGAGGTATCCATGCCGTGGTGGAGATCCTCATGGAATTGTATTCTAGAGAAAACCTGTGTTGGAATAATTCGGTGCACTATTTTCAGTGGTGGGATTATGGAGTTTGGAGAGGCCATGGATGATGGAATTTACAGGAGGGAAGAGCAAATAAAATGTTTGGCCTACATGTTCTTATATAGGGAGGGCCAAGATTCCTAATTCCAATAGGAATGACTTGTTGTTCACTCCCTTTCCCTTTAGCACTCCTATTGTAATATTTTTCCTTAGGGTGTGTGAATGCAAAATTTGTACCCCATCACTAGGAAAACTTCTTTTTTGCTTATTCTTTACTTTAGCATTTTTATAAGAAGGTTTTGAGAAAGGGCCTTCTTTAAATTTTGATTTTCCCCATGACAGCCATGTGTTCTTTTTTTGAAGAGTTTTGGATCTATCTTGACAGCATTCCAAAACGACTGTTAGGGTTTTACCTTCCTCAAGTGCTTGACGACAACGAGAGTTCGGAATCGGGAGGAGCACGACCCATAGAGGCTGACGGCAATAGGAACTGCTCAAATCAGGCGACGATTAATGATCACGTGGTGGATAGTGGCGGTGGCACACTTGTAAACTATTGATGCAACGACGGTGTCGATTACAGGGGTTGGCAGCGATGCTCCATCGACCGGAGGGGTGGGGCTGGACCTTGCAGGGGTACTTGAGGGGGGGCATCGCGGTGATGGTGCTAGGTTCGTGGGAGGAGGTGGTGCGGTTGTAGACCACGAAGGTGGGAGTGGTGGGTGGTACATTCACGACTGGTGGTGATCGTGGTGACGCAGTTGTCGCTGTAGTCGAAAGCAAAGGTGGGGGAAGAGCTATAACTTTCACACACAAGTTAAATTCAACTCAAGCTTAAAGAGAATATCTGTTGATCATGATGATTTGACTTGACCTAAGGATGGAACCGACTAAAATTGATAGATCTCGAGAGCTGTCGAATTGCATACTTGAACCTAAGGGGACCCAGAACACATTATTAGTCTAAACATCGACTCGGTCTTTGTTTGTTATTTGTTCAACGTTTGCTTAAAATTTCAGGATTTTATGGGTGTGTCCGCTGCAAAACCCTTGCTGTGCATTCTCTATATGTTTTCTATTTCACTTTGCATATCATTTTCTTGCTCGAGACTAGCAAGATTTAAGCATGTGGGTATGATGAATCACCAATTTATTATATTAATATGCCTGAATTAAGAAAAATCTTGAGTTGTTTTATCACATTCTTGCTTCTTTTTGTACATAATTCACATTTCATATTTTTACATACATTGCACTTAAAAAATAAAAAAACCTTCGCGTGTCGCCGTCGCGAGATCCATCTCCACTGCACCTCCCCTTCCTCCGTGCGCGCAACCGCTCCACCGTCCTCCACGCGCCGCCTCTGCGCGCTTGCCTCCGCCGCCACTCGTCACCACTCAAGGAAGAAGGGGTTTAGGGACCCATTTGTAATTTTGGATTTTTGTAGTTTTTTTTTCCTTATTTTGGACCTCTTTGAAACTAGTTAAAACTTTGATCTCTTTTACTCAATTTACCTAATTTCTGCTATTTTATTCACTGCAAAAATTGTATTATTTTTATTTCATCTTTTCACATTTACATTTCAGCCCTCTCGGGACTTTTCTATAATTTCTAAAGTTTTTATTTTTTTGTGTAATTTTCTCATTAAGTATTTGTTAATTTTAGTAAATTTCACTTCCATCCAGATGCTTTTCAGTACTCTCAATTATGCCCTTACGGTCTAATTTTTTAACATTCAAGCCCCTGATGATTCTTAGAAAATCACACAAATGCCCCTGATACTTCCTAAAATCACCAAAAATAGCAGAAAAATCCGAAAAATTCTTAGAAAATTCCTGTGCGATCCTTATGATGTCTAAAACTTAGTGATAGAAGTTTTAATACATTTTAAGGTCCCAGGAAAAAAAATAAAAACATGATACGATTTGAGTCTATAAGTTGAAAATGCTTTTGTAAATAGAATAAAAATTCACGTAAAAATGTTGAAGTCCCTTTGTACCGATCTTTTACCTCTCCTGTGAATATTTTAATATCTGTTGGCTTGTAATTGAATAGAGTTTTATCTGAATAACACACCAGAAATCACGTTTTCAACATCACACACGACCAGTCGCCATCTTCTTCTCCAATCTTTGGAGGTGAATCTGAGGTATCGTTTCCATGCCACCATGGCGGTGAGAGTCTAAGGGACGGAGCCCCCCCTCGCTTGTAACCCCCCCAACGCACGCCTTTAAAGGTGTTTCCTTGTTCGCCAAGCTGGGACGAGAATCCCCTGCCCCTTTGTCGAACCCCTAGAGGTTCGTCCTGGCTCCAGTAAACATCATTCTGCCTACCGCTGCCATAGGAAGAACCGAAGTCGAACCAAGGTCGCTCGGTTGAGCCACACCTTCTGACGAAGGAATCAGAACGTCTCCCCTAGATCGAGGGATCCAGTCAGATCCGGGTTTGAGGTAGAACAACCTAGGGTCTAGCAAGAACTGTCGTGAACAGACCCCTGCAGGCTTCGGGCGCAAAGAGAGAAGCAGATCCCTGAGGTTGGGTTCAAAGAAGCACCCGAAATGTATCCATGTCCCATACTCGAATAGGACTTGGGTACTGGACGATCTAGTATAGGAGCTTCAACAACGGTATTAACATTATCTGACTCCATCGGAGGGAGCGGCTGTGGAGGAGCGACAACTCCACCTCCCGACAACAACGATGCGTCCCCGCCATTCTCGGGATGTCAAATTCCTCCACCTCAACCAGGAACATGACCTTCTTGATACGCATCCTCACCACAGAGGGAACACAGATACCTCAAACCGCCATCTCAATTGTAACGTGCAAATCTGACCCCTTCGAGAGGCCACCAAAGATGGCTGAGATCACCTTCCCATTCTTTGCCATCGAAGAGCCAATGGAACTCGCATCCCGGGCACAAATGGGGATCCCCTTAAGCCGTACCAACTTGTAGAAGAGGTCAGAGTTTGACCCATCCCTCAGGGTAGGGTGACGCCACCACATGGAGCCTCCAGCATCGATGACCCTAGGTTGCAGCAACCTTGAGACCTCACCTTCCGAGAGACTCCTCACGTATACAAGAGGACAACCTAGAGGGGTGACATCGCCTCCAAAGAGCGGCCCTACCTTGATGCTGATGTCTGCCATTGTCGCGCTTGTAAGAAACCATATCTGCTTGCTCACCTGCTAAGGATGTAGAGGAGGCAGACCACCTTGCTCACCTCTGCGGATCTTCCGCATGACCTTACCCCTAAGCCTTAAGCGAGGTTTTGATTGGTTGCAAACCCTCCAACGATGGCCGAAACCCCCATACTTGAAACATTTGAGTGCATTTCTATACTGCCGCATGATGGTCCAGCTCCCCCACACTTGAAGCACCCCGCAAACCTTGAGCCTTCCCCAACCGACTGCAATGAGCCTTGGACCATCCTCCATGTCCAAGTCGGAACCCTCGAAGCGCCCATCGAAGCGGAACTACAACCTCTCCCTCAGTTACCAACCACCACCTTCCAACCTGCATTACCCCCTACCCCCCCAGCCATTGCCTCAGCCTCTCGAGCACCTCCGCGAACTGCCGAAAGCCAGTCAACACTCGCCACAACCGCTAGGAGCCCTAGCTCGAGCCCTCGTCTTGATCTCCTAAGCTCTTGTCAACTCGTGCTAAACCCCCGAGCCCCCTTCGTCATGTTCGTCTCCCCCAATCACCCTAAGTCCTAGTCCTCGCGTCACAATCAAAATTATGTAATATAATATATGGAAATATTTAAGTGTACGTATATTTTTCTGTAATGTGAGGGTGTGTCTGTAATTGTTTCAGTAAACCTTACTCTCTTCTATACAAGGGAGTCTTGTTCAATGAGAAGAAAGCAAGCAATTTTCCCTATTTTCCCTTTTCTCAAGATGGTATCAGAGCTGTGAGAGGGCCTTCCCCCCCTCTCTCGAATCCTGCGAACCCAACAAAAAAAGAAACACAAAACCCTCGTTGCCAACGCCTCCATTTCCAGCACCTAGCCCCCTCCATTTCCAGCACCTCCTCTCCAACATCTCGCCGACAACACCTCCTTTCCCGCGCTCACGCCTCTTCTTCATCGCCTCGTGACACCGTACGACAATGCTAGCACCTCTTCTCCATCGCCTGTCTCAAGCCGCCCGTGCCTTCTCCAATCGTACTACCCTCACCAACATCGAGCATCGCCTTCGCCAAGCGACAACTCTGCCTGCACCTAGCAGCCCCTCTCCGCCAGCACCAAGCAGTTTTACCTCTTTGCCAACATCGAGAAGCACCTCAGCACCTTCTGCTTCGCCAATCCAACTGGAATCCTGCGCACCTGGTATCTCGCTCAGTACAACTCCATCTCTTGGTGGTATCATCACCATCGATATGTCTCAATTTGTTTACTCTTGCACTCCAGCTTGTTGCCGATATTCTTTGATTGTGGTTGATGCCTGAAAAGATTATCATGACCTAGAGTATATGCTTGAGACTCCTTTGTTATTGTGATTTTATTTTGGTTGCATCTGCTGTGATTGTCTGATTGGTCATTTGATAAGTTGTGAAATATGTCTGAAGTAGTAGATTTATCTACCACGAAGGGGAAATGAAGAATCCCTTCGTTGGTACCACTATCAAGTTGGATGGTATGAATTATGTGTTGTGATCACAGTCTCTTCTGAATATGATAGAAGGGCATGGCAAAGAGTACATCACCACCAAATGGGAACCAATTGAGAAGATCGACATGCATGCAACGTGGAAGAAGGATAATGCTATGATCAAGGCGTGGATTATGAGTAGTTGCATCTCGCGCATTGCGAACGATATTGTACATTACAATACAACTAAATGCATGTGGGATAGTCTTCGCAAGGCGTACTTAGAAGAGAAGAATTATGCCAAGATTCTCCAGACATATATGGATTTGTCCCAAATCAAGCAAAATGGCCATCCCTTTGCCCAATTCTATTCAGCATTGGACTCAGGGTTTTAAAGGTTGAATGCATATATGCCCATTTGCACCTATCCAACACAGATTTCCGTCAGGAATCGATTGATGGTGGGACTCTTCCTTGGACGGTTGGACCCTACATATGAAGCCACTCGAGCGCATATAATCGCTGCTTCTGTGATCCCATCTATGGAAGAAGCCTTCATCAGGCTTATCAGGTTGTCCATATCCATTCCAACAGAAACTCGTGTTGAGACCACATTGGCTATGGTTGTACCCTCACGTAGAGGCCGACGGACTTTCTTTCGCGGTAGGGGATGAGGTCGTGATTTCGGGTGCGTAAAGCCACAATGTACCTTTTGCGGCCGCATGGGCCACATTAAAGATCGTTGTTAGGGGATAAATGGAAGATCCCTGATGGCTCATCATGCCATCCCCTTGCAGGATGACATCTCGTCGGGAATACCTAGAGCAGAATACAAGGATATGATGCAACGATTAAGGCAACAATGGGTTGCATCGCAATGGTCTTCATCAGGCATAGGAGCTACCATGAGCACCACTACTATTGACACCGCAACCTTCGTTGATCCCTCATGTATTCCTACGTTGTGCTATGCCTGTAGGAGTTCATCTAGTTCTTCTGATTGGTTGGTAAACCCGGGTGCATCATGACACATTAGTGGGAACAAAAATCAGTTCACTGCACTTAGAGAGGTTGCACCAGATGACATACTATCCCCCATTGCTGGTCAAGAGGAAGTTCAAGTGGTTCCAAATATTCAGCTAAATAATGTTCTTCTAGCCTATGAGTTTCCTATGAATCTTTTGTCTGTGACTAGAATTACTAAGGAGCTCAATTGTCGAGTCATTTTTGAGCCAACGTCTCTTGTCTTTCAGGATACAGTGACAGAGTAGGTGATTGTTTGTGGCCATGAAGAAGGGGGTGTGTACCATTTAATGCAATCTCCTTTTGCGGGTCATATTTCTACATCTACTGGGGAGTCTGCCTACACCTTGCACTTGCGTCTTGGTTATTTGCCTCTACCAAAATTAAGACGAATCCTACCTCAAATTCTTGTTTCTACTTCACTCCAATGTGAAGCGTGTCAACTTGGAAAGCATTATAGAAGTTATTTTCCAAGTCATCCTGGTCGTGTTAGCAAGTCTGTGTTTGATTTAGTTCATGTTGATGTGTGGGGCCGCGAGTCCCAAATCATTTGGGACATAGGTTCTATCTTGTCGTTGTTGATGATTTTACACGGGTTCTATTGGCATTTTTTGTGAAGTGAAAATCTGAAGTCTTATGAAAAATTTCTCTGTGGAAATAAAAACGTTTTTGATTTTCATGTCAAGACTATTTGTACTGATAATGCTCTTGATTTTTGCAATCAATATCTTCGTACTTTTCTAACTGAGCATGGGATCATCCACCAAACATCGTGTCCATATACATCCAACAAAATGGCATTGCCGAAAGGAAGCATCATCATATCCTTGATGTGGCGTGCACTTTATTGCTTCGAAGTGCTACCCCTGTACGCTTTTGGGGTAATGCTGTTCTCACGGCTACATACCTAATAAACCGCATGCCATCCAACTATGGAGAGTTTTAGGTGAGCGTGGTTTGACTTGGCTTACAAATTTATTCAATGTTATTTGGCGAAGAAAGAAAATGCCTGAAGATTGGAGGACAAGCATCGTTGTGCCTCTTTATAAGAATGAAGGAGACATTCAAAGTTGTTCAAATTACAGAGGTATCAAGCCGATGTGTCGCACTATGAAAATTTGGGAATGTGTGATCGAAAGAAGGTTGAGGCAAGTTTTTAAAGTAAAAGAAAATCAATTAGAATTCATGCTAAGTCGATCAACTATAGAAGCCATCCAGTTGCTGAGGAGAACAATAGAGATATATAGAGATAAAAGGAAAACCTCTATATGATTTTTATTGATTTGGAGAAGGCTTATAATCTTTTCCACGTTAGATATTGTGGAGAGTTTTGAAGAAAAGACAAGTTCTTGTCCTACACGTTAACCTCATAAAGGATATGTATGATAGTGCTTCATCTTGTGTAAAGATCTGGTCTAGGATACCGATTATTTTGACATCAACATTGTTCTGCATCAAGGTTCAGCTTTGAGTCCTTTCCTATATACTTTGATTATGGACGAGTTGACAAGTTACATTCATGATGAGATGCCTTGGTGTATATTATTCACTGGTGATATTGTGTTGATTAATGAGATAAGAAGCTTGAGTTCTGGAGACATGCATTGGAGACTAAAGGATTTTGTATAAGTAGAGCTAAGACTGAATATATGGAGTGTACTTTTGATGGAAGCAATGGTGAAGGAAATCAGGGTGAAGATTGGTGACGATAACATTCAGAAGAGAGAATCTTTTAGATACTTAGAATATATTTTGCAACTTGACGGGGAAATTGATGGAGATGTTATGAATAGAATAATTGCATGTTGACTAAATTGGAGAGGAGCCTCTACTGTTCTCTGTGATAAGAAAATTCATTTGAAAATCAAAGGAAAGTTTTACAAAGCAGCTGTGAGACCTGCTATGCTATATGGATCTGAATGTTGGCGTGTGAACCATAGACATGTGCAGAGAATGGCAGTAGCAGAAATGAAAATGCTAAGGTGGATGCGTGGACATACACGTAAAGATCGGATTCGGAATGATGCAATCAAAAGGAAAGTTGGTGTAGCTCCGATTGAGGACAAGATGTGAGAAAACCGCTTAAGGTGGTTTGGCCATTTGCAAAAGAGGTCTGCTGATGCACTAGTTAGGAGATTCGAGTTTTGGGATGTTGAGCCGGCTAAGAGAGGGCGAGGAAGGCCCAAGAAGTGTTGGAAGGAGAGTATACGAAGGGATCTTAGTTTTTTGGTTCTAAGCCCAAGGTTGACCCAAGATAAATCTGAATGGAGGCAAAGAATCCATGTAGCCGACCCTACTTAATGTTGGAAAAGGCTTTATTGTTGTTGTTGTTGACCATGAAAGAGGCATCCAGGGAAGTGCTTACTGATCTTTGCAGTTGCTCCCAGAACTTGCAAGAAAAGTCATCCACATAGACAGCATATCTACTTGGATTCAACAAATCTTTACAAATTAGCAATTCCGTCAGACTTCTAAATTAATGAACCGAGCTTGTTATTGAGCAAATCTGGAGAAAATTTACCTAACTGCTTCATCTATGCTGCTGCTTGGTGTGGTTGTTTCTTTCCTTATAAACAAGGTTGGTATTGTTGTAGTCAACGTAGTTGTTATCATCATTGTTATTGTTAATGCTATTGCTGCCAAAAGTTGGGCCAGCCCATCACTTCTCACATATTGTGAGCTTCATGCAAGGTGGTGGGGAGTTGGGACTCTGAACATGTCACATTATGTAGTTCGGTTGGTAGGGAGGATGAATCCTTAGGTGGTTGTCCTTTCACTGGTCATCTCATCCTTTTTAGGAACGTACTATAGGTATAGACTTGCTTTTTCGAAGCAAAAAATATGTAGTGGTTAATAAGTTCAAAAATGCTTTTGAAGGGTATTGCAATCTCGATCCTTCATTTGTTAGTGAATGTTTTTTGACTTCACATTTCCCATGAATATTTTGCCAATTGTTTTGTGTTAATCTCGCAGATTACTCATATGGAGATGATCAAGGGAATTAAAGGGCATGGATATTATGATGAGCTTGTTGTTCCAATAATAGAAAATAGTGCCTATGAGAGCGACCTTACAGAAGCCCTCAGTGACGCGGTATGCTTTTTGTTGTCATTAAGTTTTCTGAACAAAATCTGCTTTCCTTTTTGTAAATTTGTTTTTTTAATGAAAATGTGCTTTTTGTTGTGGTATGCTCTACAGAAGTCTGCCTTTCCTTTGTAAATTTAAAGAATTGATTGTTTGAAATTGTTCCAGAAAAGGTGTGATATGTAATTAGTAGATAGCAATTCCCATCAACTCTACATAGAAAAGATGTTGCTTGTCATCATTATGGTTCGTAAGTTGGCCTGAAAAATGGAGATTCAAATACTTTGTGTAGAGATATTTTATGTTATAGTACTCTGCATGCATTTCTGTTTCTTTTTGTGTAATTTACCCTTTGGGTCTCTCCCTATATAAGAAAGCCCTAGGGTTGCTTTGAACAATAGATTAATTGTTTCTTTCAGAATGGTATTAGAGCGATGGTCCTAGATCGGAGCTCTCGTATAAAAAAAACCCTACCCACCCACCACCAGTCCCCTCTCTCTTCTTACCGTTGTGCCGCCCTCCCTCCCTCCCTCCAGGAGCGCCAACGACCCTTGTCGCCTTCCACGACACCTCTAGTCGTCGACGCGACCCTCACCACCAACCCATGCCGCTGTTGCAGCCCCCGTCATTGCCCTCCCACTGTCGTGGCTCCTTCCACCCCCCGCCGCTTCGTGCAACACCTTTAGCGAGGACCACCGCTGCCTGGGGTGCCTTTGTCGCCTGGGCTACCGTATGAAGCCATCTGCATCCTGTTTGCTCTCTTAGGGCTCTGAGAACGTGATCATGTTAATCTGATTTTTGGTGTTTCTTGGGTGATTTTAGATCTATATATCACCCGTTTGCACGCGACATATTATAAGATGATGGGAGTGGTTGCATCTTGAGTCTACATATGCAACCATGTCCCTACATGTCTGTGTAGATACAAATTCTTTGGTCTACAAACCTCGGTCTTTGGTTCCGGCAGTATGTCAGAAAGTAAGGTCGATATCCCCATCACAAGCACTTTTCGAGGTCCAACGCCAATAGTAAAGAATTGGATGGGACAATTTATGAATTATGAGTCATGCAGTTCATGAGCCTAATGTAGTCTACGGGTAAGAAACACATTCTTATCGATGAAGAGCCAGCTGACAAGATTGGGGTGAATGCCTCATGGGAGGCTTACGATGCATATGCACGAGTGTGGTTGTTTGGCACACTGGCAGTAGAGATTGCCAATGATGTTCTGCATTGGCCCGCCGCTAAGGCGATGTAGGACATTCTCACCGCACATATTCTCAGGCGAGAAATGAGATGAAGATTTTGCAGTTACAACGTGACATATTCACAATTAAGCAGAATGTTCGTCCCTTGCACTCTATGTACACGTCTCTTCGTGGCATGTTCGAGAAGCTTCACATCTTCATGCCTATCGCAGCCACCCTGAGCAGCAGAAGGTATACATGAATGTTACCATGGTTGGCGTATTTTTGGCAGCGCTTGACCCGAAGTACGATGCTGCTTGTTGATACTTGCAGATGCCACCATCCCTCTCATGGAGGAGGCATATCCCAAGCTTAGCAGGATCAATGTTGCATCGACTGTATCTACGCAGACCTCCTCTGCGATGGCAATGTCTCGCAGTAGGAGAGACACTTCACATTTCCACGATTGTGGTCATCGAGGTAGGGGATCACTAGCCATGCAGCTATTGCCATCGTCCTATTCTCTCGGAGGATGCATGATACTCCAAGCATGGTTTTCCAGCTTCTGCTCGTGCGACTGAACATGCTGAGCCTCCTATATCTTCCACGTCTGATTAGAGATTTGAGGACCTTGTTGCTCGTTGAGAGAGATTATGCCTTTTGCTGGTTCTCATGCACATCGACTGCTCAAGGAAGCCACACAGATGTGGTAACCTCCGCGTCTGCCAGTACCTCAGATAGTACCTATGCTCTTACCAGTTGTCATAGAACCGACATGACATAATGGATTATGGACTCAGGTGCGTCCCATCATGTGTGGATACATAAGTCAGTTTGTAATGCACAGATAATTACCCTTTGGTAGATCAATTATCATAGCTGATGGGACTCACTCTCCAGTTGCAGGACAATGAGAGATCTGTCTGATGCCATCTATGCATTTACAGAATGTGCTTCATACCCTTGATTTTTCAATGAACTTATTGTCTATTAATTAGATTACTAAGGACCTGCATTGTCATGCTATTTTTTGACCCATATTCACTTGTTTTTCATGACATTATTACGGGCATGGTGATTGGATGTGGTCGTGAGCAGGGCGGCCTCTATCGACTGATCCGATCCATGTATGCTGGTGCTTTGTCTAGTCTCACAGGAGTAGTCTCCTCGTTTACGTGGCATTTGCACTTTGGTCATCTCTCTCTCCAGAAGATGTGTCATGTGCTCCCTAAGATTTCTCCTCGCTCATCTTTCCAATACGAGGCATGTCAGTTAGGAAAGTATCATTGGTTTTGATGCAAACAGATTCCGGCGTCGACGATAAAAATAAAATAAGTAGGCAGTGGAATATCGGTGGAGAAAGAGAGAGATTGAGAAGAAGAAATCTCGTCGGTAACGAGGGATTGAAGGAGGAGAACCGCGGAGATCGCGTGGGGATAGAGGAGAGAAACAAGGGAGAGAGAGATAAAATCTCAAATTTTCACTTCATAATGGACTGACTAAAAACAAGGGCCTACCCTCTCTTTATATAGGAGAGAGGGTTTACAAAAATAGGCAACTCAATCAAATTGACAACCGACTTTCCTAATTGGACTCTAACAACTTTAATTTGACCTATAATGACTTTAATTAGACTCTAATTAATTAATTGACCAACAATTATAATTAAATTCTACGAAATCAACGTTGAGATCACAGGCGATCTCAATTATTCAATTAGACCCAAAAACGTAAATAAAATTGATAATTATCTAATTAAATAAATGTGGCCCCCTAATTTGGGGTCACGCTGCATCAACTCTCCACCGCTTTCAAAAATTCGGCTCCTGACGAATTGCGGGAACTGCAGGCTCGACGGCTTTAATTACCTTCTGGAAGAACATGTGGGGCGTGAACGGCGGAATCCATGTGCGGGCGGGGGAGGCGTGGCCGCCGTGGTCGAAAAACATATGCGGGGCGTACGGTGGCGTCGTCTCGATTGTCGTCTTCTTCCCATGGTGCTCAAAGAATTGATGCGGCATGGAGAATATGGCCCCTGAATAATCCATGATGAAGCAATGGCACAAAGAGAGGAGAAGGGGAGATGTGTCTAAGAATTGGAGCCATGGGGTCCTTATATAGGGAAAAATCAATGCCCTAGTCCTATTTGGATTAGGAGGATCCCCATAATTTTGGTTCTCAGCCCTCTTTTTTAAAAATTCGCCACCAGGGGTAGGGATGCAAATTTCGTACCCCTTTGGCCTCTTCTCTTCCCATATGGTTCGGGA
This sequence comes from Ottelia alismoides, assembly GCA_037367405.1. Classification (NCBI taxonomy): domain Eukaryota; kingdom Viridiplantae; phylum Streptophyta; class Magnoliopsida; order Alismatales; family Hydrocharitaceae; genus Ottelia; species Ottelia alismoides. Next base: position 106,074 of record JAZKJV010009641.1, on the reverse strand, counting down.
TTTTTTTGTAAATAGAAGGTTTGGGAAAAAAACTTCTGCAATTTCTCCCACTAAAATCCCAATCCCTCAATCCACGGGATTGAAATCCCGTAGACCTCGCAAAACCCGTTAGGGTTCTCTTCTTAGGCGCGGGGAGGGTTGCGGGCCATCTCCAGCGGCTGGCGGCGGCACCGAGTCGGGGCCCGGTGGTCGGTTGCGCGTGGAGGTTGGCGAGCTCGGGGAAGAGGGCTGGCGCTGGAGCGGGTAAGGCGAGGGTGGGGTGCGGTGCTGGCGCATGGGATGGTAGGCGGCGTGGTCGACCAGCGAGTGGGCTAGCGGGGGTGAGCAGCGGTGAGGGGATGAAGGAAGGGAAACCGAGGCGGCGGCGCCGTAGAGGTGGGGAGAGGAGAAAGAGGAGGGGGCGGATTCGGCTGGAGAGGAGGAATCGGGGGTGAGAGGGAGGGAGGGGCCGGGGATTGGGGTGCTGCGGGGGCCTTTGGGGCCGAGGGGGAGGGGTCGCGGGAGGCGGGGTTTTGGCGGGGCTGTGGTGGGGCAATGCCGGGGCTGTGGGAGGGAGTGCAGGTGCCGCGGGTGGGGTTGGTGGGGTTGCCGTGGGTGCGGGAAGGGCTCCCGAGGATGCGGGACTGCCCAGGTCGTGCGACACTGGTGCTGGAGCTGTTGTTGGGGCCGTTTTCGGCGGCGGGGACTGGTCTGTAACATCCCGGACAGCAGCTTCAATTGTAAAAAAATGGCGGTTTTCGCACTCCTCGTCCGCGGGATCTTCGTCGAAGATGGGTCCTTGATCCCCCTTTTCTTCTTGCACAATAGTTGTATCAAATAGATCTTCGTTTGGGCTGAAAATACCTTTGTTTTCGGCTTCGAAATCGACTTGAACGGCGGTGGCATAGATCTGATTTTGGTCGTTGGCGTCGGAGTCGTCGTCGATTTGTGCGCCCAACCATTCGTGCACCTTAATGCATGCGATAAGACGTTGATAGAACTTTTTTGAGCGACGCGAACCACGAGATGGGCGGCGGAGACCGAATTTTGCACACCAATAGTCGATCGGATCGTCGAATCGTAGGTACGATTCGAAATCCATGCTCTGATACCAATTGATGCAAACAGATTCCGGCGTCGACGATAAAAATAAAATAAGTAGGCGGTGGAATATCGGTGGAGAAAGAGAGAGATTGAGAAGAAGAAATCTCGTCGGTAACGAGGGATTGAAGGAGGAGAACCGCGGAGATCGCGTGGGGATAGAGGAGAGAAACAAGGGAGAGAGAGATAAAATCTCAAATTTTCACTTCATAATGGACTGACTAAAAACAAGGGCCTACCCTCTCTTTATATAGGAGAGAGGGTTTACAAAAATAGGCAACTCAATCAAATTGACAACCGACTTTCCTAATTGGACTCTAACAACTTTAATTTGACCTATAATGACTTTAATTAGACTCTAATTAATTAATTGACCAACAATTATAATTAAATTCTACGAAATCAACGTTGAGATCACAGGCGATCTCAATTATTCAATTAGACCCAAAAACGTAAATAAAATTGATAATTATCTAATTAAATAAATGTGGCCCCCTAATTTGGGGTCACGCTGCATCAGGTTTGCTTTTCCAAGTCGTCAGGATCGGAGCAGTAGCTACCTTTTTAAGTTGATTCATGTAGACGTTTGGGGTCCGACTCGTGTTCTTGATCATAGGGGCCACATGTTTTATCTTGTGGCTATAAACATTTTTTTTAGATTATCTTGGGTTTTCTTGTTAAAGAATAAGTCTGCGGCAGTGCAGTGTGCCTACCACTCAAAAGACTAGGGTTCAAATCTTCCTTTGTGGGGGTTGCGTTAGGCAGTCGACAACTAGTGTAAAAAATAGTCGAATCTTTCAACATGGATTTGAGCAAGAATCCATGTAGCCGACCGTACTTATAGTGGGAGAAAGCTTCGTCATCTTGGATTTTCTTGTTAAAGAATAAGTCTGAGGTTGAGACTATGATAAAATCTTTAAATGAAGTGAAGAATGTTTTTTCCTCTTTAGTTAAGTTTGTGCGAACTAACATTGCCTTGGAATTTTGCACTCTTGAGCTTTCACATTTCTTCTCATCACTTGGCATTGTTCATCAAACTTCATGTGATTATATGTCCCTTCAAAATGATGTCGCTGAACGTAATCATCATCACTTGCCTGATGTGACTCGAACTCTTCTCATTCAGAGTCGTACTCTACATTCGTTTTGGGAGATGCGGTTCTCACTGCTTGCTGTTTAGTAAATCACATGCTTTTTCTATGTTGGGTGAGAAAATTACATTCTCTCTTGCCTTTCCAGAGAAGGATTTGTTCTCACGCACTCCTCGTGTGTTTGGTTCAATCGCCTTTGCTTGGGCACTTGGCTAGTTCTGAACGCTGCAGGAATCTTCTCATTCGAACGACTACCCTCCAACCGGGTTGTGAAAAAATGGACTTTTTCTTTCCTCTCTCAAATATAGAAAAGTAGAGAGGAGAAAGAAATAGATTATCTAAACTGGACTATAATATAGTCTTTCCCCTCTCATGATTTGTTACATGGTCTTGACAAGCTCTCTCCTCTCCTAGAGCTGTCAAATACGTCTTTGTGGGGGTATTCCAGGACACAAAGGGGATACAAATGTCATGATCCCTTCGTAGGAAGTACCGAAGTACTAGGTTAGTGCGGATGTTACCTTTTTTGAGTTCGTGATGTATTTTTCTCCTAGAGGTGATAGATTAACTCTAGCTGATTCTGGAGAAGAGGTCTATCTGCCATCACCTCCTACTGCCATAACCACATCACCAACTCCACTTGTATCACCTCATCCTATACCACCTTCTCCCGTACCACCACCTCCTGTACCGCCACCACCACCCAGTACATCGGCTCCGTTCTTGCTATGAGTCTACATTCGTAGGCCTTCCTTTGCTCATGAGCCTCCCAATCATCCAGCATGCCCCATGTATGTTCTAAGCATATTGTTTCCTCTGCCGACCCTCGAGATTTGTCTTTGCAGCAACCTTCTACTGCACCGTCTAAGCAGATGTCTTTTGCAGGATGCTGATATACATATTGATGAGATTCTCGATGACCTAGATGTGCCCATTGCAGTTAGGAAGCAGAGGCGTACGTGTGCATCGTGTTCTCTTGCTTCCCATGTTTCTTTTGACTACTTGACTGCGTATTTGAAAAAGTTTGCTGTTGGACTTTCAGCAGTGGAAATTACACGGACTTACTAGAAGGCTTTGCAGGATAGTCTGGCATCTTGCCATGGAAGAAGAGATGGCCGCGTTGCAATCGCTTGGCACCTAGAGTTTAGTTCCATCTCCCTCATGGGCCTCTATTGTTAGTTGCAAGTGGGTGTTCACTATGAAACATTGTGCATATGGTACTATTCATCACTACAAGGCCAGACTAGTTGCACGAGGGTTTACCCATACGTATAATGTGGACTATCTGGAAACATTCTCTCCAGTTGTTTATCACTCCACTCTTCGGGTTCTTACTGTTGTTGTGGTATGTGATTGGCCTATGTTTTAGTTTGATGTCAAGAATGCATTTCTGTATGGTGATCTCCAGGAGAAAGTCTACATGGCGCAACCTCCTGGGTTTGCTGCTGAGGGGGAGTGCCAGCAAGTTTGTAGACTTCACAAGACGTTCTATGGTCTTAAGAAGAGTCTGAGAGCATAGTTCCAGAAGCTCTCGGACTTGATTAAGAAGGAGGGATTTACGAGGTCGAATGCAGATCATTCTTTGTTTGTTCAACAGATCTACATAAGTACTATTGTCATTATGGTATATGTTGATGATATCATCGTTATAGGAGATGATGTGCATGGGGTTAGCGAGGCAAAAAGGTTTCTAAGCAACAGTTTGTCTCCAAGGACCTTGGCACCCTAAGGTACTTTCTGGGATTAGAGTATGCCAGAAACCAACATGGTCTTGTAATGAACCAAAGAAAGTATGTTACAAATCTTCTAGCTGAGACAAACATGATTGGGTGTATACCTGTTACTACTCCTATGGATCCAACTTCCAAGCATGAGGCGATACGATGATGATACGTAAGAAATGGACAAGAGAAGATACAGAGAACGTGTGAGGAAGCTACTTTATGTTACCATCACTAGGTCAGACATTTCGCTTGCTGTTATTTTGGTCAGTCGATTCATGGAACAACCTTGACAACTGCATATGGATGCGGTCCATATGATTTTGAGGTACTTGAAGTCATCTCCAGGTGAAGAATTATTGTTCAAAAAAGGGACATCTCTTACTGTCACAGCTTGCGCAGATGTAGACTATGCAGGATGCCCTAAGGACGGGAAATTAACTTCATGTTTTGCTGTATTCGTTGGTAGCTCTTTAGTATCCCGGAAGAGCAAGAAGCAAATTGTCGTTGCCGAATCTTGTGTTGAATCGGAATACAGAGCTATGGCGTAAGGGTGCACAGAGATGATGTGGGTCAGGTCTGTTCTAGTTGACCTTGGCATTGATGTACCACTTTCTATGGAATTACAATGTGACAATCAAGCAGCTTTATTCATTACTAATAATCTTGCTTTTCAAGAGAGAACGAAATACAATGAGGTGGATTATCCCTATACACGTGACATGATCCAGAAAGGTTTCATTTCCACTTCCAATATAAGCTCAGGGGAGTAGACTACAAACATCCTCACCAAAGATGTCCATGCGGCCGATTTACCTGCATCAATTCCTACTACAACTAGGACTCGCTTCAATTTCCATAGTTTGAATATATCCTTTCTGATTTCATATATGAAAGAGGGCTAGGGCTGTAGTCGAGGTGTAACTGTTGGATTGGAGGCTCTGGAGAGGCTATAAAAAGAGCCCCAGACCTCCTGTACTCATTGAGAAAGTCAACAGACAAACACACCCCGTAGAGGGCTTCTCCCGTGGTTTCATCCCGCTCCTCACGGAGTAGGGTTCCACGTAAAATCCCGCGTTCTTGTTCTTTATTATTTTATCCATGTTATTGCTTCCGCTTCCGATTTTCTAACATGGTATCAGAGCGGGTCGATTCTTGAGGAATTTTGTGTTCTTTATTATTGTTCGAGATTTGTTATTATGTTCTTGAAGATTTTGCTGAGATTTTACTCAAGATCAAGTTCAAGTTAAGGGTTTTTTGAAACCCTAGTTCTGAGGCAGCAAGATTTTAGTTCTGATTGCGACGTCGGTTCCTCATCCTAGCCAGGCGAGGATTCTCAATCCCAGCCGTGAATCCTCTCCATATCCAGGTTGCGGCATCAGGAATAGCGGCCTCTATGTCATCGCACGAGCGGCGCTCAATTCCCCCTTCAGCCGTAGATCCAAGTTGGGCTCCATCGAACCCAACGACGCAACCTCCAGGAGCGCGCCCGCACCAGATTCCTCTCCTCCTTGCGATCCCCATCGCACATATGATCTTCGACGCGGGTCCCAGATGAGTCCCTCGATCCCGTGCGACGCTCCCACTGCACGTGCTTCCAGCCTCCAAGTCCTCCACTGGAAGGTAGAGCACCTGCGCACTCCATCGTCTTCCCAGGCGGAGAACCTCAAGGCGGCACCCATGACACCCCATATGCGTGCGGACGCGAGGGCGCGAGGGTATGAGGACACACGCGCGACTCCAGGTCGCATTCTGGCGGCATATCCCCAGTTGCGTGCACCTCCTCCCTTTACGCAAGTATCGTGCACGATTCCTCCAGGCGGAGGCCATCGCCAACATCAAAGCAAAAAAAAGGGCTTCTGCGAGAGGCGACTCCCCATGCGACATCTCCTCCCAGGCTTCCCCTGGCGGCAACCCCATAGGCACGCTCCGGCTCCTCTCCAGCATCGTGTCCCTTGGCGGCACCTCGTTCCTCGCGCAAACTCCTCCATCGCGCCTGTTGGCGGCGCCGCGAGCCCCCCTTCGCAACACCCTTATATCAGGGGCGGCGGCAATGTTTCAAGAGAAGAATCCCATCCCATCGTGGGTAACCCTAAAGGGGGGGCGCCTATTTAAAAAAAAAAGGGAAAGGTGCTATTTGTTTTAGGCCCAAATGAGGCCGTGTTCTGTCCGATAAAAAAAAAGAGGGGAGGGGCCGATCAAAGAAGAATAGAAGGGCCCGGTATAAAAAAAAGAGAAAGGGACAGTTGTAGTTTGGGCCCACCGTGGGCCAGGATTTTCTGGTTTAAAATAAAAATATGAGAGAGATGCGTACAAAAAAAAACGTGCGCGAGAAAAAAAAAGAGTATAAAAAAAAGGCGCGTACAATAAGAAAAAGCCGTACGCATATTGTTAAAAAAAAGAGGAGTTTTCTTTGAACGAGTCGCATACAAAGAAAAGCCGTATGCAATTTTCAAAAAAAATGGGACGGCTTTAAAAAAAAATTTGAAAAGCTGCAAGAATCTCTTTGGATATGTTTTTCTCCCCATTATTGTTGTCTTCTCCCAACTTGGTCGACGTCCATGTTTTCCGACAAGTTTGGGAGAAAGGGGGAGTATATGTAGAGTCACAGGTTGTATTCAGATCCAGATTGTCAGATCTTCCAGATTCAGATTTCCAGACCGGCCAGATTTTTCAGACTCTACAATTTTCAGATGAAGATTCTTCATGCGCAAGATTCAGACTCGAAGTTCAGCTTCCGAGTCCACAGGTGTAATGCGCAGTTGTTCAGACTCGACAGATTGGTCAGAGTCCAAGTTCGAGGCACTCCAAGATGAGAGGCCCAGTTTCAAGAATCTCTAGAGAGAGACTCCAGTTTCAGACACGCACGAGTGTGCGGTCTTATTTTCAGATGCGCATAAGTTGCCATCATTGTCAGAGGCCCCCATCAATCTTCTTGTTGTCAGGCCAGAGTTTTCATGTGAGCCATAGGGACTCCAGAGCAGAGGACCATTCCCTTGAAGGCAAGGGTTTTCATGTGGTATCATAGGTACACCAGAGCAGTGCACTATTCTCTGAGCCAGATGGGAGAGACCCAGTTCTCCGACGAGGAGACTTCAGGCGCAAGTTCAGACTCGATGGTCAGGTTCCGAGTTTTCAGTTGACTCACACTCCAGCCCGTTCGTCCTCCTCACCTGCACGGCATGAGAAGCAACGTCCTCGACTGCAGCATGTGCGCGTTGGGTTGATATTGTCCGTAGTGTACTGTAGCGTTGAGTTGAGTTTTTTTTTGTTTGTCCAAGCTGAGCATTGCATGCTCCAGCTTGAGGGGGAGTGTTGGAGCATTAGTAGTATGCGCCTATTGTGTTGTAGCAGGGTAAATGGATCCTGGAGGAGATCCATTTACCCCATCCAGTGTTTAGTCCCACATCGTCCAACGGTGGGACTTGGAGGCTCTGGAGAGGCTATATAAAGAGCCCCAGACCTCCTGTACTCATTGAGAAAGTCAATAGACAAACACGCCCCGTAGAGGGCTTCTCCCGTGGTTTCATCCCGCTCCTCACGGAGTAGGGTTCCACGTAAAATCCCGCGTTCTTGTTCTTTATTATTTTATCCATGTTATTGCTTCCGCTTCCGATTTTCTAACAAACTAGAGACCATTTCAGAAGTGTTCATCCAAGCTGAGCATGATCGACATCTATGCTCCATCTTAAAGGGGGTGTAGTGATATTTTATGTTATAGTACCATTTCTGTATTTTCTGTTTCTCTCTTCCATATAAGAGAGTCCTAGGGTTCCTTTGAACAATAAATTAGTTGTTTCTCTCAGCAATTTGGATACGATGTCAAGGAACTAGGACAACTTTTTACTTTGCATCAAAATATGGTCTTATAACATGTATAAATGCGAGGCATCAGAGTTAATGTTTACCGTGCTATCCATTTTTAATTTCTTTATCCTGCTATCTCTCTTTCCTCCGATGTCATTCATGTTTGGGAGCTGCCAAAATGGAAATGGACGAAGGTTATGTAGTTAATTAATGTTTGGGAGCTGCCAAAATGGAAAGGGACGAAGGTTATGTAGTTAATTACCAGTTTTGACCCTTAGCGGGCCAAAACATCAAAATTTGCCGAATTTCAGCAATATTTCTACTTTGCCATTCGTAACCCCACCATATTTCTTTTTTCCAGTCTTTAGGCTGCTATGTTGGCAAAATATGACCAGCTTTGTTTTGTTTCGACAAAATTACAGAAAAAAGGTAATTTGTGCTTTCACTTTCCCAAATTCTGCTCATATAGGCAAAATTCAACCCCAATTTCTTTTGAGGCTGCTGTGAGAAAAAATGGTGAGCCTCTTCTGTAGAGATATATTTTATGTTTATGTATTTTTTTATCTATTTTCTTCTCTCTAGCTACTTTATGTAATTTGCCTATAGGTTTCTCCCTATATAAGAGAGCCTAGGGCTCAAGGAATGATTATCTCTCTTTATTTTCCCAACATGGTATCAGAGCGACGGTCCTAGACCGGAGCTCCTGTACCGAACCCTAACCCTAATCCCCCACCCTTCAAGCCTCCCGCCACCGTCACCCAAGGCTCCGCTGCCCAGGGCCCCGCCACCCCGGGCCTCTCCCCGACCTACGGTCCCACCTTGCTACCGTCTTGTAGCCCCGCCATCTTGCAGCCCAGGGCTCTGCTACCCAGGGCCCCACCGTGTTGCAGCCTGCCGTGTTGCAGCCCCGTCTTGTGGCCCCTTGAGTCCCGCCACCTCGGGCCTAGCCGTCTTCGGCCCCTTTGCCGTCCCCTTCCTCGAGGGGCTTCCTCCCGCACCTCCATGTTGATGGATTTGGTTGTGTAAGTCTACACATGCAACCAAACTTCTTCATGTCTGTGTAGACCAAAGTTTATCTCGTCTACAACCCTAGTCGTCTCCAGTCATCATGTCAGAAAGCAAGGTAGAAATCCCCATCACAAGCGCCTTTAGAGGTCCTGCGCCTATTGTGAAGATGGATGGGTCGAACTACGAATTATGGGCCATGCAGTTCATGAGCCTAATGAAGTTGATGGGTAAGAAACATATTCTTACCGAGGACGAGACAACGGAGAAGAGAGGGTTGTATGCCTCATGGAGGCTGATGACGCATATGCTAAGGTCTGGTTGTCTGGTACCTTGATTCCAGACATTGCAAACGATGTCTTGCATCAGCCCTCTGCCAAAGCCATGTGGGACATTCTTGCTACAACGTATTCACAGGCCAAGAATGAGACAAAAATTCTACAGCTTCAGTATGATATCTTCACTATAAAGCAGAATGGTCGACCCCTGCATGCTCACTACACTGCGTTGCAGGGAATGTTTAAGAAGCTTCATAGCTTCATGCTCCTCACAACTACTCCAGAGCAGTTGGAGACATACCGAAATACCACGATGGTGGAGTCTTTCTAGCCTCTCTAGACCCACGGTATAAGGATGCTTCTTCTGAGATTCTGGCAGATGCTACCATTCCTCCCACAGAGGAGGCCTTTCGAAAATTGAGCTAGATCAATATCTCAAGCCCTGCTCTAGAGGGGAGAAGATACCTTTCTCCCTTGTTTTCCCTTACAAGGGGTTGTTCTCTCTTACCCCTCGTGTTTTTGGGTCCGTTGCGTTCGTCCATCAGTTGTCTCCAGGGATTGACAAGCTCTCTCCTGGGGCTGTCAAATGCGTTTTTTTCCGGGTATTCCAAGACTCAAAAGGGTTATCGTTGCTATGATCCGTTACATCGGAGGTATTATGCCAGTGCAGATGTCATGTTTTTTGAGTCAGTCATGTTCTTCTCTCCTACAGGCGACATATTGGCACCATCAAATTCAGATGATGAGATATATATTCCTCCTCCACCCATGTATCCACCATCACCTCCACCATCACCACCTCCACCAGCACCTCCACCACCATCACTTCCACCAGCATTCTCTCCTCCCATTGTTTTGGCTACTCCTCTACCACATCATTACAATCAACGGCCAACCCTTGCTCATGATCATGGTCAATCATCAAGTATGCCCCAGGTTTGTTCTGACAACATTACTTCTAACGATGGGTCTGATGGTGTTTCTTAGCAGGGGCTATTTCAGGAAGGGGATGATAAGGAATGTGGTACGGATGATGCATAACTTGATTTGCCTATTGCTCTGAGGAAGCAGAAGCGTTCATGTGCTTCATATCCGATTGCTTCTCATATCACCTTTGAGCGTCTGATGGGTGACTTCAGGAGGTTTGCAGTTGCTTTATCTGCTGTGGATATACCACAGACATACCAGGAGGCATTGACTAGCCGTAGATGGCGTCTGGCTATGGAGGAAAAGATGGCGACTCTTAAGTCGGGAGGTACTTGGAGCCTTGTTCGATCTCCTACTGGGGCATCTATAGTAAGTTTCAAGTGGGTATTTACAGTAAAGCAAAATGCAGATGGCAACATTGATAGGTACAAGGCTCGACTGGTTGCCCGAGATTTTACTCAAACATACGGGGTGGATTATCTTGACACATTTTCTCCAATTGCTCGTCATTCTACTTTACGGTTCTTTTATCTGTTGCCGTGATTCGAGATTGGCCTATGTTTCAATTGGATGTAAAGAATGCCTTTTTGTATGGTGATCTTCAAGAAGAAGTCTGCATGCAGCAGCCGCCAGGGTTTGCTGCTGAGGGGGAGTGTTCACAGGTGTGTAGACTTCATAAGGCAATCTATGGTCTTAAGCAGAGCCCGAGAGCTTGGTTCCAGAAGCTCTCAGATTTATTTGAAAAGCAAGGATTCAAACGGTCGAATGCAGATTATTCTCTTTTCGTACAGAGGACCTCCAGAGGTACGACTGTTATTATGGTGTATGTTGATGATATACTTATTATAGGAGATGATATGCAAGGAATAAAAAGAGCAAAAGAATTTCTGGGTCGTGAATTTGTTACCAAGGATCTAGGAGCGCCTAGATACTTTCTGGGATTGGAGTTTGCCAGAAATCAACAAGGGCTTGTGATGACTTAAAGAAAATGTCACTGACTTGCTAAGTGACACGGGTATGCTTGGATGTCGACCTGCTTCTACACCTGTGGGTCCGAGCAGTCCTGACTGATCTATATATAGATGTTCCTGTTTCCATGTCGCTGAAATGCGACAGTCAGGCTGCATTATTCATTGCCAAGGCCTTAAATGTCGGTTTCGGTCACCATTTCGGTATCGACCAAAACAGAATTTCGATGGAATTTTGACTGAAATTTCGGTCATTTCGGTCATTTTATGTACTAACACCCCCATATTTCGGTCATTTTGGTCATTTCGGTTGAATTCCGATTTCGACTGGATATCGATATTCGACAGAAATTCGACCGAATTTCGCTGAAATTTGAGGCCATGCTAATAATCATGCATTTCACGAGAGAACAAAACACATTGAGGTTGATTGCCATTATATACATGATATGATCTATAAAGGCTTCATTTCTACATCCCATGTCAGCTCAGGAGACCAGACGACAACCATTTTCACCAAAGCCTAACTTAGGGGGTCCTTCCAGAAGTGCTTATCCAAGCTGAGCATGACAGATATCTATGCTCCATCTTGAGGGGGAGTATAGAGATATATTTCATGTTTATGTATCTTTTATCTATTTTCTTTTATCTCTATCTACTTTATGTAATTTGTCCATAGGTCTCTCCCTATATAAGAGAGCCTAGGGCTCAAGGAATGATTATCTCCTTTTATTTTCCCAACATCTTCCATTGAGTTGAGCTGCTATTGTTTTGACTTGTTACTTGTGATGTTGGTCTTCTCAACAATTTCAATCTTCAAGATTGTTGACATACACACACATCCACTTTTACATGTGTTATGGAATTTATATGTAATATTTCATATTTTTTAGCTTTGTAAGAGCTTTATACATGTATTAACAAGCTTCTTTAATCCATTCTGAAAATTCATTTTGAAATTTAGGTTTAGATCTAAATGAAGTTAATTAGATTCAAGTTTGAAGAGTCAATTCGAGTTAAAGGCCAATATCTTTTTTTTTAACATAAAGGTTAACGTGTTTTGTTTTTTTTATCACTTGTGCCCTTCTTTACTTCTGTAAATATCAGTTATGCCCCTCCTTTTTTGTAAGATTAGTTGTGTCCTATGTTCTTACAAAATTCACAATTATACTCTTTTATAATATCAGTTATGCCCTTACTTTACCTTAATGGAAGACCATAACTATACATTTGTAAGAAGGGGGCTTCAGGAGAATGCGGGAGAGGCTCCGAGAGTCGTATCCAACGGGCCATGGTCAGGTGGAGGAGGGCAGCGAAAGTGGTTGGGTGGAGGTTTGTCGTCGGAAACAGGTTGGGAAGGTGTGCAAAAGCAGTGCGCTCGGGGTACGTGCAGGTCTCGCCCTTTCGGGCGGGGTTGTTTCCACTGTGGCTCCCTCGAGCATTGGGCGAGCAGTGTAGAGAGCCAATCCGTTGTTTCAAATGCTTCGGTTTTGCGCATCAGGTGCATGAGTTCGATCGGAGTCGATGCCCAACATCATTGCAGAGGCATCACGCATTCTGGTGAGAGAAGGCGACGACGGGGAGGTCTTGTTCAGGGGCACCTCAGACGTGGGCATGGCAACGAAGGGCAAATACCAGGGGGATGTGTCTCTGGTGAAGTCGTGGAGGGTTATAGCTCGTGGATTCAGTGGATCGGAGGCAGACGAGCTGTTGTCTCTCTCCCTCGGGGAGGTCTTCTCTCAGTTGGAGGCCTGTGCGGTTCAAGTTCAACGATGGCTTGATTACACCTCGGAGGCTGAGTCTTGTGAGGGTGAGGGGGATCCCTTCTCTGGTACGATTTAGCACGGGTGCGACGCCTCGTTGATGGAATCACGGTGGTGGATGGCCTCACCGCCGGTGGTGCTTCTTCAGGAGAAGACACAGACCTCGTAGTTTGGGTTCGTCACCCTTCACCCGCAACAACTTGGTTGGTGGACGGTGCAGGTGGAAGAACGTCGTCTATACCTGGAGATTTCATCGGCAAGATTGACACCGATTGGGGTGGCTCGTTTTCAGCAGTCTGCCGGAGTGGCACGCCATGCGGCTACGAGGGGGGGGGGGCGCTCGCCAGTCCGCCTGAGAACAAGGCACCGGTTACGGTCATCTCCGGAGGAGGTGCGGTTCCGGAGATCCCGCGGGGGATTCAATTTGGAACATTCATTGCGAGGCAGCGGTTTACCTCCGCGGCTGTTCACCTTCCCTATGTGGGTGATCCAACCGTTTCACGAGCTTTGTGGAGGCGTAATCGTCCCTCTTGATTCGGGCGGTTTTCGATGCAGCTTTGCAACGTTAGACTTTTCAAGATTCGGCGCCCTTTCTTGGGTTGTAGGTGCCTGATGCTTCGGTCATGCCCCTGACCCGGATCCGATCAAGCCCGGTAAACAACATTCAAATTAATTTATCAAATGAGCCGAATCCGGAGCTCCGGTTTAAATTGGATCCCCAATTGACATAGAGGCGGACCCTCAATCCGAACCGGAGCTAAGCATTCAAGGCAATCCGACTCCGTTTGATTTGGCTCCTGCTCCTGTAGTAGAGGAGTCGAGCCAGGTGAGCAGGCCTTCGAAGGTTCCCGATGTAGTTGAGCCAAAGAAGAGTCTCCGGGCCTTGGAGGAGACTGAAGCAAAGGGAGCGAGGCAGCTGGGCTAGTCCTCGGGGGGTTTCGCGCCTCCGCGCGAGGTGCAGATGTCTCAACGGTCAGTTCTTCCTTCGATGGAGCTTGACAGGAGTTCTGCTGAAGAAGGGAAGGGGATCCGGAGTACGACGAGCGAGGTGGGTTTCCGGCGCACTCAGGAAGTGGGTTGGCGAAGGTTTAGGGTCTGCTACGAGTGGGAGTCACTGGTTGGGAAGAGGAAAAGGAAGTAGAGGCCAATCAAAAGGTCTGGGTAGGGCGATGAGCGGGCAGAAGGAGTACAACCTGTCCTTGCGGTATAGGGGCTGTTGTCTCCGATTGGTAGACCGATCTTTTTCAGCCTGCTAGATAGGAGCTTCGCGGAAAGCGTGGGCGTAGTGCCACCCCTTAGGAAGAACAAAGGTCTTTGCCCATGAAGATGTTGTCATGGAATGTTCGGGGGTTGGTCCGTCCTGAGAAACGGCTAGCGATCAAGAATCTAATTGTTGATGTGCATGCGGATTTGGTGCTGTTACAAGAAACGGAGGTCTCAAGGGCAGGAAGGGAGACATGGCGGGATCTGGGGGGACTCTACCTTCGACTTCGCTGAGGTTGAGGCACAGGGAGCGGCTGACGGACTGGAAAAGGAATCAGTTCGATAAATTGGCCGAATGGAGATCAATTGTTTCGCTCTTGGTGCATCTAAGGTGGAAGGCAGACGACGTGACCCTTACGGTGACAAATATCTATGGACCCATGGGATCGATGCTTGGATCCTTGGGTACATATATTGCCGAGGTGGGGATGGCCAGGGAGGACGGTATATGGTTAATCGGTTGCGATCTCCACTTGATTTTTCTTTCGGGGCGATCGTGATGCGGGTTCGAAAAATTTCAGGAACCAGGTTCATGCTCCGGGACTGATGATTGTCGACACGACAAGATGCACGTACACTTGGCGAAATGTGAGGTCAAGATCACGATTGGACAGATTTCTTCTCTCGCCTAAGGGGGTGGATTCCTTCCCCCTCTCACGAGCGTGGGTGCTACCTCGGGCACACTCGGATCACACACCTTTCTTTGGTCGTTAGCGGAGCAGAAGAGGTCTAGGTTCTTCTTCAGGTTCGAACGGGCATGGCTGCTGGAGGAGGGATTCAAGGAAGAGGTGGTCTCACGCTGGAAGGGTTGGCAGGTGGAGGATTCGACGGTGGTATGTTTGTCCAACAAGCTGACGTTGTTGAAGAAGTTTCTGCTCACGTTTAGCCGTGAAGTGAGGGCGTGACGAAGGGAGCAGAGAAATGAGGCCTAAGAAGGGGTGGAAAGAGGCATCGGAACGAGCGAGGTTGCTGGATGAGTTACTTCTGGAAGATAGGAAGGAAGAAGTTGAGTGGAGGCAGAGATCTAAGCAGAAATGGCTGCAAGAAGGAGTTGTGAACACCAAGTTCTTCAACTCGATGGCTTCCGGTAGGAGGAATTTCATCCAGAGCCTGGAGGGGGGGGGGGTGACGGGGGATGCCCAACTGGGGAGTGCTCTTAAGAGGCATTTTGTGGATATGTTGAGAAGGAAGTGGGGAGAAGGTTGGGGGTGGCGTGGAACATGGGTGGAGGTTTTGACAGAGGCGCAGGCGACCGGGCTGGAAGCTACTTTTGCTAAAGAAGAAGTGAAGAGTGCGGTCTGGGGACTGAATACGGACGGGGCCTTGGGCCAGACGGGTTCCCGGTGTTTGTTTACAGGGAAATCAGGGGCTTGCTGAAGGAAGAGATTTTGGGGGTAGTGAACGAGTTCATGGATGGAAAAGGGGCTTCGAGAAAGTAAACAGGGCGTTGTTGTTTCTCCTTCCCAAGTAGGAGCATTTGTTGTGAGTGGAGGACTATAGGCCGATTCTGCTGTCCAATGCCATCTATCTGACCGTGGCCAAGGTTCTGGCGAATAGGCTGAGGCGGGTTCTTGACCGATTAATTCTTCAGAATCTAGTTACTTTTATACATGGTCGTCAGTTGGCTGATGGTCGGGTTATGGCGTCCGAGATCTGCCAGCAATGGAGATGAGAAAACAAAAAAGGCGTGCTGTGGAAGATTGATTTTTGTAAAGCATATGATTACGTGGATTGGAGGTTCTTATGGGCATCCCTCCGGCGCTGTGGTTTAAGTGAGCTATGGATAACGTAGATGAAAAGATGTATCACGACCTCCTCTTACTCTGTTCTGGTGAATGGTAGGCTCGAAGGAGGTTTTTTCCAACCTTAGAGGGGGGTGAGACAGGGATGCCCTTTGGCGTCGATGCTGTTTGTCATGGTCACGGATGCTCTGACGGTATTGTTTAAGAGAGCGGTTGAGGATGGGTGGTGTGAAGGCTTCCGATTAGGGTACATTTCTGTTCCTCTTTTGCAATATGCTAATGACATGATTTTCCTGAGCGGTTCAGAGGAGATGCACAAAAGGGCCCACAAGTTGATGGAGATTTTCAGCAGCATCTATGGACTCCAGATCAATAGACAAAAGTCGGTGGTGATCCTTTTTGGGATGGACTATGCAGAGAAGAACAAAATGGCGGAGCTCTTGAGTTTCCCAGTGGGTGAGCTACCCATTTCCTACCCGGGCTTACCTCTGGTTGCAAGCAGACTGAGAAAATCAGATTGGGACATGGTACTCAGGAGATTTGAACAGAGATTGGCTGGTTGGAAGGCGGCTACCCTCTCTAAGGGGGGAAAGATGTTCCTCTTGAAGCATGTGCTGGTGGCGATTCCTATTTTCTTCTTTTCAACAAGGCTGATGTCGGAGGGGGTTAGAAAAAAGATAGAGGTAATGATGCGGATTTTTTTCTGGTCGGATGGGAAACAATAAAGGCAGGGCGTACATCTAGTGGTGTGGGAGGACCTCACGAGACCTCAAAGCAAAGGAGGCTTGGGGGTGTGGGACGTGGCATGCATGAATAAAGCGCTTCTGGCTAAGTGGGCGGTTCATATATGGGGTGACACAGATAGATTGGCCGCCAGGCTGTTATGTGCCATTTATGGAGTCAAAGGCTCGCTTGAGGTAGGAAGGACTTATTTCGAGTCCTCACAGTGGAGCGGTATTCGTGATATTTTATCACAACTAAGGTCGAAACTGCAGTTGAAGGTGCGGGACGAGGATTGTTTTCGTTTCCAGTGTATGACTAGACGAGGGATGGTACGCTCTGCAACAGATTCCCAAGGCTTTACGCGTTGGCAGCAACAAAGGGGTGTTCTGTATCGGAGGCTTGCGAGTCTTGTTTGTGGGTCCCACAGTTTGTGGCTGATCTTTCGGACCAACGGTTGGAGTTGTTTAGACTACAGTCGGAGCTTCCCTCACCTGACTGTATTTCTCAAGGTAGAGATCATTTCTTATGGGAAGGGGGCGGATTCTCAATGAAGAAGGCTTACATGGAGTTCAGAGGGAACATGGATGACTCTGACCTTGAATTGGGTCAAGACATGAAGATCATTTGGGCTAGTAAGATCCCGTGCATGGTGAAGGTTTTCCTTTGGTGCCTCAGAAGATACAGATTGTGTGACAAAGCGAGGATGGGTAAACTGTTTGGCATACCAGACATGCAATGCGACAAATGTGGCGCACATGTGGAGGATATTGAACATCTGTTTTTTAGCTGCCCCTTGTCGGAACAAGTGTGGAGGGAGATTGGACCAGTGTGGGTCTCATATGAGGGAGGGGACGATTTCTGGAGGTCGGTGAGGTCGGTGGGGAGCAACTCGATGAAGGACTGTACGCTACCTTTTGTGCTCTTTGGGCCATCTGGGGAGGAAGGAATGATCTAATCTTCAAAAATCAGAGGTTTTACTTCGAAAATGTAATCGCTTATTGTTCTTCCCTTTACCGTTTCTGGTCCACAAGGTAATGTACGTCAATTCTTTTTTAATATATAGAAGTTTTGTGCGGTGAGTCCCAACTCGGGATATCACCCTCTTTTTACTCAAAAAATATTTGTAAGAAGGAAAAGGCACATCTGATATGACAAAAAAAGGAGGGGCATGCCTATTACTGCGGGAGTTAAGAAGGGCATCAACGACCAAAACCTTTATATTATTGTTCTTCATTATTCTTATGTATTAGAGTATGTGATGCATCATTAGATGGGTAATTGGACCCCTTCAGGGTCAAGTTACCACATCCATTGATTTAGCCCCCCATCTACCGTGAATTGGACTCAGTCATTTTGGTGGGGCTATATAAGAAGCCACATGCCCATTGTAGCAGTTGAGAGAGAAACCAATACAAAATACCCAGCCCTTGAGAGGCATTTTCACGTGGTTTCATTCAGCTCCTCACAGAGTAGGGTTCCATGTGAAATCCATGTGTTCCACTATTTATATTTCTTTATCTATGATCAAGGTTTAAAAAAGTGTGAGGTGGTTCAATGTGTTTTCCCGAGATGTGAGGCGAGACATAAGCCTCATTTTTTGGAAAAAATAAAATTAGTAAAATACATTATATATATGATAATATTCTTAATTTTGCCAAAAACGTATTCAAAAGCAATTTCACACTAGTAAAAGATACAACACATAAACGATGAAAGCATTGAAGTTCAGAAAAACTAATATTAGGCACGTGATTACTTTCTCTATTCACAACAAAACACAATCATTATTTTACTCCATGTGTTTCTTTTCAACCGCGCTTCTTCTTATATGTGACAACTATTTTAAGAACAACCAAAAAATAATACCAAGTTGCAAACTTGCAACTAGTGTAAAAATTTTATTACAATTCAAATATAACTAGTATGTGTGCAAAAAATAATATCAAGTTGCAAAATTTTATTACAACTGCGTACGTTGTGTACAATATAACTAGTATGTGTGGATGCAACATGGTAAATTGAACACGATGTATACAAGATTATCGAGCTTTGCTTGTTTCAAACAATCTATTCTCTTTGTAAGGACTTATTTATAGAAATATGCAAGGTTTAACACGAAAATAAAAACACTAGCATAAAAATATATATTGTACGACAAAACAAGGTCATGTGCAAAGCACATAACCTAAAAGTAAATAAAAGCCCCGTGCTTGAGGCTTAAGCCTCAACCTCGCCTCGACTGCCTCACCGCAACATGCGCCTTACAGTACCTTGAGGCTTATGCCTCAGAACTTCTTGGTGAGGCTTAAGCTTCGAGGTGCTTTTTGTCGAAAAATGCCTCGATGCTTACGCCTCATTGTCTCGAAGCGTGTCTTTTAAAATAATGTCTATGATACGCTTCCACATTCGTCATTTCTACATAGTATCAAAGTGGGTTCGGTTGTTCGATTTTATTTGGTCTTGAAGATTTATTGTTCATTATATTCATGTCCAGAATCTATTCGAGTTCAAGAATTTTTTGTTCAACATGGTTTTGTGCGATGAGTTCTTAGTCGAGAACCCTAGAAGACGGAAGAGAGTATTGTGATGGGTTCTCATGTGGCACTGAGTAGTTGCTCCAAGCACCTTCCATCGACTCTAGGTCCTTGTTCCCCTATGATGAAATCCGGCAACCCTATACGTTTCCCCCATCGAATCCAGTCCCATCTCCATCGTCCTCTCTCCATCAGATGCTCGTAACCTCGATAAAGCGGTGCTGCCAACCCCGATCTTCATGCTTTGATCACCCCAACCTTCCTTTTCTACCTTAACTCCATACGACTGGAGCGGGCTTCGTATAGGAGACAGAGTCCCCTCAAGCGACGTTGCCCCTCATCTCCAATCTCCAGTCGACCAACAATATCCCTATCAGGGGGCATTTTGTTTCCATGATATGGGTTCCCAATGATGGGGAACCTTAATTAGCATGGGGTAGATTCTCTGTTGTATTAAAAAAAAGAGTGGTACAATACTTAGGCCCAGTGGGTTGGGTCTGTCGTGGCTTAAAAAAGATGTGGAGGATTAAGAGCAATTTAGGCCCATTGGTCCACGGTTTAAAAAAATGAAAAGAAAAGAGTTTTGACCCAACTATGGGCCATAAGAAAAAGGGAGATATTTTTTGGGAAATAGGCTAGCATACAAAAAAATCTTACGCGGGAAATGATTGAAGAAGAGAAAAAGACAGAAAAAAGAAAGAGAGATCGACTTATTTTTTTTGTTTTTCCCCATCTTTATGTCTTCTCCCAACTTTGTCAATGTTTCCGACTAGGTATGGGAGAAAGGGAGAGTATTTTGTAGAGTTTTGCCGTTCAGAATGAGATTCTAAAGGTTAGATTCAGACTCTCCACTTCAACTTTAGACTCTACCCGTTTGAGATGTATATGTGTGCAATCATTATGTAAGAGGTCTCCATCTTAATTTGGGCTCAAACTTTTCATGTGGATCCATAGGGATTCCAGAGTAGAGCTCCTGTTTTTTGAGCCAGTGTGGGCTCACGGTTTTCATGTGTATTCATATGGACTCCAGAGTAGAGATTCCATTCTCAAGCCGATATAGGAGAGATCCAGTTCTTCGACGAGGAGACTTTTTTCAGACTATTCTCCATCGTCCTTGGACTCCGACAAGGATGTTTTCACAGCTTCCTCCAGTTTGCCCTTCAGAGAGAAGGAGTAGTTGCGGGCCAAAGTTCTCTGACGAGGAGACTCATCCATTTTCAATGACTCTGTATAGTACAGAGCACATGTTCTCCGACAAGGAGACCTAGTTGACTTCCAGTGACTCTGACAGACGCAGTAGAGAGTAAATGTTCTCTGACGAGGAGACTCGACTCACACTCCAACCCTTCCGTTCCTCCTCACCAACACAACATGAAAAGCAACGTCTTCAGAAGGCAGTCAATATAGTATGCATGGAGTTGATATTGTTCGTAATTTCTTATATTATGAGCGAGTGATTTTTTCTATTTGTTGAAAATCATTAATTAAATTCAAGCGATTAAATTCTCGATCTAGGTTTTCATATGCAATCACAATATAGGCAACACAGAGTAATTCAGACAAAATGTAGACACAAATATATATAACTCATGCAAAAACAAGCAAGATAGTGAATGCGAAATATGCAATTTTTATTTGATTTTTAGCAATATAGAGATGATGCAAGATGAGATGAGGATGCATATACAAATATGCCCTAGAATGATTCAAATTTCTTGAGCGGTCATCAATGAATTGATTCCAATATCAATTGAGGCACATTGATAATATATGGCATTTAAAATAAGCACAAGTGACACGTGAAAGACCTAGAATTTTAGCACATCAAATTAAGTGTCAAATCAGTAAATAAAATATGCCGTCATGAAGAGAATGAAATTAGCAACAAAATGAAACTGAAATCAACTAAATCGGAGTTTGTATGCTCAATATATGATCAATAGAATGCAGGGGCATAAATGCAATAAAAATATAAGGAATAAAAATGATAAATATGCAATTTTGTCCCTCGAAGGGGCATTTCTATAATTTTTAAAAATCAAAGAGGCCTCCTTGCAAATTGCCCATGCACAACACATGAGATACACGCGCCTAGGCAGGACCTCATTGCAGTTATTCAAAAGCCGCAGGGAGTGAGTGCAAATAACCCAGCCCACACGTGTTATGCACGCACGCGGGCTAGTCACGGGGCGGGCGGAGGCTCAGACGACGAAGCTACACGTGGCGTGACCAAGGTGATGCGGACCACCCGAGGCTGGGAGGCTCAGTTGGGTAGATCCAACGGTTACGAGGCCCTCCTTGATCTCAGAATCCTATGGCGTAGGTTCCACAGCTGTAGATACCATTAGATCAAGATCCAAGGGTATCTGTTGCTCCTTCCTCCGCCGTGAGCGGCGGTGAGGAGCCTGGGCTCCGACGGCCTTCTCTGAGCTCCCCCGATGATACGCTGGATGGTAGAAGGTTGGGGAAGCTCGAGGAGATATCGGCGAGGGTGAAGCTGGTGTTGTAGGGCGGCTGCGGTGGCGGGAAAGGCGAGGCGAGGTCGGGTCATTGGAGACGGTGGAGGAGATCGGAGTTGGGGTGCATACTCCGGCCATTGAAGATTGTACCTGCAAGGGGGGTCAGTTATAGCCGAAGCGTACGTCCGTGAGGGTTGTGAGGTGAATGGAGGACCATGGAGATGAAGAAGGCGGGGGTTCGAGGTTCTTCTCCGGCGAGCTAGAGAAGAAGTGGAGCGGAGCGGAGTAGGGTCTGGAGGAAGGGAGAAGATGAGTGGAGTCGTGCGCGTGGACGATTGAAGTGCGGTGAGGCTCGAAGGGTGGTCAAGTGATGGTGGAGAGCATTGTGTACAGCTAGAAAATTTAAAAAATCATAGAAAAAGAGGAGAAGAAAGTTACCAGATCGGAGCAGGTGATTGGGCGGAATGAAGGCATGTGCTGAGCACCGGAGGTGCTCGGGTCATCGCACGACAAGGTCGGCTAATCCTCGGTGCTTGGCGGCTGCTGGAGTGTAGCATCTTGGTCGGAGGGGCCAAGGGTCTCACTTGGATAGAAGGTCGTCATCGCCCTGACGTTTCGCCCCTCTGATGTCACCGAAGGGGCGAGGGAAGCTAGGACTCTACCCGTGAAATGGTGGACGGGGTGGAAGTGAGGTGGAGGGGAATGTTTTATAGGGAGAACGTCGGCGCTACGAGTGGGGAGGGCATGGATGTAACGGTTGAAATGAAGGCTCTAAGGCTCGGTCATGGGGGGTTAATGAGAGTACGAAGGTCGGGTAGAATATAGCTATGAGGAGGACGATTCATGTAGTGGAGAGGTGGTCGATCGTGGCTGCTAAAAATGGAAGGGGCAAGGTGCAACAAGTGTTACGTGGGTGAGGGGTCGACGGCCAAAGGTAGGAGATGGGATCCAACGGCCTAGAAACGGGTGCAAGCGAGTGGCGCAGATCAGATCAAACGGTCTGATCTAAGGGTTGAGAGTGGAGTAAGGATGTGCGGTTGAATTGTAACAAAGGTCTTGATCTAATGGCTAGGGAATACGAGTCGACGTGAAGGAAGCACGAGCGTAGGATGGGAGGTGATCGAGTGGTTGAGATGAAGGCAGAGGTAGGTGGCTGTGATTGCCTCTGGGGGAACATATTAGATGGCGGAGATGGTGGTGCGATTGGATGGTGGAGATGAAGGTGGGGGAAAGGGAATCAGCGGCAGAGGGAGTGGCCGGGTGGCAGAAGGGGAAGCGACCACATGGGCGGCCCAGATAGCGCCACGTGACCCAATCCCATTATTCAGAAAATGAGAAATAAGGAGAAATTCGAAAACAAATAAAGGAAGCGAAATTAGTAAAAAGTCAAAACATGAAAGTTGTAGATCTCGTTGAGATCTACAAATTTCATGTTGACCCAAAAGTCAGAAGAGGTCATTTGTACAAAGGAATGTTTTTGAGAGAATTTTTAATAGATAAAAACACTGCTCTTTAGTGGGTTTGAGATTTTTTGTATTTTTAATTTGTTTTAAAGCTCAAAATAAATATTTACAATATTTATCTATTTTTGGGGATTTTTACTAGAGAATGAAGAAAATGTTAGTGATAAATATACAATAATTAGGGATAGCAATTAGGGTTAATTACAGGGGGGGGGGATTATTTTTAATGATGCAGAATTAATGAAGATTTGAATGAAGGTGATTATGCTCCGAGGATAAAAAAAGAGTATAGTAATGATTAATTAGATATTCATCACTTACCAATATGACATGAAAAGCAACGTCCTCAGACGGCAGTCAATATCGTATTCATGGAGTTGATATTGTTCGTAATGTCTTAATATTGTGAGCGAGCGATTTCTTTCTATTTGTTCAAGCTGAACATTGCATGTTCTAGCTTAAGGGTGAGTGTTGGAGTATGTGTCATGCCTCATTAGATGGGTAATTGGATCCCCTTTATGGTCCAATTACCACATCTACTGGTTTAGTCTCTTATCTACTATGAGTGGGACTCAGTCATTCTGGTTAGGCATATAAGAATCACCGCACTCATTGTAACAGTTGAGAGAGAGAGAGAAAGAAATACAGATATCCAACCCTTGAGAGACGTTCCCTGTTATTTCACCCTGCTTCTCATCGAGTATGGTTTGACGTAAAATCCCGGTGTTTCACTGTTTATATTTCTTTATCTCTGATACACTTCCACATTCATCATTTTCTACATTATGCGTATGTTTCTATATGTTATTTTGTAGTTTTTGTAGTTGCCACTCCATTCATGTAGAATAGCAAAGATTATGGATTCTGCTTCTGATGTCAGTTCCAATTTTGACTCCGAGTAGGCCTCCTTATGGAGGGGTTGGATGGAAGTACTATTGCTCCTGATGGCACCACTTCCAAGCTTCAGTGTAATTTTTTGTGGGAAAACAATCGAAGGATGTGTGAAAGCTCCTACTTCGTAAGAGACAACATGTATATGCATAGAGGAGAGCAGAGAATATGTTGCTGAATTGAAGAAGAATTGGTCTGATTGTGGCGTGATTCTTACGTGTAATAGATGTATGAGCTATGCGAGCGAGTAAATCATCAACTTATATCTAGATTGTGACGAGAAAACTATATTTGTCAAAACTATAAATGCATTTGACTTTGACAAGAGCCATGAGTATATATTCAGGCTCTTGAAAAACTAATATTCATAAGAATGAATAGTAGCATAAATATACTAATCAATAACAATAGCGGTGAATGAATATAATATAAAAATAAATCATCCCTATGCAAATGTTTATAGTAACTAGTAACCAGTATCATTAGCGTTAATAATACGGGATACTTATACCCATAACCCTGAGTAATTTCGTAATCACACAATAAACCCTCTATAATCACGAATTATACCCAGGACCCCCAATAATGCTTAACTCTTACTCCCATAATCCTTGTGTTAACTTCCATCCAATTTTCAGTTAACTATAACAGTATCCGTTAAATATTTTACATTTTCTACCCTTTGAGTTTCATTATTTACAAATGAGTCCCCTTCCTCCTCCAACCCCTCCTCCAGCATTCACCCCCTCCTCCCCTTCCTCTGCCCGCTGACCACCTCCAACCCCCCTTTCTCCTTCAACACCCACCTCCTCCTCTTCTTCCTCCGCCCGTCGACCACCTCCAGCACCCCCTTCCTCCTCCAGTATCTACCCCCTCCTCCCTTTCTTCCGCACGCCGACCACCTCCATCCCCCCTTCCTCCTCTAGCACCCATCCCGTCCTCCCCTTCCTCCGCCCGCCGAAAGCTGTAGAAGAGATATTTACGTGCAACATAATATACATAAAATTCAATTAGATGCAATCAGAGATTAGATTACTTGTCGATCACCACCCAATTGGCCCCCAGCCTCTTGGATTTCGCTGCCACTACACCGGTTGCCCGCATCCTCTCCTTCTGGGGACATTACCACATTTGTCCTCATGTTGACATGCAACTCACAACATTTGCTCACATAAGATCTTTAATCTAATCTCTCTCTATATATAATACGAATCCATACACACCTCATCCTTCTCTCCCACCATGGAACTGGAGCACCATCTGGGCGCACGATACGGAAACCTCCCGCGGCCGTCGTTCTCCAATGCAATTCCGGTTGCGGTCAGTGCTGCAGTCGTCGGTGAACTTAGGGAAGCTCCAGAGATGCCACCTCTGGCCTTAGAAACGCGAAGACATCCATTGGTACCGATAAATTGGAATGCAGGAGGAACTTGTTGTGTTGGGTAACCTTTTGGTGTGGGGAGAATGACGGTGAGAAGGGTAACGAAGTCGCCTGGGTGGACGACGTGGCTGAGAGCCCAATGGAGAGCGGACTTGGAGATCTTGCGCTCGGCCTTCACGGCGACCACCACAACGTTCTTCGGTGTTGCTCCTTCTGGCGCCATTGTTTCTACTCCTCCACCCTGCTATCTTTTATGCGCTCTACTGTCTAGAGAAAGAGATAAATGGGCAACATCGGGTACAGCGGGGACGCTGGAGGAAGTGGTCGGCGACGGAGGGAGGGTGGGAGGAGGGGGTGGTCGGCGTGAGGGGATGGGGGCTGGAGGAGGAAGGGGGAGGGGGAGGGGTGGGTTTTTTTCTTTTCTTTTTTTACTTTTGGTTAATCCTAGCCGTTAGATCGTGGATTGGTTAGATAAACTCACTCATATGGTTGAGTTAATGAACCAAACTAACGGAAGGTTATGGGTGTAAACAGAGCATTATTAAGGGTCATGAGTGTAATTAATAATTATAGAGGGTTTCTGGGGTAATTACAAAATTACTCAGGGTTATAGGTGTAAATATCCCTAATAATAATATAAAACTAAATAGCATAAACCATTGATATGCCATGAATCCTAACCATTATTTTTGCTAAATCCAGATGAAGAATCGTCTGATGTCCCCCCTCCCCCCCCATGTCATCATACCCTATCAACATAGGTGTCTCGTTTACCGCTATAAACTAAATATACAAGATGATATCATGAATTAAATACACAATATAAATATGAGATACAAAGGAATAACATTAAAAATAAGAGGCAACATGATATACTAAGTTACTAACTGCTGACCAACATTGAATACTAGATTACTAATAATGGTGCAAAATGAGAATAGATGAATAAAAAAATTGACCGCCTAGGTTGACTAGTTGGCCATATTAGTCGGGTCAACCAACTATTGGTCGAGTAGGCCTTGTCGAGCCAGCTACCCCTGACTCGATTAATCGAGCTGACTAGTTGGCCTAGTCGACTGATTTTTACCATCTCGCTTGATGCAGACCGATGATGTCAAAATAGTCCGTTTTTCTAGACCGGACCCTTGAGCAAGATGAAACCCCATCTTACATATCATTCATAAGAATGTACAAGACATGTACTTATCTCTTCTAAAAAACTCTCCACAAGATCTCTCATGGAACCGGGTCATAAGCCTTCTCCAAATCAATAAAAATCATATGAAGGTTCTTATTTTAGCTTTATAAATCTCTATTCTTCTCCTCAACAGGTGGATAGCTTCAATAATTGAGCGGCCTGGTTTGAATCCGAATTTATTTTCTGTTAATTTGGAAATTTGCTTCAGCCTTCTTCGATCGCATATTCTCAAATTTTCACAGTATGACTCATCAGTTTAATACTTATGTATTCCTTTGAATGTCTCCTTTATTCTTGTAAATTGGCACTATGATGCTTTTCCTCTATCCTTCAAGCATTTTCTTGCTTCACCAAATAACATTGAATAAATCTGTGAGCCAAGTCAAGTTCCGTTCATGTAGAACTCTTCGTACTTCATAGGAATGTCATCGAGTTTTACACCTTTCCCGGGGTTCTCAACTTTCAAAGCCTCCTCTACTTCCTTTGTATTCGTTTATCTAATTTGATTCAGGTAACTTTCAATATTAGCTAGATCTCCCAAAGTGATCTCTTTACTCTCTTATCTAATGAAAATCTTATGGAAAAACCACTTCCATCTAGTCTCATAACCTTTTGAGTAACAAGCACATATTCTTCTTCATCTTTAGCGACATGGGGTCAATTGAAGATATATAATATATATTATACTCGTACCTAAGATGACATATTACATTACTTTTTGAGGTGGGTCCCAAGTTGGGAGACCACACGCGTTTTCATTCAAAAAACAATGACAGATTACATCAATGCAGATCATTGTGCTGTTACAGTTTTGTGGAAATTTGGGGTTTCTGAGTAATGCTGCCTCTGACCTTTTTATGCATTTGCGAATTAAACGAAATATATTTTTCCTTGATAATGAATGGCATCGGTTGAATTTTTTCTCTGAAAGTTCTTTTGCCGTTTGTTGTTTGTTTTAATATATAATTGAATATGGATATTAAAGCATGCTTTTCGAAGCAGACACACATCTTCCTAATTGTTAATTTCGAACCGAAATATTACAATCTTTCTTTCTTTGGAAGATGCATCATAAAATAGAACTGTAGTTTTTTAACTGATATTTTCCCAACTAAAATGCTTTTAGATTGCTGCTTACCCCAAAGCAACAGCTGTGCTTGTACGCAATCATGGTATATATGTGTGGGGAGACTCTTGGATTAGTGCGAAGACCCAGGTTTGTTCCCTTTTTTGTAATTATGTATATAGCTTGACTAGGTAGTCTATTCACCTTTTTGTGAAGAATCTGAAATTGTAAATTTTGCTTTATTTTCCTCATATAGAAAATTTATTCTTCCAGTACCGTCCTCTATACAGATGTACATGGTCCATTATGTTTAAATGGAGATTTTTAAGGCATCACGAAAGTTCCCGAAGAAATGGTTGATGCTTAAGCACAATGTTACATATGGCATAGTTAGAGTTTACTAGTGCAAAATTTTGTACATGATACCTCTGTTTGGTACGCTACTGAAGTTTCACAAGCGAGAAGGAGCCACCAAGTTTTAGTAGAATTTGAAATCTAGGAGGATTTTCAATGACAAGTACTGTTGCCTACGTATATTTCGTGCCTCCATTGCGGCCTACCTTGAGTTGCACTTGTATGGAGCAAAGATAGCAGGGTCACTTGTGAATATTTCTTTGATTTCCCTGGACCTCTTTGCAAGGCTCATCCAACCTCACTCCCATTTCAATATTTCCCCTGAAATAAGTTTTTTCTCAATCTGATTAAGAATCTTCATGTATTATCGATCTGATCTTTGTTTATAATGGCACAAGCCAGGCATCTACATCAGAATCTTCATTGTTGGAGTTCTCTTGATGCTTTAATGATTACAAACCAACATGTACTTTACAGATTAAGACTTTATGCTTTGATATTGTACTATGATGATTTTTTACTTTTGGAGGTACCGTCTCTTTACATAAGATACATGGCTCCCTCCTTTGTAGTCGTTTTTCCACAAGCCTTTCCTTGACATCTCTTTACTCCCCCCTTCTTGTTCTTAGAAAAACACTAATGAAAGTTGGTCTAAAAAATATGTTTCTTAGAAATACAATGCATTCTAGTTATTTGCAATTTCTTATTTGCCAAAAGACAGATCTGGTGACTATTGAGATATTGGACTCGATGAGAAAAACCCTTTGCTCCCGAGAAGGGGGGCAACAACGCTAGGGTTAGGTAGTCTCGTGCTCTCCAAGGAGCTGGCTGCGACGTGGTTTTCTACTGGTACCCATAGGGATGTCTTGGTGGGCGACGATGGAGGTTCCCTCACAGACCAGGAGGCAACTGGGAGTGGAGGTAGTTCTTTGCTCCTTTGTGGGGGCAAAGGAGGCTTCATGTTCATGCAAACTGCTGCTATTGGTGGTGTTTAGTGCCTCAATCACTGTAGAGGATCCCAGCGATGGCGGTTGTGGCCACTAGGGAAGATGGAGAGGATTTAGATTCCATAATGTGGGACACCAACCTCATTGAGAAGGTTTCTTCAGGGGCTGTAAACACGGGTTTGGAGGATAGGTATTGGAGAAGGCATATGCAACGCCATTCCTGAGCGTCTACAACTGCTGCGAAGGTCATTTTCTGTTGCCTTCGTGGGAAGGAGGGGCACATGACCAAGGCTTGTTTGAGAAATGTGGGGATATGTTTTCAACGTATTTTGCCAAGGGCTAAGTGCCATCTCTCCTTGGTGCACGACGGGTGGAGAAAGCTTTTAATGCAACCATATGATGATGTCATATGTAGTGGAGATATTTTCAGGTCTCTACGATGTCTTGTAGGCCATAAGGTATTGAACTTTTCTCCATCGGATGGCATAGTGATTGGAGAAGGTCTGAGAAATGATCTAAACAACTTGAAGGTGGCTATCAGATGGCCTCATGCATATAATATGGATGCGGACAATGTCTGGCTACCTGGCAATATTCTTGGTTTGCAAGGTTTCTCGAGTCATGGTATGAAAAGGCTAGCCTCGAGGCAGTCCAGGCAAGGTGAGGCCTTTTAGCCTCGAGGTGGATGTCTCTGACGGTTTTAATGAGGCGTGCACCTCAGAAGTCAAGGCGATGAGGCGAGGCATACACCTTGGGTGCAAAATTTTTTTTAATACTAATTAATCCTCTTCCACTTAAAATCTTGCAATTATCTTTTTTCCTTTCGGTCTTTTTTCATTTTAAACAAAGATTATATGACTTACGAGTACATATATTGTTGAATCAATGAAGAGGTTGCTTGATGTGCTCGGAAGATTATATGATTTACTAGTACATATATTGTTGAATCTATACTCATAGTAAATATTGAAGACTCCATTTCTAGTGTTCAATAATCGTGTAATAATAAATACATTAATTGCAATATTTTATCACAATTTAGCTGGATGATGGTGAGAGAAGAACTATCTTTGATGGTATTTTGATGAGAACTAGAGGGGATAACACAATAGAGTGTAATAAACAATCAAATTTATTTATATGGCACAAATGTGGCTTTTTGTGCAAAAGTTTTTCAAGAATTTTCAATTGAAGCGACAAATGCAGACCATTTGTTAAAAAAAATATTTGAATTTCAAGTTATTAGCTTCTCGCAAGAATCATATATGACATAAAAAATAATAATGAAAGAGCTAATTGTTAAAAACTAAATTTTAGGGACTGTATTCATCCACATCGTTGATCATGCAAGTATATTTTGAAGACGTCGAGAGAAGCAATGGATATTTTCACATGAGAGAATTCCAAGGTTATATTAAAAGCTGAAAGCCTCAAAGCATAATGTATCCAACCCTTTATTCATTTTCAATGTTGAATAATAACACTAAATATCCTTTAGTTACTTTAAATATATGTGGATTTATACATGATATAATTTTGTAATATTATACTATAATTTTAGCTAAATTACATATTTTGGAAGAAACATTTAGCTCTGCCTCAAGGCTACACTTCGCCAAGCTTGCAAAAGTCAACCAACTAGTCGGCCTAACTAGTCGAGTTGGGGGGAGGGGGGGTGTAGTCGACTCGACTAGGCCTAGTCGGTCGTTAGTCGGTCCACCCGACTAGTCGGTCGACTTTTACATCAACCTTTTATTTTTTTAGTTTGTCATTTTCACTTGTGCCATTTTTGTTAGAAAATCGGAAGCGGAAGCGTAACATGGAAAATATAATAATGAAATATAAAGACAGCGGGATTTTACGTGGAACCCTACTCCGTGAGGAGCGGGATGAAACCACGGGAGAAGCCCTCAAAGGGGCGGATTCTTCATTCCTTTTTCTCAATGAGTACAGGAGGTCTGGGGCTCCTTATATAGCCTTCCCAGAGCCTCCAAGTCCCACCCGTAGGCGGTGTGGGACTAAACACTGGATGGGGGTAAATGGATCTTCTCCAGGATCCATTTACCCTGTTACAACATAAAGGGCGCACAACCAAATACTCTAACACTCCCCCTCAAGCTGGAGCATGCAATGCTCAGCTTGGACAAACAGAAAGAAATTCAACTCAACTCTACAGGACACTACGGACAATATCAACCCAACGCGCACATGCTGCAGTCGAGGACGTTGCTTCTCATGCCGTGCAGGTGAGGAGGACGAACGGACTGGAGTGTGAGTCAACTGAAGACTCGGAATCTGACCGTCGAGTCTGAACTTGCGCCTGAAGTCTCCTCGTCGGAGAATTGGGTCTCTCCCATCTGGCTCAGAGAATGGTGCACTGCTCTGGTGTACCTATGATACCACATGAAAACCCTTGCCCTCAAGGGAATGGTCCTCTGCTCTGGAGTCCCTATGGCTCACATGAAAACTCTGGCCGAACAACAACAAGAATGATGGGGACCTCGAACAAACGATGGCAACATATGCTCATCTGACAATGACCGCACACTTGTGCGTGTCTGAAACTGGAGACTCGGAAGACAATCGTCGAGTCTGAACAACTGCGCATCAAACTGGGACCCGGAATTTGAACGTCGAGTCTGGAAACTTGCGCATGAAATCTTCATCTGAAAACCGTAGAGTCTGAAAATCGGCTGGTCTAGAGAATCTGCAATCTGGAACTGGAGAAGATATCTGAGATGACCTGTGACTCTACATATACTCCCCCTTTCTCCCATACTTGTCGGAACATGAACATCGACAAAGTTGGGAGAAGACAAGATAAATAGGGGGTAAACATTCGCAAAAAAAATTTCCTTGCGGCTTTTTTTTATTTTTTTTAAATAAGCCATCATCTTTCTTTTCATTTCTTTTTTTATTTTGAAACATTTTTTTAACAAGCACGGCCCACTTGGACCCAAAAACTCTCTCCTTTTTTTTTTTTGAATAAGGGTCATCCGGCGGGCCCACTCCCCCTATATTTTTTTTATACATCACGTTGGCCCACTTGGGCTCAATATTCAGAGGGGGAAAAATTTATTTAGGGCTCCCAAAATCGGGGAACCCCAAACCCCGCATTGCACCCCTTTTCTTTTGGGCCGCCGCCGCCACAGCTAGAGAGATGGGGACGCTCCCCCTTTGCGCCGCTGATGGCGGGTTTGGCAATGGAACCACGCCGCCTTGGAGAAATCGGAGATCGGGGTCGTGTGTGGTTGCGCCTGGAGGAGATCGGCGGCAAGAGCCCGCCGCCTGGGGCTGGAGCCCATCGCCAGCGAAGGCCATCTGGAGAGGAGGGTGCAAGAGGTGCGCGGGGGCCGAGGGTCCGGGGCCTGAGCGCGAGGGTGCTTCTTACGCGCGCCGCCTGGATGTGCGCCTCCGAAGAAGAAGATGTGGGCGGCGCCGCCTGGGCCGCCTCGCGCCTGGGGCACTCGGGCTGGAGGACTGCGCGTGGTGCGCCAGGATCTGGCCGCCGCACGCCGCCTGGGCTTCGCGCGCCTACGCGCAACTGGAGCGGGGGCGAGGGAGCAGCGGGGCAGCGTCTGTGCTGCGGGCGGAGGCGCAGCAGCGCCTGGAGAACGTTGAAGGGATGCCGCCTGCGCGGGGTTTCTCTGCCCGTGGAAGGGCTGCGCCGCCTACTGTGGACAACACGCGAGGAGGTATCAACTTTGGAGCGGTGCGGGTCTTCAGGACTTAGGCTGGAAGGAGATGCGGTGTGCGTCGAACAGGGGGAACCGCATGGGGTGCACGCGAGAGACTGGAGGGTTGAACGGCGGCTGGGCCCCGCCGCCTGCGGACTGGAGAGGCGCGCGAGAGGTTTCGATGTAGGTCTCGCCTGGGAACACTGACAGGGATGCAGCCCGCTCTGAATGTTGAACGATGGGTTGGACGATAATCTTGCGTTGCAAGATGCCGTTCCAAGAGATGCGGCCTGGAGATTTCATGGCGGCGTCGCCAAAGGCAGAAGATGCAGCAGCCGGAGGGAATAGGGTTCATGGGAACCCTTGCTGTTGTGCCGCCAGGAGTACGATTCACAGCCACCTCGGATCTGGAGATGTATGTCATGAAGCATGACAGCCAAGATTAGGGTTTCGTGAAGAAAACCCCAATCCCTTTCGAACAACATGATAATCCGAACTGAATAAGAGAAAAATCTCTGGAACAGACAATGATCTTACAACTTGAACATAAACACTCAAGATGAAAATTCAAATCGAATCTCGCCAAAAATAAATAGAAAACACGAAGTCCTCGAGAATCGAACCCGCTCTGATACCATGTTAGAAAATCGGAAGCGGAAGCGTAACATGGAAAATATAATAATGAAATATAAAGACAGCGAGATTTTACGTGGAACCCTACTCCGTGAGGAGCGGGATGAAACCACGGGAGAAGCCCTCAAAGGGGCGGATTCTTCATTCCTTTTTCTCAATGAGTACAGGAGGTCTGGGGCTCCTTATATAGCCTTCCCAGAGCCTCCAAGTCCCACCCATAGGCGGTGTGGGACTAAACACTGGATGGGGGTAAATGGATCTTCTCCAGGATCCATTTACCCTGTTACAACATAAAGGGCGCACAACCAAATACTCTAACAATTTTTATAGGAGTTTGGAAGACTATTAATGACTTGATGGGAACACTATCACTTGTGATGTTCTGGAATTAGTTTAGGAGATTTAATAACTTGAAAAGGATGACTGAAGAAGACATCATCAGTGCTTTGGAAAATTTCGAAAAAGTGGAATCATGCTACTTTTGGGGAAAATATATGGAAAATATTGTCATGGGAAGTGTATCTGTTGCTGTTCTGGAGTCTGGTAGTTTGTTTATGCTCTTTTGTAGTAAGAGTTGTATGGCTATTTATCACTGATGGTAATCTTATTTCATTAAAAAAAGTCCGTTGTCCATGCGAGCTGGAAATATGAAAGATTAAGTCTAGAAAGTTAAAAACTTCTCTAAAGGAGTTGTGATGCTAGTATCCGTATAATAATAAAATGACATGCTTATAAATGAATTTGAAGACTAATTACGGAATGGACTCTTGTAGGTTAAGGGTAACTTTGAATAGAAACTACATACTGTAGGATTGTAAAAAGACTTCCCTATAATAAGCCAACCCTAGGTCGTGTACGATAGGTATGAAACAAAAAGCGCTTGAAACAAATTACGTACAATGCATGGTTATCAGTTGCTATGATAACCTACACCTTAAGCCATTGGTAAGGAAAATCATTTGCTTATAAGCTTGTAGATTAAGCAAGCACATCCTTAAGGACGTAATATGCTTAATTTTATATTTAAAGTCAATTACTTCTTTTGTTTCATTATGATGGCATGTAAAATGTACAAATCTATGCATATATAAGAATATATGTATAAAAAATGATTTATATATTTAAAATAATTAAAAGATTCAAAACCAATTAATGACCGACTAAATCCGATTTGTCGCCCGACTGCCGATTAATCCTTAGTAGGTGACCCCGCCGACCGAGTACCGACTACCGCTTTCTGCAACCTTGCACTTCGCCTCGATTATAGGGAAATCGATTCGTATCGCCTACATTTTTCTAACCTTGCTCTCGGCCTATAGGACAGATGTTTTTCTAATGGTTTGAATGGGGCATCGTTATCGATTCTTTGTCAGTCTTCTCAGTATTTAGATGGTGTTTCTACTTGTCCTTGTTAGAAAATAGGAAGCGGAAGCGAAATTGATAAAACAGAGCATAAGAACAGAGAGATAAACATGAAGAGCACAAGAATTTTTACGTGGAACCCTACTCCCTAAGGAGCGGGATGAAACCACGGGAGAAGCCCTCAAAGGGGCGGATATTGCATTCCTTTTTCTCATCTGATATAGGAGGTCTGGGGCTCCTTATATAGCCTCCACAGAGCCTCCAAGTCCCACCACTGGTAGATGTGGGACTAAACTCTTGGATGGGGTAAATGGATCCTAGAGGGATACATTTACCCATCTCCCTCATACATGACGCATACAACTTATACTCCAACACTCCCCCTCAAGCTGGAGCGTGCAATGCTCAGCTTGGACAAAGAGAAAGAAACTCAACTCACATACAGGACACTACGGACAATATCAACCCAACACGCAGAACTGCTGCTGTCGAGGACGTTGCTTCTCATGCCGTGCATGTGAGGAGGATGAACGTGCTAGAGTGTGAGTCTGCTGAATCTCCTTGTCGGAGAGCATGTGCTCTGAACTGCGCATGTCAGAGTCACTGCAACTGAAATGAGTCTCCTCGTCGGAGTACTCTGGCCCGCCACAACATGTGGACAACTGCTCCATCTTTGAAAATGGTCTAACTGCAAAGGGACTGTGGCTGTGCAATCCTTGTCGGAGTCTGCAGTCGCTGGAGAATAGAGTCTGAATAAGTCTCCTCGTCGGAGAACTGGGTCTCTCCCATCTGGCTCAGAGAATGGTACACTACTCTGATGTACCTATGATACCATATGAAAACCCTTGCCAACATGGCATAGGGAATGGTCCTCTACTCTCGAGTCCCTATGGCTCACATGAAAACTCTGACCTACAAAACAAGAAGAAAGATGGGGAACACTACAAAAGATGGCATACACGTGCTCATTTGAAAATGACCGCAAACATATGTGTGTCTGAAAATTGAGTCTCTCTATGGAGAGCTCGAAAAATGGGCCACTCAAACATGGAATGCCTCGAACTTGAACTCTGACCAATCTTAGTGTCGAGTCTGAATCTGCGCATCATACTGTGGACTCGGAATATGAACATCGAGTCTGAAATTGCGCATGGAAAATCTTCAACTGAAAACTGTAGAGTCCGGAAATCTAGATGCATCCGCACTGGAACCTGCACTGGCATCTGGAGACTGAAATCTCTGAAATGTGGATCTGAAATGAAGGTGATGCCGTATGATCGATGCCGAAGAACTCTACACAATACTCCCCCTTTCTCCCATACTGGTCGGAATGAAGACATCGACAGTTGGGAGAAGACAAGAAAAATACAGAGAACAATATGAAAACTCTTAGCTGATAATAATGATATTTTTTTCGCCTTTCTCAATCAATCTTTTTTTTTGAATTTTTTTAAGCCGTTTCATTCTTTTTTTACAGCTTTTGCTTCAAACATTTTTTTTGAAAATGCGTACGTTTTTTTTGTTTTGTACGCGCCTCTTCCCTCATTTTTTTAAACAAAAGCTCTCGGCCCAATTTGCCCAACACTCTTTTCTCTCCCTTTTTTTTAACGAGACATCTCTCATTTTTTTTCACAGCCCACCTTTTGCCCTCAAAACACTGTGCTGCCCACCATCCTCCTTTTTTTTACAAAATACAACCTCCCTTTTTTTAATAAATGCATCCCTCTTGGGCTAAAACCCTAATTCGGGTTCTCGTTTGTTTCTTCATCACCGCTAGGGAACCCTCTTGCTAACGCATGCCGCCTGTGCCGTGTTCTGCCCCAAATGCAGATGGTGCCGCCGCAGATGGGCTCGCCGCCACTGTGGATGCGGCTGGAGAAGAAGCCAATGCCGCCGGTAACCGCTCGTTGAGAGGAGGGCGAGGTGCGCCGCCTGCGATGGATATCGCGCAGTGGATGGGGCTTGCTAGGAGGTCGGCTGGAGGAGGTCGCGCGCAATGGGAGCACCGCTAGGAGATCGGAGGGGAACCACAAGGGTTCGACTTAGCTTTGGTTGTCGCCTGGGAGGGTCGGCGGTGCCTAGGAGTGGGCGTCTGCGCGTGAAGATGTTGCGGGCCGAAGGATAGAGAATGCCTCCGCCTGATCCTCTTGCTTGCTGGGATATGTCACCGCGAAGGAGATTGGTGCGGGCCGATCATGTGCGAGATCGGAAGAGGGAGGCGCTGGGCTTCGCCAAAGCCTGGAGATGTGCACGCGGTGGAGATGCGGCATCGGGACGAGAGGATCGCCGCTTTCAGACAAGGTTTAGGAAAGCAGTATGCGCATGCGTTCGGACAGTTCATTGAATAGCGCTTAAGCGGTATGCGGGGGCATATGCGGGGTATATGCGGTTCTACACGGTTTCCTAATTTTTTATTTAAAAATAAATAAATATATACAAAAGTGACTACAATAGAACTAAATTTGTGTATAATTATGGTGCAACAAAAGATCTAAGAAAAATAACTTTCATATAGGGTTCAAAACAATCTCTATCAATCAAATATCAATACTTCAATATAACGGTTAGCACACAAAATAAATGACAACAATCAATAAAATAGAAAAGTTAGCACACAAAATGCCTCTATTGTTAAATATAATGTCATTTATCTCTGTCGTTGTATTTATAATTGGTCCTCCATCAAAAGTACCCAACTTTACATATAATATATTGCATTCATAATAACTATTAGTTGACTAAATTAGTTTGCTAAATTATCAGTACATTATTCTTTTTCTTCCTTGCGTGTTTACTCCAATCTCGCAGTACAACTACTTTGACGATGGATTTAAACGATCATGAAATGCTAGGTTGGCATACATGCAAAAGCAAGGAAAACATGGCACAAAACATAATAAAAATGTGGCATAAATTAAAAAATAAAAAATAAATAAAAAAATGTATATGCGGCCGCACAAATCGCATATGCGTCTGCACAGCCCGTATAAGCGGCCCGCATAAGCGCACAGAGCGCATAATGGGGGGCTTCATGAAAGCGGTGCGCTGAGGGCACCACATACGCATATGCGGCCGCATGAGCCGCTTTCGTGAACACTGCTTTCAGATGTGCAGATGTTGCAGCTTGTTTAGAAACTATGATGTGGCTGGGACTTGCGCGGGAACAGTGCGCGGTTCGGACTGCTGGAGAAGAAAACTCTAGAACCAGATTTTCTTCAAACACCATGATCGAGAAGAAGAATATGTCACGGCATATGAGGAATCAGAGTATGGTTCCATCAGGAACCCTAGAACCCAAAAAAAATTCCTCAAACTTGAATGAATCCAAAAAACCTCAAACATGAATCAAATCCCAAAATCAACTCGCTCTGATACCATGTTAGAAATAGGAAGCGGAAGCGAAATTGATATAACAAAGCATAAGAACAGAGAGATAAACATGAAGAGCACACGGATTTTTATGTGGAACCCTACTCCCTAAGGAGCGGGATGAAACCACGGGAGAAGCCCTCAAAGGGGCGGATATTGCATTCCTTTTTCTCATCTGATATAGGAGGTCTGGGGCTCCTTATATAGCTTCCCCAGAGCCTCCAAGTCCCACCACTGGTAGATGTGGGACTAAACTCTTGGATGGGGTAAATGGATCCTAGAGAGATCCATTTACCCGTCTCCTTCATACATGACGCATACAACTTATACTCCAACATCCCTCAATGTTGGAAAACCAAGATCTCGGGGTTTCCTTTGTGTCGTAGATCTTTGGCTGCAAGATGGAGGGATTGACACTTATTCGGTCAGTGGTGGAGATTGTGAACAGTGGTCTATGTTGGGGAAAAGAACTGGGTTTGGTGGTATTGGTAGAATGCCATGTTTTGTCCTTACCTAAGCAACTGGAGATATGGATTAGGAGATCAGTGGTGTCATTGTGGATCGTTCCTCCTACCGGTGATGAGATGGGCATGATGACTAATTTGGCTAATGTTCTGGCTACAATTGATCCAACATATCTAAGTTTTTTTGAAGACCCACCTCTATTCCTTTATGAAGGGCCCCTCCAATGTGCCTTCTAGTTCATGTGGAGTTAAAGTGGCATCTGACGTTTTTTTATCTTGATTGTGTAACATTGGTTGTCTCCCCTATCACCCCGCCTTCTTTGATAATGGGTGTTGGTATGCGGAGAAAGGTTTTGTCCTTGGTTTCTATAGTGAACTCGAGATTTTGGTAGCAAGGATGCTAGCCTCGATTGGTCGACGCTTAAAAGACACCCCCTCACAATGTTTTTTTAATAAAATAGGGAAGAAAAATATAGTTAAGCAGTAAACTTATAAAAGCTATGTCTCGAGAATAGATTCGACAAGGTGAGTTATATTTTTGATATAGCACGTTGTCGATGAAAGCCAAAGAGGTGCAGTTAGTAGCCAAATCTTGGTGGAAGATATGAAATATTTCGTGATAAAACTATTCTAGTGAGAAGAAAGATGTAATCAAGTAATAGTCAATGCCTCCCAAACTTGTAAGAATCATCCGCACCCGAGTGGAAAAAGATCTATCGATCCTTGGTTAAAGTCTGCTCCCACCACTGAATCCACATAAAATTCTTAATTTTCATGGGTATGCGCAATGTCAAATAAACTTACAATCATGTTCTCTGACACCCGTGGGGGCTCCACCTGAGGTTGTGAGTACTACATACACCTTCCTGGTCGAAAAAAACCTGTCATGCTGGTCTTTGCATGTGGTAGAACTTGAGAAACCTAAGAGAAAGCTCAACAGATTCGTAAAATCCTAGAGACGTTGCTCTGAGAAACTAGAAGAGAAAGTCGATGACCACTGGTTGTCAATCCCGATGTCCTCCAATAATGCTCCTTGATTGCAACCATGACATAAAGGCAAGGAAAACATATACTCTGGGACCCTGTCCCCATCCAATAATCCAACCAAAATATGAAAGAAGACCCATCTCCCACGATCGACCTTATGTGAGAACACAATTCAAAGACCACTGCACAAACTCCTTTCCAGAAAGTCGTCGGATAGTGCAACAGGAGAGAAGGAATGGAGGGGGTTAGGTTGATCTGTTGAAGATCATAGATCATCATGTTATTTCGGCACACAAGTTCCATCCCCCAGAGACGAGCAACCCACTTGAGGAGTGTTTTGTTCATGTCTTCCAACCTCCGTACACAAACCCTGATCCGGGGGAAGTGTAGTACTATCCACACATATCAGATTCATTCCCTGATACCACCACCTGAAGGACTTCAAAATAAATCTTTTCATACATGCTTCTAGACACCTATGGATTTCCACTAGAAGAATGCAAGTGGACATGAAAAACACCGTTGCCTCTAAAATTGCCTTCACCAAAATCAGCATCCTGCCTTGAGAGAGATATAAGGCTTTCCATCCAATGAATTTCTATTCAAGCCTTTCAACTACAGTGAATGTCTCAATTTTCCAACAAAGAGCGGCAACCTTATGTAACATAGTGGAAGGTAACCACACGGGATAGAAATAATCAATGGGCATTCATCAACTTCCTCTTCGGAAAGTCCAAACGAGACAAATATGGTTCTAGCTCAGCTAATTGCTAGTTTAGGGCACTCCAAAAAAGGTTAACTACCGTACTCATACCTCTGACTTCTTATGCACCCCCTCAATAGACATATTTGTGTCGTTCACACACTATAGTATCGGAATCGAAATCTCCTCATTGATGTATCCCAAGGGGCCATCGCTTTGAACCATCCTTTGTGCCACGATTTCTAGGGCATCCGCTACAAGAGCCAAGAGTAAGGGAGTCAGCGAGCAACCCTGCCTAACTCCCCTATGCGGCTGAAGAAACCCCTTCGGGTTTCCTGTTCACGAAGGTCGACATCGATGTTGTGGTTACCCTTCTTTTCATCCAGGAAATCCAAGTGTCAGGAAAGCCCCGCCTAGCTAGGACTCACCAGACGAAGCGCCGACCAACACAATCATAAGCTTCCGAAAAATTAATTTTCTAGAGTAGCCCCTTGATCTCTCCTTTGTTTCCAATCATCAACAATCTCTGATGATGTTAAAATGATCTTCATCATTAACCAATCCTAGATGAACGTGGTTTGAACTTCGTCCACAAATTCGTCGAGAATACCATGCAAACAGTTAGCAAAAACCTCAGCCACAAACATATTCACTTCATTGGAGAGGGCAAACGGCCTGAAGTCTTCTACCCGACGAGATACTTCTTTCTTTGAGAGAAAGAATATAAGTGTACAATTCATCCTAACAAAACCATGATTTCCAGTGGAGATTTTCTTCAACATATCCTTAAAATCACTGCCCACTAAGGACCAAAACTCTTTAAAGAAGGAGATTGGAAAGCCGGTCGGACTTGTTAAGTTCCCCTAGAGAAAATAACACTTCATCAATCGAAAATTCCTTCAAAGCAAAGTCCTGTATTCTACTGGAAACAACGGTGCCCTCAAACCTCTTGAATGCCAATTGTTATGAGGTTCTCTATGGCTCATGTTGCTAAAAGATCCATCATAACTCTGCCCACCTCCTTGTTCTCCTCATATCAATCTATACCTACTAACACTAAGTTGATGTGATTACGACGTCTCTTGCCATTTCAAGGGCATAGAAGAACTTCGTGGTTGTATCCCCTTCCCTTACCCATTGCTGTTTGTTGAGATGTTAGTTATATTTTTTATGTATTCTATATTCTTTTTTGTCTTCTTTATTAATTTGTCCAACATGTTTCTCCTCTATATAAGAGAACCCTTGGACCTCATGAATAAGCATAAGAGAACCCTTGGACCTCATGAATAAGCAATTCATTATTTTCTCTCAACATGGTATCAGACTAACAGTCCTAGACCGGAGCTCTCGTATCCCACCAGTGCCCTAAACCCTACCCGCTCCCCTCTCATGCACCGCGTGTCGTCGCCTCCATCCGCAGCAGCCCCTGCACGCCGCCACCCCCCTTCCACGCGTCAGCCTCGTGTGTCGCCGCCTCTCACGAGACAGCCCCGTGCTCCACCACCTCTTCTGTGGCAGCCCAATGCCGTTGCCACTTGTTGTTCTGCACTGCAACACACTTCTGCGCAATCATGCGTGCTGCTGTAGGCCTCCGCACACATCCAAATCCCCTCCCAGCACCACCAACAACCCCAATGGTCGTTCTCCCTCCTCTCCATCGCCAAACTGCAGTCTGAATTGGTCTGATTTTGATCGGAAAATGTGATTTCAGACATATAAATCACTTTTTCCGGCCCTAGTATGGATCAGGGATTGACGAGGATGGTTATATTAGTCTACACGTACAACTAATCCTCTCTATGATTGTGTTGACTCGCTCAGATCAATCTACTTCCCCATTCGAGTTCCATTTCGACGTTCTTTTTAATCATGTCAGAGACTCTAGACTTAGCTGTCAACACTCCTTATAAAGGATTGTAGGCTTTATTGCAGTTTTATTCTATTTACATGTGGCCTTCAAAAGTATATTAAGTTTCTAAGGAGCTATATGGATCATCATAAACACAAGCATTTGATAAGAATGTTTAGTGTCTATCGACCAATCACAAATACTTTTTTAGGACAAAAGTGGGGGAACTACGCAAAGGTGCATGCCCCATGTATATTAAATTATTGGAGAAATACATATTTTACCTCACAGGACCCAGGATTCAAGGAGATTCTTGGTATGGAAGATTACAATTTCAGAATAGAAATGACTAGACGAGAAAATAACTTCATTGCAAGAAAGCCACAGTGCCCAGACGACTGCAAGGGACCGGAGCAACTCCGCATCAACTCAAGATCTAGTAAGATAGAGAGAGTCCCAAAAATTTACAAGAGCACTATTATCTACCCCATCAATCTTTAGAGCCAGCCAGATAGATTTTGTCCTCCCACAATCGAAGAACAGGTGGTCAATGGTTTTTGTTGCCACATCACATAGAGGGCACAAGTGAATATCATTGTCACACAGTCTGGACCAATGGTCCCTCATAAGAAATCTGCCTCTGCACATCAACCACAAGAAGACTGATACGGAAAGAACCTTCAAACTAACAATGAATATGCAGGCTTTATCCATATAGCTCGAATCAGTAAGCAGAGGTCTATCCACACTTCTATAGGTCTTCTTTACGATGAATTCTCCATTAATCCAAGTCCAGTGCTCTCTCCCTGTACGGGGAGGAGCGTGAGAAAAAAGCAAGCACAAGTGACTATAGGATTTCAACGTGGAGGCTCAATTCAGTAAAAAAACCATGACCTAAGCCACTGAAGCTTGGGATTTCACATTTGAATTATACCAGTCGTTATACTAATATATTGCTTCAATGAATGTTGTCTAACTAAAATACACAATGTGGAACCTACTATAGTGGTCTTGGGCATCCAGTGCATACAATGTAATATCAAATGAAGGGTTGAATCAATTATGTAATTTGAAATCTTCAATGTCTAGTTGTACCACGCTTGTGATTAGTCATAAGTTGTTTATTGGTGGAACTTGAATGTGTTGGTGGAGCTATGTTAAGAGCCCCACGCAGTTTGGGTTCTTTGTGACTCTTATTGTTGATTGATAGATATGCTCCAACTCGAGGAGGAGTTTTGATGTAAGTTACGTTTTCTATTCCGAGTATCCTCTATATTTAGTAGTATTGAGTAAGTAGGATTTAGGTTTCTCTCTATATAAGAAGGCATATCCCCCTTAAATATAATTATCTCATTTCATTCAAGTGGTTGCTCATAGTGTTAATATAAAAATTGTCCGATTAGATATTTACTTGAGAGTTCTACATTACAAGACTTCAAGATCTTTACATCCTTTTGGGGAGTGTGCAATATATCTTTTGTGCCCATTCCTTAGAACAGAAAGGTATTTATTGCATAATGCGAGTATCGACATGTATTTGATCTCATCATGATTCTTCTCATTCAAGTGAATGTTCCCTCACTTTATTATGGAAATGCAGACTAACAACTTCATATCTGCCTTCCTTCGACAATTGATGAGAAACTAATTGTTGAGGTATTGTATCGTGATATCTAGCCTTGTCATGGGAAAATGTTTTCCCATGATGTTATGTGAGAGATAAGCTTGCCCCTTGAGCAGTCAAGAGTGTTTTCTATGCTATGGTGGAAATCGGAAAGGCATCATTGCCTTGATCCCAGCAGTCATCAACATTATGTCTGTGTAGATGTAAGGTTATCGCATTATTTCTACCATGTGGAATCAGACTTCGATTGGAACTATGGAGTACCATGGTATCTCTTGTACCACTACCTCAAGATATTACAAAGTTTCTAGTAGCAAATGACATTAGGTTCATGCTATATGTTGGGAAAAATTTTTAAGCTGTTTGTTCCAAGAACCCTAGCTCTATTATATAGGAGAGCATCCTATGGGTAAATTACATAAATCATACATAAGTAAAGAGAGTTAAGAAACATTCCAAAACATAAAATAAATACAATAACACACATATATATATATATCTACAATCCCCCTCAAGATGGAGCATAAATGTCGATCATGCTCAGCTTGGTTGAACATTTCTGAAAAGGTTCTTGGAGTAAGGCCTTGGTGAGGATATCTGCATTCTGGTCCCCTGAGCTGACATGAGATGTAGAAATAAAACCCTTCTGAATCATATCACGTATATAATGGCAATTAACCTCAACGTGCTTGGTACATTACTGGGTTATTTGCAATAAATATAGCAGCCTGATTGTCACATTTCAGTGACATGGGAAGAGGAACCTCTATGTGTAGATCTGTAAGAACAGCTCGAACCCACATCATTTCTGTGCTTTTCTGGGCCATAGCCCTATACCCCGACTCGGCACTAGACTTGGCCACAATAGTTTGTTTCTTGTTCTTCCATGAGACAAGAGAATCTCCAACATATATGGCAAATCCCGTGGTGGACTTCCTATCATTGAATTACCCTGCATAATCTACATCTGTGTATGCCGAGACGGTGATCGGCTTGCCTTTTCTAAAAATTAGACCTGCACCTAGAGATGATTTAAGGTAACTTAGTATCATCTGTATAGAAGCCATATGTACATGACTTGGTTGCTCCATAAACTGGCAACTCTGCTAACTACAAATGAGACATCTGGTCTGGTAATCGTAACATAAAGGAGCTTTGCCACCAGTTCTCTATACCTTCTTCTGTCTACTTCATTAGTGTCACTATCGTACAACTTCATGCTTGGATCCATAGGCATAGTAGCAGGTCTACACCCAAGCATACACGTGTCACTGAGCAGATCAGTGACATATTTCCTCCGGGTCATTACTAGTCCTTGCTGATTTCTGGCAAACTCTAGTCCCAGAAAGTATTAGAGAGTTCCAAGGTCTTTGGTAATGA
Source organism: Ottelia alismoides (assembly GCA_037367405.1). Lineage (NCBI taxonomy): Eukaryota > Viridiplantae > Streptophyta > Magnoliopsida > Alismatales > Hydrocharitaceae > Ottelia > Ottelia alismoides. The sequence goes on along the minus strand of JAZKJV010009641.1, from coordinate 61,365 downwards.
ATTCACGATCCAGAAAGTCCTTAGCCATCGTTATTCCCTGTAGGTCATCTCCTGTAATGAGAATATCATCAACATATACCATAATAGAAGTCGTACCTCTGGTAGTTCTTTGTATGAAACGAGAATGATCTGCATTGGATCGTTTGAACCCTTGTTTTATAAACAAATCTGAGAGCTTCTGGAACCAAGCTCGCGGGCTCTGCTTGAGTCCATATATGGCCTTATGAAGTCTAAATACATGTGTACACTCCCCGTCAGTAGTAAAACCCGGTGGCTGATGCATATAGACTTCCTCTTGAAGATCACCATATAGGAAGGCATTCTTGACATCAAGTTGAAACAGAGGCCAATCCTGAAGAACTGCAACAGATAAAAGAATCCGTAGAGTAGAATGACATGCAACAGGGGAAAAGGTGTCTAGATAATCCACCCCATATGTCTATTTAAAGCCTCTTGCAACTAGTCGTAGCCTTGTATCGATCAATACTACCATTTGCATTCTATTTCGCTATAAAAACCAATTTGCAGCTCACTAACGGCGCCCCAGAAGGAGCAGGTACTAGACTCCGTGTACCTCTAGACTGTAGGGTCGACATCTCTTCCTCCATGGCTTGGGATGGCCACGGTGTTCAAAGCAGCTACAAACTTCCCAAAATCACCCGTTAGACGATCGAAGGTGACATGAGAAGCAATCAGATACGAGTGGCAATGGGTAAATCCAAATTGTTGGGAAAATAAGAGTCCCTGTTTATTCCATCAGCCCTAGGCTCTCTTATATAGGAGAGTAGCCTATGGGTAAATTACATAAAGAGTCCAACAGGAAAGACAAATAACAAAAGAGATACATAAGTGAATAATATATATCTACACTCCCCCTCAAGATGGAGCATAGATTTCAATCATGCTCAGCTTAGACGCGCACTTCTGAAACGGGCCTCGCAATAATGCCTTGGTAAAAATGTCTGCTGTTTGATTCTCTGAACTAACATGGGATGTAGCAATGAATCCCTTCTGAATCATGTCACGTATAAAGTGACCGTCAACTTCAATGTGCTTGGTACATTCATGGAATGCTGGATTATTTGCAATGAACAAGGCCGCCTGATTGTCACATTCCAAAGCCATAGGAAGTGGAACTTCTATATGTAAATCTGTAAGCACAGCCTTTACCCACATCATTTCTGTGCTAACCTGGGCCATAGCCCTATATTCAGATTCAACACTAGACCTTGCCACAACAGTTTGTTTATTGCTCCTCCATGAGACTAGAGAATCTCCAACATATACAGCAAACCCAGAGGTGGACTTCTTGTCCTTGGGACACCCTGCGTAATCTGCATCTGCACAGGCTGAGATAGTAATTACCTTGTCTTTCTTAAACAGTAAACCCACACCTGGAGATGACTTGAGGTACCTGAGTATCATATGTATGGCATCCATGTGTACCCAAGGTTCGAAATTTCGATTTCGATATCGTTTCGGTGAGGTCCAATACCGAAATTTCGCCGAAATTTCGGGAAATTTCGACGATTTCGGTGGAAACGTCGAAAAAGGCTAAAAAACCCGATTTTTTTCCATTTTTTTGAAAATTTCGATATTCCAAGTTATTAGAACAGTAAATAACATACAAATACACATTTATTTCACACAAATTGGTCATCTATATCCTATATATAGACATATCGGTCATATCGGCAATATCGGTCATATCGGTGGACATATTGTTGGAACCCAAGCAACATGTCTCGATCGATATGGGGTCGAAATGACCCATATTTTATCCATATCATTGCAACACCCCTCTATTACAACCTATCTCGACCGAAATCTCATAAGACAGTTAATATATAAAAGTTGAAACCATGGTTGTAAGTTGTAACATTGTTAATACGTAATAAACAAGAGTAATAGTCTAGTCTTACAAATACAATACAACTTACAACAAGTTAAAATTATTAAGAACATGCATATTTCTGATAAATGCAATAAAAGAGAGTAAAGATTAAAATATAGTACCTGCCCTGGTGACATGTTTTGGTCAGAACCAGGAGTTTCGTGGTGGATCTGAATGCCCCCCCCTTCCTTGCTGTCTCTCATAGCGCATCGCAGATTCTATAAACTCGCAGTAGTTCTCCCATGTCATGTACGAGTACATGGCCTTGTAATCCATGACATACTGCCTGTACTGGTGGTCATCGATGCCTATGAGCATCCCGAGTCGAGGATAAGCAGCACTGGATCCGGTATCACGAGTGGCACGACGAGGCTGCTGCGAACTACTGCCCTGAGATCCTCGGGACGACGACGACGGAGTAGGAGAAGATCTCTGCGGAGGTGGAGGAGGAACTGCCGTGTAGTAGTCAGGAAAGAAACCGTAGCTGTCACCCCCAAAGAAACTGCCCTGGCTCTGCTCAGGTTGGCTACTTTGGTAGTTGTCTCCGCTACTGTATCCCCCATATCCACTGTAACCATATGAATATGCTGGTGGTGCGTACTGAGGAGGAGGAGGAGGAGGTCCTGGAGGAGGAGCTTGAAAGTATTCCGGGAAGACACCAAATGATCTCTCATCGTGCGACGATCCATATCCGCCTAAAGGACTTTGTGCTCCTCCGCGATATGGGCTGTCGATATCCATGAAGCTCAAAGAACCTACAGATGATGTCAAATCTTCCATGTAGCTGTCGGTGGGACGCTGGCCTCGACCGTACTCGTAATCCGTAGGCCCTGGACTCGGACTTGGAACAAATTGTCCGTGTGTGTTCCGTTGTCTCTCCATATACTCACGTCCTGCTTGTAGGCCTTCCTCAAGTCTGGTAGCTTGTGGCCCACGACCACTCCCTCCTGACCCACCTGAGTTTGACTCTCCACCACCACCAGGTCCAGCACGACCAACATCGTCATCATCATCATCTCCACTGTCATCCTTTGATTGTGACTTGGATTTGGAGCTACTGGAGAGAATTTCATCAACAGCTGCATCAATCTCGCCCTCCAACCCTCCAACAGGGTCTGTAATCCGCCCGGATCTGGCCAAAAAGTCACCAACGTCCGCTCCCATTTGTTGGCTGATGTTCTCATTCGGTCTTCCACCTGGCTGATCGAGAACTGGGGCACCATTGGAATCCATCCACCTCTGGAGAACGTCCTCATCAGCATCGTCATCGTGCATTTTGAAAATGTAAGCAAGGTCAATAGGGTCCGTATAGTCATCTTTGTCATGTCCCTCCGTTGCATGCTTCAATTTCAGCCTCAAATTGTAATGCACGAAGACAAGGTCATTGAGCTTCTTTTCTCCCAACCTGTTCCTTCTCTTCGAATGTATCAAATTGAACGTGCTCCAGTTCCTCTCACAACCGCCAGCAGATGCGGTTTGAGACAACACTTTCACTGCCACACTTCGAAGGTTGGGAGCTTCCATCCCGTATAACATCCACCATTCGGCTGCAAAAAAAGGAAAAGACAGAAATCATAAGTACAAATAAATGTACACAAAATCAACACAAGTAATGGGTTTATTTGCCTCCGTCCCTACCAGGAAGAGTATTGCCACGACCGTTGACCGCAGTAATCCGACCAAAGGAACCCAATGCATCTCGGTAATACTTAACCTTCACAACGCACAAATAGGTTCAACCCAAATATCTTGTGACTCAAAAGTCAAAATATAGGTAGAAAGTGAGGATATTAGTACCTCATTCATGCACATGCTCTGCAACTTCTCGTCCTTGACGAGCTTTTCCACCACAATCTGTACGGCTGAGAGAAGGTCACCATTTGTACCAAGTCCATTCTTGTAGTGGTACTTAGGATTGAAGTAATAAGCTGCACAGAAATTCACGAACAAGCTCATTTATGATGTCCAACTATAAAAATTTAAATGATTGGAAAAAAAACCTTTTTTACATAATACATACCGGCCTTGTGAAGAGGATGCGAGAGCATCTTAGACCATCGCTCGTCTATGATGTCCAACCATGCTTTTGATCCCTTCCCAACCGCTTCTCGGACCTTCTCTCTCATGCAGCGCATTGCCTCGTAGATGACTCCCATGGTGGGCTTCTTGTCGCCATCCACGATCCGCAATGCAGATACCACTGGATCCATGATCCTCGTGACCCGAGTCACGTCATCCCAAAAGGAGATATCATTGATCAATATCTCCACTTGCCGTCCTCCTTCAGTCCGAGCTTCAGGTATCTCGAACCACTCACCCTGGCAACACATGGTTTTCAAACCCGTCTTATGTTGCTTGAGGCTTTGCAACGCTATAAAATTGGTTGCAAAGCGTGTAATGCCAGGCCTCACCAACTCCCCATTGCACATCCGCCTCATTAGTGCCAACACTTTGCTGTGGTTGTATATGAATGTGGTGATCGTTCGTGCTTTCTCCACCACCCTTGAGACGAGCTTCCTCTTGCTGAAATCCTTAAGGATCAAGTCAATGCAATGCGCAGCACACGGTGTCCAGAAAATTCCGTAGCTGCTGGACTTCATAATTGTTTCACCAGCCTTTTTGAAGTTGCTGCCGTTATCTGTCACAATTTGCACGATGTGCTCTTTCCCAACCTCCTTTATAACGTCCTTCATCAACTTCAGAAGGTACCTGTGGTCCTTCACATGCTCAGATGCATCAACAGATTTCAAGAAAATTGTCTTCCCATCGCAGTAAACAAGGAAGTTGATGATCTGCTTCCTTGTGTAGCTCGTCCACCCATCGCACATCAATGTCACGCCATACTCTGGCCATCTCCTCCTCAACTCGGCGATGTACTCATTCATCTCCTCTTTCTCCATCCCAAGATATTTGTTCATGATCTCGTAGGATGTAGGAGCCTTCACTCCCGTTCCCGCTGCAGCGATCTCATCAACGGCATGCTGTAGGAATGGCCCGCTTGCAATGTTGGCAGGAATGCTCTCCCCAAAGAAGAGCTTGCTGATGGCTTTTCCTACCCTTTCTCGTGCATTGGTGAACATTCCCTTCACTGTTTTCTGCCTCGGATCCTTGCTTGCCTTGTATTGCATGGATCCGCTCCTCGTTAAGAAGGGCTCAATTCCCTTCCCCTTGTGTTTCTTAGTGGGTGGTGGTACTGGTGCGCCTCCAGAACCACTCCCACTCCCACCTGCACCATAGAAGCCGCCCCGTGCACCACCAAGTTCTCTCCTCTCGAACTCGCTCCTCAATGATTCTTGTGTAGCCCTTCTGTATGCCCTCCTCTCTGATGCAGTCTGAATGTCGGCGGGGTACACAAAATCATCGTCATCTGAATCAGAAAGGACGTTGAATTCTTTCTCGAACATGAACTCCTTCATTTGTTCTTCCCTTCTTACTCTCTCCGTCTCCTTTTCCTTCTTTCCGTCCAAGCTCGCCTTGACCTTGTCCCTCACATCTTTGGGACAACGCGTGCACTTGGCAACATTCTTGTTGTTGCCAACAAGATGTTGCTTCATCCTTGTGATCCCGCCTCCTCCCAACTTCTTCCCACAGAAATTGCATTGCGGCTTCGCCTTATTTCCATCAGGAGCGGACGCATACCTCCACCCAATGTCCCCACTGAATTCTTCCCTCTGATCATCAGAACTATCAGATCCAGAACCGGAAGCAGAATGTGCCATGGTGAATATCCAAATGAAGAACCGGAATCGAAACCAGAAGGTCGCAGAATGTGCCATGTATGAACGTCGAAATCTGCGAGGAAAATCAAGAACAAACATTAAGTTGGCATTACAATGCAACTACTTATGAATATGCAAATTATTTTATTTTTTAATTTCGGAATTATTATATATTTAATTTTTCCAACACCTACTTTTCTTATTTACAGAAAAAACCTTGGATCTATACATTAGGATCTTAGATCTACAAATTAGGGGACCAATTTCATGAAAGACTACATTATTGACACAAAATATGAACAAAAACGTAAATATTTAACAAATCATTTTCGGATTTTATATATTTTTAATTTTTATTAATCCAAAACAATTTCCAAACTATGATTTATACTTCCAAAACACAAGATCCGAATATATAACACCACAACTCATTATTGTTCCACATTAAACTTCAAAACCCCCAATTTCTTCTAACATAGATCCAAGAAAATAATCTCCAACAATGTTTTAGTTCATGTTAACTTCAGATCTGTGATACAATGATCATAGTTAGCACTATTGTGCAAAAAAAACACAAAAACCCCAAATTTCTACTCCAAATTTATACCTATTTTGGGGGAAATCTCTCAAATTAAACACCATGCCTAGCTATATCAACAACCATTTAGTGAAAACCCTAAAAAAATTACTGAATTTGAAGAAGATTTATCATAAATTGGCTTACCTCAAGGGATGAAGGTCTTTGAGGTCTTGGAGGAAGAAGAGAAGAGCCACTGCCCGAAGTCGGTCGAAATGGGGACATTTCGACCGAAATTTCGCTATATTTCGCAAGTGGTCAGATTTTCCTATTCAAAGATTCCTAATGTCGGGCGAGATATCGAGATGGACCGAGATATCGGCGATATCTCGCGATATTTCGACCGAAACCGGGGATCTCGATATACAGTATGATATCGATACCCGATACCCATCGAAACCGAAATTTCGTCGAAATTTCGGCGAAATTTCGCGAGATTTCAGTCCATGTGTGTACCTGACGTGGTTGCTCCATGAACTGGCTTACTCGACTCACAGCAAAGGATATATCGGGCCTAGTAATAGTGACATAAAGAAGTTTGCCCACCAGTTCTCTGTATCTTCTCCTATCCACCTCCTCTATCACCATCATATAGCTTCGTACTAGGATCCATAGGTGTGGTAGCAGGTCGGCAACCAAGCATTCTTGTTTCACTCAACAGGTCAGTGACATATTTCCTCCGAGACATTACCAACCCATAAGGATTTCTGGCGAACTCCAATCCCAGAAAATATCTAAGAACTCCAAGGTCCTTGGTAACAAATTCACGGCCCAGCATTTCTTTCGCCTCATTTATTCCCTGTTCATCATCACCTGTAATCAGAATGTCGTCTACATAGACCATGATTGCAATGATGCCTCTGGAAGTCCTTTGTACAAACAAAGAATGATCAACGTTAGAACGTTTGTATCCCTGTTTCTCAAAGAGATCTGAGAGCTTCTGAAACCACGCTATGGGGCTCTGCTTAAGGCCATAGATAGCCTTATGAAGTCTGCACACCTTAGGATACTCCCCCTCAACATCAAAACCAGGTGGCTGATGCATGTAGACTTCCTCCTGTAAGTCACCATATAAGAACGCATTCTTCACATCCAACTGGTATAGTGGCGAATCACGAGTGACCGCAACAGAAAGCAGGATCCGTAGAATGGAATGGAAGGCCACCGACGAGAATGTGTCAAGATAATCCACCCCATATGTTTGTGTAAAGCCACGAGCAACAAGGCGAGCCTTGTATCTGTCAATACTGCCATCTACATTCTGCTTGACTGTAAATACCCACTTGCAGCTCACTGGAGACACATCGGCAGGTGCAGGAACCGGACTCCAAGTTCCTCTAGACTGAAGAGCGGCCATTTCTTCCTCCATGGCTAGACGCCATCTGCTATCCTTCAGTGCGTCTTGGTAATTCCGTGGAATAGCCACTGCTGACAATGCGATGACGAAATTCCTGAAATCTCCATTTAGACGATCAAATGACACCGAAGCTGCTAAGGGATATGACGCGCATCTCCGCTTCGACTTTCGTAGAGCTATAGGAACATTTAAATCATCTGTGTCATCGTCTGGCCTCTGTAACACATCCTGCTTAGAAAAATCATTAGATCCATCAATAGTAATATCTTCAGAACATACCTTAGGCGAGCTAGGTGATGAGCGATGACCATGAGCTGAAGTAGGCCTACGGGTATAATGAAATGGTAATGGTGAAACATGTATAGTGACAGGAGGTGTAGAAGATGGTAACGGTTCTAGTGGTGGTGGTGGTGGTGGTGACATGTAAATGTCATCAGTATTAGCAGGGGGTATCAACTGATCACCTGAGACTTAGAAATACGTAACATATTCAAAAAATGTAACATCAGTACTGACAAGGTACCGCCTGCACAATGGATCGTAACACTTGTACCCCTTCTGAGTTCTGGAGTACCCAACGAAGACGCACTTGACAGCCCTAGGAGAGAGCTTGTCAGTCCCGGGAGACAATTGGTGGATAAAAGCGACCGAACCGAATACACGAGGAGTAAGGGAGGACAATTCCTTTTCAGGGAAGATAAGAGAGAAACGGATATTCTCACCTAGAACAGATGACGGCATACGATTGATTAGGTAACATGTTGTAAGTACAACATCACCCCAGAAAGAGTGAGGAGCATGACTCTGTATAAGGAGCGACCTGGTTACATCCAGCAAATGGCGATGTTTCCTTTCAGCAACCCCATTCTGTTGGGAGGTATAGGCACAAGATGTCTGGTGGATGATCCCTTGGGATTAGAAGTAACTAGATAGGACATGAGTACACAATTCCAGGGCATTATCACTTGTCACAATTTTAACAGATGCAGAAAAAACATTACGAATCTCATTAAGAAAATTGATGATAATATTCCCTGCTTCAGATTTATTCTTTAACAAAAATACCCATGACACACGAGAGAAATCATCCACAATCACTATATAAAACATGTGTCCCTGATGATCAGGAACACGACTTGGACCCCAGATATCGACGTGAAACAACTCAAACTTGGAGGTACTACTCTGACACTGACGACCGGGAAAGGTAGACCGATGATGCTTTCCCAACTGACAAGCCTCACATTGAATAGACGTGTGAGGCGAAACCTGAGGTAACACACGACGCAGTTTCTGAAGCGGTAGATGTCCAAAGCGCAGGTGCCATAGTAGAGGAGAGATGGGTCCAGCAGGTAGGGATGAGGTTCCAGCAAAAGGAGTCTGACTGAGGCGATAGAGGCCTCCTTGCTCATAGCCACGACCAATCATGTTGTCCGTAAGGATGTCCTGAAAAACAAGAGAAGATGGATCAAAAATCACCCGACACTGTAAATCCTTTGTAATTTGACTGATAGACAACAAATTCATTGAAAAATCAGGTGCGTGTAACACATTCTTGAGATGCATAGATGACGTCAGTCTAATATCCCGCTGACCAGTAATCGGGGAATGTGTACCATTAGCAATGGCCACTGTTCGACCTGGAGAGATCTGTCTGTACCTTGTAAGTAGACTTAAATCACCACATAGATGATGTGTGGCGCCAGAGTTCATAATCCATGCTAAAGTATTTGATCCACTACTAGTAAATGCATATGTGCTACCTGATGCACTAGTAGATGCAGAGGCGGATGCGACAACATCAGAGTGGTTCTCAGTAGTGGGTGCTGGGCCAGATGGAGGAATGATGTCCCTTAGACGGGGGACAAGATCATCAAAGCGCCGATTCAAAGAAGCAGCAGATGGAGGCTCGATCTGCTCAGCGACTCATGCAGATGCAAGAAATCCATGCTTAGAGTAGCATGTGTATTCGATATGTCTAGTGTGATGGCAAAAGGTACACGTTGGCCGAACACGACCTCCTCTGCCACGAGGGCCACGAGCCTGATGATGGTGACCTCCACGACCTCGATTGGCTGCCATGGCTGAAGCAGTCTGATTCGTAGTCGTAGAAGGGACAGTGATGCGGCTCAATCTGTGAAAAGCTTCCTCCATAGGAGGAATAGTAGAATCTGCCAAGATCTGGGAACATGCTGCCTCATACTCAGGATCAAGGGCAACGAGGAAAACTTCTACCATAGTAGCATTCCAGTAGGTCTTCTGTTGCTCTGGTGTGGCTGTCAGGGGCATGAAGCTATAAAGCTTCTCAAACATTCCTCGTAGAGATGTGTACAGTGAGTGTAGAGGACGTCCATTCTGCTTGATAGTAAATATGTCATGCCGGAGCTGTAGAATCTTTGTCTCATTCTTCACTTTAGAATATGTAGCAGCCAGAATATCCCACATTGCTTTGGCTGTGGGCTGATGAAGAATATCATTGGCAATCTCGATTGCCAGAGTTCCAGATAGCCATACTTTGGCATATGCATCATCTGCCTCCCATGAGGCATTGACTCTAGTCTTCTTAGCAAGCTCTTCTTCACTAAGAATATGTTTCTTACCGGTTGACTTCATCATACTCATGAATTGCATAGCCCACAGTTCATAGTTCGAACCATCCATCTTCACAATCGGCGCTGGACCTCGGAAGGCGCCTATAGATGGAATATCTGCCTTGCTTTCTGACGTACTGATAACAGAAGACTGGAGTGGTAGACTAAAGATATGATCGAATACACGGACATAAACGGGTTTAGTTGCATGTGTAGACTTCAAGCAACCAAACCCATTAATTTGGAGGCGCGCGTGCTTAACTTAGGGTGTGCGAGTCAAGTCTTTCAGACGGTCATAGGCACGAGACACCCACGAAGATCACGCGCGTCAGAACGCTAGGTTGCCGTGCAAATGTGCACGGAAGGCACAAAAGATGCACGGTCACTGCTCACCGCGCTAGGTCACGCATAGGACCTACTGCGCGAGATCAAGGACTACTTCGCGAGACAGAGGCGCAGTAGGGAGGCGTGCGATGGCGCACAGGAGCGTGCGGGGGCACGTAGAGGCACACAGCAATGCGCGGAGGCGCACAACAATGCACGCGGCGATGCGCAGAGTCGCGCAGAGACACACAACGATGCGCGCGGCGGTGCGCAAGGGTGCGCGGAGGCGTGCGGCGACGCCAAGGGTTGCGCGGAGGCGCGTAGGCTTGAGGGTAGGGCTAGGGTTAGGGTTTGGCTCGAGAACTCAGGTTTAGGATCGTCGCTCTGATACCATGTTGGGAAAATAAGAGTCATTGTTTATTCCATCAGCCCTAGACTCTCTTATATAGGAGAGTAGCCTATAGGTAAATTACATAGAGTCCAACGGAAAAGACAAATAACAAAAGAGATACATAAGTGAATAATATATATCTACACAAATCATCATCATCATTCCTGCCACCACCCTGATCATCAGCCTCCTGAGAGAAGCGCTGTTGAGAATCATTATTGTTGGAGAAAAATCGAGTAATCTATTATTCCAAGGAACCCTAGGCTCTCTTATATAGAGAGAGACCCCATGGGTAAAATACATAGAAGTCCATAAACAAAACAGAAATTATGAAATGGTACATAACATCATAACATGAGTCTCTACACTCCCCCTCAAGGTGGAGCATAGATGTCTATCATGCTCAGCTTGGAAGAACATCTCTGGAAGGGTCCTCTGAGCAGCGGCTTGGTGAATATGTCAGCAGTCTGATCCCCTGAGCTAACGTGAGATGTAGATATCAAGCCTCTCTGGATCATGTCTCTCGTGTAGTAGCAGTCCACTTCGATATGCTTTGTTCTTTCATGAAATGCTGGATTGTTGGCAATAAACAATGCTGCCTGATTGTCACACTGAAGCTACATGGGTAAAGGTACATCTATATGTAGATCTTCTAGCACAACTCGAACGCACATCATCTCCGTGCTTGCTTGCGCCATGGCCCTATATTCAGATTCAACACTGGACCTTGCCACAACAGTTTGTTTCTTGCTTTTCCAAGAAACCAGAGAGCTCCCAACAAAAACGACGAATTCTGAAGTAGACTTTCGATCCTTAGGGCACCTTGCATAATCTGCGTCTGCACATGCTGAAATAGATAAATCTGTGCCCTTTCGAAATAGCAACCCTGAGCCTGGAGAAGACTTTAGATACCTCAGTATCATGTATATGGCATCCATATGAACTTGTCTTGGCTGCTCCATAAATTGACTCACCCGGCTTACTACAAAAGCACTATCGGGTCGAGTTATGGTGATATAAAGAAGCTTACCCACCATCTCTCTATATCTCCTCTTGTCTACTTCTGCAGTGTCATCGTCATACAACTTCATGCTTGGATCCATAGGAGTACTCGATGGTCTACATCCAACCATGCATGTTTCAATCAAAAAATCTGTAATGTACTTCCTTTGGGTCATCACCAGACCCTGTGCATTCATGACAAATTCCAACCCCAGAAAGTATCTTAGGGTACCAAGATCCTTCATGATAAACTGACGGTCCAGGAATGCTTTTGCCCTCTCTATTCCCTGAACATCATCTCCTGTAATCAGAATATCATCAACATAGACCATGATGACAACCGTACATGTAGAAGACTTCTGAATGAACAACGAATGATCTGCATTTGATCTTTTGAACCCCTGTCGTTCAATCAGGTGGGAAAGCTTCTGGAACCACGCCCTTGGACTCTGCTTAAGGCCATAAATCTCCTTGTGAAGTCTACACACCATATGCTTCTCCCCCTCAGCAGTGAACCCTGGTGGTTGCTGCATGTAGACTTCCTCCTGCAAATCTCCATATAAGAAGGCATTCTTGAGATCAAGTTGAGATATAGTCCAGTCACGTACCACAACAACTGATAAAAGAATGCGAAGAGTAGAGTGACGAGCCACTGGAGAAAATATATCCATATAGTCCACGCCATAGGTTTGTGTGAAACCTCTTGCAACTAGTCGTGCCTTGTACCGATCTAGACTGCCATCGGCATGGTATTTAACTGTGAATACCCATTTGCGGCTAATAATGGACGCATCAGGGGGAGCATTAACCCAAGCTCCATGTGCCACGAGACTGTAAAGCACGCATCTCTTCTTCCATAGCCAGTCGCCAGTAATCGATCTTCATAGCTTCTTGATAGGTCCGTGGTATGTCCACGGAAGGCAAAGCCGCAACAAATCCCTGAAAGTCGCCTGTGAGGCGATGAAAGGACACCTGAGAAGCAAAAGGATAAGACACGCAAGTCCGTTTCTGCTTCCGAATAGCAATGGGAATATCAAGGTCGTCGTCCACTGTATTGGATGGTGTAGTCTCCTCTTGCAATGAAGAATCCTGCACATGTACCATATCTGACCCATCAGTAGTGATGCCATCGGAACATACCTGAGGCGTGATGGATGCCTGACGTGTAGCCTGAGCAGGACTTGACCGACGCGTATAGAATTTAGGTAAAGGTGGAATAGGTGGTTGTGGAGGTGGCGGTGGTGGTGGTGGCGGCGTAGCAACCGGAGCTGGAGTGGACTCAGGTGAACTCAAGCTAGGAGGAGGAGGAACATAGACATCATCGTTGGTAGTGGACGAGACCATCCTGTCACCTGCAGGGGAAAAGTACATAACAGACTCAAAAAATGTGACATCAGCACTGACAAAATATTTATTGTTTATGGGGTCATAACAACGATAACCCTTCTGAGTCCGAGAGTAACCTACAGAGACACACTTGACAGCTCTAGGAGAGAGTTTGTCAAGTCCAGGAGATAGGAGATGAACAAACGCAACAGTACCACAGATACGAGGAGTAAGTGAGAATAATTCCTTATCAAGGAAAATGACAAAGAGGAATTTTCTCACCAAGGACAGATGATGGCATCCGATTGACCAGATAGCAGGCTGTAAGGACAACATCCCCCCAGAAAGTGATAGGAGCACAACTCTGAATAAGAAGGGTTTGAGTAATGTCAAGAAGGTGACGATGTTTTCTTTCTGCCACGCCATTCTGTTGAGATGTGTAAGCACAGGTGGTTTGGTGAATAATACCCTTAGACGAAAGAAACTGAGAGAGAGAACGGGTGCAGAATTCCAATGCATTATCTGTACGAACATATTTGACAGTAGAAGAGAAAACATTCTGCACTTCATTAATCAAATTTTTAATAACATACCCTGCTTCAGATTCATTCTTTAAAAGAAAGACCCAAGATACACGAGAAAAATCATCCACCACAACTAGATAAAACATGTGTCCCTGATGATCCGGTACACGACTCGGACCCCAAATATCAATGTGAAACAACTCAAACGGGGAGCTACTGCTCTGACTCTGACGACTAGGAAAGTTAGACCGATGATGCTTTCCCAACTGACACGTTTCACAATGAAATATCGAACAGGGAGAGATCTGAGGCAAGAGATGTCGCATTTTCTAGAGCGGGAGATGGCCAAACCGAAGATGCCAGATGTACGGAGAGACTGATCCGACTGAATGTGAAGAGACGCCAGCAAAAGAGTTTCGGACCAGACGATATAGACCATTATGCTCAGAGCCACAACCAATCACCCTGCCCGTTAGTATGTCCTGAAAAATAAGAGATGAGGGGTCAAATATAGCACGACAGTCCAAATCCTTCGTAATCTGATTAATAGATAACAAATTCATGGAGAACTCAGGAGCATGTAGAACATTCTTTAGATGCATAGAAGGTGATAAGGAAACCTCCCCCTGTCCAGTGATGGGAGAATGAGTACCATCTGCTATCAACACTGAGCGGCCATGTGGGATGTCCCTGTAGGACTCAAGTCTCTCTCTGTCATGGCAGAGATGATGGGTGGCACCAGAATCGATAATCCAATCAGATAGATCATGACAAGATGTAAAGGCAGTGGCACTACCTGAGATACTGGCAGCGGCTGAGGAACTGGCAGAAGCTGTAGCAGCAACATCTGAAGATCCACATGGAGAATCAGTAGATGATTGGGGCATAATATCACGTAGACGTGGCACAAGCTCTTCGAATTTGTTATCTGCAGTGGATGCTGACTGAGGAGGAACATGCTCAGCTACACGCGCTGATGCTGGGAATCCATGCTTAGAGTAGCATGTATCCTCCGAGTGGCCTGTGCGGTGGCAGAATGAACACGGCTGGCGAAAGCGACCTCCTCGTCCACGGGGTCCACGTCCACGACCAGAAGACTGTCCACCTCTCTTACGCGATACTGCCATCGCCGATGGGGGTGGAGTAGACATGCTGGAAGAAACTGATATGCGACTGAGCCTCCGATAAACGTCCTCCATAGGAGGAATAACCGCATCGGCCAATATCTGAGAGCGGGCTGCCTCATACTAAGGATCGAGCGCTGCAAGTAGTACGCCCACCATGGTAGCGTTCCGAATTGTCTTCTGCTGCTCTGGAGTCGCCGTGAGTGGTATGGTAGTGTATAATTTCTCAAACATCCCTCTCAGGGACGTGTACAACGAGTGAAGTGGCCGCCCATTCTGCTTCATCGTGAATATATCATGCTGGAGCTGTAACATCTTGGTCTCGTTCCGCACTTGGGAATAAGTAGCGGCCAGAATATCCCACATTGCCTTGGCAATAGGCTGATGAAGGACGTCATTGGCAATCTCCATCGATAGTGTGCCTGATAGCCAAACTTTGGCATAAGAATCATCAGCCTCCCAAGAGGCATAGATCCCAGTCTTCTCTGCCGGCTCATCCTCGGTAAGTATATGCTTCTTACCGTTTGACTTCATGAGACTCATGAACTGCATCGCCCAGAGCTCATAGTTTGTCCCGTCCATCTTGACTATCGGCGCAGGACCTTTGAAAGCGCCTATGGAGGGCATATCGACTTTGTTTTCTGGCATGTCACCGTAGATGAAGAACTAGGGATTGTAGACCATAAACAGGTGTCTACAAAGACTTGATCGGATTTGAGTGCATATGTAGACGTTATGCACTCAAATCCATGGAGATAGAACGACCGACGAAAGTGGTGGCGTCGGCGTGGAAGGAAGGGGAACCTGACGGTGAGGGTCCCCTACCTAGGGCACGGTCCGGCGGAGGAGAGAGGCGAGGCCCGGCGGTGAGAAGAGGGGCTCGGCGGCAAGAGGAGCCTGGCGGCGAGAAGGGGGGGGCGGCGAGGGTGAGTGCCCTGGCGGCGACGAAGAAGGGGGTGGAGGAGGGGAGGGGCGGCGGCGGACGGTGGAGTGGAGGGGGGGTGGGTAGGGGGCGACGGAAGAGAGGGTCCCTAGGGTTAGGGTTACACCCTGTGCTCTGATACCATGTTGGAGAAAAATCGAGTAATCTATTATTCCAAGGAACCGTAGGCTCTCTTATATAGTGCGAGACCCCATGGTAAAATACATAGAAGTACAGAAACAAAACAGAAATTAAGAAACGGTACATAACATCATAACATGAGTCTCTACAATTATTAATCCCATCATTAGAAGTAATGCTATCAGAACAAACCTGGGGCATGCTGGATGATGGGCCAGGAGCATGTGCAAGCGCAGACCGTCGACTGTAATGATGGGGTAGTGGAGGAACTGGAATAATGGGTGGTGGTGGGACGGATGGTGGTGATGGAGATGGTAATGGAGGAGGTGGTTATGGAGATGGTGAGAAAGATGGTTGACACATGGGCAGAGGTTGAATGTAGACCTGATCATCCGAATCTGAAGGAATCAACCTGTTACCTGTAGGCGAAAAATACATGATATACTCGAAAAATGTGACATCTGCGCTCACATAATATCTCATATGTAACGGATCATAGCAACGATAACCCTTCTGAGTTCTGGAGTACCCGACAAAGACACATTTGACAACCCATGGAGAGAGCTTATCAATCCCTAGAGACAACCGATGTACAAACACAACAGATCCAAAAACACGAGGGCTAAGAGAGAACAACTCCTTGTCAAGAAAAACAAGTGAAAAATGGACTTTCTCCCCAGCACCGATGATGGCATGCAATTACTGAGATAATAGGTCATGAGAACAACATCACCCCAGAATGAATGAGGGGCATAGCTCTGTATCAGGAGTGTATGAGTGACATCAAGAAGGTCACGGTGCTTTCTTTCAGCAACACCGTTCTATTGAGATGTATAGGCACACGGTGTTTGATGAAGAATACCATTTGAAGAAAAAATTTGAGACAACACATGTGTACATAATTCAAGCGCATTGTCAGTCCGTACAATTTTCACAGAGGTTGAAAACACATTATGCACTTCTCTAATAAAATTTATGGTGACATTTCCACCTTCAGATTTATTCTTCAACAAGAAGATCCAGGACAAGCGACTAAAATCATTCACAACCTCTAAATAAAATATATATCCCTGATGATCAGGAACACGACTTGGACTCCAAATATCGACTTGGAAAAATACAAAAGGGGAGCTACTGCTCTGACTTTGATGACTAGGAAAGATGGACCGATGATGCCAAGGTTGCAGAAAGCGGTAGTTGGTACTCGGTCAGCTGGGTCACTAAGGATTAATCGACAGGCGGGCGACTAATCGGATTTAGTTGGCCATTAGTCGATTTTGAATTTTTTAATTATTTTAAATATATAAATCATTTTTATACATAGATTTGTACATTTTCTATACTTTCGTAATGAAATAAAAGAAGTAATTGACTTTAAATATAACATTATTGCATATTAGAATAAGTTTGCTTATGTATTAGCATAGATTTGTACATTTTCTATACTTACATAATGAAACAAAAGAAGTAATTGACATTAAATATAACATTAAGCATATTAGAATAAGTTTGTTGTTAAAAAAAGCAAAAAAAAATTATAAAAGCTTGATGTAATCATGTAAAAATCGACCGATTAGTCGGCCGACTAGTCGGGCTAACCGACTAATGGACGACTAGGCCTAGTCGAGTCGGCTACCCCCCCCCTCGTCTTGACTAGTCGGCCGATTTTTACAAGCTGGGATGATGCTTTCCTAATTGACATGCCTCCCAGTTGAATGACAAGCGAGGTGAAATCTGAGGAAGGACTTGACGAACTTCTGAAGTGGGAGATTAGAAAAATGCAGATGCCATAGGAAGGGAGAAACTGATCCAGTGAAATGGGACGACATACTGGCATACAGCGTGTGGACCAGTCGATAGAGTCCGCCCTGCTCACGACCACATCCAATCACCCTGCCCGTAAGAATGTCCTAAAAAAAGAGATGATGGGTCGGAAATTGCTCGACAATTTAAATCCTTAGTAATCTGACTGATAGACAATAAATTCATTGAGAAATCAGGAGCATGCAACACGTTTTGCAATCACATAGAAGATGTCAAGGTGATCTCCCCCTGTCCCGTGATAGGGGAATGAGTCACATCAGCTATGACCATTGTCCTTCCTAGAGAAACCTGCCTGTAGGCTATGAGCTGACCTCTATCTCCATACAAGTGATGTGTGGCTCCAGAATCAATAATCCATTGTGAGATATCCGAATCATGATAAGAAGTGGAGGCATGAACACTACTTGAGGTGCTCGCTCCTGCAGTAGCAGCAAAGTTCGAGCTGTTCTCTGAGGTAGGTGTTGGGGTACTAGATAGGGGCACAATGTCTCTCAATCGAGACACAAGATCATCATATCGTTGATTCGATGTGAGTGGAGTAGATTGCTGATGTTGGGCCTGTTCTGCTACACGTGCCAATGTTGGAAAAGCATGCTTGGAGTAACATGTATCTTCCATATGACCAGATCTGTGACAATAGGTACATTGTGGTCCACGACCACGCCCACCTCTACCACGTGATGCCGTCCACGAAACTGAGATCAATCGACTCTTTCACGAGATGCCGCCATGGCAGAAGAATTTGGCGCTGGAGATGGAACATTGATCCTGCTCAACCTCCGGAAGGCCTCTTCTATGGGAGGAATGGTAGTATCAGCCAGTATCTGGGAGGAAGCGGCCTCATATTGTGAGTCAAGAAAGGTCAGAAATACTCCAACCATCATAGCATTTCAGAATGTCTTCATCTGCTCTGGAGTAGCTGTGAGAGGCACGAAGCTATGAAGCTTCTCAAACATTCCGCGCAAGGCAGTATAATGTGCATGTAATGGACGATCATTCTGCTTAATAGTAAAGATGTCTTGCTGTAGCTGTAAATCTTCATCTCATTCTTGTCATGTGAATACGTGGAAGCAAGAATATCCTACATGGCTTTGGTTGTGGGCTGGTGCAGAACATCTTTTGCAATATCTGGTCTCAAGGTACCAGATAACCAGACTTGTGCATATGCATCATCATCCTCCCATGAAGCATACAACCCTGTAATCTCCATCGGCTCGTCCTTACTAAGAATGTGCCTCTTACCCATCGACTTTATTAGGCTCATGAATTGCATGGCCCACAACTCGTAATTCGACCCATCCATCTTGACTATGGGCACTGGACCTTTGAAGGTGCCCGTGGTGGGGATATCAACCTTGTTCTCTGATATCTTGCCGATCGTAGAAGACGAGGATCGTAGACTTGACAAAGTAAATGTCTACACTGACATAAAGGAAGCTGGTTGCATGTGGAGACTTAGATCGCAACCAACTCCCTTGAGGAAAGTAACGAGACTACAGCGGGACCGCCAGTAGAGGCGGTGAACCACGGAGGCGACGGGCTGCAGAGGCCGAGAGAGCCGTAGGGGGCGGCGTGAACTGCAAGGGCGGAGGCTGCTAGGCAACAATAGGCAGGGTTTCAAATTTCACGAAATTTCGACGAAATTTCGTTTTTGACACCCTACCAAAACCATAATCGACATATCGATATATACCCTTTCTTCACAAATATTGGCCGATTTTGGCCGAAATTGGCGAAATTTTGAAATTGTTTAGTTTTTTCACCATCTCGAAACGAAATCGAAATCGAGATTTAAAACTTTGGCAGTAGGCCACAGGACCGCTGGGCGGTGGAGGGCTAGGGCGCGGAGGTCGCTGGCTGAGGGGGTCGCAGGGCTGTTGGGCGGCTGGAGTCCGCGGGAGGTGCGCGAGAAGGTGGAGGCGTGCTAGAGGTTGGGCGATGTAGGGCTAGGGTTAGGGTTTTGGGTACAAGAGCTCCGATCTAGGACTGCCACTCTGATACCATGTTGGGAAAAATGATCAAGCTGTTTATTCCAAGAATCCTAAGCTCTCTTGTATAGGAGAGCAACCTATGGGTAAATTACATAAAGCATACATTAGTAAACATAGTTAAGAAACAGTCCAAGAAACGGGAAATAAACACAATAACATAAATATATATCTCTACAATATAGTATAAATGTTGTATTCCCTCTTTTGATTCATTGACTGAGTCCTAAACTGAGATTTTTTGGTCTAATACTATTTCTAATGACACGTCTACAAGTAATGAGTTAACTGGTTTTGATGACCTTATCATTCCGATTGCTGTTGAAAGAAACCATTGTCGTGCCATTGCTTTTTGCATAGTCTTTCCAAAGCATTCTCCTTGGTTCACCTTAGTGATAGTTGGAGGTTTTCGCGGAGGGCTTATCTGTTGTGCTTATTCCACCACTACATGCTTAGCCCTTCTTTAGCTATTTGTAGAAGGACGTTACTGAGGAATATAAGGTTCTTTTAAGATCATGTGGTACCTGGGTCTTGGTGGATCCACCCATGGGTTGTAGGTGGTTGGTTCCAATGGATGTTCACGGTGAAGCTGGCCTAGATGAAATGATATCGATATACAAAACGTGCCTCGTTGTTAGAGTATCTACCCCATCATATAGGGTGGTCTTTTTAATACATGCTCTCTTGTGGCTTAACTTTCGGCTCTGTGGATTCTTCTTGTCGTCATTTTGCACAGCCATTGCTCTTTACATCAGTTGAATGAAAAGAATATGTTTTTCCACAGGGAGCTTGAGGGTATTGCCTATATATAGTATCCACCCAGGTTCAAGCTATAGGAGGTGTGTCGGAATGTCTGGTTATTGAAGGTCATTTATGGCCTCAAGTGAAGTCACATAGTGTAGCTCCATAGGTTCTTAAAATGCTATAAAAACTTTGTTTAGTCATCCTAAAAGCATTCACAAGGAGGATAGTTGGAGGCATTTTAGCCTTGTTGATATATGCTGGTGACATAATACTGATTGGTGTTGATGAGCGTGAGATCAGAGAAGTAAAGTAAATGCTTGCATATCACTCTTGATCAATGATATAGGATCGTTGAGTTCTTTTTACCTAGATGTAGCCCGTAGCCGCAAAGGTCTGAACTATTAGGAAGGAAATATGTTTTTGATCTTTTTCAGGAGATGATACGAGAGGTGCCTAATTGGCTGAGATTCCTGCAGATCCTAAGGCTTATTTATTGAGGAAGGCAAGCTAGTAGATGTAGGGTAACATCCGAGTACTGGGAAGTTCCTTTATCTCAATGTTACTATATCTGACATTTCCCTTGCAATAACATCCGAGTAGTGGGAAGTTCCTTTATCTCAATGTTACTATATCTGACATCTCCCTTTCAATGGAGAGACTTGGCCAGTCCATGCCTACACATGCTTTACAGGACTGCAAGCATGATGGTATAGAGGTGCATCTTGGTCCATCCCAGCAAGGGGCTATTCTTCACAACAAGGATGCCACTGTATTATTACATCATATTGTGATGTAGTTTATCCACCACTAGCTTCTATACCTTCCTTGGGGATAATTTTGTCGCATAGAAAAGCGACAAACATGCTATAGTATCCAGTTCAAGCAAGAAAGCGGCTAGAAAGCAATGGCTCGACAAGCAGAAACAAAGATGCAATGGATACTGTTCATGGTTACTAATCTTCATTTCTCATCAGACCTAGTGAAGAAGCTAAAATTTAACAACCGTGTTGCCATGTATATAAAAAACAAGTCATATGTTTCATGAAAGATAAATTTGTATGTGTTGATTGCCATTTCACTAGAGATCTTATCTGATTAGGACTTCTGCGGGCTTCTAGTGTTTCTTCTGCTGCCATGGATTTGTTAAGAAAGCACTCCGTGGGCTCTTTTTTCTTGGAAGGGACCAAGGGCTCTTTTTTAGCGATGCTATCACATGCTAAGCATGTTAGATGTTCATGCTATAGCTTGAGAGGGAATGGTAGTGTATATATTATATGTAGCTCCTCGGGTATAGTTTTGTATTTTGTTAATCATGCGTACTCGCTTAACCCATCTTTTCTTATATATGAAGGGTCAGAGTCCATTCCTTGTATATTCTATTCTATTCAATTAACATATACTGTTGTGCTTTATGTAGAAATTTTCTACTCTTTGTTGAGCTCATTCTGTCTGTACTGGTAACAAGATGAGACTAGACATGGTATCTAGTTGCATTGTTCATTTCCGTTTATCTGGCAGTCCTATTTCTTGCTTGGAACACACTACATAATTCTTAAGGGATTTTTACACATATAGCCCTGTATAATATTTGTATTTAGGCCTTGAACCCTCCATGATCATGAATTACTTGGAGAACCTTGGATAGTTCTTAACCGTTAAATGGCATAATCCTGTGTTAAATTTCATTCATTTTCTCCGTTGGTCGCACAAATAAAGAGGCCACCGTTATTGTGCTTTGGACTCATTTGAGTAGTCTTCACGAGGTCAGCGAGTTCCTTTGCCACGTGCTTCTTATTCCCAACCTTCTTCCGGTATATAGTGCTTCGAAGCTGCTACATTGTCAAAGGCCTCAGAGGGAAGGCCATGGTACGACATCATACACGATTAGGTTCTTAAGTGCGAGATTAGGCTACATCCAGAGGTGAGTGAGCGACTGCTTGGTCTCATGGAGAGGCTCCGTAAGCAAGCGAAGCATGACGTCGATATCAAGGTCATTGGATCTATGTGGGTTAAATTAACATGAATATGTGGTTAGTGACCAAATAATGGCAGGGTTCTAGGCGAAATTGGAAGTCATCCAAGGTTCTCTACGTAATTCGTGATCATGCATGATTCAACGTTAAATGTGAAATTATACAGGATTTTTTGTGTAAAAAATCCCAATTCTTAAACATACAGTTCTGGTTGTGAGTCATCGGTTGTTATTGGCACATAAATTTGAAGTGTGCAACTAACTGTGAGTGTTAGGGTATAATAGTCGCCTAGACTTGATTTTATAATTCCTATTGGATAAGTCATTTTATGGACAGAAGCATAAAAATCAGCTTAAATTTTAATTAAGAAAATCATGGCATATCGTCAAACACGTTCGGATGATCGTTGCTTCACTCTTATTGCTAGTGAAATCACCATTTACTGTTGACAATTATTGACCCTAAATGCTGTTTATTATCCGTTTAGAAAAAATAGATTTCAATATTTGTTTGGTTGTAACATATTGGAAAATTTGGAAGGAATGTGGAGAACATTTCATGTCCAGAATATATGGTAGATATTCATTTTACGGCTTCCCTTCCTGCTGGTCCTTTTTCAGTGGTTTAGTTGACTGGTTCCTTTTTCAGGCTGAATGCTATCATTATCTTTTTGATGCTGCTCTCAAGCTTTACCAGTTGGGTTTGGATTGGTCCAGTCCTCGCCATGGCCCATTAAATATTGCCAGAGAAGTTAAGGATGTGAACCATCGGATATCTCAGAAAGTAAAGGTGGCTCATCCCAATGGAAATTGTCTCATCAATCCTTATAAGGTAAGCTCACATTTTCCTTTTACAGCAATTTAGACTATTTCTGTAACTTGTGTTCATTTCAATTAGATGTCTTCCTTTTTCTGGTCGGTTCTCATCTAAGTTCTATCTGGGTTTTAGTCAAGCATCTGAGAAATCTTTGTTTCTACAAATGTGGTTCCTTTTGTGCACTTCCCATCTTTTAAATTTCTACAAGTTATCCTGAGACGAGAGAACTAATTGCACTGTTTTGCAGTATATTGTCCTTGATATTGAAGGAACAACCACCCCTATATCTTTTGTTTCCGATGTACTTTTCCCCTATGCTCGTGACAATGTAATGAAACACTTAACCTCCTCTTATGAGAGCGAGGAAACACAAGCTGATATCAAGCTGCTTCGAGACCAAGTATGTCAGTTTTCCCTTACATAATTCTGGTTTAGCATGTTATCCGTTGCAGTTCCTCAGATCAGTTTCTGTCAACATGCAAATTTTTTCTTCTGAATTCATTTTCTATTAGACCGTTTAAAGTTTGGGATGATAGGAACGTATATGATCTTGGGAATATGCTATTTTTCTCCACCTTTTCTATCTTTTTTTATTCAATTTTCATTTGGAGGTCAAGCTTAACGAGGACATAGCATCAACATCTGGTAATTTTTTCTTCAATTGTATGAGCAATCTTTTAACACGAGATCTACTAGAGGGGAATATATGTTTGGAAAAACCATTACTGCCCTTTAGTTACCCTCTCTAAAACAGGTTTAAATGAAGATGTAAAGGGGAGTGTTTTTTATCTTTAAAAATGCACTTTTTATGAAATACTTTAACAATATATTATGTTCATGGAACAGAGTAAAAGAACAAAACAATGCTAGCTCGAATTTTCATACCTATATGTAGCCGCAAATCAATCATGAACGGATTTGCATTTATATCAAGTGCAACATTTTTTCTCTTCAGCACAAAGAATACCTGCAGTCTTCCTTGGGCTTACTTGCACTGTGACTGCCTTTGTTGGTGTGGATTCAATTAAGTGCAGCCTTAAATAAGAATTGTGCAACCAATTTCAATGAATACTCCAAAATACAAAAAGCCACGATGTGGTATTTAGACATTTAAAGTGGTTTTGATGTCACGTTGCTCTGATGAAAAATCTAGACTATAAACCTACCTGAATGTCAAGATTATCTCCAGGCTCTAGCCTATCATCTATCCCTTAAATCCTCCTTTCACAACAACCATTCTATACTCAAACCTAACCAGAGTTGATAGTGTATGTGGAGAAGAGAATACCTTATTCTATGGGTGTAGAGTTTCTTATATAGAGTGAATCCCTAGAGAGCAAAAAAAGGGGGGGGGGGGGATTACATATACATCTGTGAAGGTGTACATGGCTCAAATAAAATATAAAATATTATAACTCCAATAACTCTAACACTCCCCCATCAAGTTGGAGCATATCTATTTATCATGTCTAACTTGAAAATCAACCATGAGAGACGTTTCTTTGTGATTGAGGCATGTCTTTGTGATTGTAGCAAGATAGTTCTTACTATTCCAAGATAGTTCTAAATGCAAATTCGCCCATCCTCTATCTTGCCTCAATCACAAACCATCCTCTATCTTGCCTCAATCTTACTAAGATATCGAGGCGGGCTGCCATTTATTCGAGATGTTGTGCAAGGGAAAATCACTATTCTGCATATT
This sequence comes from Ottelia alismoides, assembly GCA_037367405.1. Taxonomy (NCBI): domain Eukaryota; kingdom Viridiplantae; phylum Streptophyta; class Magnoliopsida; order Alismatales; family Hydrocharitaceae; genus Ottelia; species Ottelia alismoides. The sequence goes on along the minus strand of JAZKJV010009641.1, from coordinate 36,426 downwards.
TCCACGGAGTACCAATTTGCATATTTATATACAAAAGTGCTTCCAAAGAAACACATCTCATTGTTGACTTTCAAGTTGGGCATGATAGATAGATGATATGCTCCAACTTGAGCAGGTTGTTGACGTCATTGGGCAGTTATTTTGCATTAACTATCTCATTCGAATTACTTTAAATCTAAGGAGATTTACTTTATATTTTGCTTTTTTTAATATTCTTTAATGCTTTTGATTGAATTGATTTTTTTGGTGGAAGTGAGGCGTATGAATATTTTTTGTTTGGTACTTAGTGTTTGAATTTTTTTGATAAAAATATTATTTAATATCATTTAACATTTACACTATTGATTCTCGAATTACTATGCCTCGACCGCCTCGAGGTCATGCCTTACCACGATTCAAGGGAAATTATCTCGTTCTACGTTTCATTTTTGAAACCTTGGATCCCATAGAAGAGAATCCTTCAGGTACTGAAGGATTAAAAGAACGCAATGACAATGGTTGTAGTGAGGCTTCTACATGTATTGACTAGCTATTCTCACAACGTATGAAATATCAAGCCTAGTTACAGTGAGATATAGTAGTTTACCAACTAGGCTTATATACTACATGGTTTCTTTAGACACATGACAGTGGAGGTGACATGCCTTTGTGATTCAGGCAAGATAGAGGATGGTTTGCATCCAAGTAAACCATCTTCCTCAAGAACATGTATATAATACTTCCTCTGTGATAAATGTGATCCTTTTATCGTGAGGATCACCTCATTACATAGGAAGTACCAAAGACAGCCAAGATCCTTGGTGACAAATAACTTCTGGAGGAAGACATTGGTCTCAAGAATGCATATTGTAGAGATATATTTCATATATGTGTGTCGTTTATATATTTTTCTTGTTCTTCTGTCCACTTTATGTAATTTGCCCATAGGCTTCTCCCTATATAAGAGAGCCTAAGGCCCAAGGAATAAACAACTCTTTCTATTTTTCCAACATGGTATCAGAGCGGCGGTCCTAGACCGGAGCTCCTGTACCGAAACCCTAACCCCAAACCCCACCTCAAGCCTCTCCCTCACGCGCGCTGCCTAGGGCTTCCGTCGCCTAGCCCCCTGCGGGCCTCCGCACTTCGCCATAGGCTACCCCTCCCTCCCCTCGGGGGCCCCTTCGCTGTCGCTAGGCCCTGCCAGACCCCGCGGGCTCCTCTGCCACGAGCTCCTCCACCGTCGTCAGGCCCTGCTGGGCCCCCATGAGCCAACCTCCTTCCACTGCATGGCCCTGCAGTGCGGCCTTTGTGCATCACCACTCGCCTAGGGTCTCGCAAACCCTCTCAAATCTGTCGATTGCACCTACTCTCTCCAAGGGGCGCCACCACCCTTCCCTTTTAAGAGGGGGACACCGCCGTCGAGCTTTCTTCCTTGATGAGATTGGTTGCATAAGTCTATATATGCAACCAAATCTCTCTATGTCAGTGTAGATAAACACTTGTCTAGTCTTCAATCCTAGTCTTCTTCAGCCGTCATGTTAGAAAGCAAGGTAGATATCCCCTCTACATGCGCCTTCAGAGGTCCTGCGCCTATAATAAAGATGGATGGGTAAAGCTATAAACTATGGGCTATGCAGTTCATGAGCATGATGAAGTCTACAGGTAAGAAACATATTCTTACTGAGGGAGAGCTGGCTGAGAAGATTGGGATTAATGCCTCATAGGAGGAAGATGGTGCATATGCCAAGGTTTGACTTTCAGGCACATTTGCAATAGAGATCGGCAATGATATACTCCATCAACCCACAACCAAGGCGATGTGGGACATTCTCGCTGCTGCTTATTCACATGCAAAGAATGAGACAAGGATTCTGCAACTCCAGCATGATATATTTACTATCAAGCAGAATAGACGCCCTCTTTACTCGCTGTATACATCCTTGCGTGGGATGCTCGAGAAGCTCTATAGCTTCATGCCTCTCACATCTACTCCTGAGCAGCATAAGACTTATAGGAATGCCACAATAGTTGGTGTATTCCTGGCAGCCTTTGATCATGAGTATGAGGCAACCCGTTCACAGATTTTGGCAAACTCTACTATTCCTCCTATGGAGGAAGCCTTCCGTAGGCTCAGTCGGATTGATGTTCCATCTTCTACTGCCAGTCAGACTTCTTCAGCGATGGCGGCCTCCCGTGATCGAGGAGGCTCTTCTCAGTTTCGTGGACGAGGACCTCGTGGCAAAGGAGGTCGTGTTCGTCAGCCCTACACCTTTTGCCATTGTTCTGGACATACCGAAGATACATGCTACTTTAAGCATGGATTTTCTGCCTCTGCTCGAGTGGCTGAGCAGATTGAGCCCCCGGCTGCCACTTCTCTAGATCAACGATTTGATGACCTTGTAGCCCGTTGTAGGGGCATTATACCTCCAGCCAGTCCCGTTATGTCTTCCTCAGGCTCTGGGAGTCACTCTGATGTGGTTGCTTCAGCCTCCTCCAATACCTTAGATAGTACTTATGCACTCGCTAGCAGTAGTGGATCTGATGTTATAGAATGGATTATGGACAACGATGCCACACATCACTTGTATGAGGACAACTATCAACTTACATCATACAGACAGGTTCATCCATGATGAACTGTGGCTATTGTAAATGGGACTCATTCCCCAATCACTGAAAATGGGTAGATTAGTTTGATGCCCTCTATGCATTTACAAAATGTGTTGCATGCACCCGAATTCTCTATGAACTTATTATCTATTAGTCAGATTACGAAGGATTTACATTGTCGAGCTATATTTGATCCATCTTCTCTTGTATTTCAGGACATCCTTACGGGCAAAGTGATTGGGTATGGCTGTGAGCAAGGTGGCCTCTATCGCTTAGTTCGAACTCTGTATGCTGGCATTTCCTCGCTTAGTTCACCCTTCACGTGACACCTGCACTTTGGTCATCTCTAACTTCAGAAAATGTGTCGTGTTCTGCCTCAGATCTCTTCTCGCTCGTCCTCTCAATGTGAGGCTTGTCAGTTGGGAAAGCATCATCAGTCTGCTTTTCCCAGTCATCAGAGTCGGAGAAGTAGCTCCATTTTTGAGTTGTTTCATATAGATATTTGGGATCCCAATCGTGTTCCTGATCATCAGGGACACATGTTTTATCTTGTTGCAGTAGATGATTTCTCTCGCCTATCCTGGGTCTTTTTATTAAAGAATAAATCTGAAGCCTGAGATGTTATCAAAAATTTTCTAACTGAAGTCAAGGATGTGTTTTCGACCTCTGTGAAGTTTGTGAGAACTGATAATGCCTTAGAATTTTGTACTCATACTCTTTCCAAGTATTTTTTATCTCAAGGTATTATTCATCAAGCTTCATGTGCCTATACTTCCCAACAAAATGGTGTTGCAGAGAGGAAGCATCGTCATTTGCTTGATATTACGAGGACCCTTCTCATTCAGTGGCGTGCTCCGCATTCTTTTTGGGGTGATGTCTTTACGGCATGCTATCTTATTAATCGCATGCCCTTGTCGGTCTTTCCTGCAAAGGAATTATTCTCACTTACTCCTCGTGTATATGGCTCGGCTGCATTTGTCCACCAGTTGTCACCAGGGATTGACAAGCTCTCTCCTAGGGATTGACAAGCTCTCTCCTAGAACTGTCAAGCGTGTCTTTGTCGAGTACTCCAGGACACAAAAAGGGTACAGATGTTATGATCCATTGTGCAGGAAGTACTATGTTAGTGCTGATGTCACCTTTTTCAAGTCTATAATGTACTTTTCTCCTACAGGTGATAGCTTAACTTCTTCAGACTCTGGTGATGAAATATACATGCCACCACCACCATTACCACATTCTTCTCCAACTCCACCACTATCGTCACCACCACCGCCGCCGCCGCCACCACCTACAACGGTTCCAGTTCCTCCTCTGCCACATCACTATACCCGTCGGCCTACTTCTGATCATGGTCACCGCTCATCATCTACATACGTGAGGTATGTTATGAATACACAATTTCTAACGATGGGTCTGGTGATCTACCTGAGCAGGACTCTTTACAGGGGACAGACCTAGAGGTTGTTGATTTGGACTTACCTATTGCGCTTCGGAAGCAGAATCGCATCTGTGCATCATATCCTATAGCATCCATGGTTTCCTTTGATCGCTTGATTGGCGATTTCAGGAAATTTTCAGTTGCATTGTCATCCGTGGCCATTCCACGGAATTATCAGGAGGCTCTGCAGGACAGTCGGTGGCGATTAGCTATGGATGAGGAGATGGCTGCCCTTCAGGCGAGAGGTACCTGGAGTTTTGGCCCAGCTCCTACCGGAGCATCTATAGTAAGTTCTAAATGGGTTTTTACGGTGAAGCAAAATGCAGATGGTAGTATTGACAAATACAAGGCTCGACTGGTTGCACGAGGGTTTACTCAGACATATGGGGTGGAGTATCTTGACACGTTCTCCTTAGTTGCTCGGCATTCCACCTTACGGATCCTTATATCTGTTGCCCTGATTCGAGATTGGTCCATGTTTCAATTGGATGTCAAAAATGCATTTCTGTATGGTGATCTTCAGGAGGAAGTCTACATGCAACAACCGTCGGGGTTTGCTGTTGATGGGGAGTGTATGTAGACTTCATAAGGCAGTCTATGGCCTGAAGCAGAGCCCTAGAGCTTGATTCCAGAAGCTCTCAGACTTGTTTGAGAAACATGGGTTCAAACGGCCGAATGCATATCACTCTCTTTCTACACAGAGAACCTCCAGAGGCATGGCTGTTATTATGGTGTATGTTGATGATATACTTATTACAGGAGATGATATGCGGGGAATAAAAAGAGCAAAAGAATTTCTGGATTGTGAGTTTGTTACCAAAGATCTAGGAGCTCTAAGATACTTTCTGGGGTTGAAGTTTGCCAGAAACCAACATGGGCTTGTGATGACTCAGAGGAAGTATGTCACTGATTTGTTGAGTGACACGAGAATGCTTGGATGTCGACTTGCGACTACACCTATGGATCCAAGTATGAATCTTTATGATGATGATACTGATGAGGTGGACAGGAGAAGATACAGAGAGCTGGTTGGAAAGCTTCTTTATGTTACCACTACCATACCTGATATTTCATTTGCAGTCAATCGGGTAAGCCAATTCATGGAACAACCTCGTCAAGTTCATATGGATGCTATACAGATGATACCAAGGTATCTCAAATCATCTCCGGGTGTGGGGCTGCTATTTAAAAGGGGTGATTCTATGACTATCTCAGTATGTGCAGATGCAGACTATGCAGGGTGCCCCAAGGACATGAAGTCTACATCAGGGTTTGCTATATTTGTTGGAGATTCTCTTATCTCATGGAAAAGTAAGAAGCAAACCGTGGTTGCTAGATCTAGTGCCGAATCTGAGTAGAGAACTATGGCACAAGCAGGTACAGAAATGATGTGAGTTCGAGCAGTCCTAGCAGATCTACATATAGATGTACCTCTTCCCATGTCACTAGAATGTGACAACCAGGTTGCCTTATTCATTGCTAATAACCCTGCTTTTCATGAGAGGACAAAGCACATTGAGGTTGATTGCCATTATATATTTGACATGATCTAGAAGGGATTCATTTCTACATCTCATGTCAGCTCAGGGGACCAGACAACAGACATTTTCACTAAAGCCCTACTGAGAGGGCCCTTTCAGAAGTGTTCATCCAAGCTGAGCATGATAGATATCTATGCTCCATCTTACGGGGGGGGTGTAGAGATATATTTCAGATATGTGTATCGTTTATATATTTTTCTTGTTCTTCTGTCCACTTTATGTAATTTGCCTATAGGCTTCTCCTTATATAAGAGAGCCTAGGGCCCAAGGAATAAACAACTCTTTCTATTTTCCCAACACATATGTTGTCGTCATCAGTGATAACCATATCATAATCATATACAACAAGCATGATAGTACTTGAGGGACTCCGTCTAGTGAACATTGAAAATCAGATGTCGTCTTATGGAAACCAAGAGAGTTGATCTCAAAAGTGAGTCTGTTGAATGATGCTCGTGGACTTGACTTTAGGTCATAAATGGCCTTACATAGTCAGCATATATACTCCCCCTCGATGGAGTAACCCTAGTGGTTATGTAATATATAACTTCACCTCTACATCACCAGAGGAAGGTGTTCTTCACATCTAATTGAGAAATGCGCTAATTCTTGTTGGCTTCTACTGATCGAATTGCGTGAATGGACCCTATCCTTGGCACTAGGGAAAAGGTCTCAAATAGTCGATCTCATAAGTTTGAGTGGACCCTTTTGTTACTAGTCTAACTTTTAGTTTGTCGATTGATCCATCAGGTGAATGTTTGGTCATAAAGATACATCTGCAAGCAACATAGGTCATGCATGATGGACATGGTACGTGGTCCCATGTGCCTCTGGAAGTAAGTGCATCTTCATCTATGGCTTGTTTGTAACACGGTCTTGAAGAGCATTATGATGATATTGAGAAATAGTTGTCGCCATTAGAGCATTTGTAAAATTCCTATCAGCTTTAGGGTTTTTAACTATTGCAGTTGGTTTACTTGGATGCAAATTCCTCTCTTGCATGATGATAATTCTACTTCAAATGGCCCTGCTACTACATATTCAAGCCGCTATGGCAGCAAGGCAGTTGGGCAGTGTCAACGTGAGGTACTGGAGGGTGCATCGAGACTAACAGTGGCTGTAGGATTTTTTGCCACAAATTCCGATGTATGAGTAGGACCATCTCTCTGATACCTGTTGAGATATTTATATCTTGTTGGAATATTTGGTTGTGCTCCTATTGAGTTGTAGATGGGTATATGGATACCTCCAGGATCTATTTACCCCATCCAGTCTTTAGTCCCACATCTACCAATTTGGAGATGTAGAGACTCCACGGGTGCTATATATAGAGCCCCACACCCCTGTAGTCAGATGAGAAAAAGGAATGCAATATCCACCCCTTTGAGGGCTTCTCCTGTGGTTTCATCCCGCTCCTTAGGGAGTAGTGTTCCACGTAAAAATCTATGAGTTCTTCATGTTTATCATTCTAGTTTATGCTTTGTTTATCGTTCTGCTTCCGCATTTCTATTTTCTAACATGGTATCAGAGCGGGTCGATTCTCGAGGACTTTGAGGACTTTTTGTTATTAAGATTGATGTTTAAAGATTATTGTTCATGTTATGAGAAATTTATTCAAAGATCTCGAGCGTTTTCTGAAACCCTACATCTCCAGTTCGTGATGATCTCGAGCAACTACCCTCTCGCGCAGGCGGCACGAAAGCAAATCCAGGCGGCTACCCTCCATGTCGCGCCTCGTGTCGATCCAATTACAACCCTCCAGGCGCGTAAGACGGAGCCCAAAGCAGATCGACTCCCAGTCGATCTGAGGAGCATCATCGGGGCCCCAATAGCAGACCCTCCTCTCCAATCGGTCTAGATCGACGGTGCGTCCTCCTGTAGCCGCCATGTCCAACACGTAGCAGGAGAGCCACACATGCGGCAACCCTGGCTGCAAAAGGTGGCAGGGCTCATCCTCGCAGCGCCCCTCCAAGATGGCGAGGCCCATCTAATCTCCCCCTTCCTTCACGCCTCAGTTTAAAGCCGCCCTCTTCCTTCGCGTGTCCAAGATCGCCAGGCTCCATGTACGGGAGCGCAACGACACTGCCCTAACGACACTCAGAGCCGAAGCCCTTCGAGCGACAGCAAATTCGTCGAAGGTGCACTTGGCGGTGCGATTTCATCGAAGGGGATCTCCAAGCGGCGCTCCCTTGCGTGGTGACGCCGCACCAGATCACCACATTCCTCTCCAAATGCGGTGGAAAGGGCTTTAGAAGGCCCCCATCATGTGGGGCGGCGCTGGTGTGTGGGAGGGTTCCCGTGTTGGTACCCTAAGTAAGGTAGCATGCCCCTTAAAAATTTTATTTGCTTGAGACCCCAGGTGAACTGAAAGAAAGTGTAAAAAAAGGAGAGTAGAGGGCCGAAACAAAAAAAGGGGAGGAGGCTAAGATATTGGGCCCTGTTTGGGCCATGTATTAAAAAAATACAAAAAAATCTGATTTGAAAAAAGGCACGAACAATTGAAAAAACTGTACGCATATTCAAAAAAATGATCAGAAAAGCCGTAAAAAATTGCAACAGCTTAAAACAATTTTTGTGACGGCTATAAAAAAAATATAGAAGTAGCTGGGAAAAAATGAGAAAAAATTCATTGATTAAAAGCCGAAAAAAATGACGGCTTATTTGGTTTTGTTTTCCCCATGTCATTCTCTTCTCCCAACTTTGTCGATGTTCATTTTCTGACAAGTATGGGATAAATGGGGAATATTATGTAGAGTCACATGTCTATTCAGATGTTCTAGATGCCATATCTCCAGATTCCAGGCCAGTCATATTTCCGGACTCTACATTTCAGATTATTCAGACTCGACGTCGGATGATTTCCGAGTCTTCAGTTTCAGACACGCACATGTATGCGATCTTTTCAGATGAGCACATGTTTGCCATCGTTTGTATGGTCCCCATCATTCTTGTGTTTCGACCAGAGTTTTCATGTGAGCCATATGGACTCCAGAGTAGAGGACCATTGCCTATGCCATGTGGGCAAGGGTTTTCATGTGGTATCATAGGGACTCCAGAGTAAAGTACCATTCTTTGAGCCAGATGGGAGAGACCCAGTTCTCCGATGAGGAGACTCAAGGCGCAGTTTTAGTCTCGATGAGTAGATTCTGAGTCCTCAATTGACTCACACTTCAGCCCTTTCGTCCTCCTCACCTGCACGGCATGAGAAGCAACGTCCTCGACAACAGCTGACAGTTGTGTGCATTGAGTTGATATTGTCTGTAGTGTCATGTATTGCGAGTTGAGTTTCTTTCTGTTTTGTCCAAGCTGAGCATTGCATGCTCCAGCTTGAGGTGGAGTGTTGGAGTATTTGGTTGTGCGCCTATTGAGTTGTAGATGGGTTAATTGATACCTCCCGGATCCATTTACCACATCCAGTCTTTAGTCCCACATCTACCAGTTTGGAGATGTGGAGACTCCGTGGGTGCTATATATAGAGCCCTACGCCCCTGTAGTTAGATGAGAAAAAGGAATGCAATATCCGCCCCTTTGAGGGCTTATCCCATGGTTTCATCCCGCTCCTTAGGGAGTAGGGTTCCACGTAAAAATCTCTGAGTTCTTCATGTTTATCATTCTAGTTTATGCTATGTTTATCGTTCCGCTTCCGCATTTCTATTTTCTAACATATCTCTTTATCGTTACTTTTCTATTTTCTATTTCTTCCATCTCTTTATGTAATTTTCCCTTAGAGCTTTACTTTTCTCCTATATAAGAGAGGTTTAGGGCTACGGTGAATACTACTTTTCTTTTTCAATCTTTTCCACATGGTATCAAAGTGACGGTCCTAGATCGGAGCCTATGCCCTAAAATCCTACCCCACCAAAACCCTAGCACGTCCTCGCGCGGGCGCTGCCGCCGCCGACATCCGCGTGACAACGACGGCCACAACTGCCGCTGCTGAAGGGCTGTTGCACCGCCGCTTCTCGTGGGTCCGGCTAGGTCTGATTTGGTTCCTAGGGTGCGGTTTTTTATTCTCTAAACCCATCCTATGTACCTAAAGAAGCCTCCAGTGGATGTAAGATGTTGTGGTATGAGTCTGCACCCGCAACCGTCTTTCTATATGTCTTTATAGACTTAGTTATTCCAGTTTACAACCCTAGTCTTGGAGATTGGTGTCATTATGTCAAACAACAAAGCAGATGTTCCATCCCTGGGTGCATTCAAAGATCCAACACCCATCGTGAAGATGGATGGAATGAACTGTGAACTGTGGGTCATGCAGTTCATGAGCCTAATGCAATGTAATGGCAAGAAGCATATCCTCACGCAGGAGGAGCCTGGTGATAAGACTGGGGTTATGCCTGCTTCTGGGTCAACTAGCTCTTCGTCGAGATCATCCGAGGTAGCGGCCTCAGCTTCTGTGTCCACATCAGGTATAACATATGCTTTTACTAGTTGTTACATGGTAGACTTGTCGGAATGAATTATGGATTCATGAGCTTCCCATCATCTCTACGGTGACAGAGGACAATTCAGTACTTATAGCCCAACTCAATCAGGTAGATCAGTTGTAATAGCTGATGGGACACACTCTCCCATTACTGGTTGGGGGAGGTGCAGTTAACTCCTGCAATGCGGCTTCAGAAATACGCTCCTGAATTTTCTATTAACTTACTATCCATTAGTCAAGTCACTAAGGATTTACATTGTCATGCCATATTTGACCCTTCTGCTCTTGTGTTCTAGGACATTCTTACGGGCGGGGTGCCTCCTCTCTTCGCATTGGATATGTTTCTCCCTATGTGTGGCATCTTTCGATTTGCTCATCTTCCTCCGCCAAAGATGCGTGACGTTCTTCCACTGATCTCTCCTCGCTCTACTTTTCAATGCGAGGCCTGCCAACTTAGGAAGCATCGTCGGTCCACATTCCAAAGTTGTCAGGGTCGAAGTAGTCGTAGTCTTTTTGAGTTGATTCATTTTGATATTTGGGGTCCTATTCGTATCCCAGATCATCAGGGGCATAGGTTTTATCTTGTTGCAATCGATGAGTTCTCTAGATTGTCGTGGGTATTTCTTCTTAAGAACAAGTCTGATGTTGGTCATGTTATTGAGTTCTTTATCAATGAAATAAGAAATGTGTTTTTTTTGCAAATGTCAAGTTTATACGTTCCGATAATGCGCTTGAATTCTACAGTACCCAGCTCTCTCAGTTTCTTCGATCCTATGGCATTGTTCATCAGACATCTTGTGCATATACTTCTCAACAGAATGGGTGGCTGAGCGAAAACACCGTCATCTTTTGGATGTTACCAGGACCCTTTTAGTCCAGAGCTGCGCTCCTCATTCCTACCGGGAGACGCGGTCCTAACTGCGCGTTACCTAGTGAATCGTATGCCCTCATCAGTTCTAGGGGAGAAGATGTCATTCTCGATTATGTTTCTCGAGACGGATCTTTTCTCTCATGCCCCGTGTTTTCAGCTCAATTGCTTTTGTTCATCAGATATCTCCAGGTCTTGACAAGCTCTCTCCTAGAGTTGTCAAGTATGTGTTTGTTGGGTATTCCAAGACTCAAAAGGGATACCGTTGCTTTGATCTTGTTCGACGAAGGTACTATGTTAGTGCGGATGTCACCTTCTTTGAGTCCATTATATATTTCTCTCCTACAGGTGACAAGCTCATTCCTTCAGAGAGTGGAGAAGAGGTCTATATGTCTCTACCATGGTTTTAAAAAACGTGAGGCGGATCGATGCGGTTTTCCCTTGTCGAGGCGTAAGCCTCGATTTATATAGGAAAATATATATAATATAATTAAGCATAATTATATATATTTATAAACTCACAAATTTAGGTATTCCCAACATATTCACCATATATGCTATGAGCATGAGAATATATAATATACTTTGCATGATTTACTTTGAATCCTAGTTCGTACTATCATCCACATAAACTGCAAAGTTTATTATAACCCCCATTAATGTTGGTGGGTGAAGTTCTTGTCGATATATAACACTTCCCTTTATGTGCATGGGTGAAGCAAACTTATGTGACTAACATATATTATTAATAATACACAATATACAATATTTCTATGTTGTTTTATATGTGTTATATGACTAGCATATATATATATATATATATATATATATATATATATATGTCTTGAATCCTAACCATCGATTTGCTAAACTCAATTGAAGAATCGTTGTATGCCCCCCTGTTGCACCATACCCTACCAGCACGGGGATCTCGTTGTGAGTATGCCCCCATGGTGTATGCTTCCCTATTTGTATGCCCCCTGTTGTATGCTTCCATGTTTGTATGCCCCCTGTTGCACCATAATATATTCAATTTTTAAATATAGAATAAATATATATGACTATATAACAAATTTAATTGTTTACAATTAATATTATACTTAAGATATAAAAATCAATATAAAAATATAAAATATAGGGTATTTAACCTTTACAGCTCGAGGCGGCGCCTCAAGACCGCCTCAACGCCTCGAGGCGCACGCCTCACATGGGCTGCTTGAGGCGGCCGCCTCGAGGCGATTTTCTTGGAAAACCGCCTCGAGGCGTACGCCTCAGCGCCTCGAGGCACGTTTTTTAAAACCATGGCCTCTACCTCTGGTTTCTCCTACTCCAGGCGACACGATATGATACTACGGCTCCTCCAGGTGCATCTGTTGTTGGCAGTAAATGGATGTTTACAGTGAAACACCATGCAGATGGTTCTATGGACAGATATAAGGCCAGATTGGTTGCTCGTGGGTTCACCCAAACCTATGGAGTGGATTATCATGACACCTTTTCTCCAGTTGCGCGTCATTCTACACTACAGCTTCTTATTGCTATTGTTGTGGTATAGGATTGACAGCTTTTCCAATTAGATGTCAAGAATGCATTTTTGTATAGAGATCTGTAGGAGGAAGTTTATATGCAGCAACCACCATGGTTTGCTGCTGAGGGGGAGTCCAACATAGTGTGTAAACTTCACAAGGCTATATATGGCCTTAAGCAGAGTCCGAGGGCTTGGTTTTAGAAGCTCTCAGAATTGATGGAACAACATGTATTTGTCACGTCTACTGCAGATCATTCTATTTTTGTTAAGAGAATCCAGAGAGGTATTGTTGCTATTTTGGTCTATATTAATGATATTATTGTTACTGGCAGTGATGATCGGGGTATTCAGGCAGTTAAGGATTTCCTGGGACAACAGTTTGTGACCAAGGGCCTTGATGCGTTATTTTCTTGGCCTATTTGAAAGAAATCAGCTTGGTATGGTAATGACATAAGGGAAATACGTCATTGATCTTCTATCTGAGAAGTGCATGACAAGGTGTAGACCTGTTACTATTCCAATGGATCCCAATACTAGGTTCTATGATGATGACTCTGCGGAGGTGGATAAGAGACAGTACGGAGAGTTGATAGGGAAGTTGTTGTATGTTACTATTACCAGGATTGATATATCGTTTGTTGTCAATAGGGTCAGCCACTTTATGGAGCATCCTGGGCAGGCTCACATGGTTGCACTCAACATGATCTTGAGGTATCTGAAGTCCTCTCCATGTGCAGGACTTCTATTCAGGAGAGACGCGTCTCTCCCAGTTTCTGGATGTGCATATGCAGATTATGTTGGGTGTCCCAAGGACCGGAAGTCTACTTCAGGCTTCACTGTGTTTGTGGGCAGCTCGTTGGTTTCATGGAAAAGTAAGAAATCGACAATTATAGCTAGATCCAATGTAGAGTCAGAGTATAGGGCCATGGCCCAAGGGAGTACAGAAATGATGTGGGTCAAGTCCATTTTGACTAACCTAACAGTTGAGGTACCTCTTCCTATGCACCTCAAATGTGATAATCAAGCCGCTCCATTCATAGCTAATAATCCAACCTTCCATGAAAGAACAAAACACATCGAGGTTGACTGCCATTACACTCGCGATTTAATCCAGAAGGGGCTTATATTCACTTCTCATGTTGCTTCAGACGATCAGATTGCCAACATGTTTACCAAAGCTCTTGCAAAGAGCCCTTCCCACCGTTGTTGTTACAAGTTGAGCATGATAGACATATATGCTCCAGCTTGAGGGGGAGTGACATATCTTTATCATTACTTTGCTATTTTCTATTTCTTCTGTCTCTTTATGTAATTTTCCCTTAGAGCTTTTTTCCTATATAAGAGAGGTCTAGGGCTACGGTGAATACTACTTTTCATTTTAATCCTTTCCACAATACATGTGCCATGTGGAGAGAAAAAATCAATTGCATAAATTTTATTCTGGTTTCTTTTATTTTCATGAAACCCTAGGGCTCAATATATAGTAATTAAATAATAGTCTTTAACAAGACTCTTAAACATAGAAGGGTTACAAATAGAAACACCTTACGTAGAAACAAGCAAGAAATAGTAAGTAAACTAGTAATATTAGCCCAATGATGTCAACACCTCTAATTGAAGAGACCTCCTATCATAGCTATCCTACACGAGTTGCGCCAAGGATGTGTTGATGAGATGTGTGGTTCCCATGTTACCAAGGTGCCTTTCTCTTCTTCTTCCCACATGCCCAAGATAGGATCTCCACACTTTTGCTGGGGATGTCATTGTGCGATGTCCTTTCTCTAGTCTCCACACATGAGAGCTTCTTCATAGAGAACGCGTGCCAACAATGGAGTAGAGAGGTGGGAGGAGGGGGGCATCCAAAGGGAGATAAAGAGATGAAGTGGGTGGGTGGCACTAGGGTTTCTTAAACTCTATGTTAGCTGTCCACCCTCTCTTATATAGAGAGGGTGAGTGTCAATAATGTGGTCAGGGTCCAACCCTGATGACTCAAGTCAAAACAGGCGCTGGCTCTGATCAATTTCTGGATCAATTTCACAAATTGAAACTTAATTGGTACAAGTCATGTTCATTTAAAATATCATGTGAATCAAATTCATATGAAGTGTTGCTTGACATATATGAACCAACTTCACACATTCGACCCATAAGTCCGCAATTCACAGATATCTCTATCATGCTATTCGATTTGGATTGTAATATCCTGGATAGAGGTACCCAGGATCCATGTGTATCCAATTCACATGATCTATTCTTGATTCGGCAATACTTGGATATTGCCGGATACTTGGTACTTCTATTTGTGTGTAGGGATATTCCAATCATAACTCTAGATGTTCAAAACCTTGGTACTGCTATTTGTGTGCAGGGATATTCCAATCACATTAGATATCCTTCTTTTGTGAAACATACATGGATACTTGAAGATATCAATAGTGAGATAGTGTAACCATGCATAGCGACTTTCTAATCGAATCCAAAATTAGGGATAATGACAGTCAAATATATCCAACTATGAAGGCAGATAGTTGGCATCGGATGGAAGGGGAGGGGAGGAGGGGGTGGCAGCTAGGGTTTGGGTCAAGCCGTCCATATCTCTGGGTTAGGACAGCCACTCTTATACCATGTTAAAAAGATGGAATGGGATGTGATATCATATTGAGGGTGTAGGGTAGGTGAAACCTTAAACATTAAAAGTGGAATATACAACGATGTCCTTGTAGGAACTAATAAAGATAGGAAACATGCTTAATAATAAAACTGCAACATCTTTCCTTTCTGCCAGAATTTCGCAGATAGCACTGTTAATCTTTCCAACTAATTCTCCATGAAGTTTATACACTTCCCTGGTCCATGAGTTTTTGTCAGTTAATTTTTTGTCAGCTTTTTCCAGGTTGATAGTGATCTGGAACAAGGCGTCAGTGGTTCTCTGCCTATTCCATCTGAAGTTGCAGGAAAATCTGAAGTCATATCTGCCATAGTTGCTAACGTTGAGGGTATGATAAAAGCAGACCGGAAAATAACTGCTCTCAAAGAGTTACAGGTATCTTAACCCTCTGAGACGGTCCTTGCAGTTATTCCTACAGAATGTGGTGGTCACCAGGAGAAATACATGCTGTTTTTTTCTGTTAATTTTTAGCAAAGGTGAATTGGTAGTATTTATCCAAAATTTATCATGCAGGGTCATATTTGGAGAACTGGGTTTCAAACCAAGGAACTGCAAGCTGCTGTTTTTGATGATGTGCCTGGAGCTCTCAAAAAGTGGCATGCTAATGGCATCAAGGTTATATTTTAGTCTGTTTCATAAGGTCCTAGATAAACTGACGAATACCATTTGAAAAGAGACAGATGCTTGTTTCTATTAATCTATTGAAATAAGTGGCTTTTCTTTAACATTATCAGATGGAGATATTCTGACTCGCACTCCTTTTTTTGTATGATGCTTATCAATATTCTAGCCATGCACTGATTATTCTCGACGTCTTTAAGCACACTGCTGTCTTTTTGTCACATGTAGGCAAGGATGTAAGAAATCCGTGTAGCAGATTTGAGTTAATATGTTTTTCAGTTAATCGTCTTTGACATTCTTTTAAGTTACAATTTCTTGATCACTGAAGTGCTGATCATTTGGTCCTTGTCATTTTTTATATGATTTATACTTAACTTCCTTTAACTGAAACTTAAATCTTCGAGAAATTCATCTGCAGATTTATATATATTCTAGTGGTAGTAGAGAAGCCCAAAAGCTTCTTTTTGCGAATACAACTTTTGGCGATTTGAGGGAATATCTATGTGGATATTTTGACACAGTGACTGGGTATTACTTCTTTTATAATTAATATCTTCTCCAGATTTTTTTTACCTTCCATGCAATAAACTCAAGCCTTGGTTTCATGTTTAGGAACAAGAAAGAAGCACGCAGTTATTTTGAAATTTCGCAGTCTATTGGGGCAGATACTCCAGCAGAGATCTTATTTATTACCGATGTTTACCAAGAAGCTGTGGCCGCGAAAGCATCAGGTGGTTTGATTCCATGCTATAACTTATAATTTTTCATCTTAAGATTATAGATACGATACCGAGTTCTTGCGCAGCCATGCTTTTGTTCTAGAGTAGCAATGACCAAGTGGTATCCCGATTATTTCGGTCGACTACCTTAATTTTCCGACTCCATTTTCTCCCCATCCATATGTCTAGTATGTTTTGTAAATTCACATCTTTCCTTGCCGTATTATCAAAGTAATTGCATGCGGTGGCTATCCCAAAATCAATGGTTCATTACTTCATTCTTTTAAACGGGAAGCATATCTTTATTTAGGATTTTTACATACATTATGAATTATTTGTGTATTCACGTGTGCAATTTCAAAGTATAAAATATCCGCAGCAGAAAATATATCCTTCTATCTGTTTATTTAAATTAATCAATATATATATATATATGAGGAAAGGGATCCTACTCCATGGAGTAGGTAACTTACCTACTCCACTTTCTTTTTTTCAAAATTTTTTTTATTTTTTTTTTGAAAAATGATTCCATGGATTTGCATAATTATATCCCTCTAATATGTCATTCAAATTTCGTCAGAAACAGAGACTCCTACGGCCTCCATCAAGAACATGAAAAATACAGCAAATCTGTGACCGTTAAAAAATGACTGTCTAGATGGAGGCCGTACGAGTCTCTGTTTCTGACGAAAATTGAATGACATGTTAGAGAGATATAGTTATGAAAATCAATGGAAGCATTTTTCAAAAAAAATAAAAAAAATTGAAAAAGATGTTAGAGGGATATAGTTATGAAAATCAATGGAAGCATTTTTCAAAAAAAAATAAAAAAATTTTGAAAAGAAGAAAGTGGAGTAGGTAAGTTACCTACTCCATGGAGTAGGATCTCTTTTCTCCCTCTCTCTCTCCATATATATATATATATATATAGAGAGAGAGAGAGAGAGAGAGAGAGAGAGAAGAACTCACTTCAATAGTCTAGTGGTACAGCAGCGTGCCTTGGACTCAAAGGACTCCGGTTCAAGTTCCGCAGATGATACTCGTTTCCCAAATTACATCATATGTTACCAGTTCTCTGTTGATACTGCAAGGCTTCATCAAAAAAATTTACAAAACTTGCATGCATTATAACTCGCTGATATGGTATTTTATCCATGTGAGAAATTGGATTTCTTGGCACTACCTTGCCGAAACTCTTGATTCTTATTCTTGAGTTGTATTTGACCAGGTCTGGATGTGTTTATTTCCGTTCGGCCAGGGAATGCTCCGCTCCCAGAAAACCACGGCTTCAAAACAATCGAATCATTTAACGAGGTTTGATTCTTCTGGCAACTTCGGAGTTGAACCAACATGAGCTGCCTGGCGGCTGTTGTGTGGCATGTACTCTGAACAAAACTCGAGTCGATTGGAAGCCAATTGTACCCCATCTGTGAAACAAAAAAATAATTTGCGTGGGTTCCACGTACATGGGTTATATGCGTTCTGCAAAGTTCGTTAATGCTTTTCAACGTGCAGCTTGTAGGATGGGGTGAAAACTTTTTTTTTAGTATAAAAAAGTTGTATAATCAAGTGTAGCATAGCTAATTACTTGATTGATATGAAGAGCACTTCTCGGAAATGGCATAACACATTGGATGCCAACTATGGTTGGGAGAAAAATCTGGCAAATCACAGGATATTTTCGAGCTTGTGATGTTGGGAGTGGATCCTATGCTGCTGTGGTAGCAGGGGTTGTAATGCATGGGAGCCGCCCGATGAGGACCACGATGCGCACACCAATTTTCTCATTTCAATCACATTCGATCATTTTGAGACTGAAATTTGAGGTGATTCATTTTGTTTCGAATAAAATTATTGATCGATGGCTTGATGTATACTCTTAACAAATAAAGAATATTCTAAATTCCAAAGAGATTATTTTATAAATTTTCTTTTTTTGTAAAGATAACTAAGATAAGTAAAAAAACTCCGAGATTAAGGAAAACTTCTCATATAACAAGTAGTGGATAAAATAATTAGTTTTTGCAGTTATATAATTCCTCTTTGTGAAGTTGTGTGATAACCTATCAAGTTTGTTGGAAAGGCTTGTATAACAAATCAAAGAAAAAAAATAAGATCTTTAATAAGGAGCTAAGAAACCATCTCCCAACGGCTTCTCCATTGTCTTCTTAAAATCAGTTTTTAACTCTTTACATATTTTGCGTGTAAGAGGGACCATTGAAAGATTTTTTGAGCAACTTAATACCTCTCTTCACCCCTTATCCCAGTCGTAACTTAATACATTATCCTAGGTTTTTTGTCCACTTAGGGGTACTCGTCGGTTGTACTAAATGCTATGGGGCCTTAGGTGTTTCATTTTCCCGTGGCTTTCTTTTTTTTTGGGTATTGGCGAGGTGTTTGAATGCTTGCAGGTTACTTTTTTTATGAATGAAATTCTGATCTTTTATCACAACAATAATTAAGCCTTTTCTGACACTTAAGTAGGGTTAGTTATGTGGATTTTTTGCCTCCGTTCAAATATCTTTTAGGTCATTCTCGAGTTTAAATCCAAATAACTAAGATTCCTTTGGATAATATCATTCCAACTCTTTTTTAGCCTTCCTTGCCCTCTTTAATTGGCTCAACATCCCAAATCTCAGATATTCTGACTAGTGCATAAACCAACCTCCTTTGCATGACGAAATCATCTTAAGGATTTTGTTTCCATCTTAACCTCTATCGGAGTTACACCAACTATCCTTTTGATCGCATCATTCTGAATTCAATCTTTTCGTGTATAACCATACATCCACCTTAGCACTTCCAATTCTACTATTGTCATTCCCTGCACATGTTTTCTGATCCATAAAGCATAGTAGGTTTCGCAACTGCTTTGTAATACTTTCCTCTTACTTTTAAAGGGATTTTCTTATCACAAAGAATAGTAGAGGCTACTCTCCACTTTAGTCAAACTGCGTTACTCAATAACATCTTCATCAATTTCCCCTTCATGTTGCAAAATAGATCCCATGTATTTAAAAAAATCTTTCTTCTAAATTTTATCGTCTCCAAACTTCACATCGAGTCATGCACCATTGTTTCCATCAAATATGCACTCCATATATTTAGACTTAGCTTACTTATACGAAATCATTTGGTCTTTAAAGCATGTCTTCAAAGCTTCAGCATCTCATTTACTCCATCTCTTGCCTCATCATCAATACAATATCATCGGCAAACCACATGCACCAAGGTGTCTCATCCTAAATGTGACTAGTCAACTTATTCATAGTCAAAGTAAAAAAGAATGTACTCAAAGTTGAACCTTGATGCAGACTGGTGATGATGTAGAAATAATTAGTGTTCCCAGAGTGGATCCTTACACAAGATGATGTCCCATCCTACATATCCTTCATAAGGTTAACGTATAAGATATGTACTTATCTCTTCTCCAAAACATTCCAAAATATCTCTTGTGAGACTGAATCATAAGCCTTCTCTAAATCAATAAAAATCATATGGATGTTCTTCTTTTTAACTCTATAAATCTCCATTAATCTCCTCAACAAGTGGATAGCTTTAATAGTTGAGTGACCTAACATGAATCCGAATTGATTTTTAGTTAGGTTGAAAACTTACCTTAACTTTCTTTTGATCACATGTTCCGAAATTTTCATAGTAAGACCTCTATAATTCAAACAATTTTACATATCTCCTTTATTCTTGTAAAGAGACACCACAATGCTTCTCCTCCATTCTTCGTGCACTTTCTTGCTTCACCAAATAACATTGAATAAATTTGAGAGTCAAGTCAAACCCCATTCAACTAGAACTCTTCAAACTTCTATAGGAATGTCGACAGGTCCTACCCCTTCCCAGTTTCATAACATTCAAAGCCTCCTCTATTTCTTTTCTTTGTATCAGTCTATAGCTTGCACGATTCAGGTAACATTCATACTAGCAAGATCTCCCAAAGTAATCTCATTATTCCCTTTCCCGATGAAAAGCTTATGAAAATACTACTTTTATCTAGTCTCTATATCCTTCTAAGTAATAAGCATGTGTCCTTCCTCATCCTTGATGCATTTCGCTTAAGAAAGATCTTTGGTCTTTCTTTGTCTAGTTTTGGCCAATCTGAATATATCCTTCTGGCCCTCATTTGAGTCAAGTTTTTTTTACAAAACTTCATAAATTTTCGACTTAGCTTAAATTACAGTCTTCTTTGTGTTCGTATTTGCTATTTTGTAGTTTGTGACAGTTATCTCAATTCTATCCTTATACATAGCTTTAAAGCAAGCTCTTTTAATTTTAAGCTCTTGTACCCCTTCACTCCATCACCAAGCATCATTTTGGCTTAGAATTCCTCCCTTAGACTCATATAGCATCTCTTTGGCTACCCTTTGGATACAAGTTGCCGCCTCCCCCATCTCATTTGCACTTCTGTTACAATCCCAAGAAAAGTCTTCTAAAATCTTTTCCTTGATTTATATTTGTATAAGTCGGTTATTTGGATAATTTTTATATTTTTCTATATATTTTTATTTGCAGGGTAGAGAATTAGGTTAAAAAGTGTTCATTTAAAAAGTGTGGAAAAGTTTGTAGATTCATGTATTTGTTGGAAAGGAGTACAATGGACTAAAAGGTTAAAACTCACTCCTTGAAATCTGGTATTTTTAAGCGAATTTATAAATTAGTATTTATTTAAGATGAAAGTTAAAGGTGAATTTAGTCCTATTGGAGTTACATGTAAATACATACATGCCCGAAGGTTTTCAATTAATCCAAGTTTTTAGGTTGTTTGTTGGACCATTGACGTCTTTCCAATCCACGAAGGTCAAGCATTTTATGAGTCTAGACAATCCTCAATGTTACCAATAGTGTGTGATCCACTGGTATTGACTTTGTTGTTTGATCCAAGGATGTAAAGCATTTTAATGTATGATACAAAAGCTTTGTAAATAGTTGAGTTATTCATATAAATAACTTGGTATAAGTAAAGCAATTGATTGACTCAAGTAATCGGAAATCCTAAATCAGGAAGACTTGGGTCGTGATTTTTTCGGGTGTCTACGCTAATGCTAATACCTGTGTGTACTATAATTTCTTGTGTGGTTGCTTGTTTCACACTCTTAAGTTTCACAAATTATTTTAAATTATCATAATTATTGAGCACTCTGATCCCCCTCCCCCCCCCCCGTTTATGAACTCTCAATTTGTATCAAAGTTTGTTTTCCGGTGCATAAGAAGTAACACTCCTCATCTTACATATATTATGTTTTTTCTTTCTTTAATATTTATTAAAGATACTATTTTGATATTTTTTATTTATATACTTATTCCTATACACATAGTGGAAAAGAAGTAGTCCAAGATGAATTAATAATAAATATTGTAGCTATTTGGATGCATTTATACTTTATATATAGGTATGTTGAGCTATAATATATACAATGTACTACTATTTTTAGAGTTTTTCTTAATTTTCCTACTTTTTTATTGAGTTGACCAAGTACTTGGGGCTTTGGTTGTTGTTTATGGTTGTTGTATGGATGTAGTAGGGGATAGCGAACAAAACTAAAAGCTCATAAAAGCAATAATAAGGAGGTGTGTGGAAAAGAGTTTGGTACAGTGACAAGCTACTGGTGACTGGGGAAGAGCATTGGGTTGGGCTGGCCCGACTCAACAAACTATGCCCACAAGCTCGAGCTGAAACCCAACTAATTTATATTGGGTCAGGCTTGGGTCGGAAATTTATCCCATTTAATAAATGGACGGTCTTGGGTTGTCCTTAGCCCAAACCCTTTAGTCCATCAACTCGACCAGATAAAGGTCCAATAAGATTTTATTTTAATCCAAAAAGGGGGGAACACGCGTTTGTGTCCGCCCCATTTCATTAAAAAAATATAATTATAACAACCAGGACTCGAGGAGAGTCTGAGCATGGTGGACCACATTTTTAATATAAAACCTCTCTGAGCGAAAAATTACACCATTCCTGGCAAGACATAATGCCCATAAACTGGCAATCGATAGTAGTCTCTCTACATTTGGACGGAATCGAGAGTTGAGAAGGGATTCCCAGAAAGATGACATATTGTTATGATCAATCCAAGCCACATCCAATGCCCGCCAAAAATCTTTCACCTTCTCACAACCAAGAAAAAGATACTCAGTGGATTCAACCAGCAACCTGCAGAGAATTCATGCGTTATCTTCTGAGCGGACGATGCAAGCCCGTCGCTCCCTCGTGAGAAGTCTCCCATGTCTCAGGAGCCACAGGAAAACTATAATGCGTGACGGAATCTATAATTCCCAAATAATCCAGCATCCCATAACTAGATTCTCCTCAAGCGTTTCCGTTCCCTTGATCAACAGACTGTAGGCATTCTTTTACAGAGAAGACGCCTTCTCTCCATGCCCAAAGGTCACTACCCGAAGTAGGGCCCTCGATCCTAGATAGAGCTTCCATCAATTGTAGAAAGTCTTGCATACGACGTACAGAAATACTACCAGTGAAGGCATGCATCCAGACATCATTAACCCAAGAATCCACAACCCTAGCATTTCTGTCCTCCGCCAAAGCAAATAAACAAGGGAAACAGGAAGTCAGAGGTCCTTCTCTCATCCATTCGTCAATCCAGAAGAAAAAATTCCTGCCGCCTCCAAGACACAGATGGAATAGATGGGGAAGATCATGTAGAATCGCACGAATACCCTTCCATAGTGCCGACTCAAACCGCACGGGATGAAACCACTAACAGAGTGCACATTGACCCTATAGATATTGTGAATCAGTTTACAACAAATGTCCTCCTTGTCACCCCCAATCCTCGCAGCCCATTTGATTATAAGTGCACGGTTCATCAACTCCAATCTCGACATCCCGAGTCCCCCCGCCTCCTTGGGTAGGGTAACAGTCTCCCAATCCATAAGATGCATAGTGTGACCATCTCTACATGTCCTACCCCAAAAAAACTCCTCATAATCTTTTCAAGCCGATTGCGAACCCCCACTGGAAGAATTCTTGTTGACATAAAGAAGGTTGGAATTTCTGCCAAGATTGCCTTCACCAGAACCAAACGCCCACTGCGTGAAAGTAAGGAGCCCTTCCAACCTGCCAGCTTCTTTTCCAGTTTCTCCACAATTGGAAGCCAGTCCGAAATACGAAGGTGACCATGACCCAACGATAGACCCAAGTACCTGATAGGCCTCGAACTGCAGGAGCAATCAAACTCCAAACTACATGTTTCCACCTCCTCTGACGATATGCCGAAGGGTATCATGCTTGACTTTTCTCTGTTGAGCTTAAGACCAGAGAGCTCTCCAAAGATCTCCAAAACCAGCAACATTTCCCTCATCTCAGTAGCTCCGACCTCGATAGAAAAAGATAGTATCATCTGCATATTGGAGAACAGAAAGGGAGATGTCACCTAAGGAATAATCTGCCATAAAGCCATGTGTCACTGCCTGATTCACCATACGAGGTAAAACATCTGCTGCCAACACGAAGAGGAGTGGCGCTAGAGGACAACCCTGACGAACCATAAAGGTCCAATAAGATGCCACATATAAGTATCCATAATCTCACATTATTATAGTACAATATGTGTATTCTCATCATTTTTTGATACCTACATAGATATAAGATTTTCTCATCATCTTTATCGTAACATCATTTTTTTCAATACATGATGAGTATCACTTTTCTAATTGGTCCTCCTATGTATCTCGTATAATACACTCCACTCAATTTTTTAATTGTTATTTTTGAATCAATTTTTCATTTATCAATTTTTCATTTTTCTAATGGGTCGGTTCAACCTGAACCTGGGTCCATATTAATCGGGTTGGACCGGCCGTTGGTCGAGCGAGAGAAAAAAACTCAAACCCTGACCTGGCCCACGACCCATAAATTTTATTAGGTCTTGGACCGGGTCACCTTGGACCTGAAGGGATCCGGCCCGACCCGGCCCTATGCTCAAAGATGTTGGAAGGTTATAGATGATGAAGACAACATAGTGAAAAGCTTGAGACAAATACCTCAAAGGAACACGTGCGTGGGTAAGAAGTGCTACGGCCATATATGTTCAACGGTTGTTCTTTCGTTCAGCAATACTGATTTGTTTCGAGTCCTCGGAGATGATATTCTTTACAGTTTTTTTTGGGATAAGCACAATAACCGAACGTGATGGTTTTCAGCCCCACCACCTTAGTGAAAAGCTTTAATTGAAGTATGAAATTATGTTTTAATCAAAGCAGCGGATTAACTGAAACATTCACCTGAGACTCTTGGAGGTAATGGTGTATAGCCAAAAGAATACGATGTCATCATAAATAAAAAGGACTATATATCTGTGACCTTTATAAGATGGAAGAGGATCAGGATGGAAATCTTAAAAAAATAGCAAAGGGAGCAGAGGTAACGCTCTCATTACACTGTAAATAAAAACAATGATGCTTTGCGTGCATACGGATATTCCTTTAGAAGAAAGAAATAATAGGAAGTTCAAATAGATTCACGATCTTTCGAACAATTTTGTTATTCACATCATGACCTAATCGAGAGTGCCGAATATGCAGAGATGTTACGGGTGGTGAAGGTGTTTCTAATGGAAGTCAGATTTGATATAATTCATCGATAGCACAACCTTGAAACAGTTGAGATAAATCTTGAAGTAGCAGTGATTGTCATGAGTGAACTTGTGTATAAACAATAGAGTTTTTTTTTCATCAGGAATATATATAGTATATCAGACATTAGGACAAATTTGTTGGAGATCAAGATTAGCTAAAGAACTAGTAATGTGATGTGAGAAGATCCGGAGTCATCACGCCAAAGTTCGGATGATGCAGACACATTGTTGGCCTGATGTTCATGAATCATGACTATCACTGGTCTCATATCGGTAACTACAACTTACTATTGTATGACTATATATTACGACCACAACTTTGATAGGAGACTGGGCATAGCATATCTCTAACCACATCGAATTCCAGAGTGCAAAGGTCAGAAGTTTGTAAATCGACCTAAAGAAGAGGCATTGAAACCACTATAACACACGACCAGATCTGCTTGATCGACTCCGCGAACCACATGATTAAACCGCTCAATCGCACTAGATTAACGCGAAGCTTGATTAATTGTAATCATATTTTGATATTGAGAGAGAATTTGTTCATGACTAAGAACTAATCTGGTAACATCATCATATGTGAGTGAGGGTATACAATTGATTGGAAATCACAGTGACTGGAAACTCATAATCTAGTTCCAGTCCATTTAGGATGGACATAACAAGGTCATCATTTGTTATAGTCTTGCCGCAGATGACTAGTTTTAAGATGGGATTTAAGTTGCTTAAATGTTGACCGAACCTTTGATCATTAAGATGAAGCAAATGACTTCGGATTTGAGCGAAATTTGAAGAATACATGGAACATTAGTTGAAGATATAATCTGTAAAGTTGGATTTTGAAAATCGAAATTTAAAAAAAAAATAGAATTACAGTTACACCATAGGATCCCTGTCCTGTACATTAACTTGGTCTGTAAAGCGGCTGGATGAGATGGGACAACTGCCATCTTCCATCTTAACGACCGTGCAATGCTAGCTGAGTAACTGGACTCGCACAGGATGTTTCTGCGGCCCATGTTTGTACTCATGTCAACGTGGGATTGCATCGTGGTATTATGCAGTTGACATTGCATCGCACAGACGTGATTAATAATTTCGCACCTGATCTCTTTTTTAAGGAGGAAAACGGATGCGACGGGGAGACATGTCATTGGTAACAATGGTATGTTCTCTACATAAACGACCTCTTTCCATGTCTCTCTATCCGTGACTCCGAGCTTAGGTTGAGGGGAATGGCCGCACTCGACTATTTCGTCCTTGTGCAACTCTTCGCCTTCCCTTTACTTGTCCATGGACAATTGGGTACTGTGTTTCCTTTTGCCGCGATTTTGATGCTTCGGGCTCGTCCCATCTTTGGAATATTTTTCTACGTAATTTACTGTTTTCTGTGCTGGAAATGTAATCTGCAATCGGATTATGTAAAACTATATATCCCCGGAGAGTCTTAATGAGCCTCCGGTTATGGAAAGATTGGAAACATATTGATGTACCTAAGCTTGTCTTGGCCGCAGGTTTTTTAAGCCTGGACTGTGGGAAGCCTGCAAACTATAGCTTCACAGACACTACAGGGATCATATACACGTCTGACTCGCCTTATATAGATACCGGCGTGAATGGTCGGATATCTCCGACGATCGAGGCTGTAGTGCAGGACCGGCTGCTGCATGATCTCAGAAGCTTTCCAGATGGAAAGAGGAGCTGTTACTCTCTCCCCGTTGACAAAGGAAAGGGCTATCTGGTGAGAGCGTACTTTTTGTATGGTAACTACGATGGGCTCGAGGCTGCGCCACGATTCAATCTTCATATTGGCACCAATCTATGGTCTGAGGTGTCGTTCTCAAATGCTTCCACCCCCCAAGTTTACGAGATACTGGAAGCCGCACGTGGCAGATCTCTGCTTGTTTGCCTCGTGGACAAGGGTATCGGGAAGCCTTTCATATCCGCCCTGGAGCTTAGATTATTCGAGAACGATGTGCTCGGCGTCGATTCTTCTCGCTCGCTTCCCCTCGTGGGCATGATTAATTTTGGAGCACAATCTGTTGTCAGGTAAACGCTCTGAAGTGCACGTTTCTTCTTTGTAGGCTCTCGTTCTTGTTAATTACTGCACCAAAATAAACTAAAGAGGCCAAACATTTCCAATATTTTTGTTAATTTTGTAATCGTTAAAATTTTATGGAAACGGATAGCATATGTTGCATGTTTGCTTTGATGGTAAGGATGGTTGGAGAGAGTTACAATGATAAATGCGATGTGATGTTATATTGATTATGTACCACATTAATTTTGTAATGATTATAATATGATTTTTGTGTTAAATTTTGTATTTGAATGTGACTAAAATATATTATAACAAAGAAGTGGTGGGTTCATACAGTTAACTTCAACCTACGAATGCAGAGGGGTAGGGATGTCAATATGAGTATATCCATTGGGTACCCGATCCATTTAAGGACCTGAAACCCGACCTATTTATTTTTGGATGGGTTTGGATCTTCAAATTATTACCCATACGGGTATGGGTTTAAGATTGCCTTCTGGGTACTCGAACACGAACCCGCCTCAAACTCTAATAGATAATGTGTGTGTGTGTGTGTTGCATTTTAGTCAAGCTTATCAAATCCACTTCTTATATAATAGGTATCAAGTTGTATATATAAAACCTCCGCTCAATTTTCTCCTTTCTATCCATTTATTCATATTCAACTACCTGTTTATATCTTCAATAAACAAAAATTAACAACCCAAAAAAAATAAACATCTAATATATATATAAATCTTTAAAATTCCCTACACATGACACATCTTTGTGTGCCACCATATTACATGATCTTCTATATTTAATCCATGTATAAAAATCTTATGTACATTTATTAATAGCTTAAAATTTTATTATGTCAAATATGTGGGTACCCATTGTTTAACCCAAAAATCGGTGATCTAAATATGTCTCACACAAGGCGGAGACAAAGTCGCTGTGGCGACCGCACGAATCCTGGATTAAAACAACAATAAACCCACAACTGAAATCAAGCAATGAAAAGTGGTGCGGAGTTAAAATTTATTATAACTCTACAACAAGATGTTTATAGGTGCAAGTATGTGTAGGTGTCGAACACAGGGAGCAGACAGGTAGAACGGGGCAAATGAATGCACAAAATGTGAATGTGATGAATTTGTCTATCTATGCTATTTTTTGTGGGTTTTTAATTTTATATTTTTTATTTTAATTTTTGATTTTTATATTTTTATACTTTGATTTTTAATTCTACTGATTTTATATTTTCTTTTTATATTTTATATTTTTTATATTTTCTTTTTCTTTATATAGAATATATATACGAAGTAAGTAAAGAGAGGAATAATGTATGTATAAAAATAGGTAAAAATAAGGAAATTTCAGGAAATTTTTTTTTTTAGGTTTTTTATGTTTTTCAAATGTTTTTGTGATTTTTCTAGATTTTTCCTATTTTTTGGTATTTTTAAAGTCAAAGATACTAAAAACAGTGAATAAAATAAAGATCTGAAACTACAATAGAGAAATAAAATAGAAAACAGTAACAAAAATTCTCCAAATTAATTTTTGATTAAAGATAACAAAATAAAGAAAATTCAGGAAAAGAAAATATAATTTTTAGATTTTTTATGAATTTTATAAATTTTATGAAGGTTTTTAGAGTTTTATAATTTTTAGGGGTTTTCTTTTATATTTTTAGTGATTTTTGGTCTGAAGTTAAAAGACACTAAAAGACACAAAATATATTTTTTTGGATTTTTCTGAAGTGTTTTTATAATTTTTATGGATTTTATAATGCAAACAATGAATAAAATGAGTGTTTTTGTATTTTTATAAATATTAAAATGCAATAAATATGCAAAATAAAAATATGCCGTGAAACTACTATGCAACAGGAACCTATGATGATTTTTGTGGATTTTTTAACAATTTAAAGATGCATGCAATAAATAAAAGAAGCAAAAAGAAAATGCATACTGGCAGGGGCAATTTTGTAAATATGCAAAAGTTGAAGGGGCAGAGTGCAATTTGTCCAGAAAATATATACTGCAATTAAAATGTTTCTGGACTATACATATATAACAAAATCCACGAGGACTTTCTTGCAAAATCCCCAGGATACACGTGCGTGAGCACGCGCGTCTGTCAGGGGCTAATACGTAATTCACAAAAACCTCACAGGCATAAATGCAAAAGTACCAAAATTTTATAACTGCAATTAGAAGTTTTGGTACTAAAGCTAAATATGAAAAGTCTCCTGGGGTCGCCTGCAAAAATGCCAAGTCACGTGCGCAGCGCACGTGACCAGGCAGGGACCCAGATGTAATAATAAATACTACAGGGGCCTATTTATAAATTTTACAAAATTATTTAAAGGCAAAGGAAAGTTTAGATCCTAAATATTAAATATAAAAAGTAGCCGGGTTGGTTATGCAAAATACCCAGGCTTTAGGCGGGCACGGACGGCGGATGGATGCTCATTTAGACACATGTCGCGCCCAGGTCATCCGATACCCCTTCAAAACCCATGGCCACGATTAGATGAGAGGCAATGATCGAACGACTGGGCTTTGAAGGATCGGACGGTGGCTGCTAAAACTGGGGTTGGCCTTCAGATCGGACGGCGGGGAGGCTGCGATGATGAACAGGGAAGAACAGCGCCGAGGACGACTTTCTTCCGGTAATCGAGGGCTTCTCCGGCGTGCTGTGAAGCTCCAAGGCGGCCCAATCTCCTCCTGCGGTTATTTCTGATCACTTGGGACCCTCAAAACTCCCGGCGGGGCGCCGTGTCGCATCCGCGAAGGCGGCGGAGCTGGAGGCTCCAGGTAGCTCCGACGGGTGATCAAAATTGATCCCAGGTGGTGTTTTGTGCTCCTGACCTGCAGAGGAGAGTGAAAAGGTCAGGGGAAAAATGCCCCAGCCGTGCAGAAGGGTGGAAACGATATGGGGAGGCGGAGACGGAGCTCGCCAGAGCAAACTCCGGCGAGCTGATCGGTGAAGGCCGTCGGTTGGATATGGGCGAAATGAAGATAGGAATCGAGTCTACAGCTACAGGCAAGTAAAACAAAGCAAGAAAAATAAATGAAAACATTACCTCAAAGGCGAAATGTGCCCGAGATTGTACCTCGACGGCGGGTACGCTGGAGATGGGTGGAGCCGCTCCTCGGCCCGCCTAACCTCGCCTCTCGAACGCCGAAGAGTTTCCTATCACGTCACTCCATCCAGGGCGTGAGAGAGCGGAGGAAAATCGGGTCAAAAGAGGGTTCAAAAGTTGATGCAAGGTGGCGGGGTCTTTTGAATAGTTGGCTGGGAGGCTCCAAAGAACGATGAATATCGGGCGAATCTTGGGTCCAAAGACCAAGATAAGCCATGGGCGTGTAAGAGCAATGAACAAGGAGAGAAAGTCATGAAGACGTCGACACCAAAAGATGCAAGAACCGTCCTCGAAAAATCCGCAAAAGCGGACAAAAAACTTGTTCTGACAAGGGCACAGGCAGGGGTCAGAGAATTGACCTGATGTCAACTCTCCAACCCACCTGGTTGGTCCACGTGGACCAACCAGGAAAAAGTCTGGAAATAAACCTTGTAAAATAATTTTAAAATAATAAACTATTTTATTATTTTTAGGTTATTAAATAAAAATATTCATAATTTTAAAAATTATTTTGTAATGAATTTTATTTATTTTTTCGAGATTAATAAATACAAGTTACCATATATACCCTTTATAGGTATCTTTATCTACATATTTTATTTTTTTTATTTTTATTTTGGATATTTAATTTATTTATTTATGTTTATTATTCTATATATTTATAAAACATTTTTATATACTTTAAAATATTTTAATTTTATTTTTTGATGTATTTTGTATACTTAATAAAATAAAAGTATGGATTATACAGGTATACTTATAGGTCTTATACCTATGTATTATATACAAGTATTTATTTTGTGTTTCTTTTGTATTTTTATTCTGATTTTAATACACATATTTATTATAAATAATATTTATAAAATTATAAAAATAATGAATAAATAATAAAATGATTATTTTAAAAGGTACAAGTATACAATAGGGGTCCAAAACTCAACTTTCAAATCGTAGCTCCGCCAAACGTGAAACCACCTTCATTAAATAGCTTATTTAAAATTATATACAATTAAAGATGAGTTTGACGTATTTTCATCTTTTATTAGGGAGATATAGGTCTGGGAAGTTGGGATTCTGGAATTGTATTCAGATCGTAACTTTTTATATGTACATTATTTTTATGTGAAATAAATTTTGTATTTTTATTTATTTGATTATCCACAACTTTCATGTTCAAAGTTTCTTTATTTGAAGTATAAAAAGTGGAACCAAAAATAGGTCCCAAAATGAATAAAGAATGAATAAAATAACAGGTGTTTTTATTGTATTTCGGCCCTTATCTCCCCCTACTTTATTCCTTGTCGACCTAGTCATCTAGATGCTTAGGTCTCGTGGTTTCGGGTCATAAAATATTTGCAATATTTTATTCTTTTTCTTTTCTTTTCTTTATTCTATAATTTTGGCATTAAAAACAGTATTTTATGCACAATTTGTACACAAATGCATGAATGCTAAAATGCCTGAATTAAGCCTATTTACACGCATTTACTAGGGTTTTTAAGGCTAAAATGATATAATAAAGATGATGAAACGTAGATTCATCGCCCATTGAGTACACGAGTATCCGTCGGGTATACGGGTTCATGATAAAAATTACCTGTTTAATAAATGAGCGTCTATGGGTAGTGATTTTATAAATGGTTATGGGTTTGGAAATATTGATACCTGCCCCAAACATGACCCGTTGACATCCCTACATGAGGATAAACAAGGTTAGCTCGGGGTAATTTGGCAACCAAACGAGAGCGTCCTCATTCGATGATATTACTCTAGCCTAAAAATGGTTACTTTTAATTTGGACAAAGTTGCCTACTAGATTTAAACATAAAATCCAAATCTTCTTTCTTTCTCTTCTATCAACTCACATCGTTTTTATACCTCTTTTTAATCAGCTTACATCTTTTCTCCATATAGGATGTCAATCTGGGTCTACCCATTGGGTATCCGACCCAAACCCGCCCCATTTAAGGACCTGAAATCTGCCCCATTTACTTTTGGATGGGTTTGGATTTTGAATTGACTACCCATGCGGGTATGGGTATGGGTTTGGGATTGCCTTTTGGGTACCCGAACCCGCCCCAAACCCGAATAAAAAAATATATAAAGATAGATGTGTATGTTGCATTTTAATCAAACTAGACCCAAATCCATTTCATATCTAATGTATATCGTTCTACATGTATAAATATCCAACTCAATTTTCTCCTCTCCATCCATTTATTCATTATTCAGCTAAATTTTATATCTTTAATAAATAAAAACTATCAACACAAAAGAGTTAAACACTTAACATATATAAACATTTAATATTCTTTATATACTGCACATTTTTATTAATTGACATATTACACGATCTTACTCTATTTTGTCTATCTGTGAAAATCTTGTATACATTTATAAACAACTTAAGATTTACCATGTTGAAGATATGTGTGCCCATTGGGTATACGGGTATCCGATGGGTATATGGATATCCGCTAGAAATTACCTGTTTAATAAATGGGCGGGTATGGGTAGTGATATTATAAATGGGTATGGGTTTAGGAATAGTAATACCCGCCCCAAACCCAACCCGCTGACATCCCTATCTCCATATATATACATAGGATTTTTATCCAATGGACCACGTGCTCATTAGAGATGAGATGAGTCCGCTTCATCTCCAGCAGCTTTAGTAATAAAAATACAAGCTTCAGTAAGTAATATATATCAAAGCTTCAGTAACATATATCGAAGCTTCAATAAGTAATATCATAGCTCTAGTAACTTATATAATGTTATAAGTAAGTGCAAACCAAAGTTATTACAACAACAACAAAGCCTTTTCCCACAATTAAGTAGGGTCGGCTACATGGATTCTTCGCCTCCATTCAGATCTATCTTGGGTCAATCCCAGGCTTATATCCACAAAACAAAGATCCCTTCGTATGGTCTCTTTCCAACACTTCTTGGGTCGTCCCCGCCCTCTCTTAGCCGACTCAACATCCCAACACCCGCATCTCCTAACTGGTGCATCAGATGATCTTCTTTGCAAATGACCAAACCATCTTAAGCAGTTTTCTCGCATCTTATCCTCGATCGGAGCAACACCAACTTTCTTTCTGATTGCATCATTCTGAATCCGATCTTTACATGTGTGTCCAAACATCTACCTTAGCATTTTCATTTCTGCTACAGCCATTCTCTGCACATGTCTATGGTTCACAGGCCAACATCAGATCCATAAAGCATAGCAGGTCTCATGGTTGCTTTGTAATGCAACCAAAGTTATTGATTAAATTAATTCCTTTACTTACAATGATTTAAAGTTGTTGATGGTAATATACAATTTTTTTATACGTTTAGTATTATTGATATAAAGTATTGCTGATGAAAATACAAAAGTTACCGATGCGTTCAGTATAACTGATATAAAGTATTACGGGTAGCAATACGAAAGTTACTGATGTGTTCTACTACTGATGGTAATATGAAAGTTACTAAAGTTACTGATCTTCGGACTAAGATCTAATGATGAGATTATGGGCTCATCTTATCTTTAATGAGCATGAGGCCCATTGGATAAGCCCTATATATAGGGTAAGTTGAGGCTGCTCGGGGAGCTAACTTTTCTCCCCACACCATATTTTCCATTTTTTTATTTTTTAAAAACGAATCCGTAGTTTTCATCATTATATCTCTATAATATGGCATTCAAATTTCAGGTGAAATAGACTCCTACGGCCTCCATCCAGACAAGATTGATTTCAACAATTCTACGACCGTTAAAAAATCACTATTTGGATCGAGGTCGTAAGAGTCTTTGTTTCGACAAAAACTTGAATGACATAATATTTGGATATAATGATGAAAATCCATTGATTCATTTTAAATAAAAAATAAAAAATGGGAAAAATATGGCAAGGGAGCCAAGTTTGCATCCCATGGAGAAACCCCATTTTACCTATATATAAGGTAAAATGGGGATGCCCCCGAGGGGGAGCTAACATGGCTCATCCGTCATATTTTCCTCACTTTTTTTATTTTTTTTGGAAAAATACTTCCACATATTTTCATAACTATATCCTTACATTATGTCATTCAAGTTTGTGCGAAACAGAGACTCCTACTACCTTAATCCAGAGGGGGTCAATTTCAACAATTCTACGACCGTTAAAAAATGATTTTCTGGATGGAGGTCGTAGGAGTCTTCGTTTTGCATGAAACTTGAATGACATAATATATGGATATAGTGATGAATTTCAACGGATTCATTTAAAAAAAAAGTAGAAAAAAATAGGATGGGGGAGCCAAGTGTGCTCCCCGAGAGGACAAGCCCAGTTTCCTGATGAGCCGCCCGCGCGACTAAGGTAAAGGTGTCACTAACGTCGTTGTGACCTCAGTCACTCGGGACTCAGAGCTCGATCAAGAAAAATAAATCGGACCACCAAATAAGATAGAAACACGAGAAAACCAAATAGCAGTCCTAGCTATGGGAATGACCTGGTATAGCTCCCAGGGTCGAACTCGAGGAGCACGAAATGGCCTTGCGGCCTACGAAAGTAGTCTAAAATAAGGAAAAATAAAAATAAATATTTTTGCTGGATTTTAATATTTTTATATTTTTTTGAAATTTTTAATTATAAAGAAACTATGAAAACAAGGAAAACACACAACTTCAAGCAATTATTTAATTATTCAAAAATGCTCTAAAATTTCAAACAAAATGTTTTTATGGTTTTTATATTTTTTACTGTTTTTATTGAATTTTTGAGAATTTTCTGATTTTTAGGGAATTTTCTAAAAATGAAATAAGGCAGAAACCAATGAAAACTGTCCAATCAGGCTTCTAAAACCATTTAAAAATACTAAATGGTTGTTTCAAGACCTGGAGGTATTTTTCTTGAAAAATATAAAACAAAAAGGAAAAATAAGAGAAAGAGTTTATAATTTTTGGGATTTTCTACTAATTGATAGAATTTTTATGGGTTTTTAGGGGTTTTTCAATTTTTATAATTTTTAGAAATCTAAAAATAACCAAAACAGGTCAGAAAATCAAACACATCAAAACACACAAAATCTGATTTTTTGTAATTTTTAAAGAGGTTTTAATATTTTTTATGAATTTTAAATCTGAACAGGCAGAAAAATGGAGGTTTTTGAATTTTTAAAAATACTAAAAATGCTCAGAAATGTACCCAAAATTTTGTGAAAATTTTACACAGTGGCAGGAGCCACATGTCCAATTTTCACTTAATTTGGGTTAATTTTGCTATTTTATTAAAATAAAAAACACACAAACAGTGCACGGACCTAGTTGCAAATAAAATAAGTCCTAGGGCTGAAAAGATAACAACATTAGAAGTTCAGGGGGTCCTCGTGCAATTTCACCAGGTTACCCATGCGCGCAGCACGTGGGCTGGGCACTGAGGACCTATATGCAATGAAAATAAGTTCCGAGGCTTCTTTAGCAACAGGTGCTAAAAGCCCAGGGAACTAATTGCAAATATCCCAATAAATTCGGCACAGTCCAAAAAAATCACTCACAGGGGAATAAGTGCAAATATCCAAAATATATTTCATTCCATAACATGTAATAACTACAGGCCCATATCATGCAATTTCACCAAAAATTCACGTGACGAAGCACGTGTCCATCAGATACAGGGGTAGAAATGCAATTAAAATAAACAACAGGGTCCTACATGCAAATGTTCCAAAAAAAATGAATTGCGGAAAATATTTACAGGACTAAATATTAAAGACTAAAAGAGAGAGGGCCTAAGGGTAAATTACCCTTTATTAAACGAGGGGTTGGATGCGCGCCTGTGTGGTGTATCCAACGGCTGCAGGGGCGGCGCACCAACGAAGGAACCTCGGATTCTGATTGGACGGTGGAGGGCTCGCCACGTGGATGATCAACGGTGTAGAATCACTGGCGCTAACCCTCATAGGCTCGGACGGTCCAGATCAAGCCTCCAACGGATCTGACGATGAGGGCTACTCCTCAAATGAACGGCATGGATCACATCTGGAGCTCGAGGCTGAATGGACGGTTGGGAAGGCTCCTGGAAGAACAGGTGGCCGTCGAACTTCACCGGCCCAGAATTCGCGTGGTGGGCCTCCTCTGTTGCTTCTAAGATGCGGAATGGGCTCCGCCAAGATGTCCCGCAGCTGATGCACCTCTTCGATGAGGCCCGGCGAGCTCCGAGGAGCTCCGGCGACGGTGATGGCCTGGAGCTGCTGCCTCTGGGTGA